>JAWWEE010000074.1:128038211-128064329 GCA_035221455.1 Xenops minutus | reverse complement strand
CTCCCGCACCGCTCCCCGCTCCCCGCTCCCCGCATCGCTCCATCCTCCCCGCTCCCCGCACCGCTCCATCCTCCCGCACCGCTCCCCGCACCAGGACACGCTTCTTCTCCGGGGCACACATGACTGTTTAATGCCGAGCCAAATGCCCATCCCAGTTTGCTGGGTGGTTTCACGCTCCAAGCACCACACTCGCTCCCCATCTTCTCGATGGAAGTGCGGTAGCTACCGCATCTCTGCCTGCACTAAGCTGCTTGGGGCATTAAGGACAAACACACTGAGGTGAGGGAAACCCTCTTCCCACTACCATAGGCTGTCATGGGACCGACACCTACAGATGTGCTATTTTAGTTTGGGCGGACCCAGAGGTGGGGCACGATGCGCCGTGGGCCATGTGTGATCTGGGACACAACCATCGCAAACACAGCAGGCAACGCCAAGATGTTTGGCATGCGAACTCCTGGCTGGAGCAAATCAAATCATCGCACCGTGCTGGCAAAGCCGAATCTAAACAGCGTCAGCACTTCTGAAGAGTATTTAAGATAATCGTTCTCCCACCCAGAAGGAAACATGGTATGGGTGAGAAAGCATGGCAGAGCAAAGGGATGGCAACTGGGGAAACATTCTTATGTGAAAAACCTGGGTAAAAATAAAGAAAATACCACCAACTTTTAAAATCTCTTCCTTCCTCTTTCAAAACCCATAAAAAATTAATTTTTTTTTTGGGGGGGGGGTGGGTGTGGAAGGCAGGGTGATGGGGTAGGAAGGGGGAACTATCAAAACTGAAATAAAGAATCAAGTTACCAGAAGTTTATAGATATGCCCAGCACTTTATGATCCAACTGACACGAGGAGAAATACACCCTTGCAACAAAGGCAGCTGCATGAGGGGAAAAAATTGCCAACAAGAGGAGGGAGGTGATTCTTTCCCTCTGCTTTGCACTAGGGAGGCCACACCTGGATCCAATTATGAGTCCAGTTCTGGGCTCCCCAGTACAAAAGAGACATGGACATATCAGGAAGAATCCACTGAAGGACCATAAAGATCATTAAGGAACTGGAACATCTCTCCTATAAAGGCTGAGAGATCTAGAAATGTTCAGCCTGGAGAAACGTAGGTTCAAGGGGAACCTCATCAATGTATGTAAATACCTGAGGGAGCGTTCAAAGAGGAGGTAACCAGGCTCTTCCCAGTGGTGCCCAGTGACAGGACCAGAGGCAATAGGCACAAACACAGGAGGTTCCCTCTGAATGTCACCGAACACACACTGTGAGGGCAACCAAGCACTGGAATAGGTTGCTCAGAGAGACCACATAGTCTCCATTCTTGGCGATATTAAAAGCCACCTGGACATATTCCTGGGCAACCAGCTCTAGGTGGTCCTGCTTGAGCAGGGGATGGGCCCAGATGACTCCAGAGGTCCTGTCAGGCTCAGCCATCCCATGACTTCACATAGGGAGCAGCAGACAGACACCTTTTTCCATCTCCTCCCGGTTTACAGAAGTACAGCAAGACCAAGTGAACAGGTCACAGAATTTTCTACAGCCGAGGAGTCAGGTCAGTTCTGGGAGTCAGGTCAATCACTGGTCTGACAGCACACAGGAGAGATGAGCAGAAGGGACCTTGTGTGACATTGTTGGTCCCTTGCTCCTGCCACATTCATTCTGTGGACTAAGAAGCTCCCTTTTAATCCCACTGGGGTTACCACTGCATGCTGTGATGAACAGCATCAAACCTGTCAGGGGCAGAAACTGGCCTCAGGCATGAGTCCCCTGTACACCAGCACTGATGCTTGCACAAGCAGGACAACTACTTGCATTCCTGATGCTCTTATGACACAACCAAAACAGCCTCTTAACACAGGTACTGCCAAGGAACACTAGATCCAAGACAGAAACTGCAGATAAAGCTTCTCAGGCAGCAGCTCCAACGTCAGGTATTCATTGCTGAGCCCCACCTACCCAACCAGGCCAGGTGACACGCACAAGACATGCTGATGCTTGCTGCACTCACTCTACTAACCAACTGCAAACTTCACCCAAACCCATCTGTACCCTGGGCTGATCCTCCCCACACCCCCTCACCAGCCCTGAGCTACCCAGCCTGCTCAGGTGAGGTCTGTGGAGGCAGAGTTGGGCAGAAAGAGCTCCCAGCATTTTTGAAGAGCTGCTGTAGAACAGCCAAGAGGGCTGGGCACCGCCTTCGAGGGCAAACAGCGTGGGGAGCTTCAGAAGAGGCTCCTTCCCCATGTGTGGTTTTGGGACAGTGTTGCAGAAAGTTACTCGTCTCCAAAACTGCACCAAAAGAATGGCTGCAAACACCCGAGGCTAAGGATCACACATTGCACGTCTCAACATTAATTTGTGCATGTCGACCAGCAACAGCAGTAACTGGTTTTCCCTCCTAAATTGCTCCTGTCCCTTGGAAAAAGGGTGACATGTTAGCACTGTACTCATGCACTGCTTAAGATCTCCTGTCATCACCTGTAAACTTGAAGCCACCAGCTTCCCCTACACAGCACAGGGGGATTGTTTTGTTTTAGCTATGAGCAGAACTGCACTGTGCTGTGCATGTTTGAGTCATGTTATATATTTCCTGCAACAAGTCAAATTCACAGAAAGATGAGTTTTTCTTGGATTTACCACATTCAGCTTCCACTAAGGGACATAAACCCTTTTATCATGTGCACTATAAAAAACAGGAAGCAAGTACCTCAACAGAGGGTACCTTTCCTCTCTTTCCAGAGATCTCATGTGAGACAACCTGCATGCAACACTAAAAGCCAAAGAGAATAATACTCAAAGCAGACTTTTTCCTCCTCTCATACACTGCTGTTTCAACACTGTGAAAAAAATTACACAACACTTTTGTTTAAAAACCAGGATGATCCTTCCAACCTTTAAGCCCATCTATTCAAAATGCCAAGTTATTACACATAACTGTCAAGTTAGATGCACCCAATGAGAAATACTTCTACCGACCTATTACAGACCTTTTTTTTTTAAACAGTAACTTCAGCTTCCAGACTACAAGCCCTCTAAGGCCTGTTCTCACTGTAGATGGTTGCCTTTCCTTCTGCATCTGGCAGCAAGCACCAGAGTGCTTTGCATGCTCACAATAGGCTGAGGGGTCAGGTCTTTCTTCACAGTCGATGTTCATTTACCAGCGTGTTTGTTCTCTCAGTGTAGCATTTAGCTCTGTTGTCTTCCTTATTCCTGGCAGAGCATATACATCCCACAACCCACCCTAACACCTCAGCAGCACTCGCATCGTCCCTGTTACACAGGAGAGGCAGGCTCAGCCCTCAGCTATTCATCTTCTAGGGTAATACCCTGATAAAGCAAGTATGAAGCAAGCCAGGCAGGGAAGGAAGGAAATTGCTCTACCCATATATTTATACAGACAGAAGCAGATAGCTCATTTTGGAATTGTCATTCTGGAGACAGCACAGACCTGGACTGGGGCAAATAGGCACCAGAAGGAACTGACTGCTCTTTCAAAGAGACCAAGCAAGTCCCCTTCCTTTGCTGCTAGAGACCTTTTTCAGACACTGCTGATTTTATGCAAACCTGATACAACTAGCTCACAGGCTAGAAGTGCTCAAACAGCAGCACCAGGCTCTATAAATAAAGTAGCCAGCAAAGTCCTCTTACTACAACGCAACCGATGATGAAATTTGCATACAAACAACAGCTTTTGGAGAGAAAAATCTAAATAGCAAGTCTAGCCAGAAGCTAAAATTAACTGGTAGCGAGTCACTCACACCTGTAATAGAGGTGACCACATCTACTTTTTACCAGAAAAAAAAAAGACTACCTAGGAAAGGTCAACAGATGCTCCTGAAGGTTTGACTGTTTAAAGATTTAAGCCCTTGAACTCATTAGCATTATGCCTCAGAATATCTGAATAAAATGAGCTCTTGCTTTCTGCCTGAACACTATTTAGGCTGGGGGTATCATCTTGTGTAAAAGGATTTGTAAAGCAGGTTTCTTTTAGAGCAGTTCTTACCATTTAATTCAGTTACCCTCTGTGTAAGTGAGAATGACCCTGAAGGGAGCAAGGAGGTTGAATGTACAATCAGGTCTCTTGGCATCATCACCTTGGCTTTTGCTGCTGCTGCTGTTATGTGGTAGCCTTTTATGCTTGCAGAAAACACTAAATACAAGTAATTGCAAGTTTTATAAATGTAAAACTTCATCCCAATGGACAGATTCTCCCATTTACACAGGCTAAACAAGTTAGATGCACTAAGTGACCCTGAAATGCCTTCTGCCCCATAGCATATTATTTCACTGTCAATTCAGTAGATTTACATTTAGTTTTTATCCTAAATGTGCCCAGGTGCAGTTGAAGCATTTTGATTGTTACTCTGGGCACATGTAGTATTTAATGGACAATCAAAAATTCAGAAAGCAATGAATCTTGACTATGAAGACTGATGTTCTGATTTCTTACTCCTGACTGAGTTTAAGAAAACTTTCAGGTATATGCAGTACAGTAGAGCTGTCTATCACTGTACAGCAGACCCATCATCACTGTGCTGCACTCCCCAGCAGCTCCAGACTCTATCACAAGGGAACAGAGCAGAGATTCTTCCCAATGAGAGCACCAGGAGAAACCCGATGACTCATGGGAGCCAGTGCTGGCAGAAGACCGGCTGCAGCACAAACAAGTAGCTCAGATTTCATCAAATGAAAGGCAGTAAAGAGCCAAAAGACTTTCTAATATTTACTACAATAATTTGCTATCGGAGGGGAGAGGGGGGACATCAGTACTCTGACTCTTTTCTGACTGTATCTGCTAACAGAACTGGGCATTATTCTATTAGTTCAGGGATTATAGAAAAATACAAAAATACAATCTATAATCTGCTTCCACTCATAACCAGGAACTTCAACAACCACAGTTTCATTTGCATTAAGCAATTAGCTAAAGCACATCCCCCAGGGGGAAAGCCCCACAGAAATACAATTCTGCAAGCCATTTTCACAAGCTGCCTAATAGAGACAAGACCTTAAAAGCTCTGCTACAAACTCACCAATCAACCCACCTGCCCATTTTATTAAACTTTTTTCAACTGAGTAGCAGTTACTTTACTCAGATTATTTTACAGCTACAGCAAGTTCAGTTGCATCAAATCTGAAAGAAACAGCTTAAGGGTAGTTTAGGTGCAGAGGCCAAGATTAGTAGACTTCAATTAAAACCTTCAAAAGAAAGACTTTTCCCATTTAATATTTCCAGCAAATGAATTATGAAGTATGGTAAAGAGTGTGCAAAATGTGAACTCAGCTAAACCAAACATTTCCATTGTATTTGAAAAGCTTATTGAAGAAGAGCAGCTTAAATTTACCGCAAATGAAAAATACACAATATACACAGAGACTGCTCATACTTAATCACTTTTTTAAAATCTGAAGAGTGCAGAAGCTCTGAGAAAAGTAACGAGTTTTTCTCCAGTTTGATAGCACAAGGCGTGTCCCCAGTGGTGGTTTGACAGGGCCGACAGCCGAGACCTGTAGCACTGGAGCTGGGCTGCTCAGCACACTGCTGCACATCAAGGGCCAGCTCTCCAGCCTCTTCCAGTGGCTCAATTGACACCAGTCCAACAAAAGCCAAACTTGGCAACACACCTGTCATCCTTGTTTTAAAACATTACTTAAATGCAAAAGTGGCTTCTAAATCCATAACCACATTTATTTCCAAATTAGTCTTAAAACTCCTCCTGTATGCTCATGTTCCTAGCTAATTAATCCCTCCTGACAGTAAATAAACCTTCTGCTAAACTACTTGTCAATATAAAAACCAGCTGCCCTATTTTCTCTCACCTTTGATGACCCACAGTTAAAGAAAATTAAACACATAGACTTGAAACTACACCATATATTTGTAAATAAAATAATTTGACAGAACAAGATTACAAAGTATGAAACAAGCCCTTTCAGGAATTTTTAACTACAAGAGAAGTCAATGTTAAGTCCGTTTTAAACAAGTATCACTGAGTAATAGGAGTATTACCATAAAACACCTTTTTTAATGATTTTTTTTTTTTTAAAGTTTGAGCCATATTCATACCATACATCAATTTCAGATGAAAAATTCCACACACACGCATTGGTTTGGTTACAGCTTCAGGGATCAGTGCGGCACAGTGCAAGTTTCATTCACAGATAAAAAGATATCTAAAGTAGGTACAAATACATTCTCAAAATACAGGATGTGATCTAACTGTCAGCAACCCCTTTCACACCCCTAAAAGGTGCTGAAAAGTAAGCATAAGGTATGGAAATAAAGGGGAAAGTACACAAGGAGATGGACTCCAAGTTAATATTTGACAGCTCAAGAAAGAGGAAACAATTGCATCAAGAAAGAAATTATTGTTAGTCATTAAAAGGTATGTACAAGGGAGGTTTGTACTTTGATTCTGTAGAAAAACTGAAGCTGACAAGTCTCCACTCCTGAAATAGAAATATTGAGAGGTACAAAAAGTAAGCACTATTAACTCAAAGTGCCTTCTCAGAATAGCCCATTTTTCCCTGCTGCAGGTCACCATTCCCCCATCTCTCAAGGAAAAAGTATATGCAACTACTTATTTCAGCTACTCTTTCAATATATACAATCTGACAATTTTACAGAATCTTCCTGGTCCCAAATCTGCATCAGAAAGTGTATTTATTTTCCCCTCTGTGTATTTATTTTCAAGTAGAACAAATACTCTCCAGTGCTTTTATAAAAAGCCTTATTTTTAGAACTTGTCTAGGCTAAAAATATTAATGCAATTTTCACCTGAAGCAATGTCTTGCAAAGTACAAACATAGAGTGCCTCTCTAAAGATGCTAAGTGCATCTTTAGCTACCAGAAATCTCACAGAGTGGCACAGCTTTGAAGTGCTCTGCTAATTTTTATTAAAAAAATATGACTGACACTTTCAGCATACAGAATGGGAGACTAGTGCAACATGCAGCATTGATTGTTTATTCAATAAATATTTAACCCAATTATTGCCTACCAAGGCAAACAGTGCAGAAATTGTCATTCAGAGATACAAAAGTTTAACATTTTTTGTATAAAGTCAGTTGCTACTATATTCATACAACTATTTCAAAGAGGTTTTTCTGCTTGAAAATTGATGCTATCATTATAAAAATACAGAAACATATTTGGGGGTTTAACATGTCTTTGCAAGTCTAACGCTTACATTTATATGGGAACATGACAGTTCTGTACTCAAGAAATAAAAATGAATACTATGATAGAGACATTTTCTGCACTGATGATTCCATTACGGTCCTTAAATACATCTTTCTTGGTCCTGGGTATACATTTAGAATGAAATAACTTGCATCTCACATTTATCCTGAGGTCAGCTGTGTAAAAAGGAAAGCCAGTTTTATAAGGATACTTGCAGGCTTTTTGCTGAAAATATGAGGTTATTTTTAAATGAGCCAATAAAATTCCTGGGGGAAAAAAACCCCAATCTTCTCACCAATGTTTTAAGAAAAAATTTAGTGTCATTTTTGAGACTTATTTCCAAAAATATATAGGCTATCACATCCAAATGCTGTATCACCCAACTAAAATTTCAGTATGCATTTGCTACATCTGAAACTTTAGAACTGTTCTGAAAAGAAAATGCATAGATCCCCACAAAGAGTCTCCCTAAGCTTCTCATCTCAAGATCCCAAACCACAACACAGCTTCTGCAAGGAAAATCCTGCTGAAGCCTGTGGGAACCTGCAGAGTCTTCGGGTCTGCGGGCACAGGTGAGGACACCTGATCTGGGTCTCCGTCACCCACCACAGGGTACAGTCATGACCTTGTCAAAGCTCTTCTTTGAACACAGCAGTTATTTTCAATAGCACCAACAATCTCTCAGATACCAGCATTAGGCTACATAAAATAGGTTTGTTTCTTCCTGAATCAGCACAATTGGTACAAGGCACTGCTTGGCATAGGAAGTCATAAGTAAGAGCAAAACAAGAGTTTCCAAGTTTTTTGACATTTAGGTTTGTAAATTACATCACCTTTCAACTTATTATATACCATGGCTAGAAAAACAAGATAGTCTACAGGATTAACAAAAACACCACCATCCCATGCATGCTCACAGTTTTCCTCCCCATATCCAAAAAACCTCCACATAATGACCTATCAATATGAAACATTAGGGTATGGGTTGTTAAATTAAGAAAGTACATTTTATTCTCTGGTCTTCCACAAAAACCTAACCTAGACACAACTCAAGTATATGAAGTTGGAAACTATCCTGATAACATTTGCACCAGTCTATCCCTGCAGAGGAGAAAAAAACCCAGCTACTGTCTAGAGAATTCATAGATTGAGGCACATTGCGATTGAAGATATTCAGGCATATTTTATGGCTAAAACAGGTTTTTTCTGAGGAACCTCACTACAGACTTCCCCGAAAGCAGCTCCATATGGTTTGAACAACTTGCAACACATGGAAAAAAAATGTTTCGTCCTTAGTCACTACTGTCTTCATCATCATCGTCATCAGATACATCGTTTAAAGATGACTTAGGTGACTGGCTGTAGGAGTCCGATCTAGTGGACTGACATGCAGTCATCTCCCCAGTAGACAGAAGATCATAGCAGAAGTCACAGATCCTCACTGGCTTGGAAGACTGGCTAGGGAGAAGAAACCTCTTTTCAGAGCAAGGCCCACACACGACGAAGCCACACTTGCGACAGTGATGACGACGGTTGACGGGCGTAAATTTTGCTTTCTGACAGCGCATGCACACAGTGGCTTCTGAGTCTGGTACCCAGACAGCTGCATGTTCATTGCTAGGAGTCTTCCCGCTTTTGGAAAGCAAATCAGAAACACACTTATTTATGTGATTCATCCACTCAGACTTCTCTGTAGCAGTGGCAGCATAAACTGCAAAAGACTTTGTTGGTGTCTTGATAAGCCATCCGTTCCGTAAGTCTCCCTCATCCTGAATGGAATCAATAGTGACATTTTCCAGCGGGATTATGTGCTGTTTATTGTACTTCTTCTTCTGGATGACAATGTTACCATAAACAAGAATGTCATTGAACAGGAAGAACTGCCTTGCTTTAGGCTTCTTCCTACACAGCTTTGTTAGTACTCCCTCTCCAATGAGAACACGACCGGGAATAGTCAGAGGTTGACCAGCTGCTCCAAAGCAGTTTTCCACTATACTTATTCTTCTAGTATTTGCCTCACTATTTGCCAAGCGATCCACCATTTTTCACAAGTATCCTAAAATTAGAAAAAAAAGGTTGTTATTAGAACAGGACTGATTCAACAGCAAGCAGCCTTCCCCAAGGAAGGTACCAACCCCGCATTTCTTAAAATATCTAACAGCACCCACTGGCTCAGAGGCATCGACTTGGGCTAGATTTAAATGAGTATTAACAACTAAGAATTTTTAGCAACCAATTAGCCTTTTTTCTAAAAGCAAAAATGTTCCATGCAGCTGACAGCTATCTTTATCACACAGACAGCACCTACAGCACTGCCTTTGAGAGCCTCTGGCAACAAGCTATTTCCTCTCTAGTAAGGCTACTGCATCCTAGTTTAATACTCATATTTCTCTCTATATCCTCCTGCACCTACTCTCTGGATGGCAACAGGAAGTATCATCTATCATTCCAAATTCTAATGCTGCAGAAGCATCAACTAAACTGAGCAGCCTGGAGACCCACATCGGTTTTAGCACAACAAACAAATTACATAATTGATGTTCACATAGGAAATCACACTCCTCAACTCAGTACTGCTCTTTTTTTCCAGTACGTAAACCTCAAATCATGGGCCAAAGCTCTGAATCTACCTGTTAGAAACATTTTGTACAGGCCACAGCTTGCACCCCCCACCACCTGCTTTCATGGTAAACTCTTGAGCCAGGAGCAGGGAGTGAGTCATGACTGGTGGCTCATCACCAGCAGCTTGCTGCTGCTTTGTTTTTGCAGGAGCCCCTCAGTCCCTCCCTCCTCACCTACTCAAACCACATTTCCATCTGCCACGCTCAGACAGTGTACGCAGGCAGACCTGCTCAGAGGACAAGCCACACAACTCACAACTGCTCTTTAGAAAGATGAAATTACCTGCACCAGCTGAAAGTTTAGAAAAGACAACTTCATATTTCAGGAAGGTCTAACAAACTGAAGAGTATGTTTGTTCCCGTTATGAATTAAAACCCCACCTTGTCATTCCCCAAGTAGCAAATAAGATTTTGTCTTGTAAGGGTGAGATACCCAAGGCAGCCAACAGTGAACTAAAAATAAGAAATCACTATAGCGATTCATATCTCAGCAAACTGCTCTCTAGCCTATCTTTTACCTGCATTTCCCAGGCAGAAGTCTGGCAAAGAAAACTTCTGCCAGTCTGACTCAGATCCACTCCCCCCAAAATCCTTGTAAGTACAGCCATGAACCTGAACTGTGCGCTTCACTGAGCAGCGAGACATCTGGCAGAGGCGAGTCCTATGGATAGACTTTTGTCTCAGCACACAGAAGACACCCTCCAGTGCCTTCCACAGGGCTGCTGCTCACAACACCCTTTGCTACAGGCACTACTTTGGACAGGTCTGAAGGAGAGCAGGGCAGCAAATACAGTGTCTACTTCCTGCACATCGTGATATGATTGCAGTTTGGGAAGTCCTCTACATTACCTACCTTTTCTTCTAGATCTACATTGCCTGCCATCAATACAGCATCAGCCTACAACAGAGAGGAAACTGGGCTGAAACAAGGCTCAGATTTGATGCTGCTCAGACACCCTCGCTCTGCCATAACCTGATTCAGTCAATCTTCTTCCTATGAATCAAAGCACAGATACTTCCTTACAAAACAAGGATGAAACCTCTCATCAGGCCTCATCTAAATAAGTATGTTACCTGTGATTACATACATCCACATGCCCAACGTTAAGTATGATTATCATTATTGCTTTTAAAGTTTAATTAGTTTCACACAAATAGTTTGACAAGTGAGCTTGCACATATATAACT
The DNA here is from genome assembly GCA_035221455.1 of Xenops minutus. Classification (NCBI taxonomy): domain Eukaryota; kingdom Metazoa; phylum Chordata; class Aves; order Passeriformes; family Furnariidae; genus Xenops; species Xenops minutus. The sequence goes on along the minus strand of JAWWEE010000074.1, from coordinate 128,053,334 downwards.
ACCCTTTTTTAAGCTCTGCGCACATCATCATGTATCAGTCTGACACTGAAGACAGAAGACTCTTTAAAAGTTATTTCTCAGTACTATTTTTGAATATACTTTACATGCCTTACAGCATTAGTTGCAATATGTGAATATTGTGTTAACTAGTTTTATGGTTAGGGGAATTACAAAGCTACTGAATCCAAAACTATTTTGATCTGCAGAATGTGAAGACAAAACACAAATGTCACGTAGTAAATAGTAAGAAAGGAAGGCAAGATAAAGTAAGAGCTTTTTTTTATGTGTACTTGCTGTAGTCCTAGGTTTCAAAATCAAAATCAGGTGCCTGACTGCTGAAGCCCAGGACTTGGAATGAGGGCTGACTGTCAAATAAACATTCCCATCTAACAACATACTAGCAATAAACAGCCTTTGCAAGTGTCGATGCTGAACTAACAGCCCCTCAAACTTAGAAAGCAAGGAGCCAGCCACAGGATCAGTCTAAAGTTATTTAGTAATCCCCATGTTCCCTGTAAAGTGCAAAAGGACATCAGTGATCAGAGTGCAAAGGGGGCAGACCAGGGGAATACACTTCTCTGCACGTACAAATCAACATGCACTACTCCTAAACATACACTTTTCTATAAATTATCTACAAATTACAGCCACTTAAATGCTTTTGGTAGTCCGCAGGGGAACACTACCACCAGCCCACATCCCCAGAAGAAAACCACAAACACGACCATACTGATGAGTTTCAGTGAAGCAAGCTCTTGGTGTGAAGTTACAGCGACCTGTAGGAAGCAGTCGCGGCTCCACAGCTCCAGCTCAGCCATTCTGCACTCCCTGCCAATAAACTGCAAACTCGGTTCAAGGTCACCACGAAAGCTTTCAAAATACAAGTCACTGGGAGAGGAAAACAAGGGGAGAAAAAGCTAAAGGTTTTAATTAACTGTTCTCTAGGACGAACTAAGAGAAAACAACTCTAACCAGGATTGTTTAATAATAATCATGGCTTAAAGTCAAGACACATGACTCCAGAACTTGTGCTGAAAGGCTGTATTTTGAGCTTGTTGTGAAAATAATCACTTGCTGGACTTAAAGCAAGAATCCAAGCCAAGTTAAGGACTATTAAGGAAGACAAGATAATTGAATCCCTCCTAAATGGAAACGTTTTTCCATAATGTTTAACACTGTCACCAGCCAGCCTCAATTGAAGCAGAAAATGCCACAGACTGCTGATGGATGCTGATTCTACCTTCCCAGCGCATGAATTGTATTTTCCCACACTAACAGACTAGACTTTTTAAAATAAGCACTCTGACTTTTTTTTTTAATGTTTTTTAAAAATAAAAATCCTTCTGAAATTCCATGCACACTAATTCTCATTCATCTTCACTAGCCTTTTCTAAAAAAAGGAGGAAGTTCAGAAATGCATAAGAAACCACCTGAAATACATCATGATTACAAGTAAGAATGAAACATGAAAAAAATAGACCAGAAATACAAAAAGAAGCCATCCCCAAGCCATAAAAGCTGAAGTTAGGAGAAATACACCTCTTCCTCTCACAAACACACTGACCAAGAAGAACTTTTAACTGCAAGATGTCACCGTCCAAAAGCAAAGTTATCAATTACCAGTTTTTAAAAACCACAACAATCTTGTCCTAAAGCATATTAAGATATATTGTAAAATATAACAAATCATACCCTGGAACTGGGTAGCAATACCCTCCTCCCTTCCAGCTAAGACTTTCCTCTGAAGCTGTTGGCCACCCTAAGAAGCAGATACTGGATTACTGACCTCAAGATGTAGAATCTCAAGACCTGATTAAATAAAGCAATTCCTGAGTGACGGCAAAGGGCTGAAAACATGCCCCAGTCCCTCCCCAGACAGTGATGAATAAACCAGAACCATGAGCTTTGAAATAAGGTTAGACAGCCCCATTTAAGGGAACAGCATCTTATACGTAGTCTCAGTTTATGGATGCTATATCATCAAAAACCTCAAACCTACTCTTCAGACCTCTATCATATGACTTCAGTTTCACATTTCTTGCATACAAACTCCAAAGGTCCCCAGGCCCTTATGCAAGGACAACTCCATTTGTGATGGACTGATAGTCCTCACAGACATCAGACTCATTTTCTGTGTCCAGACTGCAGTTGTAGTACTAGCTGCTAGACAAAACATTGCCAAAAAAGAAAAAAAGGATCACTTTGCAAGAAAAATTAGCTACACAGAGCTGTATCATAAGCAGGGGTTAACAGTCTTTTGAATAAATGTATGTCATCTCCCAAAATGCTGCAATATCTTCAATTTGCCCTCCTCCTCACACACACACACTCTCAGTAAGTATATTTCATGATGAAAATGCTGGACAAGACACATAAAGCACCAAGTCCTCTACAAGACAGAGAATAGTGTTTGACACTAAGTTATCTCCACTTTTATTCATAAGAAGCTTCTACGGAAAAAAACAATTCTATTATAAAGGTATCAAGATCATCTTGCTCCCCTATTTCACTCCAGTTTTACATTTGTACCTTATTGGTGAGAACAGTTGTCTTCAATGCGAGCAAACACAGATGTCACAGAAACGCTTAACTAAAAAGTTACCCACTTTGTAACATTCTAGACTACTGCAGCAGGAAAATACTCCTGTTAGAGTTGCTGTGCACTGACAAGTGACTTTCCACACAACCACTTCTTTCTGCCACTGTATCCTGGTGACCAAACAGATGATCTCCCAGGACTCAATGCTTTTACCAGTCTTAATTAAAATAGGAGAATGTTTATTTTATATGCTAGTTCTTCTCTTGATAGAGACCAGACTAAACTGCACAGAAGAACAGCTGCAGCTGAAGACAGACATAAGAAGTCAACTAAAAAGAATGTAACTCTGACTGACAGTTACATCTAATTCAATACTGACAGAAGACTTTTCTTCTACTGCTACTATAGCACTGTAGCAGCTGGCATTAGCACTACACAGCAGAACCATAAATAACAAAGGTGCTGGAGGGGAGAAATGAGATTTAAAAATCTAGTATGGCATAGTGATGAAGACTGCATACAGCTCAGCACAAAAACATCTCCCCACTCCAGCCCAGTGCATACCACCATGATGACCAGCACTCCCTTCAGGCTGCAGGACAGGCACAAAGAGTACACAGGAGAGGGACACAACCCAAATTCCCAGATTTTTTCAGCAATACAGCAGAACCAGCAGTGTATTACTTCTGGCTTGGGCAGGAACAAGTCTAGTCTAATGGACAGTCCCTGCTAGCAAACATTAATTAATAAGCAACTAATTTTTAGCATTATTTGTCTTCAACACTCCTTCCTTCAAGGGAGAAAAATGTTAGTGGCCTTGATATAATTGCTGGTTCACTTATCATCAACTTCACACTAGCAGTTAGGCTGTTAACGATTACATTTAACACACTGCATTAATACAGACCAGGCAGTCTAGATTTCTCACAGCCATGATATCAGAATGCAGACAGCTTATCCATTACTAAGAATATTCATAGTTAAGGCGAGAGCTTTAAAGGAAAAAGGTGTATTTAAGCTGCTGAAAAGAAGTACAAGAGCTCAAAACTAACCACAGAGGCCTGTTGAGTCCTAAAGCTGCAGCAGATTCTGGATGTTTCAAAGCCAGATTCAGTAACACAAGTCTAATAAAAAGGTGTCACAACAGTATCTGACCACACTACCAGAATGGATGAAATGATATCTAGCTATTGGTGAACTGAAGCAAATGTAGAGAACAGAAAAGAGAAGCCTCAAAAATTGAGGAATACAGAAAGGAATAAAAAAAAAGGTAGAAACAACAGATCTAAATGAAAGCACATGACACCACCCAACAAGCTTCTAAATAATTATCCAGTTGTCATACAGAACCCTTGTTCTTACACCTGCATCTGCACATACAAACATAGCAACTATGTTACACCACATACAGTCAAATCAATCCATTTTCCTTCTTGCCTTAAAGGTAACATACATGCCTCACAAAAGTTTCTGGTTAGAGTCTCTGAAGAGAAGTATCATCTTTGTCTCCACAACCTGAAGGTTCTAAATAAAACAAATTTGCAACAGAAATGCATTTCGCTTTATTACACTTAATCACACAAGTTAAATATACATGAAAGTTCCATTAGATCAAAAAACCCCAAACTTTTACAAGACAGAAACAAGTAAATTGTAAACCAAAGGCAGACAAGGACTAACTGCAGACCAGGTATCTAATGTGCATTAAATGACTGGTTTGTAAGATGACTCATTTTTTGGATCTCCTGAGGAAAATATCACACTCTCCCTAAAAAGAGTTCATCAGACAGAATCAGTCACTTAGTCCATAGTTATGTGGGAGTTTTTTAGTAACAGATTTCAAATAATTGTTATAAATTATCACAGATTCATACAACTTTCCTCTTATGCTTTGCCTATGCAAGGAAAATACCCTAATTTGAGTTAGTTGCAGAAACACAAACAATCAAATTACCCAGAACCATCATACAACTCTCATTTAAAGCTCTGTCTGAAATGATAATATCACTACTTTTTGTGGACAAACTTCCAGCTAAGAAGGCATCTCAGTACTGTAATACATTATGTTAATCTCTATATATGTTACATGTATTGCTCTTAAGAGCAACACTTGACTTTTTGTACCACTGCCGAGTAAAACAGTCAATTTTTGAAGTGCAACCTGTTTAAGGAAACTTATCCACATCTAATGCTTTGAAAAAAGTTTTAGTGTGAAAAATTGCTCAACTAAACTCATGCACAGCATATACTCTAAGTTTCTGATACAAGTCAGAAGAGAAATAAGAATAAATTTTAAATCTTACTTTCCCTTCACTAGGTACACCTACACTCCTTCCTTCAGTACATACAGAGAAGGATGATACCACTGCTTGCCCTGGCTGGCAAAATTACACTTTTTATGCACTTAGATCTGACTAGTTGCAATCAGAATCCAAGCATTCATGCACATCTCACCTTTATGGTCCTTGTTGCTTTGTATTAAATAGTCAAAAGATGAATTTGAGTATAAAGTTAAGTGAAATAAAAAAAAATTTAGTCCCAAAAATATTGGAAGGAGATACAAATATGACAAATACCTTCTAAAGGTCTTTATCACTGCTAAAAGCTGAGAGGACAGTAACAACTAAAATGCCTGTCCTGTGCTGGAGCTAGTTGTCCTGGATGCTATTTAAAACATAAGACAACTACTGTCACTCACAGAAAAATACAGCCTTCTAACAAGCAGTTTCCTAATGCTCTCTTCACAAGAGTATTTCCAAAACTGTTATATTTAACAAACTGTCTTGCTATCACTATTGTAACCAGCTGGTAAGGATACAGAGGATAACCCTGATAACTCCTGGAAGATGTGAGAATTAAGAATGACAAAAAGCTTCATCACAGTCCTGAAAAGAAAGAAGAGCCAGGAGATTAAAGCGACGATATCAAGGTAGAGATAATAACAGGAAATGAGGCATAAGAGCCCTCTGAACTTCAGTATAATCTTTATCCATATAATCACTTTTGACTAACTTGGTTAATGGCTGAAGCATTCAGAAAGTTACTGAGAGTGGGATAGAAATTTTGACTTAATTTACAGTAAAAAAAAAAAAATTACCTTTTCCTTAAGGTAATGTAAGCTGTTGACTCTTTACACCATTTTTCACATCCTTAATAATAACTGGCATTTATAAAGTCAAAAAAGCTGCAAGACAGAACACTGTAAAAGATGACACCAATACCAAGACCGCTTTGGATTACTGTGTGGATGCAAAGATGCTTGCAGCATTTTCATCCAAACGCTATAAAGAACGAGGACAAGCATCAATCAGTAGTACACTGTCAGGAAAGGGGAATACATGATACTGTGGATCTCTCCCAAATCTCTTTTTTATGATTCTCAGTGTAGTACTTTCTACATGAATGCAATTTTTTTTCTTCCCCACTGTGAAGGCACAGCTTCCTGCATTGTGCAAGCAAGCCTATGGAGCAATGGCTGTGATGTGGGGAACACAGATTAGCTGACTCTCTGACTGGTAAATCCAGTACCAACCAACAGTCTCAGCCTGTTGGGTAATGTTCTGGCATCGACCACAGACTTGCAGAAACTATGCTGGAAGTATGTTAACAGTAACCACATTACTTCATTCTTTGCAACCTGTGAATACTCTGCCTTGCCAATATTTTTAAAATAATTAGATTATTTCTCAGTCCATTTATTCACATCCAAATACATCATGAAAGCAAACTCATGCATTTGTCTAGCTGGATGTCATCATAAACCTATAATTACCATAACAAACCAGACAGATCTGTTTTGTTTTTTAACTGCTGCAAATGACTGCCATAAGTCAAATCCCACTAAAGCTCTTCTTGAAAGTAGAACTTAGAAATTCCTGTTTTAACTGCCTGACATCTTACAGTTTAGTAATTCTTTCCATACATTACAATTAATTTTTATATACTCTAATTTCCAACTTACATGCAAAGTTTGCTGTTTCACTTTAATTAACTGGTTGTGTAAGAATTGCTCATAGAATGTAAATTATTCTAAATCTATAACAAAACCAACAAAAAAAACTCTTCATTATCAGACCTGCATGGTAAGTGGATTGCTAGTCAAATTTGCAATAGCCATTATCCAACTGAGCTAGGAATGCCTAGAAAGGCCAATTCCATCTTGAGGATGGAGACCATTTCTATGTAGATCTTTAAGGATGTATGACCTTATATTCCCCAACCCTCTCAGAAGCTAAGTTTGGGTACAGAAAGCTATTTTTAGCAAAAGACTATCTGTTTTGCCAAGCAGCATATGCATTAGCACAGCAAGAGCAGAGAAATGCTGTTTTGCTACCCAGGCTACTCTGCTGAACAGTTAACACACTGGATGAGCTGCTGTATGCAGGCAAAACCACCCAAGTTCAGCACACTAGCTTCTCTCAAGGTTTGGTATTTAACACAATAAACCTCAGCTGGAAAGAGAACACCAATTTAACCTGCTTGTAAACAGAAACACTAGCTCCCACATTCCTAAGGAGTTGTAATGCTAAATAATCAGAGGGCACACGAATAAAACAAAGGCATGTGGAAGAGGGCTGCCCCACCAGACTTGCTGGGCTTGTTTTAAACCAGCCCAGGATGAATGGTGAGAGGAATCACCTTAGCCATAACTCCACGTGCACTAATGCCAGCACCCCTGCTCCAAGCAGAGAACATGTGGTACCCATGAAATCCAGAATTACTGAGTCCAAAGCTGTTCCCACTGCCTTTTTCTGCTTGGCAGTAACAGAAAATATGAAAGGTGGAAACACAATCAGTACTAAAGGGTTTGTACCACAGGGAAGTACATTAGCAGGAGGGCCTCAATGCACTACTAGACCAATTGGAAAGGGTGGTATTTCTTTTCTATCCTCAGCTGTACTAGGAGAAGTCCCTGAATGCCTCTTAGGGGGAGAGGAGACCTCACTGCAGAAGCCAAGCAGGAACATTCTTCTAAGTGGTCCAGCTGTTTAATGAAGCCAGCTGCTTATTACCACTGTCAGGCTTCTATTTCCAGTAAACCATGGTAGCTGATATTTTGTCTTCTGGCATGACAGAGACAGAGCTGCTGCTGGGAAGAAACACACAGTTCTCCACCCCCCACCTGGAAGTCAAGGGTTGGAGCAAATAGAGCAACTATCTACACTAAATTTTCAGTGTCCTTTACCCATCTGCAGATAAGCTGAGCATTTCCCAAGCACCTACACAGGCTTACATGGCTTTGAGCAGTGCTTGTGAAAAACGGTACTGCCAGCTGAAGTGCTGCCATTTAGATGAGAAAATTCTTAACACCCTTCACGATGTGAAAGAAGAGGTAGCCAGCATGTGAAAACCACGTAATGCCTAAATTAAATGAAATATTAAAGCAAACAAAAAAACCCAAACCACAGCACGCAACCCTGAAAACTTGAGTTCTGAAAAGGTGAACTAGCAGGCCTGATCCACCAGGAATAGTGTTTCAAATTCAACAAACTCATCTGCAAGCAGAGCCAACTATAAGCATATCAAATACTTGCAGCTGTCAGCATACTGAAATAGGGACAAGTAAAAAGGCTGATGTTTTGTATATATAAAACTCTGTATTTATAAACTACATAACACACATCTGCCCTTCAAAATAAATCAACAAACAAGTGACTAAAAAAGCCCAATATTCAGACCAAATCTTTGCTGCCATGGAGAAACACCCTAGTATTTTGACTTGGCATTTGCACGTATTTAGGAGTACTAGCAGTGGTTAGCTTAACCGCTAGTGCTAGCAAACTGCATCTTTCATCTTAACCAAAGCACTGGGAACATACACCAGAATATCGTTTCAAAAGCCAGTTTCCACAGATCTTAAGCCCAAAAAAGCTCGAGCTCCTTCTGAAGTTCTCCACAGTTCTGGGTATCTAAAAGCCACCAGAAGAAAACCAGACAACAGACCAACACCTTAGAAATGTGCCTGAAGAGTCCAGGGCAGAGAACAGCAGTAGTGGGATCCTGCTCCACCTCAAAAAGCTCCAACAGACACAAACTCCATGTGCTGGGCCAGTTCTTAAAGGATCACTTGACCAGGCTGACATACCAAATTCAGGAATACACTTTTGTGTTTACAATTTAATGTTTCCCTACTCCACTGTTTAAGAGTCTCTCCCAGCAAATGTTATTTTGCAGTTTGGCAGCAGCAGCTTACCCCTCCCTTCCAGGCTGCCTGGACAGGAGCCGGGTGTGCCCTTCCCATCCGATATGCTGCCTGCCAAGGAACAGCTTAACTAGTGACAGCCCACTTGGGAGCACCAGGGCACGCATCTGGACATCTGGGGTAGCAAATAACTTGACAGATACAAATACTACCATGCTTAACATTAAGTGGACATTGGGAGAGGCACATGAGAAACCGATCAAAAGGATCTGACCATTTCCAAAGCAAGCTATATGCTGCTAAAGTTATGTCAACCCAGCACAATGAAGAGACGATAAAGTATCAACACTTTAAATCTTGAAACAGATCTATTTAAATTCTTTTGGGGGAGGGCATACAGCATCATTAGTATACAAAAACCAGATCCAGATGCAGCTGTTCTATAGAACCACTGCCAAATCCATCTTGCAAGCAATTCTCCAAAACCAGACAGGCCGCATGGTTTGTTGTTGTTATGTATTATTACAGCACACATGGAGGCTACTTGTTAATAGCTAGCTAGACCGTCTCTCAGTCAGTGTGAAAAAAGGGATTTGGTTTACAGTGACTTAAATAAGTAGTATTTGCAGCATCTTTAACCTACAAGTAGGGGATATTTACAGAAGGATTTACGATGCATATTTCTTATTCACAAGTACACACTCAAAACATCATGTCATAGATTTCAGGGCACCTGCTTGTTTTAGCACTTGAGAGCTACCCAAATAGATACATGCTCAGAAGACCTTCCTCAAGTTACCAGAATTTTATTTTCCCTTTTTTCAGGAATTCAAACCTATGAAACATCAATGTGTTCACTGGTTTATGTCTTTTTATCATGCACAGATACTTAAAAACAGCTAGTGTTTTTTAAAAAAAAAAAAAACAAAACACAAAACAAAACAACTTTCTGTTTTAAGTTTTCTTTAGTTCACTTTTATTACCATTAGGAGAGAAGTTACTGTGCTTCACTAACAGTCTAACAAGGACTAGACTACAGGTAATCGATCATAGCATGACCAAGTTAGAGATAGTTTCCAAATAGTCAAAGCTAGGCAAGAGCCACTAACTTCCTACAAATAGCTGCAACACAAAAGGACTTTCATTTCTAGTAGTCATGTTTTGAAACAGAGCAAAGTTTTCACATGCAGTTTCAAAATTTACAAGCACAGCAGTATAACATCATTGTTGTTTCATTATTATGTATTTTTTTCTTATATATATATGCTCTTTAAATTCAGACATCCTGTTCTAAGAAAAAAAGCTACACCAAAAAAAAAAAATTTCTTTCACCAGTTCAGTAATTCTAAGCATTTCTACAGAATGAAGCAAGACACAAGCCAAGTAACAACACTCAATCTTCTCTGACCAGGGCAATCACCTCAACTTTCTCCTGACCCTTGTAAGTTAAGAAATCTTCAGTTTAGGGGACAACCCTAATATTGTATTATACTGTAGAAATACTTGCAACAGGTCAGGCAACCGGTCACTGCCTAACAGAGTCAGATAAAACACTGCTGAGCACATTTTCAGTATTATAGTACAAAAACCGGAATATACCGACAAACTGACCGCCTTACAATTCTTAACTCCTTCATAAAAATAAAAAATTCCAAATAATTCCTAGCATTAGTTCACCAGTGAAAACAGATTAAGGGCAAATACGGCTGGCTTCAAGGAATCTGAAAAGAAGATGCTGAAAGAAGTTGCTCGCGTTGGTACCAAAAATGGCTCACATCCTAGTAACCACACGCACAGTAGGCTTGGCATCAGGATGACACCACCAGCCCATCAGAAACCAGGGGCTCACAGGCAGCTGAAACACAGTTTGGAGCTTGGAATTCAACTACATGTGATTTTCAGGAAGCTTGACTGCAAGCATGGACCTGTCACCAGTGAACCCCAGCAATATTTCAAATTTATTTATCCAGAATTATTTAAAAGTACATGATCTAATAAGCCAAGTGTTGAATTTCCTTTCTGAGCAAGGGACATAAGCTCTTTTTTATATCAAATACTGCTACCTAGTGACATGGGTGAGCAGTAGAGGTCTAGAAAACTGACATGTGACAGCTATTAACAAAAGCCAAAAAGAAGGCTTTAACAATGACACCATCAATAAAACGTCAGTCTTCAATGTAACCAGTTTTTTAACCATACTCTGCATGTTAAAAGGGCAGTTCAGTTGCCTCCATGCTGTTAACGTAGATCAGAAGGGGAGGAGGGGAGGATGAAGAAAACGGGAGGGGGGTGGGGGGTGATATGGGGGGGGGAATTACTGTCACACACAGAAGTACACCAAAAGTCACTCACTCTCAGAAGTTCCACATTACCAAGTATTGACAGCTAAGTCAGGAGAAATTTAGAGCAGAAGGAAAAGGGGGGGGGAAAAAAAGTAATTTCCTAAAAGAACCCAATAATCACAGCACCTTATCGTAGGGGCCTTCTTGGGAAATGCATTCACTGGTCCTTTTCCCTTTTACAGCTCGTCAAACGTGTTTGATGCATTTTAGTTATATGGAAAGCACTTGGAATACAGACTATCCAGAGGACACTTTGAACACTACACAAAGGTTTGCACTGAAGTTAACCTGCACAGCTCACCATTCCAAGAAAGATGCTGACAACCTGAACAGCTGTGTGTACAATACACTGTTAATCTGCATTAACAAATTATGTGTACACTTTAGAAATGCTAATGTCAAAGAACATGATGTAACTTTTCCTTTTTCAGAAGGCATACTAAGTAATTAAAACAACCCGATTACCTCTAGATGGTATGTTTGAGATACAAGAAGCATTTAATGAAAGCCAAAGCTGCTGATACAAAGAACACATACCCTAACCTGTACCAATCTCCCTGTATCCCTTTGAATGAGTAAAACAGATTGCCTCTCAACACAGTAACTGACTGCTTGCATGTCATCTTGCTACATACAGGTACTGGAGGGGCCAGGGGTGAAGTAGCAAGAACATTCCTGTATTTGAAATCCTTGACTTTCAATTGTTTTCTCTTCTTTTACACTTAGACAAAATGCCAAAATCCTGCTATATTACATACACAATACACTTAACACTGTTATATTGTAAAGCATAATGATGAGGGGGGGAAAAGAGCCACTCCCACTTAATTTTTAAAATCCTTAAATTATTTACAAGTACTAATAGGCTAAAACAAAACAGCCAACAAAACAAAGACCCCACATCCTTATGTCCAAGGCAGCAGCACTCTTACCTATTTATGCAACTAAAGTAAACACAGGAGTGTGTTTTTGACTGCGTAGTATTAAAATGGAAGCCTGAAAAATCATGAAGTACTCTTCTGTTCAATAATACTTCTGCACTCTAGTATTTGTTTTCATAAAAGGAGAATATCTGTCCTACAACTCTCAATCAAGCCACTTCTCTAGTGAGCAGACTCATATTTCACCAGGACTGCTCACGTAGGCCCGAATTTGCAGAATTCTACTTGCTAACACAATTGTCGCTACAGCTTATAGCTTATGATAACAATAAAATAGTCTTCAGCATTGTAAACACGTTCTACCACACCTATTTAAAGAGTAGTTTTTACAATTGAGGGGGTGAAAAACAAGTCCTCTGCTGAACAATGGAGACAAAACTTATTCTACAACAGCAAACTTGGCATTTGCTGCAAAGGGAGGAAGTTTTAAATACATGTTTCTATTTCAAAAGCCTATATTTGCCCTTATGTATTCTCTTTTGGAACAGTCTCCAGATTATCAAACTTTCATCCAACTACTGACTAAATTCTTCAAAGTTTAGAATATACACATACAATCATGATCTGCAAATTAAAAAAAAAAATACATAAATGGAAAAATAAGCTTAAATATTAGTAGAGCTTGGAATAAGTCACAAACATGCCTTCAGAATCTGAGGTTGTACAGAATAAGGCTTCATTTCTTAATACAAGAATCAAGAATTTAACTTCCTTACCTACCATCACCTAAAAAGCATATCCATTGCTAATGCTGAGGTTTCCTTATTTTACATCACCCACTAATAAATGCTGTTTAAGAACAAAAACTTGTGTGTCATTTGTTTGCTTGGACACCACTGCAAACACTTCCTTACAGATACATTTTCAGAAAATCAGATCTGCAAGTGCTACAAACTTCAGCTCTTCCTCAGCTATGTGCCATGCCTTGACCCCAAGCTTTCACTTTAACACCTCTAGCCGTCTCTGGTGAAAACAAGCCACTAAAAATGCTGCAAGGTTAAGAAACCAGTGTTTGTACCATGCCTTTATTGCTCTCACAGGGCTTTTGGGAAGATAAACAAGATGTGCCAAGTTCTGTCATATCATGCCTCGCCTGAAATTGCAGTTCCATCTCTTCACTGCTACGAAAACTTCCTGCATCCACTAACCCCAATAGTGAAACCTAAAAGTCACCATACTTTTTGGATACAAGAACCATTTTGACAATGACAATTTTTGTAAGGTAAAAGGCTTTATGGTACTATGAACAGATCTTCCCTTAGTCCAGGAACATGTCGAATTACCACAGTTAAGGCTCAGACCATGATTTAAGGGAAACAGAATGGAGATCTTGCTGAAGATCAATTTCAACACTGCATCTAGTGAAAACTTGCTTCTTGGTAAAAAGATGCTACTCCCTCTTTCTAAAGAATACAACAGAGGAAACTGAACTAGCTTCTCCAGCTCAAATTCTACTCATCCATTTTCATTTACCATTTTAGGGACTTCCTCTATATAGGTTTCCATACAGAGCAAACTCAGACACTCCAAAAGGCACAGAGCCAATATGCATTCAGAAGTAAGAATTTGGGACTTAGTGAAGTGTTGTGAGCCTTTCACTGTTGTTTTCAACATACTTGGCATGGCACTAAAACGCTTGGGAAAATATTATTTCACAAACTGAGCTGATATACAACACATTAAACAACACAGGAATTCCTATCTCCCACCGGATTAGTTAACAGTATTTAGATTATCGAGGTTAAAAACAAGAGCGCTGCCTTCTGAGCTAAAGAACTAATTTCATTCTGGGTGTGGATGACTGCTTACAAAGCAACTAATTGTAGGATCGCAGCACCACTTGTACTGCTGTCTTTAAGTATTTCCCTTCTTTCAGCCATCTCTAAAACAATTCAATATGCATGTATCATAACCTGAAATCTGAGGTTTTAAGTTCTTCTTACTTCAGAAGAGGAATTTGCGATCTCAGTTCTGCAACAGATTCTTGTGCTGTGGGTTTGATTTTAGACTCACTTTGCCTACCGTATGAACCTCACCTGAACCTAAGCTCTTGGCACATCACAGCCTCAGATACAGTGCTTCTCAAATACACATCAGCCCTTGCAGTAACTCTCAGCACGGCCTGAGTTAGAACTTACTGATGCTTCTGGAACCACTCACACCAATTCAGCCAAAGGTCGGTCCCTGCTCTCTGGTTACCGACAGCAGGTCGTTATCAACAGCTATTATTTTGGTTATGAACACTCTTGTGCCGATGCTTCACGTCAAAACTCGAGTTCCAGTGTTTCCGTAGGCAGGGACAAAGGCGGTGCCAGGACGCGCTCTCAGCACACTCACCATCGCTTCCTCGCCGCGATGGGCAGCTTTGCCTTTACTGAACACCGGTGCCAAGGCACCCAAGTATTTCAGGCACGGCGAGAGGGAAAAACCGCGGCTGTCTCTTCCCGAGCTGCTTTCCGACAACAGCTTATGTGCCACACGTATCTCCGGCAGACCAGCCGCACTCACGCCCAGAACACAAACTGTGTGAATTTCACGGCGGCAGAGGGAAGGGAGCAGCACTCATGCCCGCAGCGGGCACCCCTCGCGGTTCCGCTGGGGTTTTATCACAGCACAGAGACTGTCCAGGCGCCTGGCCCCGAGCACCGCGGGGAGCTCTGCGGGGCGAGCCGGGCTGGGCCGGGCCAGGGCAGGGCAGGGCAGGGCAGGGCAGGGAGCGCCCCGGGCCCGTCCCGAGCCGAGCCGGGCCCATTCGGCACTTTCCCAACGCCGCGGGCCCGCCGGCCGGCTCCGGCTCCGGCTCCCTGTCCCTTCCGAGGGCAGAGCCGCTCCCGCGGCCCCCCGACTGCCTCAGTGGCCCGGGACAAGCCAGCGCCCGACACCGCCGCCTCCCTCCCTGCCTGCCTGCCTGCCCCGCTGCTTCCCGGCGGGACACGGCGCTGCCCCAGCCCGCGCCGGGACAGCGAGACCAGGGGAGCTCCTTCCCCGACCGGGATTCTTCCCCGGCCCGGGGCTCAGCCCCGCTCCCCTTCCCGGCCCGGGGCTCAGCCCCGCTCCCCGACCCGCCCGGGGCTCAGCCCCGCTCCCAACCTGGCCGCGGGAAAGCGGCCGGAGCGCCGGCGGGGCAGGGCTCCCCGAGCAAAGTTTCCCTCTGGCTCC
>JAWWEE010000074.1:128005588-128037954 GCA_035221455.1 Xenops minutus | reverse complement strand
GCGCCAGGCCCGGCGGGAGGGCCGCGCTGTCCGGGCCGCGGGTGGCCCCTCGCGGAGCGGGGTTGCTCAGGCACCGGCACAGGCCGCCAGGGTGTGTTGGTGTGTTGGTGTGTTGGTTCTGGCAGCCAGGGTGTGTTGGTGTGTTGGTTCTGATCACCGCCGTCCCCTTCTTGGTGCACCGCCCCGGGCTGGCGCTCCCGCCCGCGGCTCGCAGCGCGCTCCCACAGCCGTAGTTCACTGTGGGCACGCCTTTATCTACCTGTCGGCGCGCAAAGTTTGTCACAGCGCACGGAGGGGAATTGTTAACCTTTCTCAGTTGGAAGAGCTGCTGGTCAGCGTGGGGAAACTGTGTCAGGGCTGCCAGAAGAGCCCCTTCTGCGTCCTGTGGTAGCATTTTTAGTGCCTACACATCAAGCCATCGCGAGCAGTGTTTTCCAAGCAGCCAACCTGATCCTCCTGAGATGTCCAGCCATGGATGGGTGCCTGGCTGCTCTGCAGGAGGGGCACAGCACCATGCTCTTCTATGCTGCCACTCCACTGCCAAAGCCTGCGCTCTGGAAAATGGCCCAAGGGGCTTGCTTTTTAAAGAAAATTTCACTTACGTGCAATATAGCAGTTTCATTTCCCAAATTTCACGTTATTGAGCAATAATGCGGTTGGCTTTTCTGGGGTATAAAGGCAGTTTGGTGGTGGGGTAATCATGAACCCACTGAACCTTCTGAATTTCATCCGAATTTTCTCTCCCCTGCTCAGACAGGGCCACAAATAGATGAGAGCCACACCAGGGAGCTGGGTCTCTCCTGCCGTGGAAGGGGGACACGGAGAAGGGAGCAGGAGGGGTGAGCATGTGTGTCCCCCCACCCCACAGCATGGTCATCTGCTGCTCCCTCAAACACACCCCGTGCAGCCCCAGCTGTCCTGTGATTATTCCTAGTGTACCAATTTATAGAAGGTGCCGGCCAAGCTGTTCAACCCAAGCTCTTTAGAAACTTGTTGCTTGTGGCAGTTTATGACTTCCAGGTCTGGGAGTGTGTGTTGGATGATGTATTTGTCAGGGGCTTCATGTGGAAATAACTTGGGCACAGACAATGTTTAAATTGGCCACCAGTGTCTTCATTTTGGGATTGCCAGTTGCACAAAGATCTTCACACCAGAGCATCTTTAATGTATGGGATGGGCTGGTTCTTGTGACCAAAAATGAACACTTTATTTCATGACCTTTGGGAGATTTCACTTGCCCTCTTAATTTTCTTGGCATCAGAAGCAGCTTCATTGTTAATTAACTTTTCTTTCATGCTTACAAATAATTTTATAACACCTGATTAAGATAAACCAGAAAGTTGGATACAGGCAAAGTGAAACAGCCCTAGTGTTTCTGCCTGTGTCCCTGTCTTAATTCTTGTTCACATTATTTTCTAAAAGGTTTGCAAAATGTTACAGCAGTGAGATGCTTTTTCACATATCGTAATGGAAAATTAGCATAAGACCTTAACTCTAGTTAAGAGAAGAATAAGCAACCTGTTGTCTGAAGGAAGCTGTGAACTAGAAATGACTTAATGCTGTCATGCAGAGCAATTTCAGTGCTATGAAAGTCTGCCATAATTTATCTTCTTATGATCTTCAGAATTTTTTTTCCTACTGAGATCTTTTTTTACTGTGTTCAGCAACAGTGTATGTTTGCAAACCCTCAAACACTTGTTCTTAAATCTCTCTATAAAACAGTAAACATTTGACCTAATTTTTAAGTAGTGTTGAAAAACTTGGCTAAGGGTCAGTGATTCTTGCTTTGTGTTCAGGATACTGAAATGTCATACTGATCACATGTGTTGGCTTCAATGGGGTTTTTTGTACTTATCTATCTTTGCTCTTACATGTTAACTCTGTATCTTAGTGCTGCAGAAGCAGTCTTGCAAAAAAAACGGATGCTACACAGAAGATGTGTAGAAGGCAAAGGATAGGAGACTGTGGGGTGTCCCACTAAACAGAAGTATATACTAATTTATTCTACTATTTTTGTGTAAGTAGGGTATTTCACATAGAGAAATTACTTAATTGTAATTTTTATGTAGCTGAAAAAACTTCTCCCAAAGCACAAAAATAACTAACGTTTATTTTTGCTCTCTAATTATAACCTTACTGTTATGATTATGCCACAGCTACACTTTAAGGGTGGAGGAAATATCTTCTTCAGACTACATGGTATAGCAATGATGTGCTGCAATACCATGTTTTATACCATGCTTTCTGAATTGCCTTATGATTTTTGAATGGACACTGTTTACAAAGAGCTGTTTCAGGGCTTGTGTTTTCACTTCAGATCTTCACAAGGACCACATGACAATCAGAGAAAGTCTGTCTGGTGTTGAGCCAATGCAAATAGATGGTTTAGTAAGTATTTTTACTTCATTGTGTCCATGAGATGTTTGCATTATTTATGAAAGCTTCCAGTAATGGGCTGTCTACGACTCCCTTGGCTTACAGGTTTCTCTCAAGAATTTGAAAACTGCTTTCCTTTGTGCTGGCATCGAATTTCTGATGGAACCTTATAAAGGTTGCAGCTTTCTTTAACATATAAAAATGCTCCAGAATTGTCAGCAGTGTTGATGGGGTTTTTAGTAGTACTAAAAAGTAATTTTAAAAAATTGATAGAGTCCAGCATATATGTAGGTTCAGAGATTTATTGTGTGGTGATGCTATCCTTTAAAAATGTATTGCCTTTAAAAGCTGGAATTGGTGATTTTTTTTCCTTCCAGTTCTCAGTAGAAGGGGATTTGGTTAGTCTGTAAACAGGAAGGAATTATCTGCTGGTAGTCAAATGTAGTTTATTTTGTGAAGTCCAGTTCTCTCTCCCAGTTTGTTTTTTTTAAAGTGCTGAACTGTCAGTTTTACAATTGATGGGACTTGCAACTAGAACCTTGCAGCATATGCTGTCCTTGGGCTAAAATAAAAATCTCTCTGCTTCTTACACATCTAAGTGAGTTATGTGTTACAAAACAAAAGTATTAGAGATTTAATTCTTAGCTTTATATATGCTTGGTCAGCAAGACTCAGTCATGGCATATTGAAATAGGACTTTAAATTCTTTGCTTTCAGTATTACAAACAATAAAAGATTTCTGTCTTGTTTGTTTATTCATTGAAATTCTTTTTGAAGTAGTGTATTGGCTTTTCTAGTTGACAGAAATGCAGGATATCTTCCTAGCTTTAGAATACTTCCACTTCTTAATCACCCACAAAAGGAGGCCAAATCCAGTAACTTAAGGCTCTTTAAGGGGGAATTAAATGCTTTACTCCCAAATCTTGCCCTTTGTGAAAGAAAAAAAAAAAATTAATATTTATTGTATCATTGAAAAATGAACTGGTGATTCCTAAGTTAGCCCAGTCTTGGATTCTGTGCTGGAAGTTTTTTCTTGTTTGGATCCACTGTGTTGTAACCACCACTGCTTGTTTGTCAGAAGTTTTGGAAGTGTCCTTCTGGGACCCTTCTGTCTTTTCTCAAGGTTTTGTATGTCCACATTATCCCCTTTATTCATTTAATATGCTGCCTTGTTGAATTGTGTGGGAACATTTATTACTTCTCTCACACTTTAGCTGTTAGTGCTGTCTTATTCATGATGTGCTTTGTTTAGGAGAGCAGAGTTGTATGTTTTACAGATAAGGGTAGTAATAGGTACTCTTCCATTATGCTTTTTTTTTTTTTCTTTTTTTTTTTTTTTTTTTTTCCCTTCTTTAAATTGCAGAGGTTGTCTATTCTATGGTCCACCAGGGACTGGAAAGATATTGTTTGCTTGTGCACTTGCTAATGAACTTAGCAGAGGTGACATTTTAATAGGACAAATTCCAATTATGGAAGAGACATAGCACCTTTCAAAGAGAAAAAAATTTATCTGCTTTAGATAGCCATTTATCATTCTAAATAATAAGCTCTAAAGAGTCACTCGAGTGCAGCTGCTTTCTTGTACCATACAGCATCTCTCAAGCAGTTGATAAGGTCATGCAGCTGACAGAACATGAAACAGCCTCAGCCTAGCTAAGTGGGGACTGAATTATCTCCAGAAATGCTGTTTTTCAAGGAAGATATAGAATCACACAGTGGTTTGGGTTGGAAGACCCCATACAGAACACCTAGTTCCAAACCTGCTGCCATGGGCCCAGATACCTCCTACTAGACCAGGTGGCCCAAAGCCCTATCCAACCTGGCCTTGAACACTACCAGGGATGTGGCACCCACAGCTTCTCTGGGCAACTTGTTACAATGCCTGAAGTAGACATTGATCTAGCAGAAAATGATGCCAATCTGCTGATTCCATAAACCTGTGATTTTATCTGAAAGAATGCAACATGGGGCACAACTGAGACACTGAGTAACCACTGCCCTAGACCGCCCACTTCCTTACAGGCTTCCATGGAAGTCTTGCTCTGCCAAGTTCAGGGAAAGACAAAAGAAACTATTACAGGAAGTGAAGTGAGCTCCTGCCTGTTGACTGCCTTTGATTGCAGCACATGGACAAGGCAAAGGCTCCTGAAGTATTTGTTCTATCCAGACTGAGTTGAAAGGAAGAAATTGTAACCATGGCCATTCATTTATATTTTAAAAAAATAACTATTGAAGCATAATCATCTTTATCAGAACTTGAATGACTATACCACTCACATGTTTTGTGTTCTTAGTTTCTGCCTGCTTTTGACGCAGGACACAAGGAGAAGAATGAATTCAGGTATTATTCTGTTTCCAAATGCAAAGTAAAATTCTGGCTTTCACAAGTAAGCACTTCTGCAAAATGAGTTGAGATGCATCTGACAGGAAAAACTTAAGAGTGCTTTCATGTTGGAAAGCAGATTATCACCAACTATAAAACTAAGTTTGAACTCGGTAAATAACAATTCACATTGCACAAGCAAAACCTGAGTTACTACACATACAGCATTTTGGGCCCCTTCCTGCATTCAGCCCATGGCTGGCAGGATGCTGCCAGGAGCTAATGGATATTCCCTGCTGCCAGAAAGTGGCCTCACAGCATCAAGGCCACTTGTGTACTTGGCACAGCAATTCGGTTCCAAGGTGAAATGCTCAACTTCAGGGATACCTTGCCCATGCCGGTGGTTTTGTGCCTCTTGTGACCAAATGACTTTTTAACTTTGATGTCTTACAATACTGTAATATTCCCTCCTTCTTGCACGAACAATTTACAGTTTGTGTCTTGCAGACTCCAGAAAATCCATGTCACAAAGAGACCTGAGCTAAGATGCAGATTCTCTAGTGCCTAAGAGAAGGCAGGAATTCACACTTCCCAAGCCTGAAGGGAATCAATAGCATCCCCTCCTATTTGCACCTACCTCTTTTCATAAAAGTCAGTGGAAATTCACAATCATAGAGCTGTCTATTCTCACAGCTTTATCTGACTTTGGCTGATGAGCTCAGAAGTTTTGGGGACCAAGTTAACTAGACAGAGTGACCAAATGTAATCCGTCTCAGGATAAATCAGGCTAAAAAGGAATCCTAAGGGATTACCATTACTTACTTTCCTTACAGCCTTCCTTTTTAGGGCCCAGTATCTGCTTTGTCAACTGCCTATATTAAGAAAGAGGACAGAGGAAAAGAGAACGGAATTGCTGAATTAGAAGTATTGTAACCCAAGTATTGTATCATGTTGCATTGTACATTTCCCCCTTGAGACTGGGGAACTTCATCAGGTTCATAATCCGGTGCTTCACGTGATGCCTGTGGACTCCAAGGAGGATTCAGAGCTCAGGTCTGCTGCATACCACATGCACAAAGATCTCAAAGGACAGACGTTTCCTAACCTGCTAATCTTGACATCTCAGTAGGGCAATAATATCCCAGTAACCAGTTCAGGTAACTATGTTCTTCCTTCTTCTCCTAGGAATGTTCAGTTTCCATCCTCCCAGGATATTCCTATGGAAGAACATGAAAATGTAGTTCCAGGGTCACAGAAAAATGGGTCAGAAAATGAGAGAGAAAGAGAATTATCTTTGTAGCTAAGTCTCCTTCTGGAAAGGAGAGTGTCATGCTTCCTGAATATTCAGACCTAAGATGGGAGAGTGAAAAGCCAGATTGCCAAAGGGCTGGAACTTCTGTAGATGCAGATCCAAGTCATAAGTGAAAGGTCAAAAAAGTAATTTAGCTCCTTTTCCTTCCTGAAGAGGGTTACAGTATTAATTAGGTTTTATCCTTCTTGACTTCCATTGTCACTTATATTGTGTCTCTCTGAAATCAGCACAGTGTTTCTTGCATAATGGTGTTGCCTCTCTAGTTATGCTCAGCCAATTTGTGTTTTACTGCAGCTGCTGGTTTTCTGATTCTGCAGTTTATTTTCAAATGGTACCTAACTGAAAAACAATTCATGACTTTCTTTTATGAGTATCTTCCCAGTAATAAGAAGTGTATGTTAAAAAGCTGTACTTCAAGCAGTATGAACTCAGAGTTACTTGTGAAATACAAGAATTATGTCCTAATGTTTGTGATGCAAGATGTGTTTCTTAACCTAAACTATTTGGAGTTTAACTGTGCAGTGTTATAACAGCATTATGACTGTTTTTTTCCTTGTTTTACCCTGCCTTTTACCCTGGCTTTCTTGGGGTTTTTTTGGTTGGTGGGGTTTGTTTGTTTTGTTTTGTGATATATTTTTTTGTGTCCCAAGTTTCCAGTTTTTATGGAGCAGTTATTTTTGCCAGAAAGAAAGTCAAGCATTTCTCGGTGAAAAAATGTTCTCTTATTGCAGAGAGGTATTTATTCCAGGTACAGGATGCCTCATTGATACTGTATTCCAGATAAAGAGGAATCCCGACTTAAGACATTTGTGTTATTCCAGACTTATGAGTACACCATGACTCCTGCAAGGTGTTCTCTGGGATGAGCAACCATGAGTATGTCATGAGAACACAATGAAAATTTACACACAGGAAGTGTTTGTGGATTACTCTGAGCTTAATAAAACTACTTTCCATTTTGTTAATACTGAAGTAGGATGTTTTCTTGCTATCTGTACAGTTGTAAATTAAGTTGGTTGTTCAACAATTCCAATTCAAACAATTGGAATTGGTGTAGACTGGTGCAGACTGCTGCTCTTGCTTTTGGCAAACTACATTTTAGGAGACTGGGTTTTCTTCCTAATTTTCAATGTAAAAGAGCTTGTTACATTTTACAATAGCCCATTGGCAATCTGCTAGTACTGTTGGTTATTATTCTTTGCAGTTTTTAAGATGGATTGGGAGAAGGTTGTTCTGGTTTGCTGTTTGCATGTTTTCATTTATTAGAAACTGGATAAGGTCCTTCATTTTCAGCAGTATGACTTTAAGCCTGAAATTTAGTGGCCAGCTCATCCTGGATAAAATATTAATACCTGCTTTTCTCAAATTCTTTCAAAATTGAGTGTTAGAATTCTGCATTCATAGAGTTACAGTGTTACAAGGTTTTTCCAGTCCACTGTAGGAGAGAAGTTGCTATCCTAGGCTAGAGTTTGGGAAAGGGTCAAAACTGGGCCTAGCTGCAGGGGGTAAAAGGGGTTCCTTTGTATGAATTGGAGAGGGTAGAAGAAGGACCTGCCCTTCAAGGGATGTTGCCATGAGGAAAATTCAGGAAATTGCTAGGTTGAAGTGCTGGAGATCGGTCAAAGGAGAGGAGGCTGCTGTTTACCTGCAACAATTAGAAAGGAAGTACTACTTGGATGTTTCCCCTATATGGGAAAAATGGAACCAGAGAGGAATGCCCTTTGGTGAAGGTGCTTGTCAACACAATTTGTGTCACATTTTTTAGCTGAGACCCAATTTGTAGAGTCACCTGTGTAGCAGCAATTAGAAATAGTTTCACAAGGGATGTTGGCCACACACCTCTGTCATGTCTGACCTTTTGTGTCTGCAGCAGCTGGAAGCATATTGTGTGTTTTTCGTGTCTTATCTGCACATTGTGTAGAACACAGTTGAGGGGAATGCTCAAATCTTGTTGTAGCTGGTCTGAGGGAGGCCAAGCTAATGGCAAGCAGTTGGGAGGCAGCAATATTTTCATTTGGTGTGGCTGCTCTTTAAGCTATATCTTGATAGCCTGACATAACAAGTACTGAACAGCCCCAGCAGTGCTGTCATCAGTGTGTTAGTGTTGCTTTTTCAGAGATTATCCCATTCACATCTTTGTTAACAGCAGGGACTGTGTGAGACATTGATAATTTGGTACAGGCAGTCACTCTGCTAGCTTATTCGCTCGAGTTGAAAGGCAGGAGCTAACGGATGTAACTTGCTCGCTCATCTACTTCAGACACTTGAGCAGTGTGTTCTGCCAGCAGAGCTGTACGCACGGTACACATTCAGCTAATGGCTAAAGGTGAACACCTAAGGATGCTTCCATTTTTGGCTGGCACAGCTATATCTGGAATATCTGTAACCTTGGCTTCCAAAGACCCATTTTCCAGGGCCCTTGTATTGCGTTTCTAATGAAATGTAACCATGGCTTTGCTGTGGTAGCTACTTTATGACAAAGTGGATTGTGTTGTTGCCTGCTGTCCTGGAAGCAGTAGATTGGCAATTATGATTGTCAGTGTCCTAGACTGATGAATAAGAAAATACTGTCGGAAATTTTAGGCTTCAAGTATGAAAAATTAACTCATTTCTCCAGTTAAATCCTGTGAGATAATCAGTTCTCTGAAGTGCCACTTTTATTTAACAATGTAAGAAAGTAGGGTGTATCTTGCCCTATTCTGAACTGTGATTTCCATTTTGTTTCTTCAGCATCACATTCTATCACTGTGGTAACTGAGCATGTCAGTGTATCTTGCATGGCAAAACTGTATTCTGCTCTTACCCATCAGGATGATGATGACAAAACCAAATTAGTGAAGGTAAATTGTTTTGTCTAATAGCACTTTCTGGCATGCACTGTTATGCCTGTACATTATACTTATGTATGTGTGCTCTGTGAACATCACACTTATTTAGCATTACTCTTTACTGCTTAGTTTCCTGTGTTACAAGACTTCTTCATTTCAGTCTGGAAGATAGTTATCCATATTGCAAAACCACTGTTGAATTTGGCATAATTGCTGGCAGTTTCAGAAGGAAAAAGCTTGAAAAAAATGGGTTCACCCACACAGGCCTTTCAGAGCAGTCTATTGTCACTTAGTCCTTCTCCAGAACCTTTTCAGCAGTGGGGGGCTGCAAAAGAAGGGCACTTTTCTCAGTCTGCCGCTTCCTCTTTCTCCCCTTGCAGGCAGTCACACATTGTAACACTTGTATAGTAGCCATTCCATTCTTGAAAAGAAATTAAGTATGAAACATTACAAGAATTTGAGACTTTCCTCTAGTTTCTCCAGATTCTTTCTAACCAGCATAGCCCAAGCATCTCTGACAGGTGAGGAGCTTTCTACCTATCACAGTTCAATTCTAATGAGACAAATTCTCCAATCTCTTCCTCTAAGAGAGGATTTTTTAGTTGTCAGAACTTGGCAGAAATCTTCCACAAGCACCGATGGTCTCATTTGCTATATTGAGTTGATTTAGGTAAGTTGGTGTATTGGGTCTGGCTGAGATGGAGTTCATTTCCCCACAGCAGCCTCACAGTGCTGTGCTTTGCATTGGTAGCCAGAAGGGTGTTGGTAACACACCAGTGTTTTGGCTACTGCTGAGCACAGCACCAGCACTGTAATATTCCTTCCCCAGCTGAGGGCAAGATCCTGGGAGGGGACACAGCCAGGCCAGCTGACTCAAACTAGCCAAAGAATATTACATACAATATGACATCAGCCCAGATACAAAAACTAAGGAAAGGAGCAGGAAGGGGGGCATTAATTGTTTCCAATGGCTGCCTGCTAAGAAACCACTGCACATGATGAAGCCGGGCTTCCTGGGACGTGACCAGCCATTGCTGCTGATGGAAAGTAGAGAATAAACCTTGTTATTTCTTCACTTTGGTTGTGCATGTGCAAGCTTTTGCTTTTGCTTTAGCTTTAGTAAACTGCCTTATCCCAACCCTAGAGTCATTTTCCATCTTATTTTCTCACCCCTGTCTGTCTGGGGAGTGACAGAGCAGCTGGGTGTGCACACGGTGTCCAGCCAAGGTCAACCCACTACAGCTAGATATTCAGATCTTTGAATACATTTGTCTTTCCAGATGTTTGTGCCTGAGAATACATACAATTCTTTATGCCACAAAGTCTGCCTTAAAAAAAACCAGAGGAACTCTCTTCTCTCTGGCCCTTGTCATCTCGATTTCTTTTTCCACATCTGATAAAGAGCTAGGACAGATGGTCTGTCCTGACTGTGCAGCAATGAGGATTATTTGATTCAGGAAGGCCATTCCTGAAAAATGTACCCTTCTCTCATCTAGCCTAATGATATGTTTTAGCATAAGAAGGGATTTGTTCTCTCAGGCCTTGTGAGCTTTTTTGACTAGAGTTGATTTCCTTGTTTTCTATTTCTACCTTTAGCTTAAACTAAAAAATATCTCCTCTTCAGAGTGACTGTCAGTCAGTTAGGAGCTGCTCTACTGTATGAAGAGAGAGACTTTAACAAGTACTTGTTCAGAGTGCAGAAAAGACCAGTTTAAGCTTTCAGTCGTGGCTCTTCAGAAACTATCTGCTTTCTCATTTTTGAAAGCACCATTGATAAGAGAGCCACAGTCCCCTGACACAGATCCCTGCAGTCTCTCTAGCCCAATCTCTATTTTGAGTGCCTAAGGATGCATTTGAAGCTAGAGGGTCTAGAAGGACCTTATGATGGAAGTAGCACATGTGTTGCCTAAGTATTACTAACAGTTGTATGTATGTACAGATTCTTGATTCTTTTGATGAAGAAGTAAACAAGATTCTCAAGCTGTGATCATGTTGACCCCTAATTTGTCTTTTTTTCTTGTTAGGCAATGGAGAAAGAAATTGCATCCCTCAATTGTCTGTGATGCTTGACTTGACATATGCTAATGATGTACAGCTCCCAAACAGATAAATTATGTTAAACGTATCTCAGTAATTGTAGCAGCTATTGAAAAAATAGAAGAAAGAAACTTCAGTACTTCAACCAAAACCAGGCATAACAGAATGCTGAACCAGCACTTGGGAAAAACAACTATAATAATGCCAGGTTACAACCAAAAAGGAGAAATAGGACACTTCTTGTATGGCACCCATTTCTATCAAGAAATAAAAGGAGATAATACTAATGAAAGCAGATTACCTTGCTTCACAGGTATTTAATGCCTCCATTCACAACGTTGTCTTTAAGGGCAGCATCAGGCATGGCCATCTGAGAGAGAGCTGTTCCCTGAAGGATATAAAGGAGACGCACATTGCCTATTCAAGCAGACCCCTGTCATTTGCAATTCGAAGTACTGCTTTACTTTCTGAGGTCACTCAAAACTCTCTTTGTGACTGAAGTCACAACTTGAATTTATTTATTCCATATCCTGTTTACTAATTCACTGATAAGTCCCCCTCACCATGCTAACCATTCACTGCATCACATGGCCTCTTTCTACACAAGAACAAATCAGTCCGTCCATTGATGCCTTTGTGAGCACATTGTCAAGATTTGTTCCGCTTCAACACCGAAGCAAAGCGCTGGCCTTGTGGCCTAGAAGGAAGATATCACTGTAGCAACTCAATGCGCTGGTGATACTGCATGGCTTCCCTTCTCTTCCTCCTTACTGTACTGCGCTCCTGCCAAAAGGAGCTAACTTTACAGGAGAGTGATTCCTTTTGAGAGGACAGACAGGGCTGCCTCAATTATCCTGACTCAGCAAGTTTGGAACAAAACAAGGACCAACTGCAGAAAGAGACATTTGTAACACTTGCTCCAGAACACAAAATAAACAGAGAGAGTGCGCAGCTGGCCTGGTGGCAGCTACAGAGCCTAAGCCTTTGCCCTTCATTTGGCAGGAAGAGCTGCAGTGCCTGCATAGGAATGAAACATTTCCTTTTCACCAGACCTCTTTGCTACATTCAGGAACGCCAATAAGATAGAGCAGCTGACTTGAAAAGAGGACAGAGCCTGTTACGATTTTACACTAAGAAAATAGCCAGTATGCTCCCAATCCAGTACATACGGATTCTTCTAGGTTCATATCACCATGATTACTGCACCTCCAGTAATACAGAAACCAGGATCCTGAGCTGAACAAATTCAAAGAGAAATGTCTTACTCGGGAATAAGAAACTGCAAAATTACCCAAAATCTGTTTTACAAACCAACTTCAAACATGTAAAACAAAGTCACCAAATGAAGCACTTAATGTTGGGTTCCTAGGATTTCTACCGTGCTGACAGTTTGTGATTAAAAAAGTCATAAATCTTATTTTCAGAAATTCATTACATAGCATTGTACACTGAAATACACGATGTTGTTATACAGCCAAGCATCTGGGGAGATTAACCCTGATTAAAAAACCCAAACTCTGGGAAAAGCAGCTATTTAATAAAGCAGGGATGACGGCAAAGCAAATGACCGGATTTGTGCAATCGAATCAAGTTGGACGTTAGGAAGCATTATTTTACCATAAAACAAATCAAACAAAAATATTTATCCTGATCCTAAGAGATGGTAAGTACAAAGCTCCCAGTAATTTCCCACCAAAAACCAGAGCAGTATCTTTACAGAGAGGGTGGTCTAAAATGACCTGAACCATTGAGGAATATGTTTCTTCAGAGTACTAAAGAGAAGGAATTCAGGGAAGCCACAGATGAAGGTGTCCTGAGAAACATGGCGAACACAGAACAAAGGGGATATCGAACCCATGTTGCAATGATAGCCATGGGCAACAACAGAGAGACTAAAGGCCAAGAGAAAGATACATCCAAGCCAAAAGCAGAGTGAAAAAGCCAGAGATAAACTGTAAAGGGATCTCTTCCTATGTTGTAAAGCAATCCTCCCACTACTTAGAGTCACATCAATGCTCAATCTCAACACACAGTTAAATTCTGCACCACAGCTATATTTCACCATTCTGAAATTCTACATAAATACTACATAATTAAAACAGCTATAGCTTTTCCTGACAGTTTTTTTGCATTCAAATATACATGTTCATTCTTCCAAGTACGAAGCATCATCACTACTTGCAAGAAGCCTGCTCCTTGCACTAAATAGAACTGCTTAGCTGATTTATAAGGCATTTACTGTTACTGCTTTTGGGCACAAAGCAAGCAGTCTTTTTAATTTTTTTTACTTTTTTCAATAAAGAGTCACAACTGTTAGAAATATCCATTAGCACAGAATTTGTCCAAGAACAATTCTGTCATGTTGCTGTTATTACAGGAAAGGCAAGAAAAGTAATCTCAAACAAGGACACATGCCTTGGCAGACATGTGAAGCAGAGACATCAGCCTAAAATTCCAAGAACAAACTTAACTACTGCCAGCAAGCTGACAGCTACAGTTCATGTGCATCTGCTGTTTCCCAGAACTCCACTTTGCAGAAGTGTGAAGTTAGACACTTCACAACTCTATCAAGTTGAGACATTAAAGAACTCAGCACTCTGAACCCATATTAAAAAACAACAAAACAAACTTTAATATGTTTTTTTCCAAGATCTAATATACAAACGTAATGGTAATAATGTGCTCCTCCTTTGTAAGCTCGGATGAAATATATTGAAGTCCACTTTGCGCATGTTATGTAAATAATCATCTAAAGCAACCTAGAAAAGGAGAAAAAAAGCTTAATCCATATGATGCATACAAATAACTGGGCATTAAGTTTAAAAATCAATACATGAAACTAAATTACAAACTGCAAAAAGGCTTGACGGTTTGTTTGTGTTAAGTGGCAGCGTAACGACCACATTCCAAGCATATAAAAAAGTCAGGTTTTGTAAAGGGAAGCATTGTCTGTTACCAGATCAAACAGCAAATTATAAAAACAGACAGGATTCTGGGCTCTTGCCCAGCTATCCATGAATATTTGGACATCTTGGGTGAAATCATGTAGTTAAAGGAGAAGGATTAGAAGTGTAGATCAAAACTACAAGGTTTCACAATCAGGCACACATTATGATTTTTATGAATTTTAGGTATTACATCCTCACAAAAAAGACACATGAAATAGGAGTTAGCCATGCTTAATTTGATACTCTTCACAAACATTAGCACAGGAATGAGTCCATCACTTAAAGAGTGCATGATATCACACCCACCGTACAGAAAAAAGCAGGATACGCCTTCACGGGAACTTTCTTACTGAAAGACCTAGCCTAAAAGTAAATGGGGTAAGGTGGGGGGAAAAACAAAACAAATCACAAACGTCCTTATCAGGAGAATGTAACATTTCAGATTTAACAGCAAGTAATATATATAACTAATTGCTAGAGGGCAACAAACTGTATTATGAGCTTCATCCCTTTTTATTTTGGCATCCTGAAACTGTAACTTTTCATGATGTGCAGGCCACCACCATCCCTCACTGTTTACAAAAGCAGTTACAACAGTAGGTATGTAATACTGGGAGAGGCCTGCTAAAATATTTACATGGTTTAACAGACTTAAAGATTACATATTATAAATCAATGTAAATTAGCATCCCTTATTTCGACGAAGTCCCAAGTTGCACCTGGTTTAATAAATAGTTTAACTTTTCCCCCAGCCCACCACCCAAATAACTCTCTGAATGCCAACAGATGTGAATGGTGGAAGACGAGAAATACATTTCTCTGAGTGCATCTTTTTGGCCCAGTGTTGCCATCAGCCCCAGGAGTCCAGTTGTAAATGCTCCTGTTACATTTCTGGGACTTGGAAATTATCTCAGTTCCTCAGTATCTACATATGACATCTAAGGCATGGCTGAATCAAACCTACAATTTAAACTCATGTTCAACTCAAGTACCTCTAACAGAGCTGAAGCAAGCCTTCCTGTAATGTAATGCTTACTTATAAACACAAAATCCCTCCTTGTTTTGCCTTTTCTTACAGGTTAAAACAAACAAACCCTTTATGAATACTAATAAGAATATATGAGCTTCTGTTAGTTTTTCATAGCTTTTTCCAGTCAACTGACAAAATCAACCTGCAACTTTAGGAAGAAAAATATTCAATCTTTCAGAAGGCAAATTAAAACTTTTGAGATGTAATAATGTGTGTTATCAAGAAAAACGTTCTTCTGAGATGTCCTGCTCTGCCTTCCTATTATTAATTGTGAGACGAAAAAAGGAAAGTAGTTTTGCTTGACCTTCTTAACCCAAAATGGGTTGCGCATTATTCAGAAAGCGTTATCTTCCTTGGTAAATTGAGTCCATAATGATGTAGCCTAATGGAGATAAATGCAAAGAGCCAAAAGGACACCCTCTTTTAACAAAGGGTGCTTAAGAGAAAGAGGAGGAACATGTAAATGTATTCACAGGCTTTCAAAGGGGGACTATGGGACTAACAGAACACTTATTATATGCTTTCATTCTAATAAAATCCACAATTACTACAGAAAATAGCAATCTTCCTTATCTTATTTTGCCCTCTGCTGGTCATCAGTCCCAGCATCAAGAAGAGCTGACCACACTCCAGAAATTTTTCTGCCATTTTCTGCACACTACTACAATATGCTTCACATAACGTTGCTGAGACTTGATTCAGCATTTTAGGATTATGTGTCTTCTGGCTGTGAAATGGGGCTGGTAACTGTGAACCTCATCTTCTAAAATATGTGGTTGGTGTAACAAATGCTGAGATTGTTGAAACCCATCTTCAGGTTTAAACTTTACCCTACCCTGTAATTCCAACTAAAACAAAGGATAAGTGTCTGAAAAGACCCTCAGGCAAAACAAGATGGTGATTTTATATAGGAGAACAGATGCATTTAAAGGCACAAGCCCATTACATTCACTTTAAATCTTGAAATACCCATCAAACTTTGCCAGAAAAAGCCCATTTCATCCATTAGGGGAGAAAGTACGTTTGTCCTTGCATTAACAAAGACCATCTGATTATTAAGAAGGCCAGTACCCTGTTATTCCTGCCAATTATGGCCAGTTCAAGAGGTTTAAGCACTCCAGAGATCCTGCACTGTCAACTATTCTTCACTGATGATGATGGAGCAAGTATTCAGAGAAGCATTTTTAAATTTTAATTAAGGTGATATAATCCATCCATTAAAAGAAAAGGGGGAATGGGTGCCAAGACCAACATTCAGTTGAATAAAATGCTAATGCTGCCCTAATTTGGTTGCCTTGTGTTTATACTTTTCTGTATAGTCTCCAATTACATGATCACATTGCATATTTTCCACTGGACCCTCCCAGTGTGTAACATGGGCAGGGCTCTAGGAATGAAGTGGGAAGAAAGGAGGCCTGTTTTCTTCAGAAGTTGGTAGGCATTCTGGAAGTCAGGGGAACCAACACATTATGAATTATTAAATTATCTGAAAAGTTCTGAAGAACTGAATACTCTTCCTGCTTCTGTCCTAAAGTATCCATGCAATATCAGCAACAGAATTTTAAAAATGTAGCCCATAAATACACATTACTCATTTTCCCTGCCTCCCATCCCTGATATGAGGCATTTCAGGCCAGGCACTTGGCATTTCTGTAAGCCACAGCTGCAACCAAAGTCAGTGGGTTTTAAACACTATGCATTATGAGTTGAAGAGTGGAGAATAAAACAAGAAAAATCAAAATATTTCAGCTTGAGCAAAGGTAGTGGACAGTGTGGGTGTTGTGTTTTCTTTGTTTCCTGCTACTAAATGGAATAAACAGTTTCCTTGGGCATGTGAACACAAAAACTGAGACATCAGGTGAAACAGCACGAACAGGAATGCCTTAAATGCAAATTATAATTACTCTATGAAAAATAAAGCCCATGGCTACACAGAATCATAGAATGGTTAGGGTTGGAAGGGATCATCTGGTTCTGGCCCCCCTGCCCCTGCAGAGACATCTTCCACTAGACCAGGTTGCTCAAATCCCCATCCAACCTGGCCTTGAGCACTTCCAGGGATGGGGCTTCCACAGCTTCTCTGGGCAACCTGTTCCAGTGCCTCACCACCCGCACAGTAAAGAATTTCTTCCTACGTATCTAATCTAAACCTGCCCTCTTTCAGTTTAAAGACACCACCCTTTGTCCTACATGCCCCTGTAAAAAGTCCCTCGCAGGCTTTCTTGTAGGCCCTCTAGGTATTGGACAGCTGTTACAATATATACGTATTATTAACATAATATAAAAACATTAACTCACTAACTAACCACTGACTGAACAAATCAGGGATGCTGCATTTTACCTTCTGAAAAATGATGAAGGGCTCTCCTATTTCTACGGCATAAAATAGTGTGATCACAGGTAATGCTGTAATTGAGGATTATATTAATGGTGCAAACACAGATAAATCTGGCATTTCTTTACTGTGGAGTGGTATCTTTCCAGACTAACTTGATTGGAAGCACTGAGTGCAATATTCAAAGTATACATGCACACGCACTTGTAGACACAAGAAACTCTTTACAGTGCTTCTTGCAAGCTTTGTTTTACAGAGAGAGGCAGACAAAGTTTTGCTGATGAAACATTCTGTTGCTTTTGTACCATGCACCAACAAGCAATTCAGAGTGGTGCTAAAATAAAAGCATGAAAAGAAAATAAGAGTAAGACTGTGCAGTTCTTCAGTGTTCATCATCCACTGTTCCAAGCAAATAAAGTCTTTCCTAATTCCCTTGGTGTGTGCCATAAAAGATACAAACAGAAAGCACCTTTCCCAACGCAGCTTTGGGCATGGCTGGTCATGTTAAGGAATGAATCCCCCTTCCCACCCATACTAACTAGCAGTTAACATGCTCTGTCTTCCTGGCAGCCATTCCACTGTGCTGTGAAATACCATATGCAGAAGTGCTTTCTATGGTGCTGATCCCCTGCTGGCACATAGCTGCATTTATAAAAGTCTGCTTGAAGTTTCTTTTCCAGTAATAAGTCTCTTAGGCAGCATTTATATATAAGAAATAGGACCTGGCTGTGAGGAAACTGCCTCCTGTACATAAGTATAATATTAATAAAGAAATAGTTGTAATATTTAAAGTGGACTTTTTCTTTCATTTAAACTCTCAAAGTAATTAAAGGCAAAATATTTGAAATTAAGTATGCAGTTTTACATCTTCTAACAACAAATGCTTTGTGAAGACTAGCATCAATTATGTTTATTTAAATAAATAAAAGGGAAGGAGTCTCACATGTTCTAGATGAATATGGGCCTGGCTGGCGATGTCATAAATTACATCTCTCACATTTTTCTCTTGCTTGCCTCTTATAAAATCCTCTTGTGAAACTCCATGCTAGACATAGAAAGAAAAATCAAAATCAAAGAGAAAAAACTCTCCATAAATATCAAGTTTCTGATATAACTTCTCAAAAATCTGTCCCAGCAACCAGACTAAGGACAAAAGACTAAAACAGCCTAAATGTTTTACAGCTGCTCCCTCCCTTTTTAATTTTTTTTTCGGTCAGCCACTTTAAAAAAAATTCAAGAGCACAAAGAGAACAGTTGGTACAGACTCTTTCTGCATGAATTTGATCCTAGAAACTGCATGGTCAGTAAGATAACCAAGTCAGATTTCAAAGTTTGGGGAATTTAGATCAGTTTAGATACCAGATTTTTAAAACCATAATCCAAGAATCAGTATTAAGCAGAAGAAAGCCAGTAATAGCCAACACAAGAAGCCATGCTGGCTTTTGAAATCTTGGGATTGTTGTGCACCCCCAGGCTTGCAAAAAAACCCAACCAACCAACAAAACCCCAACACACAAAACAGCAAACAAACCCATCCCCAAAAACCAAAGAGCAAAAAAACCAGAACTACTGCAAAACTGCCCCTACAAACCCCAAAAAACCAACCCCAAACTTCTTCTTTGACTATAGGGACCAATGCGAGACATAATATGGCATATTCAGAATTGCACCAGTTCCCCATTCCTCTCAACAACAGTCAGGCATGTGAAAGCTGTATAAAGGAAGGCAGGTAGGCTTCACAGGAGGGAGAGACTCCAAGAGATCTTTGCAATACTTGCCAGCAGCTGAAACACTTACAAGATGCTCAGTCTGCACAGAAGGGATGCAAGCTGTTTTTAGTTTCACTGCAAAACACCTTCCATGGCAAGGAATGGCTGTGAATTTTCAGGCTGTGTTTGAAAAGCTGAAAACTTGGAAGGCCTCCCATACCATGCTGTCCCAGAATGGCTAAAAGCAGGGTGCAGCTCCTTTCTGCAATCTCATAACCCTGACCTATATTAGTATCTACACTTTTTGCAACTACCTACATTACTAAACTTCAAATCAAAACTTTTAATTGTGTTGAAATTACATTCAGAAAAGACTAACATAGCTGCCTTCAGCATCACCATAATTGCATAAATTTTGGTTAAGGAGAAAAAGAACAGCATTAATATTCAAAAAAGCCTAGAAATGAAGGAATAACACTTGAGATACTACAGATCGAGACACAGAACGTTAATGAAAAATTCTGAGCATTAATCCCACCTTACCCAAGTTGCGAGATCTGTTAAATTGCAATGCAAATTAGGTGTACAGTTTAAATTGGAGGACTACACCGTCTCCTACAGTAATGTAAGGAATGCATGCCTATAGCTGTTAAATATGGAACAAAAAAACCAAACAAACAAAACTGCCAGCACATTTATGAAAAGGTAATAAAGAGAAGCACAAAAAGATTGTTCAGAAGTAAAATTTCTCATAGTGCTTCCTTTATGGTAATAGGAAAATAATAAATAAATAAATAAATCCCCACCAAACCCCAAAACACAAGCCCCAAGCCCCATTCCATATTTGCATTTTTATTCATTAATGGAAAAATTCCTGAACATTAAAACATTCAATAAAAACAAACAAAGAAAACCCAAAGAGAAACACTAGAGTTTCTTGAAGGTCACTCCTCTCACCTGCCAAAAGATACAAAACTTGTGACAATGGCATATTAGGCCATAGCAGAAAGAGTTAAAATAAAGAAAAAAGTCTTCTTTTTCTTTCTGGCAGAATAAATCATGATCTCACATCTGGCATTGAGAAACACAGTTAGAAACACTCTACTGTTCAAGTCCAGACAAATTCCTTCGCTTACCAACATACAAATGTCCATGGGAAGAAAGACCTTTTGTCTTGTACTGTGATATGGAGTTGCTCTTAAACAGGTAACTATGCCTTGTGCTTTCCCAATGTGACTTGCTGCATGGTCAGCATGGATGTCCCTCACACCTAAAATTGCAGAAATAATATGTTCAGAAACATGCAGTCAGGCCTTCTGAAGACAATGATCTTCCCTGATGCGTATCACAGTCATACGTTAGGAAAGCTAAGTGCATTGGTCCATGATACAACAGTCTATGTGCATATATTGCCTTG
This sequence comes from Xenops minutus, assembly GCA_035221455.1. Classification (NCBI taxonomy): domain Eukaryota; kingdom Metazoa; phylum Chordata; class Aves; order Passeriformes; family Furnariidae; genus Xenops; species Xenops minutus. Next base: position 128,017,639 of record JAWWEE010000074.1, on the reverse strand, counting down.
AGATCTCATCTCAGAGAAGCAAAGCAGCTGGAAAACTCATTGGTTTCCATATTCAGAAGCAAGATGTCTCTTACTTTGTTGCAGTATCTGCAAAGGGTACACTTAGCAGACCAGCAACTATTTAGATATAACACTCTGGTATACAAACTCATTTTCATTGGCATGTCCTCTCCCAGGATAACAGTATTACAAGAACTTTTTCCTGCCAGAAAGTCATTCAAGTGTGAGACTCCTGACTAGCATTAATGCTTATGGTGTGGTTTCATGATCAGCTGCAGCTGATTCATCAGTGTAGTGAAGCCAAAGAGAATGATCCTACACTTCACCCCTCAAAAGCCATATTTCTGCCCACTCCCTTGTGCTGTTATGGACAATGAGGAAAACTGAATCAGATGACCAAAACTATGGAAAACTAACTTTAGTTACTGTACAGTCACACACCTGTGAGAACTGAAAGAGGAAGATGAGTGGGGCAGAGCACCATTGCTCTTCATGCCAAGATCACACAAGGCTGGCTTAGACTGATCATAAAGCTGTAATGTTTTCACAGGATTGACCCAGAATAAGATGAAAATTTAGAAGAATATTGAAATTAAAATTCATAAAAGCTCTGGCAGAAGCAACATTCTACAAAGAAAGAAATGAGGATACAGAAATTACAGATCAATAAGCCTTAGTGACATCTGAAAATGATACTGGGCATACCAGATTGACTCCAGAAGCCTGTCTGGGCCTTCAGTGGGTCTCAAAGCCATTGTTTTGCAGAGGCTTCTAAGTAGACTACAGAGAAAGCAGAGTATGTCTTGGAGGAATCAATGGATATAACTTACTGATACTGACTGGGCAGCTCAGGATTTACTTATAAGTAGGAATTTGGGGGGAAAAAAAAGCTCAAAGAGTAAGCATTAGAAGTGACTTGTGCTCAGCTTGGGAATATATCCCAAAAGTGAGGGTTTTGAAAGGTTTAATATAATTATTTACTAGTATCTAATTACTGAGGCAAATAATCAGAGAGCATAAATATTAATATTTTTAAATTACAGGAGCTGAGAGGAAGTACCAAGACTTTGGTTGATACAATTGCCAGTCAAAATGAGCTTGACAAAAGAAATAACCTGAAATCAGTAAGGATAAAACAACACTAGTACTGGGAGAGAGACACACTCACTGGAGACTGGTCAGGAATAAGGAATCTGAAGAGCACAAGAAATTTAGCAAACATGACTTGCAATGGAACCAGGCCCACTTAGCCTAGAAAAGGTTGCTGATGGGGAACACTAAGAAAGGGGCTATGTTCAATTAGTTACTCCATTTGTGGGGAAAAAAAAATCACAGAACTTAACTGTTCAATATGCAGTGAAGGAGACTTTTGCTTTGATCCTTTATTACATTCATGTATTTAAGAGAAGTTAAACATGACAACAAGACACCTAGACTATGCAGAGCCTCCATACAGATTTTCAAAAACAGTTTTATCTGATTTGTACCAGGAGTGACCCAAGCCTGACTGAATTTATCCAGGATCAAAAACATTTCTCAGAATGGAAGACTTTGACATTTCTTATTCCTACATTTCTTCAATCAGAGGTTCAGAAGGACACTTGCAACATTTCACTGATTTCCTACTGAGGAAGCAAACGTTAAAAGGTAAGTTCCTCATTTTTTCCAAATAAGAATGTGCTCGCTATATCTCTCCTTTTATTTCTTTTTGTTTTTTCTTTTTTCTTAACTCTTTAGACCTCAGCATTGGCCTTTCATCAGCCTACTCTGATAGGCAAGAGGAAAACATTGTTACTAGAATACTAAATACTACTAAATAACAGTATTTTCACCATTTTTTTTACATCTAAGCTCATCCAGGGAATACTTCCATAGTGCAACAGACACCTAAAAGAAAAAATACCCTCTTCTTCACTCCAAATGAACAGTTCTTTCCCAATCTGTGACTCTTGTATTAGACAGGACACAGAAACTAGCTCTTGACCACAAGGATCATATTTGTTGCATTTTTTCTGTATATTCAATTATTGTTAACCTACTTCTAGGAAGAGGATTCAGACCCAAATTTACAACATCACCAAGGGAAGTTTATAGGTTGGGAAGTTGGCTGTTTCAAAATAATCAGCGTACATCACTGTAATAGAGAACAACAGCTGCAGAATACCTACAGCACTTTGTGTTCTGTAGGACAATCTAAATACAGTGAAGAGTTGAATGTACCACACTTTGTAATAAGGGCAAGAAAAGGGAAAACAAAGCAACAAATAACAGAGCACTAGGAAATGGCACTTCAATGAGCTCTTCACCTTACAACTTCCAAGGAAAGCACATAGTCCTAGGACAACTGTAATAAGATTCCACGTTTATGGTTCAGCATTCAAAAGACATCTGAAGTATTATCTAAGACAACTTCTATTGAAAGCAAACTTGAGTGGAAAAAGAATGGGCTTTTTGAAACACCAGTAAATACTGCACCTGCACTGAGCCATCAACAAAACCTAAAAATGGCAAAACACCTACCCAGCATTTCCAAGGTGAGGTACAAGAGAGCACTCTGAGTGTTCTCAGCATACGTTTCGAGCTCCTGGATGTTACGGTATGCCCTATCATCCAAATTCTTCTCCTGTAATATAAACACAGAACTTCAGTAAAACATAACTGCTATTTGCACAGGTTTATTACTACAGTCATGTCAATATAATTCACTAACAAAAACAAAAAATGGACAAAATTGAGAGACAGAAAAGTATAAACTCAGATAGAAGCAGTCATTAAAGCTTATAGCAAGTCTAACATAGCAAACTATGTGCAACCACAGCCACAACTGCTTACTAGAGCAAACACAACTTTTTGCAGTAATACAAAATCAGAATTCTTCATAAAAAAATATGCAGCCAAAACATCATATGGTATTCTCACACTATGGAGTTGTCAATTTTAATACTTATTTTGCAACTGAAGCACAGACAAATTCAGATAAATAGGAGTGTATGGTTTAAAATGTGTATAAAATCAATCTATGAAATACACACAAGTTTCAAAGTCATATGTAAATCACAGACTCCTGGAATCATAAAAGGGTTTGGGGTGGAAGGGACCTTAAATATCATCTATTTCCAACTCCCCTGCCATGGACAGGGACACCTTCTACTAGAGCAGGATGCACAGAGCCCCATCCAACCTGTCCTTGAACACCTCATTAAGAGTCCACAACCTCTCTCAGCAACCTGTTCCAGTGCCTCACCATCCTCACAGTAAAGAATTTCTTCCTAAGACCTAATCTAAACCTGCCCTTCCTCAGCTTACGGCCATTCCCCCTTGTCCTGTCACTACATGCCCTTGTGAGAAGTTCCTCTCCAGCTCTCTTCTAGCCCCCTTCAGACACTGAAAGATGCTTTAAGGTCTCCCCAGAGCCTTCTCTTCTAAGGGACGAACAGCCCCAAATCTCTCAGCCTGTTTTCACGAGAGAGGTTTTCCAGCCCTCTGATCAACTTAGTGGCTCTAATAAATAATACCCCCAAAAACAATAAAATACACCCAAATAACATAGTATCTAATAAAATACACCCAAAAATACAATATTCACCAGCATGCTTCCTGTCCTAGTGGTTTCTGTGGTTAAAACATATCAGTTGTAGGATTAAGAACCAGTCTTAAGATTAAGAAACTCTGAAGTCTTTCATAGCAATGACACACTGCAAGGAACTGACCATCAATTTTCTCAATGTATAACTTCATGAGACACTAAATTTAGCAGTAAAAACAGTTTAATAAATTCTTGCTCTATGCTTTTCATTCTTGCCCTTGTGTCAGAGCTGGTAGCAGCATCACTGTACCCGTGAAATTCTTCCTCTTGTTTTTTCCCAGAAAAAGGGTGGATATTTTAAACTTCATGTCATTTGAATGCTCCAGTTTACAACACTGCTTAGGAAAAATTCCACAACCATGGTAAGAAGCAGAAAAGTGTGGCAGAAAGGTTCAGAGGGCTCACTTAATTTTTGAGATTCTATATCTATGTGGACTCACAAACTACATCTATTCTAAAGCAAAAATAAACAAAGAATTCCATTAGTCATTCTGGCCAGAAAAGAGCAGAAACTATGAAGAGTAGCATCAAGGGAGAATTAGAAAGATATCCAGAAGTATCGGTTCTAAAAAGAAATACTGCTGTCTGGAAAGGATGAATTATGTAAGTTTTTGTTCTACACACAAATGTCTAAAAACAAGGAAAATAAAAGCCAAATATGACTAAAACCAGAATCAGACTCTGAACTGTAAGCACTTACTCTTTCATCAATGATCTTCGTGAACCACATTTTAGTCAAGTTATGCCTCTTGACAGCCTGAAAATTATCAAACAAAACCTCTGTGTTAATGTAAACATGATGGCAGCACTGCATTCTGAAGGCTGAAATATATTTTAGATATTTAATACAAGAATTGCATTTACTGGGTTAAAATAAGTGGTATGTCAGTGGAAAATGAGAATCTTCTTCAAATACAGAAATTTTCAAATGACAGTTATTACAAGTTGCCCCACACAAAATGTGAAATACCAGACATTGAGCCAGCTAACTAAAAGCATTTCTTTAAAAATGTTTTTGCAAGTAATTTATTCTTGGAGTCATATGTTCCCACAAAATATTTGCAGATAACTAAGTTCACTTTCCAAAAAGAACACAGTTTCCTCCAGAGTTAAGCAATAAAAATATTTCCCCTGTAAATTTTCAAGAAAATGTCAGTACAACATACCAATACATACTGTAAAGACAGCATCCTAGCAAAGTAATATAATGAATATTCTGGGTTTGTTTAAAAAAGTATCCCACAGCACCTCATATTTATACATTCTTCTTTTGGCTTTTATCTTGTACTTGACTTCCTTCCTATACCACTTCATTCTATGAACTTACCTTCAATCCTCTTAACTACACACATTGAATTTTCCAGAACACATTGTCAGAAAGGCTACAATCACACATGCAGACATTTATAAATAAAACTTGTGGAGCAGATTTCTCACCATTTAGCTTTATAGCTCACTTTCAACTTCTTCTTTACATCCATCATATTAGTAAATATTTTTTCAAGGTTTGACAAGATTAGATCTTCTTGTTGATTCAACAAATTCTGCTTGAGGCACTACTCAGGTTGTGAAAAGACAAATTTTAAATTACAAGTACAAATATCGTGTTTGATTCTCACTTGTTCACCTTGAATATCATTTCGTAAACCAAATCCTTGAAATAGTCACAGGTCAAGACTTAAAGTACCAAACTGAATTCTGCTAAATTACCCACTTTGAACATTACATCCATTTTCAGCTACCTTCACTCAAACACACAGGTCCTCATTTCTCAAGTTTTAAAAATTGGCTTCTTCCATCAGAAATCAATGGAGAATTAGGCCTCACTCTTCATATGTTCAAAATGGACAGAAAAGTAGGAACAAGCATCATACAGTTGCTGTATAAGTCACCAAGAGTTGAGCCATTAATAATTCCAGAAATACTACTGAAGGCTATTTATCTGTTTTACCTGAGCTGAAGAGACCTAGAATAGCTCTAAAAGTGACTGTAACAGGTGTTTTATTTCCTGGCACTACTTATGTTTTCTCTTAAACAAAGCATATTGTAGTTTAAATCTCAATTTTAATCTAAACAGGAGTGTTGATAGACAGGAACAAATGCTCACTTATGCTTTATTTCACATTTGAAGGAGGAAGAGTCAGAGAGAGGCCACAGTTTCAGCACAGTCAAAAATCATTGAAAGAGACTTTGGAAATGACTAATTTTTGTGGTCTCAGAGGTGCAGCAGAGTTGCATCCATCCGTGAAAGTGTTCAAGGCTAGGTTGGATGGGACTTTGAGTAAGCTGGTCTAGTGGAAGGTGTCCCTGACCATGGCAGGGGCATTACAACTAGAAGATCAATAAGGTCCCTTCCAAATCAAGCCATTCTATGAGTGAAACCAAAGTGACAACATGAAAAATGCTCCAATCCTGCAGAAACTGCACTGTTCTAAATCAGAGTTACAGCAAGTATCTCGCTTTTCCTGGGATTTTAATAGGAACAATGCAGATGAATATTTGGATGGATACTCCACACTTCATTGCCTATTTTTCAGCAGGTCCACAAACCTAACTATGGATTATGTTAACTGTATTCAGCTACCGAGGTTTAGACAAACTGCAGCTTTTCCTGTCCAGGAGCTCAGAGATATTTAGTTTAAATATAAGTCTGACCTTACAGAATAGAGACCTTAGAGCAGCTGTTCTTTTGGAGCAGCCTGTGGACTTGCTGCTCCAAAGACTTGCTGTGGCCTGTGGCCCCAAGATACCAAGTTAACAATGTATGGAATTTCCATCTCCAAAGAAATTCAAAATTCAACTCAATGTGACCCTGATAACCAGATCTAACTTTGATGTTAGATCTTCTCTGAGAGGCAAGCTGGACTAGGTGACAACAACAGATCCCTATCAACAAATCACTGTGGTTTACATCAGCATCAAGGGGATTTACGCTGCCAATTACATTGCCTTCAGACCTTCAATAAACCATTGAACGTATCAATGACAGTCCTAACTACAAACAGAAAAATTCAGAAGAAAGCCTCTGTTTCTTTGGCCATGGCCAGCAAAGAGATAGATCTGTAGGTATAGTTCATGTGTGATGTTCTTGTGCCGGCAGAACTTGGCCATCTTGGTGAAAATAAACTGTTCACAAGTACATTCTTTTTATTCAATGCACATAAAAGGATCTGTGCAATACATTATACATAAACAGAAGCCACCACGCAGCTCTTGATGTGAGAAGACTGTATTAAGATTCTCCCTACTGTCCAGTAACTGCATAAACTCTTGGGCCTTTCCTTATACCTATTTGCTAGTTCATCCTCTTTGCCTAGCCTTCCATCTTTTTCTACAGCAGTCTCTACAACCAGGACTAGCACTGCCTTAGGAAAGTACACTTATGCACTTCACTTGCTATCACCTTATGGCTTACCACAGTTTACTCTGTCCTTCACATAAACAGAAGGGAAAAAAGCAGATGGTTCACAGAAGTCTGACCTTGCAAGCAGGTCCTACCTAAACATCCTTCTCCAGCTATGCCCTTTGCTTGTAGATAACTTATATGCAGAAACATAAACACAATTTACATTACCTGTTTTATATAAAATAATGCTTTTATCTATGCAACACAGCACATGCAAAACACTGACATTATTTCCCACAGTAATATTACAGTTAAGTGAATTTTAGGACAATAAAGGTATATTTTACCCTCCACAGTTCTGTAGCAACTGGCTGATGTGGTGGGTTATCGCAGTATATGTCTTCCACAGCCTCCCTCCAGAACTGCATTCGCATCAAGCCAGTAGTCTTCTGAGTTATGGAGTCTTTAATCTGGAAAGGACACATCTGGAGTGAAATTCACAGTGTCTTAAAGGCACTTGGTCTACCTACACTGAAAAGACAGACACAGGACACAGCCAAACTCAGAAGGGAAAATGCTCAGTTCTGAGTTGATGTTTATTCCTCATAAAGCCTATAAACACTACATAGAGTAAAAACTAAATCTTCACCACAACCTGAACTTTGAAACCCATGGAGATAAGTCCCAGGTGACCCTCACCTTAGTTGTCTTCCCATAAGAAAAAGAAGCAGTGGTGGCAGCAGTGAAGGAAGGCACACCATGGGCTGCCAGAAGCACAGCCTACAGAAGCTGGTCTGGGATTTTGCCTGGTCAGCTCATTTCCTGGATCACCCCTTTCTGGTAAGCATTGCCAACTTTCCTGGCTGCACTGGCAATTTCTGGCCACCTAGCAAAGGGGAGAGACTGCAACCACTCCTCTCCCACAACAAACTTCCTTCCTGGCAGCCTTTTCATCACCTTGCTTCTGCCAACAAAGACCTGGCCCTGATTATATCATGCAAGTTTTTGACAGACCTTCTACAGACAGGATTTAGCTGCACTTTACTGATTCAGTTACTGCATGTAAAGCCAGGATGTAGATGCAATCACATAACAGTATCAAGGAACACTGTCTGTTTGTTGTAATTTCATTTTAAAATGCATGGCAAAGAGGAAAGCCAGAAAAACTGTACACATAAACAAAACAATTGGGGGAGGCTGGCTACTTTCCATGGGCCACTGAAAGGTAGAGGTTTCTATTGCACTAGTTATTCATTGCCCTTCACAGTATAAAAAGTTGATCTTGGCAAAACAACACCTACTAGTGTAATTTAAAATATCAAAATTCTTATTTTACATTTCCAGAGTTCACAAATGTGTTTTAATACCTGCCTGAGCCAGTTCCACATTGAAAGCTCTCAAGGCAAAAGCAGAGGTTCGAGATTCTGCAGGCAACAGCAGAGAACACAGAAACCCTTCGTAGTCACGTTTTCTGTAAAAGGACAAAAAAATACATTTGTTATTTATAGCTCTATGTACACTGGGTGTGCTATTGCTTAGCACTGAACGCCTGAAAGAGTAGCAATAACTTACAGTTCAAAACTCTGGCTTTGCAAAAGTAACACCTTTTAAGCTTAAGACAAACTCCAAGAGAGAAGAGATGCTGTCTGAACTCCCAGCGCACCTCTGAAATCCCAATTTCAAGATATCTGGCTAAAGGCATGAAGCAAGGCTGTGGCAGAACTGCAGAAAGAATCCAGATTGTGTGACTTCCAGATTTCTGTTCCAAACATGAAACCACATTTCTTTAAAAGATTGTGCTTTGGAGCTTGGCAGAAGAGTGCTTGCTTAACCATTAAGTTTTTGTTTATATTGGCAATTATATTCAAAGCATAAAAACCCTGGGAGCTGGCAGTTTCACTGCAGGTAACCCGCTGCCAACCCGGAGTGACATGCCGTCGTTGGCCACGTGGGTGTGCCACAAAATTAAAAACAACACAGTGCACAGAACCACAAACTGCAAAAGCAGACGTCACTGCAGCTAACAAGAACACTTAGTCACTTCTGAAAAGCTAAACTGCTTGTTTTGAACAATATTTTTGTATACTTTCTGATAAGCCTGAACCCTGATTCTTCGTTAGAACAAGTTCAACAACTCCAAGTTTCACCTGGAAAGTGGAAAAACAGGTGTCAAGGAAAACACATTTGCTCATTTTCATGAAGTTTGCTGTTCTTGCATGTACTTGCATTTCTTTGGAACATGAGCTTAAAATAGCAAAGCCAAACTAAAACCAAGGGTTATTAGGGTTGCTACTTTTAGCTTCAAACAAAAAGGAAGTGAGGTTTAGCAGAGTTTAACTCTACAGCAGCTGACAAGAAATGCTTAAGTTTTCACAACAGTTGTGAAACTTGTTTTAGAGCTTGATGCAAATCCAGAAATAACAACAAAAAAATTTCCATTTGTGAATTTTAGCAGGCTTTAAAGGTCACATTCGTATTAAAGAACAGATGCATCAAATTTCCCTCAAGACAGTTTCTGAAAGGTATTATCCACTCAAAACTTAGTATTTTATTTCAAGACTGATTGTAGTAAAACCCAGTATTGCACACCCTAGGTAAAGCTGCAAAGTTTAAAGCCACATTTTCCCAGTTCCAGTTTGCCTGAGTTGTTCACATAACACAGAACCATGTTTACTTTCAGAAAAGAAACAAAGAAACACATTACACAAAGTACACAGCAGTACAATAGATATTTGTCTTCACTATAGTAATGGTGTTGACATGTTGGTTTTCTTGTTGGCTGTTTTTATCAATTATTCTAAGCTTAAATATTAAGTGCAGCAAATCCATTAAGCCACAGCCTGTAAAAAATAAAATTGATAATGCTATAGATTGTATTCCACCCAAACTCTCTTCATGTTTTAGTGTAAGGAATGAATAAAGAAGGGAATGACCTTAAGTCACATACTGAGTGTTTTTCGTAGTTTTCCTCTCAAATAAGTTATGTGTGAATTCACAGACAGAAGAAAAGTTGGCTATGACTATCACTAGACTTTCAGTATAATGATTTTCCTTTATGTTATAAATGCTGTAACACCATCAAGCCACAAGGCTGTCTTCCAGAGCAGGCATCATAAACAGCAAGGGACAAAAAATATACCTACTAGGGATACATACTTTTAACCTAACACCTTAAACCAACTTTTTTAAAAAACAGTTAACACAAAAAGGAAAGCCCAAGAGAAAAGAACATCTTGCATATTGCAAAAACTTGCACAAATACATATCCTTAAAGCATAACTCAGTTGTTCTTCCTAATGTGTGGGAAACGCAAATGCAAGACTAGGGAGCTGCTGATGCTTGCATAGCCACCAGTGTTTTATTTCTGTTTGAATGATAACTCCTTTCTCTTATTTTTTATAACCTATTACTACCATGCAATATACAAGCTACTGGGAACAGCAGCTTTAATTAAATGATGCCAAAAGCATAACCGCCTATCATTTTACTATTTTGAATGCTTATGTATTTTTCTAACTAGTCCTTTTATCATTTAACAAAAATATGTATTAAAAAAGTTTTAATTCTACTCTCTCAGCTTATGTAGCTTCAAACATAACTATTCTGGTCACAGTTGTTTGTTACTGAAAATGTTTTGCCTGTATACATTAACTTTACTTGTATATTAACTGCACCTGAGTATCAGGTAAACAAATCCTGGGTAGAGTAACTAGGAAAACAAAGCTATATTCTGATGCTTTGTCAAGGAAACTGCACGCTGGCTGTACACCTGTACAGATCGGCTGCTTCGTGCTGCTTTGAACATTTAAGATTGTCCTTGTTTCTTTCCATGTTTTCCTACCTCAGCCATTACTGCTGACCACACCCCCCTTTCTGTCCTTTACAGGCATCAGTTTGGAAAAGGTGATCCTGTTCCACTCTTTCTGTACACACTTGGAAGCCTTCTCCCTGCTTTTGTCAACCATCTAGGACAGCAGCATCCAAAGAGAAATTAGTTAAGTCTTTACAAAGAAACTTTGTTCAACGTTTTACTTGGAAAAGTGAACTCCTGTGGACTAGAAAGCAGTGAAGGGGCTCTGCACGCTGTTTACAGCCCAGAAGCCCAGCAGGAAACATGGCCTGGCCTGGAAGTGTCTGAGCTGCACTCCTGCTCCTTTGGGAGCACTTTGGATTTGGGGGAAAAAAAAAACCCTCTGCTTTTGCCACTTTCCCCAGGAACGCCTGGGACGCTTGGCTACTTCCCCGTAGCCAAAAAGATCTGAAAACACACGTTATTTTTAAACATCCACTGCGGTGCTCTCTCTCTCTCTCTCTCTCCAAAATGCCCCGAAACAGAAGTCAGGTATTCGTGCAGCAATGCGGCTGTGAAGGGGCAGGGCGGTGGGAGGCCGAGGAGTCCCTCTGGAGACACCCGAGGGTCCCCCGCAGACACCCGAGGGTCCCCCCGGGACACCCGAGGGTCCCCCCGGGACACCCACATCGCCGGGCCCCGTCCCTGTGTACGCTGCCCCAGCCGACCCTACCCCGGTGAGCCCTCGGTGGCTTCCAGAGGCCCTTCCAGCCCCGGCGGCCCCGCCATTCCATGTGCGGGTAAATCACCCACGCGGCTTCAACACTCCCCTGCTTCCCGTGCTCCCGACACGGCGCGGCCCCGCCGCTGGACACGGGGAGAAGCGGGCCAGGAGGAGCCCGGCAGGAGCTGGGGGCGGCCTGGGCAGCCGGGGGAGCCGCGGCCACCCCTCCCGTGGCGGGGAAGCGCTGCCGAGCCCGCCCGGGTCCCCGCGGGCACTCACCGCACCAGCTCGGCGCAGTACTGCACCGCTGCTCCGCCCGAGGAGCTCCGGGCCGCGCCCAGCCCCGCCGGCCGCGGGCACGGCCCGGCCCGCCGCAGAGGGGCCCGCGCCATGGCGGCCGCCATGCTGTACGGCAGGGTGTGCGCCGGAAGGGGGCGGGGAGGGGCGGGCAGGGGATGGGAGAGTAGGGGATGGGATAGTAGGGGATGGGATAGTAGGGGATAGTAGGGGATGGCAGGGCGTGGGATGGCCGGCAGGGGATGGGCGATGGCCGGCTGGGGATCGGGGTGGGCTGGGATGGCCGGCTGGGGATGGGGGAGGTCAGG
>JAWWEE010000074.1:127961684-128005429 GCA_035221455.1 Xenops minutus | reverse complement strand
AAGGGCAGTGCCATCCCGGCCCGTGTCAGCAATAGCGTGGCCAGCAGGGCCAGGGCAGGGATTGTCCCCCTGCCCTCAGCACTGGTGAGGCCACACCTCGAGTGCTGTGTCCATTCTGGGTCCCGCAGTTCAGGGGGACACTGAGGGGCTGGAGCGGGTCCAGGGAAGGGCAGGGAGGGGTCTGGAGCACTGGTCCTGTGAGGAACAGCTGAGGGAGCTGGGACTGTGTAGCCTGCAGAAGAGAAGGCTCGGGGGAGACCTTTCCACACTCTACAAGTACCTAAAAGAGCTTGTCACCAGGTGTGGTTTGGTCTCTTCTCCCACGCAACTGGTGACAGAACAAGAGGACATGGTCTTAATCTGCACCAGGGGAGGTTTAGGCTGGGCATTAGGAAGAATTTCTCTATTAGACACTGGAATGGGCTGCCCGGGGAGGTGGTGGCGTCACCGCCCTTGGAGGTGTTTAAGGAAAGACTGCACATGGCACTCAGTGCCATGGTCTAGTGGGCATCGTGGTGTTCTGTCACAGGTTGGGCTGGACGATCGTGGAGGTCTCTTCCAACGTAATTGATTCTGTGATTACGCTTTTTAAACCTGGTGCCCAAAAAACTTGAGGAAGCTGAGTTGTGAAAGCCTCCTTGCTGTGGGCGGTGGGACTGGGAAGAGTCTCTGGGCTGGTGGGCTGTGTGGGGCAGAGCAGTTCTGCCTGGGCACCAAAGCTGCCCCCAGGGCTGTGTCCTTGGTGAAACAGGGTGTTTAAGGTTTGCAGTAGAAGCCCTATTTCCTCCTCTTGGCTGGCAGAGGGACTCCTCACACCGTACAGGCTGGCTGGACTTTTTGTTTAGTGACAGAGTGGCTGTGTTAGCCCCGTGGTCATGGATAGAGCAGCTGTGCCAGCAGATCCATACAGAAATGCCACCCTGCTTAGAAGCAGTTTCATCTTTAAACTACACCAGCCCAACTTATTAGTAACTAGCCCAACCTAGCTATTACTAGAAGAGACACTGTCTGCCTCTTTTTTCTATCCCCAGCAATGCCATCCTCTTCCCTGGCGCCAGCTATGACCTTCATTTTATAGTACACCCAGTTGATTTAGGGAGTTAAACCAGAAGAAACCCATCCACTGCTCACTTTGTTTCTCACAAGTTCTTTTTCCCCCGGTTTGGTGCCTTGAATCAGTTAACTGCATGGTCAGCTGAGCGTCAGCAAGAGCAAGGGGCTGTGGGCTGGGGAGAGGGCAGGATCTCCCAGTTTGTGGGCAGTAACATACGTGTTCATTAGCTTAGCTGCAAAGTGAGGCCACACAGGGCAGACAGGGAGAGTTTTAAGTGGGCAGTGGTGTTCAACAGATAAGGCATATCTTTGGAAATGAGAGCAAGCCTTTATTTTGTGTCACAGAGATGAGGAGGAGAGGGAGGTTTGGGATCACACTTAAGTATTATTTCTTTCATTGATTAGAGGCTCTTACAGGTTTACCCTGAGCCTCTTTTCTTTCCTTTTCCTCATCTCTAAAGTTCTCTTTGTCTTGAAACTCTGAACCTTGTTTTAAACCCTTGCTATGCCTTGAGCAGGATTTATTGTTTGTCAGGGCACCCAAAGGAGGTCATTTAGCTTTGGGTGGAGGCTGAAACTGCTGTTGTTTAAGTTTTCAGAGAGAACCCCTAGATAAACGAATTCAGCTCTTTCAGCTGCTGCCAATTCCTGGCAGAAGGGTTACATAAACATACTCTAAACCTCAAGGGTATTATAAATAAAGCTTTTAAAATATTAACTTTTTTTAGTCTCTGAATGAACAAAAATGGTGCTAAACTGATTTAAACCTGTAGTAGGAAAAGAATAAACCAGTTGTTTATAAAAAACATGAATCCCAACCTCATTCTCAGTGTGCTGACATTAGTTTCTTATTGTTCTTATTAAATTACTTTTTTTCTTTAAACAAATATCTCACATGCCATGTGTAGTTATTGGAAAGCTTCTTCATGACTGTATAGATTCTATTAAGTTAGTTTTTTGTGCTGCCAGCTCAGTGGGAGTAATAATTTGGCTTAATGTCTTACTGAGTTTTTAACACTGTTTATGAAAATTGAACATTATAAGAGTCATCCACAAACATTTTTTTTTCATTATCTCATTCTGTTAAAGAGCATGTTTCATCACCCTTTTCAATATTTCCCCCAGAAGCTCTGCCTCTCTGATGTGTACTTCCTGCTGAAGTATTTTGTCCCACTGACTCCTCAGACCAAACTCTGAAATCCTTGGTCAGCAGTGACAAGTGACAGCAGTGGCTGATTTATGCAGAGATAATTCAGTTATTACTCTAACCTGGCATTTCTAGGAAAAAAAGCCAAACAAGGTCTTTGACAAGGAAATACTGATCAGTTATAGTTGACCCTTGTTAAAAGAACATCCAGATATTATTTGTCAACAGAGAAATGAGGAAAAGAGACACTCAACTGTCCCATGATGATCAAACACAGGCTGAAGTTCAGGAGGTCTATATATAGTCATGTGCTTGCACCAAAAAGGTCTTCATGCAGAGAACAGAGGGGAAGAGGGAGACCTGCCTCAGAATATCCAGTGACTGGGGGCTGGTGTGTTCACTGGGATGTGGGAGACAGTCACTGGGATCCCTCATCTCTAGCAATGAGAGCAGAAACACGCATAGTGACCTGACAGTTCTGTTCTCACACTCACATGGGCAAGGATATATTTTCCCTCTCTCATTTTCCTCTTCTAAATAATCTTGGATTCAGGATTACCAGAGTTAATGAAAAATCTGTGTGTGCTAACAATAGTGTTTCCTGTCCAGTTCCATGCCACAGTGAACAGGTCTATGCCGTTATTTTTACCTGAACCACTAAAAATACTCAACCAAAAATCTTTGTTTATAGGAGTACACTAAGAAAATGTGTTTAATGGCAGTTGTTTCAGTCCTGGCCACAGAATAATACATTAATGCATATACTAATAAATATTGGACCACTTTAAAATGCAGTTTTCCCATTTTCCATGGTTTAAACCTCTCAATCTTTAATTACAAAGTAGACGAAAAGTTCCCAAAGAACATTGCAGTGAAGGGGTTTCATCTTTGTTTGCTGAAGCATTTTTTATTTTTTGTATGTTTGTCTGCATATAAATTGCTGGTAAACTTTTGCTTATTTCTTGTTACTGTTGTGCTTTCTCACTCCTCTGTTTCAAGCACAAATGAGATTGTACAAAGTGGTATGGTAAAAGCAGTGGGACACAAAGGGCTTGGTGATTTATGGAGTGTAAGGACCACTTCATGCTTCCTTGGCTGAGTTCTACAGGACTGGAGCAACTGTCCTTCAGAATGAAAGGAAACAGCAATTTTTCTATATGTATTGTCACCTTTGCCAACTGTGGGCATACACCACTGCACTCAATAAGAATTGCTGCTCATCTGGTATTCTCAAGCCTCCTGTGGTTTTAGCTGGGATTCAGGTCTACTCTTGTGAAACAAGTGGATCTATAAACACTTTACATACACCATCAATTAAAGGCCAGATATTACCAACTTCCAATTACTTCTGATTCAGACTGCAGACTTGTGAGTGACACAGTGGTTGTTCAGGACATGCAACTTTTCAATACCTGTCTTTTGTTAGGATAGTCTCATCTCTTTTTAAACAGTGGATTAAAATAGGACTTTTACAGAGAGTAATTCAGAATAGGTACATAGCTTCAGCACTCACATCATGCCGATTGACCTTAGTCTCTAATTAACTCTCTCCTCACCGTAAGTTACATCTCTGACCAGGAACCTCTCCACAGCTGTGCCACATCCTTTAATCACACAAACAAGCAGAAGCAGGACTTGGGGCCAGGTTTTCAAGTGTTTAGTGCATCCTAGCTGCCCAGCTTCCACTCTGAGATCAAAATAAGACCTTCAGAATTAAGAAGCCTTTTCTGTTAATCTAAGGAGTTCCTTTTAAAATCCTGCTCTCTGTGGGACAATGTAATCTCTTCAGAATTTTGTCTCTAGTTTTTCAAGACTCATCCTAAAGCCTCCATCAGAAGAGGTGACTTACCTGGCTGCCCTTGTACAGAAGTGCAAGCCCACACAAACACAGATTGGTTCCATGTTGTTGCCTGGTGTTACACACTTAAAATATCAGATGCAAATACGGTTAGTATTTGAATGGAATTCACAAAGCGTGTACTTCTAAGATAAAGTAAAGCCAAGTCCTCCTGCTGCTGCTCTGGATGCAAATGTATTTGTAATGAACTCTTGGGCTTGCCTGTATCCCTTATCTTGCACCTGTTATCATCTTTGTTGTAAAAAGCTTAGGGGTAAGCTTGCCAAATGATAGGCCCCATCTGTGCTACCTGGATAAAAGTGTTAGCAAGAAACATGCAAACTGAAAAGCCACAAGTTCTTGACGGACAGGTGCTAGCACTTTTTCTCTGGCTAACAAGGACAAGGTCTTTGTGTTCTTCCAACAAGATGCCAATCCCTTCTTTGAAATTCTTGTGAAGTTGTTGGGAGGGAGGCGAGAGAGAGAAAGAGAGGAAGCTGGGGGTGTGCAAACTCATTTTGGGCATGCAAATGAAGTCAACGGCAAACATAACAAGTATTTTAATGGAATTCACCAAGTCCATGTTTTTTTCATCAGAGACAAAATTGAGCTTAATGTTGTGTCTACTGTGTTGAAGGCAGGTGTATTTGTTGTGAACCCTACTCTTGCTTATATCTCTTTGTTGGATCCCTGCAAGCCAGACTAACACTCAGAAGGAGGGAAGGTGACTAATGAGAAACTGCATCACTAGGACTTGTCCCTGACAAGTGACAGCAGATACAGAGCAGTGAGAGAGGCCTCAGGCATTTGGGCAAAGTGGCAACAATGGCAGGGAGAACAACTTGTTCCAGAGCCTTATCCTGTTCTACTGAGATCTCCACATTTCCCTGTGTTTTCTTTTTTTTGGGGGGGAACTTATTATTGAGTAATTAAAGCAAAACTTTGGCAGCTGGTCTTCTGAAGTCCTGTCACTGAGTTCCTGTGGCAACCTGTGTACTGTGTGCAGTGGTCACATCTGAGAGAGGCTCACATTTCGTGGTCCCTGGGCCAGGTCATTTTAACTGCCTCATATCTTTAGTGTTCAGATCTGAGGGCCTTTTGGGTGCCCAGGGCACATCACTACTGCACCTTAGCAGGCACATAGGGCGGTATGAGACCTGTCCCACTGGGGAGTGTTCCATAGGCCTATTTCCAGCTTTGCTACCTGAGACAGAAGCAAGGAGACTAGCAGCACTCACTGTGGCTGGGTACAGACCGTTCCCTTTCTGCCATTTATCCACTGCCTTGTACTCCCTGCACAAGCATGCTGGTACTTGTTACTTTTGTGTGTTAGAGTGTAGAACTGGTTAGAGAGTAGAACTTATGTGTTAGAGGGTAGAACTTGGCATCAGGAGTGCCCTACAAGGGAGTTTACCCAATGCCATTCCAACAGGAGACAGAATTAAGTCCCACATTCCTTTTGCTGCCTGCCACATAGGGTCTGTATTTGCAAGAGCTAGGAAGGATCCTTCACTTGCTCTGTCCAAGCCTTATCAGTCAGTGAGGATAATTCAAAAGCCGATAATCCTGGCAGAATCCAAGATGATGGTGTCTTTTGACATTTGGATATGTTCCACCAGACACAAGCCAGGAACTTCTTCTGTCTTCTGCTTTTTAAAAAAACTGGTGGCCCCTGGGGATCCCTTTTTATTATGGTCAATTCAGCCTAACCCCTGACCTGTCCAGGAACTTTAACAAACTCTTGCAGGGTTGAGTGTGCTGCCAGGCAGCTGGGCAAAACATTACAGATTTGCTGGCAGTGCTACAGCTACCCAGGCGCTCTTGCTGCCTCCAAGGCCCTTCTAACAGCTTGTAAAAGGGCTCAGAGAAAACTTTCCATGCAGAACAGACACTCCTAGGGTGTTGCAGGCCAGGCAGTGTGCCAGTTGCCAGGGATGAGACAACGCTTTGGGAAGCTCACCTGTAACCAATGACTGGCAGCAACATGTCCAAAAGTTATAGAGCTGCAAGGACACAGACAGATTCATTCCACCTTGACTTTTACTTTCTGCCTCCCAGTAACAGCCTCCTTCCCTGCCCATTATATTAAACCAGCCTCTTCTCTCTCCTTCATTCATCCCAGGCCCGCATGGCAGGTGCCAGACAGTCCCACTGAGAACAGGCTGTGGATTCAGCTGCTTAGCAGGAGAATGCCCCAAACCTTGCAAGCCTCTTTTAAATAAAAGTTTCTTTTTGAAACCTATTGTGAAAGGGTGCAGGTCTGCCAACTCAACTGAAATACCCTTAAATGATTTGTCAATTGTATACAGTGCAGACCATAGGGAACAATTGTAGAGACAGGACTGCAGAATACAGTGTAGAGAACCTGTGTAGGCTCCTGAGGCTCTGTAGCACTTGTTCTATTTGTACTCATTTTAAAATGCTTGTTCAGAGGATCCAGGGTTTCCTGGGTTGGTTCCTCAGGTGCAAAAGGGATGCTGACGTGTCAGAGATGCTATGGCAGCCCGCTCTACTGAGATAATGGCACTTAGAGCCATGTGCAGAAGCAGGATCTTGTGTATCTTAAATATTTTTCCTGACAAAAACTTGGGCACTTCCAGCTCATCAGATCAACAAGCTGGGCCTGAATGTCCAGTCAAACTGCTTTCTGCTTAGTCTTTATCTCAGGCATCTATGTCCCCTTCTGAAACTTATCCTGGTTCCTCAGAGGTCACACAGAATGCTTCCCAGCCTATCACATTAGTGTGCTCCATCTCACAGTGGGATCCTGCTCTTTCAGCTGTCCACATGAGCATTCATGTTTGCTTGTTTCCCCTTACACGACAATAGGAAGCCCAAGCACAAGGTAGAGAACAGTTCTAGTTGGCTGTGCTTTGAGCAGCAGGGCTGGACTAGATGGTCTCCTGAGGCATATTCCATACTGACAGAATCCACTGATTCAGTCGTTTTGTGACTGTGAAAAATGTAAGTGATAGCATCATTCCTCACTGGATGAACAGAAAGCACTTAAGTATCCTCAGGAAGAGTACGTACAATGTAGTAGAAATAGAAAGAAGTGCAGAAACCTGCAGAGGAGACAGGGAAGCTGATATTTTGCTTGTGGACACCATACTGAAGTAAATTACAAAGTGTTTCAGGGAAGTGGACAGATAGTAAAATATCCATGTAACTAGGCAATAATGCCAAATTCTTTTTTTTTTCCCATCCCCTGACCCTGAGCACATGAAGAACCTACAAAGTAGAGCCATCACAGGTAGGGAAACCTTATATATTGTTCAGCAGTTAGCATCCTTCTTGGTTTACAGATGGCATTCTTTCTTCTCAAAGAGAATCCCTCCCAGCTCTGCTTGGACAAAGTAATTTGTCAAATCCAGGGGGCCTAGGAGAGGGGACACACTTGGGCAGGAGCCAGGAGGATCTTCTGCAGAGGGCTTCAGGGCACAAGCATACATAGGAATTTTGATACTGAAACCTGCAGTGGTAAGTAGAAATAATCACCCCCAAAAGTGCTTCTTATCAGCCAATCATAATAATTATCAGAGTACAGCATTTGCTGCAAAAATGAGATACCTAGCTACTGCTCTGCTTTTCACTTCCCCGCATTTTTCTAAGACACCTTTTAAAAACCAACTCTTTTCAAATCCACAAACAGTCCAGAGTTCAGTTCTGAGCATTACAAATGGTCATGCTAATTCAATGCAGCTAAAATAGTGAAAAGAGTTGCAGGGCAGACAAGATCAATGACGAAACCTTAAAGAGCACAGAAAGGGATAAAGTGCCAATGTAGAAAGGTGATTTATGGTGATTCTCTGGTTGCTGAAACAGAACAATTATTGAGAACCTTATGGAGAAAGGAGCTTTAGGTTGGAAGATTGACAACTAAAAACCATGGGGAAGTAATCCTTTCAGCACCAGCATGGCAAAGCTTCAGTTCTGGGAGGCAGGTCAATGTAGGTCAGCTCTTGCACTGGAAATGCTAAGCTGGGGAAATTCTCTGGTTGCCTTCTTACACTATGTTGCTTCCACCCCACCCCCTCTTTGACAAAGGGAAGCCACTGCCTTTTGGTGTTGTCATTTCACATTCAGCTCCACAATCTAATTCCTAACCAAAGGCTGCAGCACTAGGCAGCCTGATGAAAAGGTAAAATAAATTGCTTCAATATGGTGATCCTTACTTTAGCCTAGAGTTAGCAAGTTCTTAAATGTAGGTGGCATTGGGATTTTGCATTTGTGAGTATAAGGGCTCCTTTTGTCATCTTTTATCCTATCTAAGCCAGTATCATCTTTTAACACAAAAACATTTCAAGCTCTTATATGTATACACAACTGTGAGTTAATTTGTGGCTCCTCAGTAATTGCATTAAAAGTAAAAGGAGAATGAACTTCTATGCAAAGTGCCATTTTCTATAGAAAGATGTCCCTGTCCACAGCAACAGGAAGTGGAGCTAGGTGATCTTTAAGGTCCCTTTCAACCTAAGCCATTCTATGATTCTGTGGTTCTATAATCTGAAAATATTGTGTGAAAAGACCTGTCACTCCATATTCTACACAATAAATAATATTCTAGCCTGACCAGTAAGTCCGTCACAACACAAGATTAGAATCAGAGTCAGCATGTTGATTTTTGAAACTTTTTAATTTCTTTTGGATTCATGAAGTTATATGTTTGAACAATCATACAGTTATGTTCGGACTGTTATTTTATGACCATTACAGTCTGTAATTAGACATAGTTTTATCACTTTAAAGATACCCTTTTCTTTGTTTCAGGATGTTTCAGCCAGCAATTATTGCAATTGGATGGTGTTTCAATAGCCAGTCTCAAGCAAACTCCTGTGGTGACTCACACCATTGGCAAAACATGTCAAGTATGGTGGTGTAGTGTCATGTAACAGCAAGTCAGTGTCTTCTGCTAATATTTTAATGACAACCATCTCTAGTAGTCCAAGTGTTTGTTATTCACACATAATGATCTGGGTTGCAAAAACACGCTTGGAGGATAGAGCTAATAAAATAAGCAGCTAGTTAGTACAATCTTCTTAATTTAATTTTATTGTGTGGAAAGTGGCAGTTTTCTTGTATGAAAAAGACACTGCTGTTGCCTGGAAAGTTTCCATATGGCCCTGCAGCTTCCACATTGCTCCAGTCAAAGGTGTCAATCAGACAGTTGCTGCACTTTCACTGTTGCTGACTTTTGCATCTATATATACTTCACAGGCTGGCTTTATTTGAAAAGCAATGGATAGCTGTAAAGTATTAGTCATTAATCTGGCACCATTTAAATATAAAGTATTAATCATTAATCTCACGTCTTTACATGTTGGGTTTGCATTCCAATTTCCTTTGCTTGATCACAAGATAATGTTTGCAAACAAAATGCAAGCTCACTTTTTTCATCTGTTTCAGAGATGCATTTCAGAAGCTGCATGTTGTGCTCCTTTCTGTCAGAGAGGCAAGCAAACCTGCCCAGCACAGTGAGCCACTGCACTGCTTCCTGCTCGCCATAACTAACACAGTTACACCAGAAGGAAGTTTAAAATAATTTTGTTAGCACTTGGAGCTCAGACTGTGCTTTCCACAGCATTTGGATCACTGAAATACCCTTATATAAGCCTAATTGACACAATTAGAAGAATGACTCCTTGCAGATGTGTGTTGCTGTAGCAACCTGGGGGAGGGCAGCCAAAGTGCCCTCCATATTTAGCAAAGTAATATTAATCATAGTAGGTAGAAGCACTTTATCCTTTTTGTAAGGCACTTGCTAAGGACATAAATGCCTTAGCATGTTACAACAAGGATCACTGTAATGGAGTTTAAATAGTTTGAAGGCAAGCTAAAATTCTCTCAGTAATAACCAAAATTCCATAAAATATAGTCAAATGTTGCTTGAATATTCCAGAATACAGGCAGGAGGATTAGCTGTTCAGTGCTTTGATTCTACTGCTGTAGGAACAGTGGAGGAAGAAATACAACAAAGGCATCCATAGAAGCAGGAAGAAGCCTATGTTGCTGAGCTTTATCTTACTGAAGGTCCCAGTCATCCAGTGGGAGCACTGTGGCAGATTTTAAATCCGCCTGCCACCTCCTTTGGTGTTAGAGAGACTCCATGTTGTTGGCAGTGGATATGGATGTGTATAAAAGTGTCGACGGTGCTGGCAGCATAGTGAAAAGGTGACAGACCTGCTTCCCCTGTGGCAAGCGTGGGAACAGCTGCTCGGCAGAGTGAATCCAAATAGGATTGTTCCTGACTTCATCTTGCCTGTCCCAATGAACTTGCACAACTCATCCAAGCATCATGGTCTCTTTGAAGTGTCAAAAGGACCACGCGAATTACCTGAGTCTCACAACTTAGGACTTGTTTTCATGCACTCTTTTGATTTGAAGCCAATGATAAGTATTTTTTCTGGTATGATTGCTGCTTCAAGGTTATTAATTTAACACAGTTTTAAACTTTGTCTTGATGTCTTTCACCTTGAACAGTCACACTGTATTGCTATGGAGTACAAGAAAAACTTGAAGTCAGGGCTGACTTGGACTGAATAATGGGATTTCCATTTCTAAGATGAAGGAGCAAGTAAATAGCATGAATAAACAAGCAAGTCTGAAAAAACCCAAACACTCATCTTGTGGATGATCATGGAAAACAGAGATTAAAAGGGATCTCAAGAAGTCATCTATATCATCCCACTCTCTACAGATGGATAAATTTTATCTCTGTCATTATTGACTAAATTTTATCTGATCTCTTTTAAAAAGATTTACAATCCCCAGGCAATCTAGCTTAATGCGTCATTAGACTTATTTTTAGAAAGCTTTTTCTAATGTCTAACCAAAGTCTATTTCTGCTGCAATGGAATGTCTTATTAATCTGCAATATCTTTATTTTTGAAGACTGCTCTCATATTTCTGTTAAGTTTCTCTTCACTAGAGCCAGCACCCCCAGTTTCTCCAATCTTCTCATGTAAGTTGTGTTTTTCTAGTGCTCTGATCATACACATTTCTCTCCTCTGTAGCCTGATGAGTGTTTTATCTCTCTCAAGTATGGTGGCCCAAGCCAGGCTTGCTAAGCTCCAGCTGATCTTTGCCAGTACTGAGGAAAGTGGAAGAATCACTTAATGTATTTTATTGCCTCTATTTATATTTGTACCTCTCAGTATGTAGTTTTCTTTTTCTGAAAGAGTGTGCAACATCCAGACTATTTCTTCAGGGCTGCTCCCTACACATTTGCTCCTCAGGCTGTGTTTTTTGCAGTGGGTTATTCTGGACCAGACATAAAATATTGAATTTCATATTCTTAAATAGCCTCCTATTTTTCTTCACTAACAATCCCAGCTCTGTAGTTAACTAATGTGAAACTGCTCAGTTGAATACTGAGTGGAATACTTGTATTTCTTCCAACTTACTTTGAATTTTTTTTTTAAGCTTTATCATGCTGATTGGTGCCTGGGATCTATAAACCTTCAGCTTTGCTCTAATTATAGTCCCAGAGCCCAGGTACAGTATGTTCATGTGCAGCCTGGACGAAGGCCTTCACTTACCCTGTTCCAGGTACGGTGGTATGATTATAGCTGTTTGCCCTGTTGCACCATTGGAAGCTCAGCTCGTCCTGATAATAGTGCAGTTATGTTTACTGTCCTTGCAGCTCTGGCCATTACATCTCATTACACCACTATAATAATTCAAGCACTGACATTTGAATGATAATATGTCTAAAATTCAGGCACAGAGTAAAAGGGTTCTTTCAACTTCAGCGTTTTTTATTTAGCTGTTCTCTTGAACTGCCTGTTTTCTCACAGCACATTCCTCACTCTGTCACAACCAGTCATGATGTTTTTCCAAAAACCCTGGAAGACAATGTAAGGCCCAGCTTCTGCCAGGAATTTATTCGTAAAAAAAAATTTCTAATACTTGAGTGCTTTCACCACAGCAGGACTAAAGATGTATCTTTAAAATACATTAGGTAGGATGTCTTGAAGCACTGGCACAGGTGAGACAAATGGCTCTTAGCACATCAGCTCTTGGGCTTGAGCCCTGGGGAATACCAAGTGCTTGGAAACCGAAGGCATCACTGTCAAGGTGTCACATTCTGTCACACTGTCACTCATAGCCAAGAAAGTGCTGTTTTGGTGTGTATGTTTAAGAATTGAAGCATACCAACTTACTTTCTTTATGTTTTGGAGCACACATGCTGAACTATCAGCTGGAAGAATGCCCCAGGAACAGCTCTGCTTCACCTTATCCAAGCACCTTTACAACAACTTATGGCTGTTTGAAAAGTTCTTGGACAGCCTGGAGTAAAAAGGGTTAAGTGCAAACAATTCTCTTGCATCATCCCGGTGGAGTGTCTGACTACCTGACCACATCCTACCTATGAGGAACTTAGGCAAAGTTACGTAGTCTGGCCAAAGCCACACAACGGGATAACAACTAAGTCTGGAACTAGAGGGCTCTTGCTGTAATGGCTGGACAAGATGACCTTGCTGGCAAGTTTTACTAAAATCTTTGCTGTCATCCAGGGAGTTATATTGTTGTGTAGGGAAGATAAACCTTTCTGTGAACACTGACTTTTCCAGACTGGAAGAGTGTGTGGTACGATCTGTCCCTTGCCTGGAGGCTTCATTAGCACAGATTTTGAGACTGAGACCTCATTAATTTGTTATCGTGCAGAGCCAGTTTTAAAATGTTATCTGTAAAGAGTTCTTCAGAAGACTGTAATACCAGATCCTCATCTGCAGTGATTCAGTATGCAATGATGACACTTGCACCTGGCTTCCCTGAAATGCTTAACCCCACAGACAAGACCTTCCATGCTATTTATTCATTCAGCCACACTCAGCTGGCACAAACTGCTGGCATCCATTCGTGTGAGCTACATAAACATTCATACATACTGTAATACACTGCATAAATTATGAAATACACACAGACACACATATATATTTGTATAACATGCTAAAATGAGGTTGGAACATGCAAGCTAAGGACATTGAACAGTATTGAGTGGTTTTGTTACTATTGCAGTCCCTGAGACCTGGAAGCAGGAAAGGTCAGATCTTTTTTATCCACCATTATCACCTCAGGCTCCATTGCAATAGACATTATTTGATCTTCTCTCAGAAGTATTTAACTTTTTTTTTTAATCTATTGGAATTGGGAAGAGCTATATTGAGAAATGTTTGGCTCAGTATTTTCAAGAAACATCTGTGTCTGAAAAGAATAACAATGCAGAAGTATGGTGTGTGGCTTTGTACATTGAAAAGACTATGAAAGCTTTCAAAAACAGTGGTAATTTGCAATTAGACGGAGCCTTACAGTTGAAATCCAAGCACATCTAGGCATATGTGATTCATATTACTTGGTGTTAAACTGATGTTGCTAATTCTTTTGTAACTCACCACGACAGAACAAAGATAGTGCTCACTATTTTAGGAAGCATATGAATCAGTGGGAGAGCTGAAAGGAAACAAATAGATCACTAGTGAGACTAAAAATGACTCAGAGATGTGAACAGTGTGTCTGCTGACTCCGTGGTTGTGCAGAAAAATTTCAAGGAAGGGTTTTAAGCATGGCTAGCCACAAAACAAAACTCGTTTTGGGCTGAACAGTTTAAGAAGGAAGTGCTCTTGCACACTGTCTGTCCTTCCCACATGATTTAAAACATAGATATGCTACAGCAGGAACTGCTTATTCTCTCACTGAATATTAACTGACGATCATTAAAAAGATAAATCCAGCATAGGAAAATAAATTATATCAGCAAGGAAAGTGCCTCCTAAACTCAACCTGTAGCAGCTGATTGAGCAGACTTGTCTATACATTGACTGTGGGGTGCCAATCACCCTAAGATTGTATTGGAATGAAGAACAAAAAAAAATGAAGGGTTAATAATCATGGTAATAATTCATCAACATCTGAAGCATGCAAGAATTTCATAAATGTAACAAATGCATGTTCAATGCCATAGTCAAAAATTCATGGGTAATTTCCCCTTTGGATGTTAAGAACACTTTGCTTGGCTGTGTTAGGAGGAAGGTGTGTTTGTGAATAGGCTCTCTAATCACATGGCAAAGAAGAGAACAGTAGAAAAGCATAATTCCTGGCTCTATCCAGAGGTACAGTAGGGTGTTTTCTTACTGAGTACTGAAGGAGAGGACAGGTTCAGGCAAGAATAGTGAAAATATGCTGGACTTCTTCTAGTACAAGAGGCAAATACGAGAGAGGACAGACAATCCTAATGGAAAGTATTTGATGAATGCCTCTGGGCTCAGGAGAAAAATCGTTCCCATAATGACACAAGATGGGGCATCCGTCTCTGGCTCCCTGCTGGCTGGCACTGTGCTATGGCATTACCTGCTGCACTGCCTAACATGCTCCAGCCCAAGCTGACAATTCAAATGCTACCACTGAAGGTGCTCTAGAAGAAAGCAGAGGTATTCAGACCATCGAAATCTACGCCAACTTCTGAGAGGATTTTTATTTTGGCAAAGGAGAAGAAAAGAGCTCAAAGTGTGGCTAAGACTTACCATTATTTTTTTCAGTCTGGCTATGATTTACAATGGCTTCCTGCCAGTGGCATTCTGAACGCAGAGTTATACCTGGTTTTGCTTTGAAACAATACAAAAAGCAGGATTTGCATTTTGACATTTTCTCAGGAAAAGGAGGTTTTTTTCTAACCAGCACTCTGCTGAAAAGGGCAACATGTTGGGTGTTTTAAGGTAATAGTCCTTCCACAGAAAATGAAACCCCTCAACTTTTTCAGTCTGGTTTAGAGGATCAGATCCAGTAATTTCTGCTCCTTGGATCTTGCTCAGCCAAATCATGAGGCTCCTAGTCATGTCAAAACTGGATGCTTGAATTTGCTGAATTCATGCTTTAGAAATACAAGAAACAGGTCTCTAACACCTGTTTTGCATAAAAGTCTGGAAAGGCCTGCTCTTACTCAAAATTTTAACTTGCTGTTTGGAAAAATAGCATTAGAAACTTGTGACTTACAGCAGGAACAATCAATCTGTCATCTTGAAGCCAATGCTGCAGAAATCTTTGCACTAACTAAAGTCAGGGGAAGAAGAGCAGTAAAGGAAGTGCCTGTTTTAGTTGAGACTGATGTTTAAATCTAGAAGTCCATTTCAAAAATGGGATTGACATTTGTAGAGGGACATAAATGTCAGACTGTTCTTTTTTAAACTTGGGTCTGTTCAGGCTACTCATGCTTTAAACAGCAAGTTTGAAGTGTTTGTACCTAAATTTGGACAGAAAAGCTTAGTCTCTTTTGAACAGTGGTTTGTATCTTTTCCATAGGAAAAAAAACAAAACCAAACCAACACAACAGTATTTCATTGTGGTTAATCATAAACGTGAGATATTTTAAAATTATAAACCCCAGCTATTTCTTCATAGTGTATTCAGTAGGACAGACCAAACTCTCTCTGACAGTGGAGATCATGCAGAATGGTGCAGAATCCTTTCCCATACAGCACAGGACTTTCTGCCACAGCCAGATGGAAGCTGTGGGGCAGAAGGCATCAGACTTTATCGTAATCAGGGTTAGGTTCAGGGAATCAGTTTTTAACTGAACATTAAACTGAAACTTTGGGTTTGGTAGCTGCGCTGCACTGACCTTAAAGCAATGACACATGTCAGCAAAGATGAATGGCGTGGAGGTTCTTGTACAAATATGCCAGGTACTTTCCATGTGGGAATGATGGATGTGTTTGCACAAATCACTCAGAGTGATATAAAGCTGTTTGTTACATATTGTTTGGAAAGTATTTTTATTTATCGTTGTCTGGAGGGTATATCTTGTCCAAAGTCTAGAGGGAATTTATTTTTTCAGTCTGCACAAGTTCTGTTTGGTGTGGTTCTCCCTCCTGCTACTCAGTGTTTCCAATACAGAGATAGATCTGCATCCTCACCTACCATTTAAACAGGCACGTCTGTGGAGTAGGGCCTCTCCAAGAGGCACAACACATGGCAGTGCTTTGTTATAAGCTCAATGCATTCATTGTAACTCGCAGGTCTTGTGGTAGGAAGGTCACTCTGTACTCCATGGCTAGACATACATTGTGCCTACTAAACACTGTTGTAGTATTTCATCGCAGTGGGAACCCAGACAATAGGTCATGACTTGCATTAATGTGTAGGATCCCGAAAAATAA
Source organism: Xenops minutus (assembly GCA_035221455.1). Classification (NCBI taxonomy): domain Eukaryota; kingdom Metazoa; phylum Chordata; class Aves; order Passeriformes; family Furnariidae; genus Xenops; species Xenops minutus. The sequence continues at coordinate 127,989,237 of JAWWEE010000074.1, read as the reverse complement.
ATACAGTTCAAATAACAGAGGACTGCTGCCAGTCGCTTATTATTCCCAGGACACACAGAGCAGCAATGGCTGCACCATTAAGCTGCCACTGAGCACACAGAAAGTACAATGGACTCTCTGCTAACTCCTACCAATAAATTCAGAATCATGCAAAGACACATATTATTGGGAATATGAATAATTCCCTTGCTCCAGAGATCTCTTCAGAATATTTTTCTGTAATACAAATATAAAAGTCGAATTCCTCAAGGGAAGGCCAGTTTCTGAGTTGGCTTTTGTGTCTAGCAAGCCTCAGACTTAAGTGACTCTATTTCTTTTGCTGTCTGAGGGCCTGATCTAACAACCATTAGAATCAGTAGAAAGGCTAATTGATTTGAAAGACTTTGCATAAAGCATCTAAGGTCACAACCTGCACCAGTGCAATCACCAGAAAATTTATTGTTGACCTCAGTAAGTGCAGGATGAAATACCTGGGCTCTTGGTCAGCAGGTATTTGAGTTCACACACAGAATGTATTTCATTGCAAACCATTCATATGCCTAAGTAGTAGTCAGATATGGAACAAAAGCATGCTGGTTGCCAGGCTGAGAAGAGGGGCAGCTTTCAGATCTGCCTGTCTCCTGCCAATGTTATTTGGAGCAAAGAATAAGTGAATTCATTGTTTCCAGCGTTTTGTGACGATAGAGAATTAAGAAAAAGTGAAATGCAAAGAAAGATATTGAGAGCAACACTACAGAAAGAGTAGAGCTTCTATCCCATCAACTACTTCTGAGGGGACTTTCAAAAATATAAACAGAGGCTTTTTAATTTCATTAGAAGTCTGGTCTCAAATACAACCCAAGCTTTCCTAGGGCTTGCCTACACTGGAAAAATACATTATGTTAATTGATTAATATGTAATGCTTAATATAATAGTCAGTATAAACAAAGACTACTACTTTAACATTTTTTGTTGTTGCTGACCCGAGGTAACCCAGCTGCCAAACATGACAGTTCTTGTCTACTCTAAGTGGTTTGTATTGCCTTAATTAACGTGTTCTAACACAATGTAATTTTGCAATACAGATTAATCCTTTGGGGCATTTATTCTGTACACTTAATTTTCTGTCTCGCCTATCTTGAAATTGCAGACATGAGCTGCTCCTGCCATCTCCCCTCCCCCTTCTATGCTGGAGCCACTATCATTGAAAATTGAAGTGACTTTGTAGGGGTTCTCCTTAGTTGCTTCAACTTATAAACTGAAAGTTCAAACATAAAATCAGTTTATGCTGCTTGATAATGCTGACATTTATAAAAATAAAGTTGACCTCATAATTCAGTAAGGGTTAGTTGAGCCTAGAAAAGTATTATCAAATACCAAACACTTGAAGCTTTTGCAAAAATATTGCAAATATTGTACAGTTAGGCAGTTTCTTAGTCAACTCACACAGCCTATTCCCAGCCACAGGAAGGCACCTTGCAGTGTTTTTCCAAAATTTACTTTCCCCATTTTGTTTTACATAGAAAAGCTTTGTCCTTACAAGAAAATAAAGAAAAAAATAAACAAATAGAGAAAGCAAAAAAGTAGGGGGAAAAAAGGGGTATTTTTAAATACTGAGGTTAAAGAAGTTTATCTGGACTCCAGCAACCATAACACACTCATACTGCACATCTTGTTATTATTTTGCAATAAGTCAAGCTTCTCAGCACTACTGAAAACATGAAAAATCCTAAATTGTTATGGCTACACATCACTGATTCATTTCAGCACCTTCCAAAGGACCCAGGTATTTGCCCACCTGGCATTCACTGCAGTCTGAAGTGACTATTAACTGTCTGACAAATTCAGAGTTGTATTAAGTGACTGAAGGTGTGCAGCATGGCCATGCTAGCTTTCCTGGGCTGTAACTTCACTGCCTGGAAATTCGTTTCAGAGAGATAAACAGCTAAAAGGAAAAGTGCTGCTTTTACATTCATTGCCTCTTCTTCTTCCCTTAAAGAAAAGGATGGGGTAAGTGACCTTTTGTAGGGCTTCAGGTATGTGACTTGGAAACTTTACAGCCCACGTAAGGTCCTTCAGCCTTATAAATATTAAGGGAGATTATTCATTTCCTCTATTTTTCTCCTGTGAAACCCCACCTGGGATCCTGCTCTAGTCCTCAGCACAGGAAGGACATGAACCTCACAAGACAGATATGGAACTCCTGGAGCAGGTCCAGCAGAGAACTGTAAAGTTGATCAGGGGACTGGGGCATCTCTCTTATGAGGACAGGCTGAGGGAACTGGGCCTCTTCAGCCTCAAAAAGAGACAACTGAGAGGGAACCTCATAACATCTGTAAGTATCTAAAGGGGAGTGCCAAGAGTATGGATCAGGCTCTATTTGGTGGTACCAAGCCATAGCATGAAGGGCCTTGGGCAGAAACTGATGGACAGGATGTTCCACCTGAACATGAGGAAGAACTTTATTACTGTGCAGGTGACCATGCACTGGAACAGATTGCCCAGAGACTTTGTGGAGTCTCCCTCACTGGAGACATTCAAGAGCCCTCTGGATGGAATCCTGTGCCATGTGCTCTGGGATGACCCTTCCTGAGCAGGGAGTTTGGACCAGATGAGTTTGGATCAATCAGGGAGTTTTTGACCAGCCTTCCAACCTGACCCATTCTGCGATTCTGTGACCTGTTGGAGTGGCTCCAGGATGGTTAGAGGGATGGAACACATCTCCTGCGAGGAAAGGCTGAGAGGAGACCTGGGGTTGTTCAGCCTGGAGAAGGCTCCAAGGAGCCCTCACAGTCTTCCACAATGAGAGTGGCGAGGCACTGGAACAGGCTGCCCAGAGGAGCTGTGTGTACCCCATCACTGGGTGTGTTCATGTTCAATGGAGCTCTGAGCAACCAGGCCAGGGGGAAGGTGTCCCTGCCCGGGCAGGGGGTTGGAATGGGATGGTCTGCAGGCTCCGTCCCAACCTGCTCATGGGGAAGGTGTCCCTGCCCGGGCAGGGCTTTGGAATGGGGTTGGAATGGAGTTGGAATGGGATGGTCTGCAGGCTCCGTACAGGGAAGGTGTCGCTGCCTGGGCAGGGGTTTGGCATGGGGTTGGAATGGGGTTGGAATGGGATGGTCTGCAGCCTTCGTCCCAACCTGGCCAGGGGGAAGGTGCCCCGGCCCGGGCTGGGGGCTGGAATGGGGTTGGAATGGGACGCTCCGTCCCATCCCGATCCATTGGTGCTCGGGAGGGCGTGTCCTACCGCTCATGGGCGTGGCTTGCCGCTCAGGGGGCGTGGCCTGAAGCACAGGGGGCGTGTCCTGGCGGTCCCGCCCCGCCCCGCGGCGCCCGCCCGCCCGTCACGTGCGTTAGCGACAGGCGGTGGCGGCGGCGCTGATTGGCTGCGGCGCGGGGGGCGTGGCCGCGCGGCCGGTGGGTCGGCGGCGCCGCGGCCGCGACAACAAAGGGCTGCGGGCGGGGGGCCGGGCTGGGCGGGGCGCGGTGAGTTCGGGTGGGCTGGGTTCGGCTGGGCTGGGTTCGGCTGGGCTGGGCGGGGGGCACCGCGGGCTCCGGGCTGTGCTGCCGCACCAGCCCCACCAGCCCCGGCTGTGCTGCCGCACTGCGCTCTGAGCGGCGGCAGGAGCGGCGGCGGTCCCGTTTTGAGGTGCGTGCCTCCCTCCCGCTCCCGGGAGGGCGCCGGGGCCGGGGCCGGGGCCTGGCGTTCCGCTGCCCGGGCCAGCCCGCAGCCCCGCCCGGGCAGGGGCGCCGCTGTGCGGGCGGCTCGGAGCGGAGCGGAGCGGCGTGCTGGAGCCTCCTGGCGGCGGCGGGGCGGCCTGCGGGGCACGGCTGGGCTGGGCTCGGCGCGGGCCCCGTCCCCTCTGCTGGGCTAGAAATAACGGGGGGAAAAAAACCCACCTTTCCTTAATGCGGCGCTGCCGTGTTGTTGGCGTTCTTTGTAGGTGTTCGCTGTAACAGGCTCTAAATCGCTGCTGCGGCTGAGGCAGCCCTCCCGGCCCCGTGTTTTCCGGCCGCTGGCGGCTCTCCCCGCGCACTCGGAAAGCTCTCCGGGTCTCCGTCCCCTTGCCCGGCCCGACCGCGGCCCTCGGTAAGTAAAGCGTGACTTCTCGCTCGCCGCCGGCCGTGCACAGTGGCACAGGAGCCTGGGGCTCGTCAAGGCGCCTGCCCAGAGGGGTGTCGAAACACCAGCCGGTTTCTAAATGATTCAGATGGCTTTTTGGATCCTGCTTGGGGGGAGGGGGAAGCAGAAAATGAGGCAAACTGCTTTTGATCTACAGAGAGATTGTTGTGGGTGAGAAGCCGAGGTGAGTTCAGCTCATGTTCTCAGGAACGGCGATCCCTCCTTTGCTCGTGAGAGGTGACTGTTGGATGTTGCTGTGGTGCCTCGAGCCCTGGTACCGGAGTGTGAGCTCTGAGCTTGCTCCACTCTGCCCAGAACAACAAAAAGGCAGGCTCTGCCTGCAGGTACCCCCAGGCTGGATCTAGGAAGGAGGCAACACGCGTGTGGGAGGGCAGGGAGAGCCAGTGCTGATCAGCAGCTATGAGATGGCCTGCTAGTTAGCCTAAAGAAAAAACAAAACTCTTTTCCTCGTAGGCCTTGTGCCAGCAGAGGGTTAGGGAAAGATGTGGAAGGTAACTGGAAAGCTACAGACTTCGAACTTTCGCTCAATTTCCTTATCCGTGGTGAGCTCTGCCTATAATTGAAGCACTCTGCTTAGGAACACTGAGCATTTGGCATTTCCTTAGGTAACCCATCCAGGGCTTAGCAACCTTAATAGTTAAAAAGTGTTTCCTGCTAGTAACTACTGAAAGCTGAACTGTACTGCAGTTTAAAGCCACTTCTTCTTGCTCTGAATGTAGAAGAAGACAATAAATGTTTGCCTCTCTCTTCACGTAACTTGCTGCTGTTCTAATTTTTCCCTTCCCTTTCTTAAGTATTTCCATTTTTTGAATTTTGTAATTTCTCGTTAGACTTCTGATTGGTTTTGTAACTCTCTTAAAGAGAGCCCTGATGTTTTATCTGCAAGTGTGGTCTTTAAAAAGAGACTTCTATCACTACTGCAGCTGAGCCAGTTGTTTCTAGTCTTGTATTTTCCTGCAGTCAATAGTTTCTGTTGAGAAACTGTTGAGTGCATAACTTCTTGAGTTTCGCTGTACCTTTTCATATTGCTGCTGAAGACTACTTTAAATTCTGCTCCTATCCTTTTGTGCTGTTTGATAAGGAGGAAGCTGTATAAATGTGTACAGAAGCAGTACTGTATGCAGCTTGTCCTTGCATTGAACAAGTAGGTCTGATGTCCTGGGATAAGAAGACATAGGAGGTCCAAATGACCCCTTAGGGTGGCCTGAGAGTTCTAGGGTGAAGCAGAGTATACTGGCCTTAAATAATAGCCTTTGTGGGTTGTACCTTCTTTTAATGGTTGGGTTTATGTAGTGCAGTGTGTTTTACTCCCTTTCTCTTTCTGAATGCAGACACTTCCCTATTTAATTATCGAACAGGTATTTAATCTAATAATTCTCACATGCTACGATGATTCAAATATTCCTATGACAAAATTAACTTGTAGTTAAATCAGTGCATATATTTCTCATACTCTTTACCTTTTTAGCTACTTTAATGGCTTCTCTTTATTGGCTCATATATAAATATCAAAGGCTGTAAGTATGCTGATCTGAGGTGTTTGAACATTCAGCTTCTTGGTCCTAATGGGATTTTTTTATCTTAACTGCCAGGTACAGAGTTCAGGCTTATGGTGACCAGTTCCATGTATATTTAGGGAAATGTATTGAGAAATGTTGGGTTTCGTTAAGCATACATGGTACTTTTCCATGCTCCTTAGACTTACCTTACATGACTAGTTGGGTGGCTGCTGTGAAAATGATTCCACCAGTAACTTGGTGCACTTTGAACCTGAAAACAGGATGTGCCTTCCTACTGTGTTAGTTTGTAGGCAGTGGCCCTGAAATGTGTGTGATGGGAGAGAGAAGAAACACTGCTTCGAGCTTCCCTGGGATCCCTCACAGGGGCTCCTCTGTGTCAACAGAGGAGATGAGTTGTCTGGAGCAGAAAACATGCACTTGCCCTTCACATGTCTCTCTGACCAGGAGGAGGACAGGCAGGGAGCTGGGGCAGCGCCTTGGTGAGCACAGACACGAGCAAGGTTGCTGTGCAAGAGTGCTCCTGGGATTGACAGCTGAACAGACCTTTTCAGGGGGAGGAGGATGGAGGGGGTGGCAACCAACTCCAAGGGGAGACTTTTTTGGTGGTGGTGGTGGTGCTCAATTTTGGTTTTTTTGTATGGTTTTTTTATATGTGTCTAGATGGGAGGGGATGGTGAATACCAGTGAAGCTGCCTCTGCCCTTTGAGGAAAACATTCACTGGTGGCTTTTAATTTTTTCCCTAAGGATGTTACCTGTTGCTTTGTCATTAAGACCGCTGTCATAATTTTTTGCAGGTTTCACATAAACTGTTTACAAGTCATGCCTCTGCATGTCCTGTACCTAAGCTGGTAAAGCATCTATGCACTTTAATCTCAAGTCTCTGCCACTCTGCTAGTACAGTGTGAGCTGTGCCTTGAACCTTGGATATAAAGACCTACCTGCCAAAGTCGTGTTCCTGCCTTAGTAATGTTCCAGAGGTTAAATAACATGCTCATGGGAGAGATTGATAGCTTGTCCAGCCAAGAGCCAGAGTTCAGTGAGAAAGAAGATGACGAGTGGATTCTGGTTGACTTCATAGGTAAGACGTCTGTCAGACGTAAGCTCTGCCTTTGTCATGCTTTGGCTCTTGTTTGTCTTACTTCCATGTGAACAAACCAGTAGCTTGGAAAGCCTTTATCTAAGTAAAACCAGTGTGGGATTAGAGTGTAGGGTGTCTTCTAAACAAATGTACCAAAACATGTTGTGTAAACTGATGGGAAGAATGATGTCAAGATTATAAACCTGACACAGGCTTCAGCAGAACCACTTGTACAGATAAATATATTTGACTTATTACGCAATTATATAGCTTTACTGATAACAGTTGTTTCACGTGTCTAACATGACTTGTCTGGGAACTCCCTTTTTTTGTTTTCCCTACTTTTAAAAAATAAAAACTTGTGTAAGTGCTAATAAGGGGTTTATTTCTGTTTGTTGGTTTTTTTTCTTTTCATGTGCAACCTTGTTATTTTCGACCTCCTGCGATCACCAACATCCATGGGTTCCCTTCCACTGACTAATGGTCACCTACAGCAGACACTTGCACTAACTGCTCCGTGGAGGAAGCAGACATTGTTGAAGAATCAGCCACGGATGGCTCACCCGTCTTCTCTTGTTTATCGTCTCCCTTGGAACACTTGCCAGAGGCCAGCGAGTCTTGCTTCATCCAGTTTGAGTCATGTCCTATGGAGGAGAGCTGGTTTATTACCCCTCCCCCATGTTTTACTGCAGGTGGATTAACCACTATCAAAGTGGAAACCAGTCCGATGGAGAACCTCCTAATAGAGCATCCCAGCATGTCTGTGTATGCTGTCCACAATACCTGCCACAGCCTTAATGAGACTGGATGTGGAGATGAGGAGTTTCACAGCCCAGGTAGTCCCAGGTATGTCTGAACTCTCTTGTCAAGGAGCTCTGTTGCTGAAAATATCTGGTTTCTACTTGATCAGCTTAGACACTTAATACTGAATTTTCCAGCTTATTTCAGAGCAGATGAATAAAGCATGAATACTACACAAGGTGGTCAGGGCTGCTTGTCTGCTTAAAAAAATGTTAATACAAGATGACTGTGTCAGGAAACAGTTGGGTATGCTATTTTGATACTACAATGAATATTTATGGAGCTTAATTAGTCCCTTGCAGAGTATGTTCCAGTCCTGTTGAAACTGGTGGCAGTTCACTGTATATCCAGTAATGCAGATATGAAAGCACTTTACCCCCTTCACAGCTATGTGTTATTTTCATAACTGCTAGTTAGTACCCTTTCAGTCACCTCATGAGATGAAACCTAGTATTTTAATTATCCTGACAGGGAAGAGGTTTGGGTTTTGAATGGGGTTTTTTGGTTTTGGGTGTTTTTTGTTCCTCAGTGTAGTGATAGATAAGGATAGGATTAAATTTTTCCACAGGCAGCTTGTGAAACAAAAGAAACCTAAAGTATTTTACAATACTTGTAAAAACCTGTGCTGCAAACTTCTACTCTTAGCAAGGTAAGAAGTTGTGCTTTTTGGTTTTGGGTCCTAAAAATCTGCCCATGTGGTTTTATTGGCAGAGGCATGTTTGCCAAGCTCTGCTTCTTTGGTGTTCGTGTATGCAGCTATACAAGTATAATATACATGGACATGTACAAATAGTGTTTCTTTGCCATTATCACGCCACACTTGCCCATGCATTCATTGATTGTGAAATAATTGGGTGTTTTGTGAATCCCAGTTAGTAACAAAGACAAACTTTTCATCCCATCTAGTGTCTACATTTAGAAGCAATAATAAAAAAGAGAAAAAAAGATTAAAAGCCATAGTATACTGAACTCTGATGTACAGGAAGAAATGAGTGTAGCGTTGGAGTTGTTGTAGGTGGATGCCTGTTGACTTTTCTGTTCAGCTCCTTGCTGTATTCTAAGTTCTTAGTTCAAAGAAACAGGTGACTTTGAGAGGACATGCTGCTGTATAATGTTGAGGTACAGTGCTGATACTATTGATCTTGGAGTGGGAGATTTGTATAATTATTTGGGAAGAGCAGTTTATGATGTTAAGCATCAGGGGTTTAGCTTAAATAGGGGGAAACTATGAGCATACAGCGCCTTTAAAGTGAGGGCTTGAGGGAATCTGCAAGAGAACTGAAGGCTGCAAGTCATACCCTAGAGAAAGACAGTAAACCAGTTTATTTAAAATACTAATTTGCAGTGGTTAGTAACACTCAGAGTGGGATACTGACTCTTCAGTGGCCTGAAGTAGGGATACTGTTATAAATCCTTTCGGAGAAGAATCCTGTCATGCAGTACAGTTAACCTGCTTTAATGTGTGGGGCAGCTAAAGGTGTGATGATCTTCAGAGGATGTGTAATTAAGTTTCTTCACACTGAATTACGTGTTGTTGCTTTGTCAGAGGATCTAGGCTCTTGTACAGGGTACTTTGGGTGGCAGAACTGGGATGAGACAATTCTAAAGCTGAGGTAGACTGCAGAAACTGGGAGCATTGATTACACTAATATTGCAGTAAGTTTCAAAAGCTGTTATGAAGTCTCTAGTGGTTTAATGGTTGGCCATTTAACATTGTAGGGCCAAGAAAAGCTGCTTAAGGCACACTGGCACAGTAAGTACTACTGTTTTGGGACAGTGCTTTTTGTTTGATCAGGCTGCTAGCAACACTGCTTCCTCTAGAGCCTTGTCTGCCAAAGCAATACTGGTTTTAGGACTAACCTTTGTGCCGAATGATGTTACCTGATCAAGCCTAACTACATCTGCTTTAACAAGCCAAAATGCTAAGTGCAGAAAAATTACTGAAATATTAATTGGGTGGGATCTGAAACCTTTAGTGTTTCTTGTGAGGTCCAGCCCTGTAATGCAATTAGCAGGACACTTCTGCTTTCTAGCAAAATAGATGGTGGGAGTGCAGCAGCAAATGTGTGTAATGACAGTCTGGCTTAAGACTCAGCCCCTCTAAAATTCCATTTTGTCAATGGAGACTTGCCAGCCCTGTTCTCTTGGTGCACAGGGCTCACTAGTGCCAGGCTACAAAATGCAATTAAAGTACCAAATTGCTACATTTTTGGAAGAGTTTGTGGCCTTTTAGCCAATTCAGACCACCTCTGTTATCCCAGTTTCACTTTATGTTGACAAATAGAAGAGTGTTGGTTTGCAAACCAGTTCAGGAATGGTATTTGATAAAAAGGGGAAAAGCTCAAGTATCTTCCACCAGCGATTTTAAACCAGTTTTTCTCCTTTGTGAAGGAAATCTATTTTCTCCTTTAGAATTCCTTTCAAAGCAAAAGGATGTTGTATAAACTTCACTCTGTTTGTCAGATTAGTCATATTTTTCCATAACAAAACCACAACAGTCTGTATTAGCAGTTGCTGCCCTTTGCTAGCTACGGGTATGATTAGGAAATACAGGTTGCAGTAACTGTGGTGTGGCTTCCTGGCTCCTTACAGCTTTCCCCAGAAAGGTTTCACTTGAAGTTTCATCTCCAGCACTGTTGATTGTGCTATGGGATTGCCCCATATAAAAAATAGTAGCCCGGTATTTGCAGGTACCCTGATGTAAATTAAACTGGTGTAATCTGCACAGAACAGATTTATAAAGCACTGTGAATTGATTGGTGCTGTGTTATTCATTTATTTCTTGCTTGTTATTCTGAGTGCTAGGTTTAGGACAGCAAATAAACAGGGGAAAAACAATATGTCATTCATGACTGTTCTGCTATCTCTAGTCTTCAGTCAGTCAAATCTAGCTACCCAAGGATCCAAAAGCAAGATTAGGATATTTAAAATAAAAAAAAAGTAGAAGGGACGGAGTCTTCCCTTGCTGACAAGGAGTATTTCCCTCCATTGTGGAGTTGTGGGGAGGGAGAAGAGCTCACTTCTGTGTCAGGTACCTGCAGTCCCCCAAGAGTAAGGCTGCAAAGGGCTTACCATAGACATGACAGACCAGACATAGGATGTCTACAATAAATGCAATTTAAGTCCTTCCAGAAGAAACTTTATGATAAAGTCATGCTAGTACTGAAAAACAGACTTCCTGAGAGACCTGTTTCTCTTGCCTGAGCAAGTTCCTGGTCTTGCAGACATCTCTCCTTGGCACCACTGACCAGTTGAGAGCTGGTTATTGGGTTCTGGGTGGGAAGAGAGAGGGCAAGCAACTCTGGTGCTACTGGTCTTGCACCAGCTGTAGTATTCAGATTTGGGTTTGGCTTTGCTTCTAAAATGACCAGGCTATTTTTAACTTTACTCTGGAAGTTTCAGGAAATGCCAGTGATTGTTCTGTCAAGTAGGGAAGTCCCTTTTCAATATGTCAGTCCCTGCTTGCATAGGCTGCTGGTTTGTTTTTCACCCTTGCATGATGAGGGAAGGGTTTGCCAAAATTGCTGACTCTCTGCTCATGAAATTTAGAGGGCTTGGTGAGGAACAATCCTTCTAAGTTATTTTCTGTGTGTCACAACTGGTCTATCTTTCCCATTCCCCTGCATGAACATTTTTTGGGTTTACTTATGTGGCTGGCAGTTGAAATGCACTTTCATTAGTGTGCTTCTGTTTTCAGGCTGAATCACCTGTGTTCCAGATGATTTTAAACCAACCTTTGCCTAATGGATAATTCCCCAGTCTTCCAAAGCTGGAGCAGTGTGACACACATTGCCTTATATTTCTGATCTGTATTGCATCTTGGGCTTAGGAAGTTGGGGTGGGGAAGGAGGAGCGCAATAGTGTAAGATGCTGAAAGTCCAAAGGCTGTTGTACGGCCCTCACACAAAAAGTGAGTTAGCAGCACTGTGCATTGCTTACCAGTGTGGTAAGCGGCTTGAATAAAGGTGCCCTTTTGAAAGGCTGGATGTTGCTGGCCATGTTCTACCCTTTATTTTACTTATCTTTCCAGTGCACCTCACTAGTGACTGATACCTGTTGTTACATTTTTAGACTGGAGGCCCAAAATGAAACGGGACAGCGTGTTCACTGCTATGTCACAGCTCTTGCTACTCGTTCAACTTTTCTGGAAAAAAACAAGAGCTTTCGTCCTACCCACTGGATAAAAGAACATAATGAAAGACACTATCTCAATAGAAACAGTCTCCGTCGCCAAAACCTTACCAGGGATTGCCACTCTCGGCAAATCAAGCACAACGGACTGTTTGTTCACCAGCCTTGCCAGCGTCAGTTCAATTACTGATGGTTCTTGTGGTTTTAGTCTATGGTCTAATTGCTATTTAGTTGCTCTTGTTTTCATGTGTAGGTAAGTGTGGTCAATTTGAAGCTGATCGTCAATCTCTCAAACACAATCATAACTAGGGTTGCATTCTTTTGAAAAGACATATAAATCTTCAAACATCTTGCAGCAAGTTCTGAATGTTGATGTTAAATATCAATGTCTTGAAAGCCTATCAGTACAATAGTTTGTGTGCTGTTTTATAAACTATGATGTATAGATGGGTTCTTAGTTGGTATTTTAAAGAAACTTAACTGAGGTGGAAATCAGTTACATTTTGCATTAATCAAAATGAAGTTAGAAAAATTGAGGTTAGCTGTATGCTTTAATGACCAGTACTTGAAAGCTTGTGTATCTGTCTGTATTCAGCATATATGATTACTTTCTAATAAGGAAATTCTATAGCTGCCAGTGGATATTACATAGCTATGCTGAGCTGTTACAAGAAGGACAACTCATCTAAATTGCCTCGTACCTCCTTGTGTTGGTGGAGCCTGTATGAGTGTGTTGGGTACTTGATATGGATATTGGAAGAGGGTTAAATGTCCCCCCAAATATAGGTGCAGTACGATATGGCACTGGTGTTACAGATGTAGTACCTCACAGTGGAGTGAAAAGAAAAGTGGACCTATGGGTAAAGTGCAGATGCTCAACGTGGAGAACTGAACTGGGTTTTACTTGGTACAGTTTGAGTTCTTACTCCTTTCTCTTATTTCTGTCTTTGAAACATGTATTTCCCCTACCCTATTTCATTTAATCTCTAGTCTAGTTAAAGAAAAAAGATGGTGGCTTGACTGTTCTTTTAATCCCATCGGTAGCTGACTGCTTTTTAAAAAGTTAGGCTGATGGACAGCTATTTATGAGCCACAAATGGCTGTTAGATTGTCTTAATATTTACAGATTGAAAGTAGCTCAAAAGTAGCTAGAAGGAAGTTTTTATTAGAAGTTCTACGAATTTTCTCTCTCTTCTCTATGAAAATGAAGTCCAAGTTAATGGGGACTGGAAATGAAGGGCAGTGTGAGGCAGGGAGAAATGGATTCTGAAACACAGTCTTACAGAACTAAACACAGCGGTAACAGGATGCATTGATTGATCGACCATGGTTGTTCTCCTAGCCCATTGGAGACAGGACTGGGGCCAACAAGAAAGAAAAGCCATTCAAAACTAACAAGTTTTCTTAAGAACACTGTGCAAGATGTTTTGGAAGTTGGCAGGCATTGCCAGCTACAACTGCAGGTGAAGTAAAGTTCACCTCTTAACAAAAACTGTGTTACACAGCAGCCATACAGCATGCTGCACGCTGGCAGATCAGTCTGGGAAATGGATTAAATGGGTGTGGAGATGAGTAAGCAAACATCTGCACTGAAAGAAGCGAGGAAATATAAATAAGTTTATCCTCCTTTCTGTCAGTGCTTAATGTGACTTACTGTGTTTTCCCTTGTGTTTAGTGCCCAGGGCATTAAAGTGTTAACATTACACTCAGCCGTGTCTTCCAGCAGTCCTTATACAGAAGTTGGTATAAGGAGTCATGTGAGGAGTCTTTGAAATTAGGCAAGGTCAATAATGTGAATTATTCCAGACCTATGAAGTATGTTAAATTCAGCCCAATGCTTCAATTTCAGTGAAGCAAAACCCCAACAATTCAGATTGACCTCTATGTAGTGGTACTGTTGCACATTCTGCAGCTGGAATTGTTATGGAACCTACTTAGCATTGAGGAAACAGCATTTATAACCTCTGTTTCACTGCAGATGTGCTGCTTCACTGAAACTAGTTAGAATTGTTGCAAAGGGATGTTGAAAAATTGCTAAATATATAAAAGCAAGAGGTGCTTTCCTGAACACACTAGTATTTTTTTATTTTTTTTATTTTGACACATTGAATTCACATGGAAACTGAAGGAAAACAAAATTGGTCACATCATGAGTTTCCAAAACAGAGATTTTGATACTGTTCTTTTCAGCAGTGTGTGCCCATGTCCATACAACAATTCTCTTGTGGTCCAAATACTCTGGTTTATCTGCAGATAGCTGTAGTTTCACCAGTCTCTTACCTGTTCACAAGTACTCTTACTTGCCTCAGATTATCTACCTTTATCACTCCAACTTTGTCTGGCTTAAATTTCCTTTTCCTCACTGCCAACTTTGTAGCTCAGGAAAATTCTTTGCTTTCCTGTATTACTTTTCTTTATATAAAAGTAAATACTTTCCTTCAGCTTTAATTTTCTTAAAGTGAAATGAAGGAAGATGGAGTCTCCACCTCCCTGTGTTGGAAGGAGTAAGTAAACCCTTAGCTCTTAATGGGGAGATGGAGTTGAGAGTATAAGGCTCGCAGGCATTACAATGAGAGCCTTGGTCTGTTCTTCTCAGTAGGCAAGTAAATGCAACTTTAGACTGCTCCCAGAATTGGGAGATACTGATCTTTTTATACTACATTACTAGATGACTTTCTGGTGATGAAAACCTATATCTTTCAGGATATAAACTATTTTGTTGCACAAAGCTGTGCTTCTCAATTTGTACTATTGGAAACCATATTATTTGTGTGAGATAGTACTGCATCAATGGCTTTTTGTTAATTTGTTTTATGTATTTATGTTGGTCTAGCCCTGTTTTGTGCCTGGAGCTATTGGGCAATTAGATTTGTTTTGGTTTTCTGTTTTAATAGTGAGCTGTGTGGCTTTTTATATGGTTTTTTAAATTGTAGTAAAGTGTGTTTTTTCTTGTAAAAGTGGAGGCCTTGCACTGTCTCATACTGATTGATATTCATGAATTTTGCTGAAATTGTATTTTCATATGTATTGGTCAATGGACAGATTTGCATTTTAAACTGTGCCTTCTATGCAGCAAACTTGAAGATTCAAAAGGGACATTTCAGTTAGGATTAATACTGTACATCAGTCTATGCATATATGGCAGCTTCTCTCCAGAGCCACTTCTCTATTTGTAGCAGTCCTTTTGACACGGAAGAATGTCTGGCTCTCATTTTTAATAGCTTAACACAAGCTGAAAACAGACAAAATACAGCACTTTGCCAAAAAGTAGCATTGCTTAACCAGTGTGTATTTACTAAAGTGATCTTCTGTATTTTGTTTTCATAGTGCGTTCTGCGCACCATGGGTAAACATGATCTTAACTCTCAATAAAAATGGCCTATTAAAAATTGTCAGTCTGTTCTTTAATGTTATAAGTTGATCAGAATGCAAATGCCTGAGCATTTGGAGGTGGCAGGTACAACTGCTGTGTGCTCTAGTACAGAAGGTCCTCTGGAAATGGTTTTGCATTGCTGATCAAGGCATAATGTGCATCCAAGCAGTGTTACACATCTCTGCCAACTGCTGTGTTTCCTCATCAGCATGCAGGAGCTCCATAGAAGAACAGGACTGACTTAAAAACACATGAAGCATGCATGGGGTGGTTGGAAAGCTTTTCCTGCCATGCACCACCATGAAAAAAATCTGTGTGGAAGGCTGCTGGTACAGGTAACCTGTGAGGGATGTAGAGATCCTGTGCAGATGCCCAGGCATAGGGCTAGGGAAGCCAGACCAAAGACACCTGTAGCTGAACCTGGCTAGGGATGTGGAGGACAACAGGCTTTCCAGCTGCAAAAGGAAGATCAGAGGAAGTATGGGCCTGCTGCTCATGACAAGGACATGGAGAAGGCTGAGGTTACTCCATGTCTTTGCCTTTGCCACTCTCTTAGTGACAAGACCAGCCTCTGGGATTGCAGGCCCCCGGAGGTGAGTAGAAAATGCTACAGGAAGGAAGATTAACCCTTGGATGAGAAGGATCAAGGTAAGAAATGCTTGAAGAGATGAGCTATACACAGATCTATGGCACACATTCACAGCTGGTGAAGGAGCTGGCTGATGTTGTGATGCTGTTCCTAATTGCCTAAAAGGTTATAGCAAGGGGATTCCTGAGGGGTGGAAGAAAACAAGTGTCCTTTCTATCTTAAAGGCAAAAAATAAGAATAGGGGCATCTACAAGACAGTAATGCCTTGATCTCTGGGCAGGTAATGGAGTAAATAGTCCTGGAAACTCTTTCCAAACACATGCAAGAAGGTGATTAGTAGCAGCCAGAATAGATTTACAGAAGGGAAACCATGCCTGGCAACCTGATAGCCTTCTACAGTTAGATGACTGGCTCGGTGGATGAGGGAAGAGCAGTGGATGTTGTTTATCTTGACTTTAGCAAGGGTTTTAACACTGTCCTCCATAACATCCTCCCAAAGTGATGAATTACAGACTGTAAAGTAGATGGTGAGCAGGTGTGTTAGGAGCTGGCTGAACTGCTGTGCTCAAAGTGGGATCAGTGGCATAAAGCCTAGCTGAAAGCTTTTTTCACGGGTGTCCCCTATCACTACAGGTTCCTCCACTGTTAAAAACCTTTGTTAAGGACTTGGCTTATGGGACAGAGTCGTTTATGCACTGGAGGGCTGCACTGCCATTCAGAAGGGCCATAACAGACTGGAGAAATAGGCTCATGGGAACCTGGTGGAGTTCAACCAGGGGAATTATGGAGTCAGGCACCAGGCCAAATGGCTGAAAAGCATCTGGCATAAAAGGCCCTGAAGGTCCCAGTGGACGCCAAATTGAGCATGAGCCAGCAGTGCACCCTCGTGGCCTCAAAAACTCAGTTTCTTGGGCTGCATCAGGCCTGGTGTTGCCATCAGGCAGAGGCAGGTGATCCCTTCATTCCACCCCAAGCCAGGGAGACACATCTGAAGGCTGTGTCCAGTTCTGAGCTCCCCAGTACAAGAGAGGCATGGACATACTAGAGATTATCCAGCAAGAGGCCAGGGAGATGATGATAGGATTGAAGACTGAAATAAGGGGGGAGAGAATGAGAGCTAGGATTGTTTAGGCTGGAGAAGAAAAGACTTTGGGAATCTTATCAAGGTGTGTAACCTGACAGGGTGTAAAAGACAACACAGCCAGACTCTTCTGTAGTGGTGCCTGGTGAAAGGACAACAGGCAGTGGATTCAAGCTGAAATATGGGAAGTTCCACTTAAGTGTAAGAAATAGGCTCAGTGATCCCCAGGTTTTTATTCTGGCTTTTTCTGAAACTGTGTATGATGTTGGGTTTTTTCCTCCAGTCATCAGGGATCCTTGATCTCTGTGGCTTTCAAAAAATCACAGAGAGTGGCCTTGCAAGGACATCAGCCAGCTCTTTCAGCACATTGGATACAGGTTTATACACTCCATGGATTTGTATGGACTAAGTTGCTGCAAGTAGTTCCTGACTCGATCCTCACCCATGGAACAAACTGGGTGACAAAATGATCTATTTAACTGACAGCAGTGAAAAGGAATTTGTGCAACAAAGCATCCATTTTCCCAGAGTGAGTACTGAGTAAAATCTTTCCTTTTCAAATTTAGATTTTGTCCTGTACATTTCTCAAAGCACCAAGTCTATGCTAAGAGCTGTACAGTATTCTGCAGGAGAAAGTTTGATCAATTATGCTTGTATACTGTAGTCATACAGATAATACAGCTCAGCTGATAGTGTTCCTCTTGGGAGTGCTTAGTTCAGACCTAGTGCAGCTATTTAAATTTAGCTTGGACACTCTCCAACACACCATGAACTAGTGTTGTTTAAAACTTCTCTCTGCAAGGCAAAAATGTTCGTATAAAGGGTCATATCAATGTAACTGTTGGCTTAAATTCTCACTTCCCATTCTAGCTTTCCTGTTTATATAAATTCTTTTATCTCTCTGATGAAGATAGTGTAGTAATTATGGTTCTCTCTGATATTTAATATTTATGAAGACACACTTTTTCCTCATCAAGTTGTTCAGTATCTACTTTCTTTGTCTCATTGACTTCTGCTGCATGTTTATAACCACAAAATGTTGTGACTTCTGTTACTGTGTGATACTTGCAAGAAAGGTTCAGGCTTTTTGACACATGTAGAAAGGACTCATCAAAAGAACATGCCAGGTGCTTCTGTGACACTGTTGTTCCCATGGTGTGGTCATGCTATATCAGTCTTAGGGTAAATAAGACTGAACTGAGACTTAACAGGATGTGTATAATTTTTTTTTTTCCACAGTTAGACTTTTTCTTGATGAAAATACTGTCCTGGAATTACCGCTGTATAACGAATACTTCAAAAGTTAGTCTCTTAACTTATTTGAAAGTTTTGT
Source organism: Xenops minutus (assembly GCA_035221455.1). Lineage (NCBI taxonomy): Eukaryota > Metazoa > Chordata > Aves > Passeriformes > Furnariidae > Xenops > Xenops minutus. The sequence goes on along the minus strand of JAWWEE010000074.1, from coordinate 127,971,206 downwards.
GGACAGATTGATGTTTGAACACTCAAACACCTTAACGAGGCAGATAACTATATTGTAATTTTATAAGCAAACTAAAGAAAAGGAAAAAAAAAACTAAAACAAAACAGATAAGAGTAACAAAACTAGGCTAGTGACCATAGCAGGCTTCAGATCTCAACTTGCAGATATGGGCTGTGCCATAAGTCTATACTTTCTTCTGTATAGACTTCAGATTGTTGTGTCCAAGCAAGGTGATCTAGTTCAACAGTATAATAAAAGAATATCACTATGCCCAAAAATAAGTTTGAGTGCTAAAAGAATTGTAGATTCCCTCAAATAGGGTTCTGTAGAGGATTAGCAGCAGCACAGAGAGGTGGGAAGGAGGAGGGAGGCCTCAGGCTTTTGGGGTATGTGTGTATTGGCCAACAGCTCTCAATTTTTGCAAGGTGAATCAAGAAGATGAGATCTTGATTAAGAAAGCAGGGACTGACATGGGCTGAGGCATCCCCTTGTCTACTCCAGGCAATAAATTTCAGTTCTAGCTGTTCTGTCTGTGGTGTGAGCCTAAGGAATTATTGATGGGCCCAGGCCAATGGTATGAGGTTCAATGAGGTGAAGACCCAGGTCCTTCACTTAGATAACAACACCCTCATTCAGCTCTACAGGCTGGAGGAAGAGTTACTGGAAAGCTGCCTGGAGATAAAGAACCCCGGGGGTTGCTGGTCGACATGGTTGGATGGTTTCAGGCTCTTTAGAAAGGATAGACAGAGCAGAAAAGGCAAGAGCATGGCATTGTATATAACAAAGAGGCTGGAGTGTATGGAGCTCACAGTCAGCAATGGCACAATTGAGAGCCTCTGGGTAAGAATCAAAGGGCAAACAAACAATGTGGATGTCATCGGGGAGTCTGCTATAGACCTCACAGCCAGGATGATGATGCTGAGAAATTCTTCTTTGAGGAACTAAAGGGCACTTCCAAGTCAACTGCCCTTGTCCTTATGGGGGACTTCAACTCAACAGAAATCAACTGGAAGCAGGCCAGAAAACTCCTAAAAAACCTGGATGACAACTTTATGGAACAGGTCCTAAGGAAGCTGACTTGGGAAGAAGCCTTCCTTGATCTGCTGCTTGTCAACAGAGCGGATCTTGTGAGCGAAGTGGAGATTGGTGTCTGTCTTGGCCACAGTGACCATGAAGGGACCAAGTTTAAAATCTCTGTTGACAGAAGGAAAAATGCCAGCAAAACCTCCCCCCTGGACATGAGAAGAGCTGCTCAGGGGATTAGTAAGTAAGGTCCTCTGGGAAAATGTGTTTGCAGGTGCTCGGGTCCATCACTGCTGGTCACTTTTTAAACATCACCTCCTAAAGGGTAAGGAGCAGGCAATTTCCAAATGTCAGAAGTCAAGCAGGCAAGGCACAAGGTCAGCTTGGCTGAACAGGGATCTCTCCTGGAATAAGGCAAAAAAGGAAGGTGCAAGGCCAGGTGACATGGGAAGAATTCAGAGATGCTGCTCACCACTATAGGTAGAAAATTTGTGCAGCCAAAGCTCAGTGGAGTCCAAGCTGAACAGTATTGTGGGTGTTTAATGCTCTCTTTGCCTCCATTTTCAATACAGATGACAGACCAAGGGGGTCTCAGTGCCCTGAGCTGGAGTGCAGTTGACCATGAACTTGTCTGGGTTCTGTTGCTCCAAGTGGATCCCTACAAATCAATGGTGCCTGAAGGGATTCATCAAAGAATCCTCAAAGAGCTGGCTGATGTCATCACAAAACCTCTCTTGATTTTTGAGTGGTCTTGGGAATCTGGATTGATTCCAGCTGACTGGAAGCTGATGAATGTTGTCCTGATTTTCGGGAAGGGCAAGAAGGAGGACCCCGGAAACTACACACCCATAAGTCTCACTTCAGTGCCCAGTAAAATCACAGAAAAGATTATTCTGGGAGGTATTGAAAAACACCTGGAGGACAACATAGTCATTGGTCACAGGCAACATGGCTTCATGACTGGAAAATCCTACTTGTTGAACCTGACTTCCTTCTACAACAGGACAACCCAGCTAGCTGATCCAGGAAAGCTAGTAGATGTAATTTTTTTGGACTTTAGCAGAGCTTTCGGTACTGCCTCTCCCAGGATCCTTCTGGACAAACAGTCCAGCACACAGCTGGAGAAACACATCATGTGGTGCATGAGCAATGGGCTCACAGATCAAGCACAGAGGGTAATAGTGAATGGGGTAACATCAGACTGCCAACCTGTTACTAGTGGGGTTCCACAGGGCTCCATCTTAGTCCCTGTGCTCTTCAACATCTTCATAAATGTCCTGGACATGGGACTTGAAGGAGTAGTAAGTAAGATGGCAAATATCACTAAATCAGGAGGAGCTGCTGACTCTCTTGAGGGCAGAGAGGCCCTGCAGAGAAACATAGACAAGTTAGGGGGCTGGGCAGTCACCAGTCATATGAAGTTTAAAAAGAGCAAGTGCTGGATTCTACACCTGGCATGGAGCAACCCTGGATGTTTGTACAGACTGGGGAATGAGGTGCTGGAAAGCAGTGCCATGGAAAGGGACCTGGGGGTGCTGGTCGATGGCAAGTTGAATATGAGTCAGCAGTGCCCTGGCAGCCAGGAGGGCCAACCATGTCCTGGAGGGCATCAGGCAACCACAATATAAGAAAGATATTAAGTTATTAGAGAGTCCCAAAGAGAGCTACAAGGATGGTGAAGGGTCTGGAGGGGAAGCCTTATGAGGAGCAGCTGAGGTCACTTTGTTCATCCTGGAGAAGAGGACAGTGAGGGGAGACCTCTTTGTGGTCTTCAACATCCTCATAAGGGGAAGCAGAGGGACAAGTACCAATCTCTTCACTCTTGTGACCAGTGAGAGGACTTGAGGAAATGTCATGAAGCTGAGACAGGGGAAGTTTAGATTATATACCAGGAAAAGGTTTTTCACCCAGAGGGTGCTTGGGCACTGGAACAGGCTGTCTAGAGAAGTGGTCACAGCACCAAGACTGCCTGAGCTCAAGAAGCATTTGGACAACACACTCAGACCCATGGTGTGACTCTTGGAGTATTCTGTGCAGGGCTAGCAGCTGGATTTGGTGATTCTGATCGGTCCCTTCCAACTCAGTATATTCTATGATTCTATGAAAATGGCTGAACATGAGCCAGCAGTGTGCCCAGGTGGCCAAGAACTCAAATGGTATCCTGGCCTGTATCAGCAACTGTGGCCAGCAGAACTAGGGAAATGTTTGCTCCCTTATACTCAGCACTGGTGAGGCTGCACCTTCAGTCCTGTGCTCAGTTCTGGGCCTCTCAATTCAAGAGACACTGAGTGCAGAGAAGGGCAATTAAACTGGTGACAGTTCTGGAACACTAGTGTTATGAGGAGCAGCTGAGGGACCTGGGTTGTTTAGCCTGGAGAAAAGGAGGCTCAGGGGAGACTTTACTGTTCTCTACAACTACCTGAAAGGAGGCTGTAGCCAGATGGGTGTTGGCCTATTCTCCCAGGCAAATAGTGACAGGACAAGATGACATGGACTCAAACTGCAGCAAGGGAGGTTCAGGTTGGATATCAGGAAGAATTTTTTCACTGAAAGCGTGGTTAAACATTGGAATGGTCTGCCCAGGAAGGTGGTTGAGTTACCATCCCTGGGAGCATTCAAGAAACAAATGAATGTGGCACTTAGTGCTATGGTTTGGCTGACAAAGTGGTGTCCAGTCAAAGATTGGACTCCATGATCTTGGAGGTCTTTTTCAATCTTAATGACTCTATAATTCTATGAATGTGTCTGGCATTACATGGGGAGGAGAACATGGCTTCTTTGACTGGTGACAAACTGCCAAACAGCTGAATAAGTACATATATCTTTATTAACAGTAGGCAACTTGGGATGGAATTATGATCTTCTGCACACACCTTTGCATCTGGAGAGTTTCAGGATGTGCCCTCTCACTCTCTTTGCTCCCTGCCTCCTCTGAAAGTGTGCCTTCAAAAGCTCAATTCAAAGAGGAAATCCTTGTATCATGCTCTCAAAGTCTGACTCTGCAAATTGTAAGGGAACTGGTTACTCGTTCTTGGTCTCTACTTTAGTTTCTTCCTCTATTATTAAAACAATTCTTTGTTATCATCTTTCCATTTAAACTCTTAGTTTGGATGTCTTAAGCTGATCTGATTGTCATATAAGCTGTTTATCAATAACTGGTCAATGTCTATGCTCTCTGTTGCTGGTATTGACCTTAAGAAGACATATTCATGTACTTATGACTAAAGGTTTACTGTGTGTTGCATTTTAGCTAACAGGTTCTTAATAATTCTAATATGAGTTAAATATAAATGAATATGAAGAATAACCACACCAAAAACCAAAACTCAAGCCAAAAAAACACCAAAGAAACAACCGCAATCACAAAATCAATCAATCTTGTCAGGTCTTAAAAATATTCCTTAATGCATATTAAACTGGATCATGTCTTGCTTCAAAACAAAGAGGTTGTGGAGTCTCCCTCACTGGAGATATTGAAGAACCATCTGGATGCAATTCTGTGCCATGTGCTTTAGGGTGACCCTGCTTGAGCAGGGAGGTTGGACCAGATGACCCACTGTGGTGCCTTCCAACCTCACCCGTTCTGTGATTCTTTGCAAAGGTTCTTGAATGAAACAATCAGAAAAGCAGAATATTATAGGTTCTAATGGAAAGCAAAGGTTTTTCATATCTCAGGACTTGAAGATATCCCATGGTGTTCAATAGAAAAAAAATACAGTAGGGGAAGGGTGTAACTTCCTACTAAACTATTCCTTTCTAAGAGAGGTGTAAAGCTTTAATGGTGCTTTTGCTTAGACTATGTAGCTGAAGCCATTCTGTAATAAATAAGCTTAAAATTCCTCTTAAAAGCAGTGAAGTTCATCCACGCAAAAGTCCTGGAGCAGGCCTTTCCCTTAACTCATTTACAGAATAGCTTTGACAATATGAGTGTGACTCTAAAGGACAAAGCCTGGCAGCACCAGCAGATGACCAGAGTAAATTATGTATTGCAAGGCAGGAGGAATATGGGGAGCAATATTTCATGTTATTTTGTGCCTAGGTCTCAATGGAGCTGTGTGCAAATGCTATAATTAAATACTGCTGATTCTCTTGGGAACAACCAAGTGGATTCAGAATCTCTGGGAGAAGAGCAGTATTGAGCATGTGCAGTAACTAGATTGATCCTCATGGCTTCAGATTTGTGCTTTGTAGACCCTTGGTAGATTCTGGGCTCCTTGAAATAGATCCATAAAAAGATAACCAAGGAAACCAACCTCAGCTGTGTAAACTTGTAAGGAAGGCCTTCACACCTTCTCTGGAACATATTTGGAAGGGGTAATTAGGTAAAAAAAATAATGAAAACCACTAAACTAATCTAAAAGGACTTGCCAGATCCAAGCACAAGCACTGCTCAGCAGTGGTAGTGTATTTACAGAAGCTTAAAACAAATCTTCTCTCTTTTACACTCATCCCCCCCTAAGGAGGCATCCACATAATGAAAGAGGATGTACTGTGTGTCAACTCACTTGGAAATGTCCCAGTATAGCCTAAGTAATTTCGGTTTTATTGCCACACAAAAAGGTCTTGCATTAAAATCATAATTTTGTTGTTTGCAGCAGGGTTTGATTACACTTTAGCTTCTGGGTTTTTGTTTGTTTGTTTGCTTTTGTTGCTGCTGAAAATTTATGGGGAAAGTTGCTGGCAGGTTGGGGAATGCTCATGGGACCTGGTGCATTTTCCACTACTGAGTCAAAACCACAAAAGTGTGGCAGGCGACCTGCAGCAGCTCACATCAAAAGGTATAGAAAAGCAAGCAGCATAGTCATTACAGTCTTTGTGCTGAGTCCTATTCATGGCCTACCCGATCCATTCAATTTTTAGCTACCATCCCCTTTGCAGAATTCTCCTTTTACAGAGTGCCATGGAACTTATTCCTGATGCACCAAAACCACTTTGTTGCTTGAAGCCTGGCTGCCACCAAGCCCTAATTAGGGAAAAAAAACCCATAGTTTGTCTCTCTTCTGTTGCTAGCTGAAATTTTAGTTGTTTTTAACAAGTTAGCTATGGTAATATTTCAACTTCAGCAAGTTACTTAAAGGCTGGACATCAGAGTTAGGTCAAGTTTGCCCAAACTCAGAAGACTGCCTTCTTTCTGTAGTCAGTGGAGTGGGCGATGCACTTCCAGACCCTACGATGTCTCTTGCTGGTAGATTTCAGTGGAAATCAACTTAAAGCGATACCTGCACATCTACTTTAGGCACCCTGAATTATGACAAGTTAGATTTCTTGAAACAAAACAATTGACAAGATTGTTTCTAAGTGCCAATGGGCTTGAACAGATGACAGCAGGTTTGCTTGTGTTTGTTTTTCTTTTCTTTTTTTTTTTTTTTGTGTTGGTTGGTTTTTTTTTTTTTTGTACCCCCTTTAAGACACATAGCAGAATTTCTTCATAAAAAGATCTGAAACAGGCATTTTGCAGAGTTGAGGAGGCTGGGTGGCTGCAATATCTCCATCTCACACATTTCAAGTGCATTGCTTTACTCGAAGTTTGTAGAAAGTGTCTCTGCTCCATCAGGTGCTGCAAGGACTTGTAGCTGAGAGATGGCCTTTGGTGCCCAAAACTTGTGACCTGCTAAACTGCTGTCAGTGACCCCACTGTAACATCTCCAGCTTTGATGGACTGCACTGCCTTTTCTCTTGCCCTTTAAAATGGCAAAGCTACAAGAAGATAAACACCTGATTATTGTGCTTAATTACTATAATACATATTTGGAGGTGAAAACTATGTTTGCTCTTTAATAGTGTTACACTTGGGAAAAGAAAAAGCAGAAGTGAAAAACATGATGAAGACGTGGATTTACTTGAAGGCAGCTGTGGCTTCTCTTTGTGCTATTTCGCAGCTCATGTGCTCTGTACTGCGAGAAAGTGCCAGTTTTTCCTCATCAGCAGAATGGCTGCAGGTGTCATACCCTGGGTGTTTTAAAGGAAAGCGTGTGCTCGAAGCGTTGCTAAGTGTATGGTGCTGTGGGGTTTGGTTGCTTTTGTGGGGGTGTGGATTTAATTTTTTTTTAGGGTCTTTATTACAAAACCTCCTTGCAATGGTAGCAGTGACTGGGAGGCGAGCCTGGCACTGAGGGTAAGTTGCAGCCTTGTCTTGTGGTGGAGAAGGGCATTGGCAGGGTGGGTGTTCCTGCGGCGGGCACTGCTGCCTTGGGCTGGGTGCGAGCCCAGGGGCACTGGCGGGCAGCTGTGGAAAGCAGGGGATGGAGTTTGTCCATGGCAGACCATGCAGGCTGTGTCTGGGGAGGGCTGTGTTCCGCAGGGATGGATTTCTCTGTGCAAAGATGCGGGGGGAGAGAAGGCACCTTGGGGAAACGTTTTGGACACGAAGGTCCAGGCCCATGGTGGCAGAGCCCAGGCCCCTGGGAACGGGGCAGGGTGAAGGCCGCCCTTCACAGAGGCATGGAAGCACAGAATCCATCAGGCTGGAAAAGACCTCTGCGATCATCGAGCCCAGCCTGTGACTGAAAAGCACCGTGTCAGCCAGACCATGGCCCCGAGTGCCACATCCAGTCTTTCCTTAAACACCTCTGGGGACGGTGCCTCCACCGCCTCCCCGGCCAGCCCATTCCGGTGTATATTCACCCTTCCTGTGAGGAATTTTTTCCTGATGCCCGACTGTAACCTTCCCTGGCACAGCGTAAGGCCATGCCCTCTCGTCCTGCCCGGGGGAGAGGCCGCCCCACAGCTCTCGCAGGTGTGCGGAGAGTGACCATGTCACCGTGGGACAGCGGGCGGAGCGGCGCCATTCCCGGGCAGAGGGGGCTGTGGGGGGAGCTGGGGTGTGCTGAAGGGGAGCTGTGGGGGGCAGAGAAGGGAGGTTGTGGGGGGCAGAGCGGGCTGTGGAGGGCAGCGGGGGCTGTGGGGACAGGGCGGGCGGGGCAGCCCGTGTTTACATGCCTGCCCGCCGCACGCTGCCGCGGCCCCGCGCCCGGCCATTGGCGGCACCGCCGCGCCCCGCCCCGGGCAGGGCGGGACCAGCCCCGCGGGAGCAGAGCGGGGCGGCGGGAGCAGAGCGGGGCGGCCCGGCCCGGCACCGGGGGGTGACCCGGCACCGGGGGGTGACCCGGCACCGGGGGGTGACCGGCACTGCTGCCCCCGGCACGGCACGGCACGGCACGGCACGGCAAGCGCGGTGTCCCGATGGCTGCAGGAGACGGGGCAGCCCCGCGGCACTGGGAGACGCTGGGACGGAGCAGGGACAGTGCTGGGAGACACCGGGACAGAGCTGGGACAGCGCTGGGACACATCTTGGAAGGCACTGGGAGACACCGGGACAGAGCTGGGACGGCGCTGGGACAGATCTTGGAAGGCACTGGGAGACACCGGGACAGAGCTGGGACAGAGCTGGGACACATCTTGGAAGGCGCTGGGAGACACCGGGACAGAGCTGGGACGGCGCTGGGACAGATCTTGGAAGGCACTGGGACAGAGGTGGGACGGCACTGGGAGACACTGGGACAGATCTTGGAAGGTACTGGGAGACACCGGAACAGAGCGGGGACAGATCTTGGGAGGCACTGGGACAGAACTGGGACAGATCTTGGGAGGCACTGGGACAGAGCTGGGACGGCACTGGGACAGAGCTGGGACAGATCTTGGAAGGCACTGGGACAGAGGTGGGACGGATCTTGGAAAGCACTGGGAGACACCGGGACAGAGCTGAGACGGCTCTTGGGAGGCGCTGGGAGACACCGGGACAGAGCTGAGACGGCTCTTGGGAGGCACTGGGAGACACCGGGACAGAGGTGGGACGGATCTTGGGAGGCACTGGGAGGCGCTGGGGCGCGCGGGGCGCGGGCGGGCGGGCGCGCGGGGTGCCGCCTGCCGCCCTCGCACATGCGCAGCGCGGGCCCGGCCGCGCTATATAGCGGGTTGGCGCCGGCGCCAGCTGAGCAGCGCGGCCCGGGCGGCAGCGGCGAGGTGAGCGGGGACCGGCCGGGGCGGGGGGACCGGCCGGTGGGGGGAAGGAGGGAGAGAGAGTGGTGATAATGGTGATAGTAATAATCATCATCGTCATCATCACGATAGTGCTAGTGAGGGTGGCGGCTAGGAGGATGGCACTGGTGATGGCACTGGCAGTGGTGATGGTGGTGACGGCACTGGCGGTGGCGGCGGTGCGGGCAGAGCCGGAGCCGTGCGGGGGTGCCCGGGCGCGCTGGCGGGAGCGCTGCCCGGCAGCACTGGCGAGGCGGGAGCGGCGAGGCGGGCTGGCCGCGCTCCCTCCCGCCCGGGCGGCGTTTTGGAGGGAGAGCGGTGCGGGGAGCCGGGCGGGCTGTCCCCTGGGCGGCCCCATCCGCGGGGCGCGGGGCCGGGCTGCGGGCGGGATCCCGCCATCGGCTGCCCGCGGCGGGCGGGCGGGCGGGCCGGTTTTGGAGGGAGCCGGGGGCGGGGCTGGGATGCCGGCCGGGCCGCTTGGCGGGCTGACCCCCCCCCTCGCTGCCCCCGGGGATGGCCCCC
>JAWWEE010000074.1:127927590-127961584 GCA_035221455.1 Xenops minutus | reverse complement strand
ATGGGTGGGTGTCCGGGCAGGCAGGGTAGGGGGATGGATGGGTGGGTGTCCGGGCAGGCAGGGTAGGGGGATGGATGGGTGGGTGGGTGTCCGGGCAGGGTGGATGGGGGATGGATGGGTGGGTGTCCGGGCAGGCAGGGTAGGGGGGTGGGTGTCCCGCGTGTGGCGCCGCCCCGGCAGCCCCTGCCTTCCCCCTCAGGTTTTGGAGGGAGCCGCGCTCGCAGCCGGGCGGGAGCGCGGGAGGGCGGGGCGGCCGTGGCTCCCCTCCGCATCCCCACCACATTCCCACCACATTCCCACCACATCCCCACCACATCCCCTCCGCGCCCCGGGCGCACCTCGGGGGGCCCTCGGGCCGCCCCCGCCTGACCGGACCCGGCCCGGGCCGCCCCGCCGGGGCTCGCTGGGAATTGGCGCGGAGCGGGAGCGCGGAGCGGGAGCGCGGGCGGCGCCCGGCCCGGCCCGGCGCGGGCACCCCGGCAGGTGTGGGGCGGCGGCAGCGCCCGCGGGACCCGTGCCTGTGTGCGGAGAGCGGGGGTCGCAGCCTCCCGGCCCCCCACGGCCCCTGGTGTCCCCCGTACAGCCTGCCCCGCATCCCCAGCCAGCCTGAGCCGAACCGACCGCTGGCACACCTGGGCACCCTGCAGCAGCACATGGAGCTGTGTGTGCTCATACACCGCAGTCATGCTCTGCCCGGGCGTTCCACAGCCCGGTAGAATACCTGTGCCCTTCTCTTCGAGCTGTGTAAACCATACTGGTTTTGTGATGAGTTTGTGTGGAAAACTTGCTCCTAATTTGGTGACAATGCACTAACTGGGCTTGATTTATTCCTTGGTCCAGGTAGAGATCTTGCAACGTAAAGAAGATGTCAAGACGCAGGTAAGCTGTTAGCATTGTACCAAGATTGTACTCATCTAATAACTGCTGCTCTCCTAATGTCTGGTGTCTTTTGGCTCTTTGCAGTAGCCGTTTGCAAGCCAAGCAGCAGCAGCCACTGTCCTGCCAAGAAGAGTCTCCACAAGAACTGCAAGCACTAGACTATCTCCAGACCAGGAAAAGGAGAACAGCAGAGGTGACTTATTTAGGCAACTTGAAAGATTTAATGATACTGAAAGTTCTTCAGTGCATTTGGATGGAATAGTCTTTGCCAAGTTGTAAAGTGGGGCAGGGGTAGCAAGAGTTTGCTTGAGCTCTAGAGATAGGGTGTGCTTGTCATGGTCAATGTATTGATGTGTGTCTCTTCTCAGCAGGAGATTAAGAAAAGAGAAGATGGGAAAATTGCTAAAAAACATCAATATGAGATTAAGGTAATTCAATCCTGAATACAAATTCAAACTAGGTGAGGTACTCCATGTGGTTCATGTTGGTGGGTGTGAAGTCATGCATTCTGCACCAGAAAGTATTGAATAGGGGAATTTCATATCTTCAGATATTAAAGGCTGTGGAAACTTAGCACCTTTTTAGATGTTTTTGCCCTTTTTACATGTGACTGTTGCTGATAAAGGATCCCTCGATGTAAAAACCACTGCAGAGTAAGGTTAGGTGTACAAAAAGAGAATAAACCTAGATATTTCAGAACAATTCCATATGCAGAGCAGGTAAGGCCTGGAGGCAAGTCTAAACAAGATCATTGCACTTGTTTTAACTTTAGGTGTGGTTTCACGGCCATTTAGTTAAGACTCATAACCATGCAGGCTGTCTTTACTTCCATTTAACAATTCTTTTGATTATTTAAATCAGTTTAATAATCTGTTTTCACTATGACAGGCTACCCCTAAAACAAGTGAGTGGCTTTACAGTTTTATATGTTAAACCTAGTTAGTAAAATAATACAAGTTTCTCTTGCAAACAATCTTGTGTGCAGTTTTTCTGTTTGTAAAGTAAATGAGACTAGCAGCTACAGTGAAGCGAAATTGTGAGGTTGTCTTTGTAAAGCTTGAGTAGGAGAAAATGCTGTGTAAGTACAGAAGCTGTACTTGGGGTGAAACTGTGTGCCACAACTTACCTTTGCTGAAAGGGGAAAATCCTGCTTCCCTGTCTCCTTCCTTGGTAGGTGGCCATGTACTCCATCCCCTGCCCTGCTCCATTTTTGGTTCTCTTTGAATGAAGCAGTATGCAGGTTCAGCTTGCTAATTTGGTACTACAGAATAAGTTAATGTTCTGCTAGGTTAGTGGGTTGAATCAATCCAGCAGAGGGGCTGACAAAAGAAAGGAGGAGTGGAACTTGGTCAGTGAGGATCATAGAGAGAGAAGGAAGAGCACAACCTCTCTTTTTTCTTGACTGTGTGCATTAAGGTCAATTCTGCTGTAAGATGTAACTTGAGTCTTGGGATGCTGAAGTCTGGCTACAAATAGGTTTAGATACACTAAGGGAATCCTGTGCAGTTTACCTTGCAAGTCAACTGTGTAGGAAAAGTTTCTGTGTTTGGGGGCAGTTGTTGCCTTTCTTTGTGAATGGGATTCCCCCTCAACTCCACAGAGAACAATTAAGTTCTGTGTCACCATTTTGAAGGCTGTCAGCCGCTAGAGCATTGCATGTGCTCCTTGGATTTGATACCTCCTTACTTGTATTGGTTACATACAGCCAAACAAGTGTTAGTGAAAAAGTTACAGTTAACTACAGTAGTCTAGAATTCCTTCTCTGAGGGTTTCTGCATGAATACCTTTGCACTCTTCTCCGTTTGAGTCATTGCATCCCATATTTGGCATTGGCAAACTGAGAGATAGTTCACAGCTGCTGCTCAGCTCAGTGGGTATCTAGCTCTGGAGCCGAGATGGGTGGCTCCTCTCTGGAGCACTTAATTGGAAGATAACAAGTAGCTGAATTCCACTGAGGGACAGTAGAACCTCCACCCTCTCCCTTCTTTTCCCTTTGAGTAGATAAGTAGATAGGACTAGCAACCCAAAGTCTTGTGTTTTAGTAGCAGTGAGTATCTTTGCCTTTTGTACTGAGCAACTCCAGCAATGAATAGGTCACTTGTGGGTTCATAAACTAAAGGCAGTTGTCTTTGTCAAAGCTGAGTTCCCCAAATCCATCAAATCTGTTTATACATGTTCCATCTTGACTTTGAAAGTTTTTATTGGCATTTATTTTGTCTTTCTTGGTTTCAGTACTTGAATTGATGCTGTGATCCAAAAAGACTAATGTATATTACATATGTTGTTGTTATTGTAATCTGCTTCTTGCCTTTCTTACTCTCACAGTAAAACCAGCATTTTAAAGATACCATGTTTGTTTTGCAGAGTTGTTGGCCGCCTACGATAACAGGAGGCATCTCACCTTGCATAATTATTGAAACGCCTCACAAAGAATCAGTAACCACCGACTTCTCAAGATTCAAAAAATACAGGTTCAAGAACCTCTTTATAAATCCATCACCTTTGCCAGAACTCAAGTAAGTTTACAGGATGCAGTGGTTGTTGTTTTATCAAATATGCTGACCTCCTGTAATAAAATACGTTGTATTGTGCTTGTATAATACACAGCTCTTGTCTGCTCATCCCACAAGAAATTTGATGTAAAGAAAAAATTCTGGTTTATGGATGATTGGGGTTTTTTTTCCCCGCACTGATCTTTTATTATCTTAACTTACCAGACAAAATTTTCACCTTTCAGAGCAGTCTTTCAGTAACTCAGCACTGAAGATGCTTAAGTGGTCAAGAGGCACGTAGTGGTTAAACTTAACTTGTTCCAGTGCTCTTAGAACTGAGTGACCAAAAAATACTAAGGAAAATCTTCTTCAAGAACTTTAACATGTTCAAATAAACTTGGGGCAATATTGCTGCACAAGTAGCTTGTTAATGCAGTGCAGTATGCCTGATGCAGTCACAGTTGTAGAAAGCTTCCTCTCTGCAGAGAGATTAGATGACTAAATCATAGTTTTCAATGTCAGAATTCCTTAGACATTCAGGTGTGTTAGATGAGTAGCAGCTGCTGTTTGTATCAGCCTGGGGTTTAATGAAAGCGGTGGTAAATTTACTGCAATGCATTAGGAAAAGCTTCTGCTGAGATGAATAAGAAGAAAAGCAGAATGTGAAGAATTATTTTAGGAGAACCTTTCTAGATACACCTTGGGGTATTTTGTTCTGTCCAGAACTTAAAGAGATGCTGCCTGGTGGTATTTTGCCTCAAAGACATGTTCAGATACAGAATTCCATGTAAGGTGTTTAATCTTCTTGCTGATAGGCTTTTGGTAAAGCTGAGCTCCATTCTTTCTGATTAGCTGAATAAGAGGATAATTCTTCTTGCCTTCTTCATGCTTCCCTAACTGCTGAAAGAAGATCATAATTTTTTTCTCAGTGCCGGTGTACTTAAATTGGGAGACTTGTGCATTAAACAAGCAAGTATCTCTCCAACTTTTGACTTAATGGTGGCAGCAGAATGAAGCCAATCTGGGTTAGAATTTGTAGGAAATACTAGTGACCAGCTCTCTCTGCTTCTTCTTTGGGAAAGGTAAATGTATAACTCCAGAAATTTCAGCAAGTACTCATAATTTCATTGGTTCATGTACAGTCTCTCTTAGCACCTGCAGGATGAAAAGTACATATTAAAAAAACCCTGTATCAATTACTAGTAACAGTTACAAATAAGCCATATTGATGATATAGACATCATATTCCAAAGCAGACTGGAGTGGTAATAAATTATAAGTTAGCAATAAACAACTCAATTTTCCTCTCAGTAGCCTCTTTCTGAGCCTTGAAGTAAGCTAGGAAGTAAAGGGATAGATGAGTGACTTTTAAACATAATCTGTAAGTATTTTTCTTAAATTAAACTGGACAACTTCATGTATGTCTTGTGTTTCTTGTAGAGCTGGTGTGTTGTCTTTCTTTATGGGATAGGGTTTGGTTTTATCTTGGTCTCTGAATGGCCACCCAAGTAGGCAAAATAGGAGATTCTGGTTGCACATGCAGGTTTGGTAGGCACATGTTCAGTTTTATTGTCTGTTCTGTAGAACTGGACTTGCTGATGATCTTGGCAGGCTGCTGTTACAGTGCTGTAAAAAGTCCCAAGTATACCTGCATTATAAATTTGCCAATTACCATTAGGGTCTTCTAGTATGCAGAATTTTTCTTTCTGTTTCTGAATGTCTGTAAACAATAATATTTTTGTTCTTGTTTTGTGAATTGTATATATACTAAATAATGTTTTGTGCACTTTATTCCATAGCTGGGGAAACTCCAAAGATGTCTGGCTCAACATCCTGATGAAGGAGAACAGATATGCTCATTGCAAACACTTCACATCACTGCATTCCAGTTTGCAGCCTCACATGAGATCCATACTGTTAGACTGGCTCTTAGAGGTGTGTTCTTTTAGTTACTTTGCCATGTGTTGTGCCTGTGAAGTCGGCAGGTAGAAGCACAGCTTTGACATAAAGATCTAATAGCAATGTGTTCAATTATGAAAAACAGCAAAAGTATTTTGCAGAAAAAACAGTGACTGCTTCTGATCCCCTTAGTGAGCTACAGCCAGGCCTTTAGTGTCTGACAGGAGATGATGAATGTTCCACACAGGACAGCGAGCAATAGAACTTTTGCTCTTGCCATACTATTTCTTGCAAGGGATAGAAATACAGTTTTGAGATACTTGTCCTGAAATTGCTATAGACAGAGCAGGTATGGAACTCTTTACATGTTAGACTGTATCTAAGCCATGAGACATCTGTATTGAGGACTTGAGATATCACTGTGACCCTATTCCTGTCAAGAGCTCTTGGGTGTCAGCCCCTGATGCTATTTTGTGACTTCATCGTGAATTTTTAGTTCTATCATATGAAGAGAGCAGAAGAAAGTAGTGCATCAGTGGCTGACAGCTGAAGGTTCTTGATATAAACACATCTCTATGTGAATGGACTACAAATTAAATCATATCCACATTTTGGTCTAGTCGGTTTACTTCAGACTATTCCAGTTGTCAAACAAAATGGAAGCTCTCAATCTTGGCAGCCTATGTGAATGAGT
The DNA here is from genome assembly GCA_035221455.1 of Xenops minutus. NCBI lineage: Eukaryota > Metazoa > Chordata > Aves > Passeriformes > Furnariidae > Xenops > Xenops minutus. The sequence goes on along the minus strand of JAWWEE010000074.1, from coordinate 127,955,620 downwards.
ATCAGTGTTCTAAATAGGAAGTATGTTTTGGACATGTTTCCAAGAACTCTATATAGAGCAGATTCAATCACCACTGCCAAAAGCAACCCTTTGCCCACCAGCAGAGGGGAACCTTGCAGGATTACTAGTTCCTTACCAAGAACTCCAAGGAAGCAGATGTTACAGTGGCACTCTTGCTGTCTTGGTGGAGCAGTCAGTGCTAAGAGCAGGGAATTTCAAGAAAAAGGAAAGATTTTTTTATTTTAATAATATGGTCTGAATATAAAATATATTCCAGTTGTGTGTTTCACTATTTCCTCTCAAGTGTAATTTACATACCACCATTAAATTGGCTTATTGCACTTTTTTTGAAGTCTTGAACTCAGAGGAAATCATTCAGTTTCCAAACAAGAGTGTCTACAAGGGCCTTGCTGTTGTCCAGCTCAGAGGTTCTATATGCCACAGTGGATTTAAATCCCAGCAACTTCGAGAGTTCTCCAGTAGCTCCTAATGCTGTCTTCTGTAATGTTACAACTGAGACACTATTTAATATGACCAAGGATTATTATGCTTGGGCAATACACTTTTATAATAACTACTCCATTTTTTTTATGGGTAGGGCTGGTATGTACAGTTGTGGTTCTGAATGTTCTTTGGAGCAGTAGTTAATAATATCAGAGTAGCACATCGAATGGCACATATCAGGTCTAAAAGAATGGGCTGTGCTATTTTTGACAACCAATTAAACTTTTTGTGGTCAGAAGGGGGTTTAATTTGCAACTGAACTTGTCTTGGGAAATAGCTAGTAGTAGTGAGATTTTATTCTGACTTTTGTTTCCAAGTAAAATAATTAAGCACTTGGGGTCTATTTCTTGGATATTCTTTTCTGTTCTTGTTCTTTACTGCGTGTAGATTTTAAGTAACTTATAGATATTGAACTGTGTTCTAGTTGTGGAAGGGATACAGAATTGCAGCTAAGCTGAAGTTGTGGTAGTCCCACCCTTTGCAATTAGAGACTAATGAGTACTTAGAGCTCCCCCAAAAATCGCCAGGCCTGGGCAGTCTCCTTTTTTGTTGAACTGGCATTTGAAACACTTTGATACAATGAGAGTATTAAATGTTCTCCCTGCCAGGGAAACCCGCAATGGGATGGAGCAGATGGCTGCCCGTGCAGTTTTGTTCCTGCTTAGTGAGGCTGTCAGTGAGCCTGAGGGGCTGCAGGCAGTGCTCCTGGCCTGCCAGCAGAGCCCCCTCCAGCAGCAGCTTCCAGGCTTATTTGCTGTAGAGCCAGACATCAGTTTTTTCAGTAGTTCTGCCCTGGGACAGACCTACTAGGAATACGGGGAGGGTTTGCTCACTGACTTCAACTCGAGCTTTGAGCCCGTAATATTCTTAATCACTCTATTGTATGTGTTGCTGTTTTGTTGGGTTTTTTCCTTCAACAAAGCTTCTTTGAGTGGAAAACTGCTTGTACTCGTTTTTAGGAAAAATGGTTGCTATTTAAATTGGCAAAAGTATTTTTTGAAAGTATGTCAGTACATCATAGGCAATTCATGTTTACGTGGGAGCATGAGAAATACTTTTTCAATCCCATACTAAGCATTGCATCCTGCCACACCTAGGTATGTGATGGTTTGTGTGTGTGTGCAAAAGATGAAAGAGTGTATGTTGCATTTTGCTATTAAAGCTTGAATACTGCAGTGTGTGTACACAGTTTTATAACAGAAAACTGAATATTTTTCTCCCCCATTGTAGGTGTGTGAGGTGTATGCGCTCCACCGGGAAACCTTCTACCTAGCTCAAGATTTTTTTGATAGATTCATGTTGACACAAAAGAACATTAACAAGAGCATGCTTCAGCTCATAGGAATTACCTCATTATTCATTGCCTCCAAACTTGAGGTAAGAAGCTCTCTTACAGGGAGGAGGATATTGAATTTGGAGTAACCAAAAGGACAGTGATAACATTTATTCTGTCTGAATCTTTTGGACTTGGTGGTGTATGTACAACACTGAAGGTCAGAAGGGGAAATTTTTTTGTCTTCTTTAGCTGTGCATATGTCAGTCTCTTGGAGTGTAGTCTTTGTCCTCCCTTTCCTCAGCAGCAGGGAAGGAGACCACATAAACTTTAAAGGCATGCAAATGTGATAGAAGTAGTTTTGTTTTGTTTTGTCTTGTCTTTTTCCAAATATACAGCAGTTAGCAAGCAATCTCAGGAATGGGTGTGGGACTTGAACAAAACCAAGCCTAAGTCTCAAACTGCCTGCACATCAGGCTGATAAATCTTTATGAACCCGTTTAGTGGAGTTTTAGTCTCTCAAAGTGCAGCACCACTGATATGTTACAGTGTGTGCTACATCTACGAGCCAACAGCATGTTTTTGTATAGTGCATGGTAGGCTAGGCTGAGAGGAACACTTGGAATATATGTTTTTATACTGGGAACTTCCAGATCTCACTGTTGTTCCCAAAGCCAGGGTTGTGTGCTATGAGCAGTTACCTGTCCTAAGGAAGTGCGTGGGGCCATAGAGTGGCCATGGAGCCAGCTGGTGGAGGAGGAGTTTTGCTGGCAAGCTCTTTTACTGACGCACTTAGCTATGCTTGGCCCCAACTGGCATGACTGGATTGGCAAATTTCCTTGTTAACTGGGTCTGCACCATGGATTTTGCCAGTTGGTTTTGGCAGGTGGTTGTGGGATTTTTCTCTCATCTTCTTCCAGCTTTTTTTCTTTGTTATTTTTTTTAAACTATGTGACTACATCAGCACCTACACTGCAGGTAACCTGTACCAGCCATCCATTTCTAGCACAGTGGTGTCCTGTACAAGAACTGGGATGGTGCATGTTTTCCTATCAGTTGGAATGGTTGAGTAGAAAGAGGTATAAATGAAAGGGAGTTCTGACTGCTTGGTCAGCATTTATTCCCCCAAGAACTAAAAGAGTTGCAATAAGTCCATTGTGTCTTACAACAGATACCAAAAAATGAGTAGGTTATATGTTATCTCCTCATCCTGTAAGTTTCAAGTCACTTCATTTACATATATATATGAGAAAAACACTTGTAGCATAGGAAGTGTTAACATATCAATATGGACAGAAAAGTATTTGTCAGTATCTTTTCAATCTAAGAACTGTAAGACGCTAATTTTCATTTTCCTTCCCTCCCTTTAAAGGAAATCTACGCTCCTAAAATACAGGAATTCGCTTATGTCACAGATGGTGCTTGCAGTGAAGATGATATTGTAAGAATGGAACTTATTATGTTAAAGGTAATAACTTTCCCGTGTCTTTAAGTGCTGGATGAAAGTCTGTCCAGCTGAGGCTTGTGTTTTAATGTCACTTCTTTGCTTAGAAAAGAAATGTGTTCAATATGTCCCTGTTTCTGGAGTGAAACCTCTGTTGTACGTGCTGTGGACCTTTGAGGCCGCTGGCTGGGGTACAGTCCTGACTGTTAGAAGTCAAGCAGGTTTCTTGTGCTTGTATGAACATAAAGGCTCTTACTAGGGCAGTCAGCCCTGGGGTAGGCTAGGAGGCTGTCACTGTCATGTACTGCACTTGCCAAGGTCCCTTGCTGTCCAGGAACAGGGCAGTCTAGAGAGCCAGGCGAAGATCTGATGCTACTCAGTGCTCCTCATGCTGGAAAGAATCCATCCTTACCAGCACAGAACTCTTTATAAATCTCTCCTTCCTTAACAGATATGGGCTGCAGATTCAGGCAGTTAGCCTGAAGGCTTGAGGAAATACTCTTTAACTTCCCAGTTTCCGAATGGGAAAGATATGCAAGATCCAGCTGTAAGGGCATAGGGATACATGTTTATGCTGATTGTAGCACAGCCTGTTCAAAAAGCAGTGAGAATGCAATTTAAAATGACTATTTGTGCTTGTAATTGTACATATTCTTTTAGTGTCTTTAAAGGATCTGGGCAATAATCTCAGAAGGAGAGGTATGAGAGGAAGTTAGAGCACAAAACTATCCTCAAGTGGTTCAAGGCACTTAACTGTTTGGTAAACATTTGCAGGCTTTAAAATGGGAACTCTGTCCAGTGACAATTGTCTCCTGGCTGAACCTCTATCTTCAAGTGGATGCTTTGAAGGATGTTCCTAAAGTGCTGCTACCTCAGTATTCTCAGGAAAAATTCATTCAGATAGCACAGGTAAGTAGTAAAGTGTTGGAAAATGCTTCTTGCAGTGATGACAAGAACAACTGAACATTACACCCCAAAAGCCATGAAAGGAAGTGTTCCCTTGTTTACCCTCACCTGTTAATTTGTTAAGGAATGTGCAAGTTTGACTCTACCACCAAAGCTCATACTCAGTTTTGAGGACAAGTACCTCTGTGCTTCTTGTCTCCTTGCTCTCACATGTTTTAAGACTTCTAGACCCTGGAAAAATAAAAATCCATTTTTATATTTTTAATCACTGTACACTGCAGTATTCTGTAAACGTCAGTAGCAGTTCTAAGAGGAAGGTGGTTAATTTAGGACCCTGCAGACAATCAGCTGTTTTTAACTGTGTTGCTCCTAACAGTGTTTCTGTGTAATGGCTGAGAAGGCAGCCTGGGAGTGTTTTGACAGTGCTGTGGTTCAGTCTGTTATGGGCATGTATTGTGCTCAGCCTTAAAGAGGCTTACTGAAGCTACATGGCTCAGTGATGTAAATACTACAATAGGTAGTATTTAAATTTAAGAAACTATTTTCCAGGAGCTCAGTTATGTTCCAGGGCAGAGGATGTATGAGGAGTGCTGTATCCATAGCCTTCTCTGAGACAGGGTTATGCTAAAGTATCAGCCACTAAAATTTGTTACTCTTCACTTTCTCAGCTTTTAGACCTGTGTATTCTGGATGTGAATTCTTTGGACTTCCAGTACAGAACACTAGCTGCTGCAGCACTCTGCCACTATACCTCAATTGAAATAGTTAAGAAAGCTTCAGGTAAGGTGCTTCTATCAAGCTTGGCCTTGTTAGGCAGGGAATTCTGGAAGCTGTCATAGGCCCAAGGCTGCTAAGGGTGTATTGGTTTACCAGGCTGCCAAAGAGCAAAAGCTACATGGACACTAATGGTTAATTCTGTGGGTTTCTTTTCCCCCTAATTTCACTTCCTACCATTTCATATGTTACAAAGACTCAAAAATGAAGGAAACCCCTTCAGAAGTGCAGTCTGCTAAGGAAATGAAGCAGACTTACTGTTCCTGCTTTTGGCCTAGTACTTGTTCTATGACTTCCTGTTATTTCGGGGATCATTAGCTATATATTTGGCTACTTTTTCTCCTAAACTGTAGTTCTCAACCAGTCACAGGTCTGTCAGCAGCACCCAGTGTGTATTTTTATAGCGTGACCCAAACCCCTTGTGTTAAAGCTGAAAGTTGCTTCAGCCTTTTCTAGAAAAGCAACAAGAACCCTTGTGACCTGTACTTACCACCCTCTCAAGTAACAAGCATAAGGAAATGCTATCAGTTTCTGGGAGTATGCTTCTGAATTTTTATCTGCACTGTTACTGTTTTTAAATTTATGACCATTTTGGAACACTGCAACTCCTTCATGATTCTTAAATATATTCCCTGTGTTCTACTCTCTAGGCTTAGACTGGGACAACATTTCAGAGTGTGTAGAATGGATGGTTCCTTTTGTGAATGTGGCAAAAAAATTCCCTGTGAAGCTTAAGAACTTTAAGAAGGTTGCAGCAGAAGATCGACATAATATCCAGACACACACAAATTACTTGGACATGCTGGTAGGTGGTCTGTGGATGTGCAGTTCAGACAGCTGAGAGTGCATTACACATCCCTTCTCCCTGCTCACACCTGACCTGACTTACCTCAGCCCGTGGGGTCAGAGGTCCCCAACCAGTGATGATGCTGTAAACAACATGTTTTGCTGTAACACTTCCAGGCCATTAGCAAAAACCACTTGGATTAGTAGTAGAGGAGAGGTGTTCCTGTGATAATAATCTTTGTTATGTAGTGTCACCTTGGTTTTACTCAGTATCCTAACTTGGGAGTGGTTGAATTGTACAAGTGGTGTGAAAGCACTGCTGACAACTAGTGACAGAGACGAGTAGGCCTCGTCTACGGGTGTTAACTGTTTTCTTCTTCCTCCAACACACAGGAAGAAGTGAACAGTGGAGTAGTGTCCACTGCCCCAGGTCAGTTATCGCCTGTGTCAACAGGAGGAATAATAACCCCTCCCAAAAGCACAGAGAAGAAATGAAATACAGTCAGACGTCATGAACAGATTCAGAAACAGGACTTGGTGCTTCAGAACAAGACCACACTAAAGGTTACTCATATTCTTTACTGCAGTTCAAGACTTGGGCAGTAAAAGATGCAGCAGATGGAAACTGAGACCAGCATCTTTCTACAGACTTGACAAAAATGGTTCAGCCAAGCATTCCACCCTGCTGTCACAGGAGCCTGGACCACTTTGGTCCATTTTGACATGACTTAGTTCAATTCTCACCACTCCTAACTTATTAATTTCAAGAACATTTTTATAGGGCTGAGTGGCAAAATTTGTCTACTCAGCTTTCCTGTCAAACTTGCTTTAACTTGAGTTAGATGTGCAGGAGAACTTATTGACAGCTTGTACGTATTACCTCTTCTTGACTTCTTTTTCTTCTCTTGGTAAGGTCAGAGCTCACTGCCTGTCAGTTAGTCCCCCCAACTCAGGTGCAGTATTACAGAGGCCTGTGGGTAAGCAGTTTATGTCTCTGAAACCACTCTGCTGGTGCAGTACAGTGTGGCCAGCCTTGTATCACACTCCAGCTCCAGAGGAGGCTGATAAATTTAAGGGAATCCTTTAAGCCTCCCCTAAACTTCAGTTTTAGTGTTGTCACTGACCTCAGGTAAGAGTCTCAGCAAAGAACCTGCTGCTGAAGTAACCATAACTGGAAGAAGTACAATCCTGGAATGAAGGAGCTCTGCCTTATCCAACCCAGCCACCAACTTGCAAAAAGAAAGAACATAATGAGAACTGGAGAAGGTATGGAACAAAGTGAGCTGCAGGTACTCTACAACCACTCGCGTCATAGGAACAGTATTTTACACTGTGGAGCTGTAAGTTATCAGTGTTTATAAACAGCATTAACTACTGTGCTATCCTTGGAATATTCACTACCTCTGAGTCACTTTGTGATGAAGGGCAGTACTGGGAAAGATGGATATTACTCCTCCCTCTTTCATGATGCTCCTACCTGTGCCCCATGTCCAGGGACAAGTGTTACATGACACTGAGCAGCCCACAAAGCTGCACTAGAGCATCAGGTGCCACCCACATGCACATTACACTCAACAAACTTGGCAAACTTGAATTCATGTCTTCTTCAAACAAGCCATTGTGGAACTAGCTGAAGTTGCTTCCAGCCTTCTGTACAGTTTGTAAAAATAAGGGGTTTATTATAAGATTTCATCTATTTCTAAGAAGAAAGATACTAGACTGTAAATGTTGTATAAAAATTTAAATGAATTTTAAAAAAAATAAAGTCTTGAAAGATTTTTTCACTTTTACACATTTTATAATGGTCTTCCATCATTAGAAGTAAAGTTTTGCCATTGCTTGAAGAAACTTCTTTTTCCTTCTCTGTGCAGCAAGCTGTAGGACTTCCTCAGGATTACTGGCATTCAGCTCTGTCTGGCCAATGGCTTTTATCTTGAAACAAAAGAGGAGACCCCATTAGCAACAGGCCTTCCAGTAAAGCTGTTTCATTTCAAGGCATTTTCAGCACTAGTTCCATGGGTGATTTATTTCTGTAACATGATCTGCCACCTCACCCCTATGGTAACAACTTTACAAGAGCATACAGACTCTAAAAGAATTGTGTGACAAAACTAAAACTGGAAGTGGCAATCCTTTTTAAAGATGCTTTTGGGGAGGGAAAGAAACTCTTAAGGAAATCCCAGCACCCTGGGTTAACTTACTGCTATCTGTCGCTTGTCTGTCTCTCCTCTCTTGTGATGGAGATCTGAGGGCCGGTCAAGAAAAGTCACTTAGGTAAGAAACAGACTTTTTCCAGCAGTGAACATCCAGTATGAGTGGCATTCCAGCAAAAGGATACATGTCAAATACTCCAAGATGGTGACATCCCAGATGTATTCATAGTAGGAATCCATGGCATCATGACTGAAGGACAAGGCAGGTTAGGTTAACTGACACATTCATTCTGTGTTTATGTATCTATAAGCTTTGTTGTAACATTTACCTGTTCTGTTCCTGCAGTGCCTTAAATGCAGTCTTATAGTCTACTTCTCTGAGGAACTGGCACAAAATAGCCACCTGTAAGGGAAGACTCACAGTGACTCAGACAGCCTAAACCTTCTGCACAATGCCCTGCTAATCCTAGTGCCTTTCTGGATCTAATCTAGTCTTTGTTTCCACAGCAAGCAAGTTCTGAGCACCTGAACAGGGCTTTTTCTGACACATCAACAGCAGCAATAGCTAAAAGTAAAAGGGATTTACTCAAATCTGAAAGTACAGATTTGGCTTCCAAGTTTCTAAATGCATTTAATAGCTTTTAAATCAGAGCCTAATATAAGCTTTAATTCCTGGAAAATGAACAATCCCACTGAACTGCAACAGCCACCTGTGGTTATCATGAGGAACATGGCCAAGTTCCCAACACCACCCCAAAGACACTGTACTGTTTCTCTAAATTAAAGAATCTATATTATAGGAGAAAAGTAGGACAAAACACTCCCAGACTATTTCTACTTTTTATGACATTTCCAAGTCTATGTTTATTTACTCGTTACTTTCAGTCTTTTGAGTATCCTAGAAGGAAAGGTAACAACAAAAAATCTACTTTACTGCAGCTTGTTTCCAAGGAAAGTTGGATTCAGTCTTTCTTTTATCATCAAAATATTTACAAAGAAATATTTTATGGTTAATGCCATGTTTTACCTCTTACCTGAGTATGACAGTTGAGTAAAGAGCAACACTTGATCATTCTTTTTATCACCTACAGAAAGGTTAAGAACACAAAACACAGCAATTTTTATTAATTATTTTGTTTAACTCAAGGGACCAGCTAAATAAGTATCTACATTCTTCTAATGCCCCTAAATCTTGGGTTTTAGCACATCCACTGATCAACTGAGTGTTCCCAAGGGCAGAGCATGTGCTATGGAACAACACAGGGTGTGTTTCTGTGAGGGAGCCAGGCCCTGCTCAGGCAGACAGTTCCTACTGCCTACCAAAACACAATCTACAAGTAACACAATGGTTTCCTAACAAGTAAATGCCTGGTAAAAAGGTTAAGGCATCTGTACAATGTCATTGGAACATCCTGCAGCTGGGAGTGAAGATCCTTCCAAAACACAGAGAGATGGCAGGGTTCTCACTCATGGCCCACTTGCAAGTGACTAGCCACTTGTAACACCCACTTGCAAGTGCACAGGCACATGCTGTGCTGTAACTCCAGCACACTGACAAGGTTAAGCTACAATCTCACCCCTTTCTAGACAACCCTGCACAGCACTGACACAGCTCTGCTCAGTCAGAGCCTGGGAAAAAAATACCAGTGTCTATGAAAAGGAGCCAATGTTGTCTGGTTCTCACTGCTAAAGTGATCCATACTTGTTACCCTCATCCATGTTAAACTGGAGCAGATAGTATTTCGGAAGCATTTAGACAAGACACTTAAAGTTTGCCTGAAGCACATGTCTCTATTTGGTCTCTACCCCACCTGTGCTTTCCCAGCAGACAGCTCTGCACATTCAGGCTCTGTGAACTAATAGAAAAGTCTTTTGTGATGCAAGACCCTTCAGATTTCCTATGGCCTTCAAGCAACAAGCCAAAAAACAAAAAGGACCTGTGAGGATTTAGATCCCTAAATGCATCAAGACATAAAACCTCAAAGGCTACAGGAATGTGTGTGCTGAAGTTTTGTCTCCAGATAGAATCAGGATGCTGACTGAATCCAAATAGGGATTTTTGTAAACCTAAATCCCACTTTCACTCACCTGGTCTGTGTACACATCTGGTGGCACCATTTTATTAAAGAAGTCCGAGCATACAGCTCCTGCCTGTAGGTAATAGTGAAGGGCTGCTGAATACTGATTCGTTGCTGCCAAGGAAAAAAACCAAAGTAAGATCTTGAAAGTAAACACAGCAGTTATTTAATAATCAGATTGTGTATAGAATTATTCAGATACATATATTCCATAGTGGAATTCTACTGGGAAAGTGACTTGTGTATCACTGTTTAAAAATCATAGATACATACGAGGTGGTAAAACAGCAATGGATGGAAAACTACACAATCAGGAAAACTAGCATCACAAGCAAAGTTCTGCCTTTTGAGAATTAGTTTGCCTTCAGTGAACACAGCACACACAATGGTAGTGAAGGAGTTCAGTTGCTGCGAGTGAGATGAACAGCTGATGCCACCACAGGCCTCTCACGGTTCAGCACTAGTTCTACTCCCAGTAAGCTCTCCCTGAGCCCAGGAGAAGGCAGCAGCCTCCAGGGGCTCTGTGGCAGGAGCAGCCTGCTTGTCTGCACTGCTGCTGAAATACAGACCTGGCACATGCCAGGAACACTCCAACCACTGTTCTTTCAGGTACCAGATTTGAGGCTCCCTACATAAATGTCCTCCTTCTGGGATGCTGGTGCACTTTGTACAAGCAGTGAACTGCCAGTTTATAACCTGAATCCTCTCCCATATATAAGGTGTCAGTGCTGAACACTGAATTAGACCCCTACAGTCACCTCAAGCATTATAAAGCTTCTTTTAGATAATGGGCCTCCTTTGGGAACAACAGACTTGCATTTCTGCACTGCATCTTACTGCACACCATGGGCACTCTTCCAGTTCAAAAAAAGATTTGGAAACTGGCACCTTGACTCTGCCATAGCCCAAAGCACCAGAAAGTAAATGCCAGAGGCACAGAACACACCATTTTATGGTCAGAAAAGAACAATCTGGCTTGAAAGCTGAATTTCATTAAAGTGGTTTCAGCAGATAATTTTAGTGGAGGAAATGTCCAGCTACATTTGAGTTTGGCTATGGCCATGTCCTTCTCTAGCACATACATCAGGCAGTACCATACCTGTCTGGCTGTCCTTAGGAAGTTCATTCTTGTGCACCTACTCCACTGTACCCTGTTTGCTCACTGTAAAGCAAGCCTCAGGAACTGACTCTGGGGAGTAATTTAACAAAGCATAGTATCACACAGGCTGGGCACAGTTTCCCCAGGCAATGCTGCCCTGTCTGGGTGCACGCTGTGGTGCCCAGAATCTGAAATTGTGTATCATCCCAATTCTGCTGGCTGCTCCCAGCTGAGGAACAAGAGTAAGTACTGGGGAAGTGGCAGGTGAGTACAGAATGACAGGAAAGAGCTTCCCATCACAACCAGTACCAGATCAGGAGTTCATGCTTCCTTCCTGTATACTTCCCTATATAAAATACAGATTCTCTCCACTCTGCTGATCTTCTGCTCCAGTGAACCTGATCTCCAAATTTAAAAGCAATCACTATTCACAACTTTCCATTCACTTAAAAAACACTCGAGTGGCAGGGGTTTGCATAATTACCACTCAAGGACCAAGTGCACTAGAAAAGTGAAGTTAACGATAACTGTTAACTTTCCCCTTACCCTAAAAGCAAGTCTGCATGACCCACTGGAAGCCCAGTCTCTCTGCAGGCTTAGACAACCTCCTAGACAAACACACCTACACTATGGCATCTGAAAATTTTAACCTCATATATCACTTAAACTTCCTTTTCATAAGAGAAAATACAAGGAAGGCTATGTCAAACAAATCTCAGAGCAGCAAGGTACTCCAACACACATGCTAAAAACAGACATTGGTTTCACTTACCAAAATAAATATCTGCCTGAATAATTAACCAGAAGTGGTTGTTTGCATTGATAGTCAACGCATAGCTGACAAGCTCTTTTACTGTAATGGCCACAGCTTCGAAGTCCACTGATTGAAGACTAAAGGAAGAAAGGAAGAAAAATAATTCCTAAATGATTGCTTTGGGTTTTTTTAACCATTAATCTGATTTCCCATCTAGTTTAAGTCCAAAGTACCTTGCATTAAATGTCAAGCAAAAATAACTCCAGAAAAGATTCAGTGCTAAGACTACTGTTGATCTGTTCCAATACAGTAAATCTGACAGAATAAATATATCCTTGACAGACTTGGACAAAAAGTCAGAACTTCATATGCGGGTGACACCATGAGAAGATTCTATGCAGGAATATATGTTCTCAATTTCAAGAAGTTTGAAAACAACCACTGTAAATTTATCCCAGCATCTGCATGAATGGCCAGAGACAGCAATCTCTGGAAAACGAAACAGCTCAGTAAGGAAGACTGGGGATGGTTTGGCACACTGTTCGGGCAGCCTTTCCCAAAGTTTATTTGGACTAATTTTTAAAAACATGGCTTTTTTTCACCCTACTACTAAATTCTGGTAGCAATGAAAACAACTTTCTTCTGCTTGGCCTTACAGTATACACTGAAGTCTACATCAGTAACGAGGCTGTTCAGTCAGACCAGCTACAGACAGATCAACCCCATTATGCATTACACACTCTCTCAAGAGTCATCTCTTCCAACACATACATGGAACCTAAAATAGATTCTGAGGTTCCACCCCCACAGAGCCTCTAAACTTTACTGGAGCAATACAGTTCAATCCAGCCAGAATAAAATAATATATACCATTTGCCACTTCATATTTTGGGTATTACTGAAACACACCTCAAAAAATATTACTGGTTTCATCTTCAAGTATTACATAGTTCACATAGTTACATATAGCTCAATAAAGCAAATAGAAAAAAATCCCTCAGTTTCTTCTTCTCTTTCTTCTTCCCTGTATCTCCATTAAGACCATCAAATTAGGAACAAAACCCTCCATTCAAGTAGGCCATCCTTCCCATGGACAGAACGGGGGCAGTGATGCCCTGACATAGCAGAAATCACACAACACGCAGTGACTGAAACCAAATCCATTACATAAATGCATATTTTGAAAATTGTATTTTTAATCACCATCTTACTTGGGGATGGATGAGGGCCAGATGGAAATGTGCTCTGCTGCAATATCATTCACAATATCTTCCTAAGAAAAGATAGATGGTAAGAGAAATTACAACGAGAAACATTTCAAGAAAACCAAGAAAGACTTTGTGATATATACTAACCCGAACATTGTGAAGTTTGACAAACAAGGACAATATTGTGGTTAAAACCAGTGGTTCCTGTAGGGGGAAAAAAAAATATTCCCATGAACCAATCAAACTCTATTTTCTTCCCTATGCTCTAAAACTATGTAAAAGGTTCTGACATCAATATAATTTTCTATTGAAACAGGGCAATATTTTGTTCAGAGACCTGCAACACAAGCATACTGTCATAAAGTTTCTGTAGGAAGTTTTTAATTACTTCAGATTTTCCCAAATACCTTCTTGGGTATAAACTTTACTTTGGTTTTACACATCTTTATGCTGTTTCTGTGGCTACTGCCTAACTCTTAGACTTAAGCTAGGTATACTACAACTTTCTATGCATTTACAAATCCACAAACTAAAATTTCCCTTCGTCTTACTTCTGCTGCTTAATTTGATGCATGCAGCAGCTTCCTTCTCCCTCCAAAAGGAATGCTTTGCTTCATGACAGCTGCAATGAAATATACTCCCAATGTTAACAGGTCTCCACTGTCAGAATACAGGATAATTTTTTTTGGTACAAGCTATTCCGTGCTGCTGTACGCCAGGTATAGCAGATTCTGAAGTTTTTCAGCCATACAAAACATCCTATTTATCTATTAGATTTTCTGGACTTTAACAAGTGCAGTCAAGAAAAATATTATACCAAAAGGAAGTTCTGGTTGCACACACATTCTCAACACCATTGTGACTTACCCGAAGCTTTTTGATGAAGGACAACAGTTCACTCCTAAATCAGGGACACAAATACCCATGTTAGTAATCATCCATAGCAAAGAACATATGCAAACTTAAACCACCAGAAATAGAGTCAGTAGAGCAAATTCTTTATCTGTCAAAACACCCCTTTGAAGACCTTTAAGTTTACAAACACAGAGTATATAATTGAAAACAATCAATAGCTCATTCACTTTTAATACAGTTACTAAGTTTTACTCCTATATTTAAAACATTAAATAAGGGGTATGTTATTCCATGGAGCTATAAAAGGCGTGAAAGAAAATTGCTATGTAGTAAGTGAACCATTGACTCTAAAATGGAAAGCAATTGAACTGCACTGTAATTCCCCAAGCTAGGACTGGAATAATGACCTACAGACTTAGAGAAGAGGGTACACAGTGATCATTTATAATGTACATTGATTTCCTTGTCATGCACATCAGAAATCGTCACCATATGACTGTCCAGACAAGCACAGTCTGTTTGGAAAAGGTTTCACTGCTTTTTTTCATGACAACAGCTAATAAAGAGTAGTCACTGCCCTTTACTGTTTGAATCAGAGGGGTCACAAAAGGTTCAGTAACCTGGAGTACACCTGTACTGCTTCCTTTTCCCTGGCAGAGTATACAAATGAAACCTACAGCACACACGTACCCTCCTACACCCATCCCACTGCAGTGTAAGCAAAGGCACTTGGCCGTGAGGCACACATTGACCTGATTAGCTCAAGGACAGAAAGAAACAGCCAGAATTTTGACAGGGACACCTTTCCCAAGTGTTTAACATGGAAGGCTCTTCAGTATAATCACACATTCCAAAATTTACTGTATTAGACAACTTATAATCAGGCTTGAATCTCAAAACAGGCTGAGAACACTGAGAAGACAAATCAAAGAGTCCTGAATCACTCAGTCAGTTGAGGCTAAGGCTGGCAGTGCTTAGTGGCTGACAATGAAATTACTCCAATCAAGAGTATTTTCTTCCTTCCTCTTCCCAGGACCTTAGCTGAACAATAATTTCATTTCAAGATTGAGTAACATTTAGCTTTAGACTCAGAAACAAATATAAGTATAGCTGTGAGCTACATGTTTAGTATGGTTATAAAAGTATTTAACTGATACAGAGCAATTCTATTTGATGCAAACCAGACACCTCCAGCCCATCAGCTAAACTGCCCTAGAGATGCCACTGACTTTGACTTTACCAGATTTACACTGGTTATAATGGGAGCACAGGCATATATACATTGGGGTCTGCATGGTGACCTGAATCCCACACACTCCTTTTCTGCCTCTGAAAAGGAAAGCTAACACATCACGACTAATACCCAACTGGACAAGATGTTTACTCAGAGATCTTTAGCTGCTCCCACCACTCTGATAGTGGAATCCAGACAGTTTTTGAAGGGAACATGGGGTCAAACACACAATTCAAACCATCTTCAAAAATAATTTTAGAAAAACATACCTGTACATAATGCCCAGTGTAGACTCCCTGTGTTTTATCAAACTCACTCTGCCATCATTCCCCCGTTTGTGCTGGTTGGACACACTGCAGATTTGTACCACAACTTCCCAGAGGTCTTTAGCTGTGCGTCTACTTTCTTTTGGACCTGGAAGTTCTTTGCATGTAGCAGCCAGCAACTGGCCCAGCTATGCAATGCAAGGAAAAAAATACAATAACTACATCTTCTCTGCATATTGACTACAGCAAAGAAATTAGCGGCACTTAAGAGGGCCAAGCAAGTGATTTTAAGTTACAAACTACAAAGTGATGTAAGCAAACTTTGCAGCAGAGAACACTGATGAAGTTGGAATATAGGAATTAACCAGAGCATTTTTCCCTTCATTAGCTTCTCTAGTGGGTGTTTCATTAATACAGGCTGCAGGAAACAAACAAATATATTGCATAAAACCTAAATTCCATGAAATACAATTTTACAGAGACTGGCTCTCTAAAATTCACTTCAAGTCCATACAATATTTAATCTGAACTGAAACCGACACAATGTTGCACAAAAAAAAGCTGAACTCAAAACAGAAATTAGGAAATATCACAGGTAAGCAGAGCAGGCCAAAAAAATCAATCTGTCTAGTAATATGACCTGCTTTCAGCTCCATGATCTGACTCTGAAGAAGAAACATTGTTGTAAAACCACTTGGAAAGCAAAGTTTCAGAAAGGGTAATGCGTGAATGTCTCCAAAAATTCAACACTGGTGTTCCATTCAAGAATGGAACCATTACAATGCATTTGGAAAACAAGTGTCTTAGGAACAGAAAAGAAGCCAGACATGGAGCCTGAAATCTGTATACTTCTGATACCTCCTACATGAATCTAGGCTGAGTTCTGGCTGAGGGGAGAGTTCTTTAGGGAAGTGCTACAGGGTTTTAATCAGCTCATGGATCATAACCCCACATGCCTGATGCTTACAGAACCAACCTCAGCCAGCAGCCAACAAGGGCCAGTTTGTTCCATCTGTTCTTGCAGCACAGCTTCCATGTCTTTTGTCAACCACTAAACACACTTGCTGCTTTCTTCTACCCCAGACTTAATTCATTACAGCCACAAAGCCCCACACTCTTGAGCAGAAGGGTACATGCTTTGAAAAGTACAAAAGACTTCAACAGGAAAAAAGTCAATTACAGTCTGAGCAAGCTTTGAGATTGAGCACTCATTACCTTAACATAAGGATTAGTCTGAACCAGAGGTAATGGAACTTGCATGGTCAAATACTCATTTTCACACCAGTTTAACAGGAAGGCAACACATTCTTCAGCTATAACTTGTCGAAGAGGAATATCTAAAAGAAAATGCATTCCTTGCTTAGCACTTTTTTTTTTTTTAGAAAACAGTGTTGTATGAAAACGAGCACTCTCTATTCCCTCTAATTAGCCATTTCTGTTCCACTGCTATCACAGGAAAACACAATGCTTAGCCCTACAAGAGACCTCACCTCTGGAAATCAGGTGCAACAACAGCTTCCTCTAACCATAACAGTATTACATTATTCCCTCGGGGTGAAACTGAGGAAAGCATTAATAACTAGCAAAACTTTTCAGGTAAAAGTGCAGATATGTTTATCCTGCTCAAGTCCTTTAAGTGGCACTAAACAAACTGGTAATGTTTAGCAATATGTAGGCATCAGGATGGTGCTGCTCTCAATTCCACCTCCTAAAAACTAGTCAAACTTTTAAAGACTTACTAAAACCAGTGTCAAAGTCACTGCTGCTTCTCCACTTACACATCTAAATGGTAAATCTGCAATACAAAGTTATTTTATTTTCTCTTAGTTTTTCCCCCCCTTCTCTCAAGGTTTGTTCTTTACTGCATCCCAGGAAGGACAGAATGTACTTACCAGGCACTCTCATTTCCAAATATCCTCGCACTCTGCTTATAAGATCAGAAGGAGGACGTTCTCCAGAAACACCAGCTCCAGCTTCATGAGTGTAAATGTCCAAAAGTAGCATTTCATTCAGCATGACTTGACGAAGCTTTGGAGAAAACTCTGTCACAAGCTCCAAGCAAGCAGCAAAAAGCTGTTTTGCGTGAACAAAATCCTGCAATAAAAATCATGTGCATTAATGATTCCAAATGCATTCATAGGGGAGTATACAAAAAGCTAAGGTGCTGTTCAGCTCTATCTTGGATGAACGAACCTTGGCATCCATTAGCATGAGCACTGCTCAACTATCTCACAGTAACTATTTTTGAGTCCTCCAGACATGCTATTAAGCTTAGCAGTTTCAGACTTTTCAAACAAAACAAGAAGTTTAAGCCAAAACATACCAGAAGTAGTTATTGGCATGTTTGGGACAATTTTGTTTTAGTTGCAGTTTACCGAACTTGTTAATGACAAGGAATATAAAATAGCATTCCAATAAATTCCTTATGCAAAACACTAAGCCAAAATAACAGCACCTCTGTATCAGTAAGTCAAATCTCCACTGAATTTAGATATCACATGATTTAGTACATCATAATCAAAACTTTGTATGAATGAAATTATCTTCAGGCTCAATTCACTGGAAAGCCATTAACTTTGCTCTGCTGATGGAACTTTTGAGTGACAGAAATAAAACACACAGAGCTTGTTACACCACCTCCCTCACCTCTTAATTTTACAGTTCTTTTTCTCAAAAAGGGCTTTCCATATTTTTGTTTTGTTAAGACTCAACTGTCCAAACTAACCAGTAACCTCAGATGGCTTGCTCACCTTAATGGCACAGCAGTGCAGTCCCTTCGCCATCAGGATGTAGACCAAATCTCTAGTCAGACTGTCTTTGATTCCTAAAATAACATTGCCGTAAACATTTGGTACTTCCCACTGGGAGAGAAACGTATAGGACATTTGCATAGAAACAAGTTTTAGAATCCACATCACTGCTTAAAACATTACAAACAAACCCCAAATATTGACAATGACTGCCATCTAAATGCCAGCTCTTGTCTTTACATCTAATCACAAATAACGTATGGCTCACGTGGAAATACAATAAAAACAGCCGGATACCCTTTGTTCACACTCTGAACATGCAACAGTTATGGGGGGACACCAAAATAAAAGCCAAGAGACCTTTACTTAAACAACAACAAAAAAATCTTCCTCTGTCCTGTGCTCACCTTTAGTGACAAATTTAAGCTAAAACAATATTGCTAACTAGTCAGAACACTAACAGCAAAAGCTATGAAAACATCTTTTCTCACATTAAAAGCTTGAGCTACAGCAAGTATTTCCTTAAAACAAAGGTTAGAGGTTTTGGTGTGATGCTCTTCATACAGAACGTGAGTTTAGATATGTATCATCATTCTTATTAAACCACCACTAAGCAGAGAGAGAGAAGATAAACCGCTATCTATGAGACAATGTTTACTGTTCATTGCAGAATGATACCTAGCCAGTCCTTGCACTACAGTCTCTAAAGGCCATATGAAACAAGTTACCTTATTTGAAATCGTCCAGAATTGGCGTTCTGAAGTCATACCATGCAACTCGATTAAGATCTGGCGAATCCTCCAAGGATCTACTGACAGTATGAGCTGATGTTCAAGCTGGCCAATATTGACGCTTGCTGAAGCTAGAAGAAAAGCAACCAGGTCTCCAGCACACTTCTTCTCAATGCAGACACATACATTTCTTTCCTATGTAACATTTTAATCGTAACATAGTAAAAACAGCAGACACATCAATGCTTGTGTAGGCCCAGTCCATTCTTTTGTGCCATTCCATAAACACCTTGTGTAGCTTTTCAGATCCCTGACCTAAAGGGCTGCTTGCAATGCCCCCTTTTCTCACTCTGGCAGCTTTGAGTACTCTTGTTACAGTAAAGCAATAGCTTCAAGATCTGCATTTAAAAAGGGTTACTATACTGACTCAGTGAAAATATGCATTTTCTGAACTGGCTCAAGTCATTGCAACACTGCATTAGAGGTGAAAAGGTAAGTTTTTCCCAGCTCCAGACACCATCTGGCAACTCCTATGTTCGCTTGTGCAGCTGCACAGGCAGACAACTATATCTGGGAAATGAACTGGTGGAAAAGATCTGTTTGACTTTGGTAGATTTAAAACTTCATTGAGATGGTACTTCTGGTCCAGCTTTCCATGCAGTCACATGATCATTATTGTGTAGGTCCAGAGGCAGGGTTCTCTTTCTGGGAACAGCTGCCAAAGCCACATTTATTTTAAACCAACACTACACCTCTCTCACTTGGTCACCTGGGATACATTCATTTGAGCTTATCTATTTTACTCACTTGAGATACATGGAAGTCAACAGTCACCTTCTTCAAAAAGTGGATAGGCACCAACTAACAATGGGAAGTATTCTCTTTAAAAGCATTCTCTCTCAACTTTTATGAGAACAGACCTACACTTAGTAACTGCAAGCATGGAAACAGGGCACTGCCTGCCCTGCTTATAAGTTAATAGAAATGCTGTGAAAATTACCTGGGATGTCATAAAAAGAAGTCACAGGTTTTGTGCACAGGTTGATTCGAGGAGATCTCTTCCTCATTTGATCAATGAGCAGCTTCCGTTCATCATCTTTCAGCAGTTTTATGAAGAGCTCATGAGATGAAATCATGAAGACAAACTGAAGATCTTCCATGCTCAAACACAAGTTTCTAAACGAATAAAAATGTCAATATATAAGCAAGAAGGTGGTGACTATTTTTCCAGTTACAAGTTCTCAAAATATTTATAGTGCTTTAATGGACTGCTTACAAAGTGTAAATTCACGTTATCTTAATATGGGTACATACTTGAGAAATGCTGCCATTTTTCTCTTCAACGCTTCGGAAGCATTTTCCAAATTTATTGACCCTGCACAAACCTGGGAAACAAAGCAGAGAAGAATTAAGCAGTTCCCTTTGCACACTTAAAATACATAGTTACAGACTCTGTTACCACTGTTACTGAACAGCTGTCTCACAATTAGTATCAGCCTGAAACCTCTCTCAAGGGAGGCAACAAAGTTATCATAGAATCATGGAATGGTTTGCGTTGGAAGGGACCTTACATTCATCTAGTTCCAACCTCTCTACCATGGTCAGGGATGCCTTTCTTTATCAGGAAATCTGATAAACACTCTAGCCATTACACATGGATCAGAATTTCTTTCAACCTGTACACAAGGCAGGACATTTCTGACAACTGACTTTCCCTCAGACACAATTCACATTCCTTTTTCCTTTTCGTCTGGTAAATAGGTGTGCTGGTGCCAAGTACCACAGTATCAGTCAGCCTCACAAGATCACTAAGTGCATGAGTTTAAAAATGAAACATTTCTATAAGTGCAAAACAATAAGATTGACTAGGATTTTTTTTTAAAGCAGCAGTTGAAAGGTAACTTTATAGTTGAATTTAATTGACAGCCTGCAAGAATTCTTTTTTTCAGAAGTATGTTTCAGTCCTAATACAAGCAGTTGATGGAAGAGCTTTTACTCACTCTGAAGTACAAAGTACTGTCAATCATTTTTTACCACATGCTTTAAGAGACAAGCAAAAGACAACACTTGTATTAAGAAAAGATACAAGAATTACAGCAAAGTAACAAAAGGATTAAGTTTGGTTTGAGCAGTAAGTTTCATAAAAAGCTTCAGCAAGATTAACAGTCTAGGTCTCCCACATACAGTAATTCAGGATCATTTCATGACATGCTAACTTTTACAACACAGCTAGTGAGGAAAAAATGGTCCTCTTCAATTCAAGAAATAGATACTTCTATTTCTACTCTCTCTCTCTGTGTCTCGGAGAATTTGATTCTTTTTTCCTTGAGACCAAATATTCAACAATGTCTCTATATAATTTAATGATGTCAGGAACAGCAGCCATTTCAAACACAAGCTGAAGCAACAGCTCACCACTGGTTCCTCCCCAAAAGATGGAAACAGCTATGAGTATACATACAAGTACTGAGTGTAACAGACAAGTTGAATAATGTTTGAGAAGTTACCTTTCTCTGTTTCAGAAATCTGCACATTACTTGCAACAATAATACAGTTATATGGGGAAAGAGGTATCTCACTAAATACCATTTTCCCTTCTCATTTCAGATTAAATTTTTACCTCCAAGAGGAAGTCTATTTTCTCTTTGCTGGGTTTCAGGAACAGCTGACAAAACTGAATATCAATTGTTCGTCCCTGCAATACATCGCAGACTGTGTTGCACACGCAGACTTTTAAACAGACTTCATCCAGGGCATCATTCCTGCATGAACACAAAACTGAAGATCACAGAACATCTCTGACAAACAAACAGTGGTATCACAGCAGGTAAAAAAACAAACAAAAATCAGTAAAGTGGTCATATTAAGTGTGCTCATTAAATTTTTTCCATATATGGCCACAACAAGATACATCACACCCTAATTCCTTAGCTGGAAGATGTAGTTTAGACTATTGCTTACAGAAATGAAGACTGAAGTTTCTTGGATGTAATTTGTTGTTAAAAGATTTTGTATACTTTCCATGAAAAACATAACTAATGAAAACTGCTTTTCATCACCATCAAACAGATCGTTATTTAATGTCTCACCCTTGCTGAGCTTTTTGGAAGAGTTCTCTCAACACTGATTGCCTGAATTGTTCAGGTAAACTGAGGGTTAGGTTATCTTCAAGGAATATCTTCACTAAGTCCTGTAGCACAAACACAGTTGGAAGAGTCAGTGCATGATGCAAAAGAAACAGATAAGTAATTTTCTATCTGGTAAAAATGATCAAACTAACAGAAACAGCTTGCACCCATATTTAATACTAAAATTCATTAAACAACTAGAAAAGGATCAAATAACAAAAAAGTTCTCTATCACCAGAAAAATCAAAGAAAACAAACAAAAAAAACTTGCACATCTCAGCAGCTCCATTCCCTGAAACTCAAAGAACTAGAGTCAACCTGAAAATTCCATACCTCAGCTGGCAGGAATTATTTACATTGTATAGAATCCAAGATATTTTAATCTAATATGCAGGATATTATGTTATATTCCTAAACATGTGAGGTTTAAAACAGTATGTTAATGGTTAACCGAAACAAATTTATCAAAATCCCTATTAGTTCAGGTGGAATTATCTATGTGGAATGACAAAAAAAACCCCTCAAATATATGTGGGCTTATTTAAGCATCCTACCTGATAGTTGCCAGATTTCATACAGCTATGGATTTGACTATATGGAGTTGCCTGCTGGGATGCATCATCAGAAGATGAGGTAAGAACTTCACAAGCTTGACAATACCCAGCTAACCGTTCTTCATCTATGGTAAAATGAAGTGATGAGGAGCCATTCTGAAAAGTAAGAGTTAATCAGATGTTAGTAGCCAAAATATTATGAAACCCATGCATAATTCAGAAACACAGAGACTCACAATTTCCCCAAGTAACAGCAACACAATGAAAGAATGTGCATGTACATACTTTATTTAAAAACCCCTGGAGTTCTGCAGTTTTGGAGATATAAATATAAAACAAAATTAGAAAAGAAGTATACCTAACTTACAAATTAAAATATATTTTTAAAAGGTTCTTAGAACATAGATAATCTTATTTTTAAGGAAAAGTGAGACTAAGAAAAGAGTAAGAAGTGCTGTATGGTTACCTTCCTCAAAAACAAATCACCACAGTGGACACAGAATGGTACTGTTGAGTCAAATTAGTATTAGCACCAGACATGTTATTTTTGCATTTCTTGCATCAATACAATTTGTGTAATAGAATAAAGCAGGAATATACTGCAACCAATTAATATAATTTCAAACCAGGCAGAATGTGAAAAAAAAAAAAAACAAAACAAAAAAAACCTGCTGTCAAAACTTCATGAAGTTTCTTTCAAAACCATGTCTACCGTTAACAGTTACTAAATTGCTGAAGAATTAAGCAATAATTTAGACAAATTTTTTATGGAAGAGTTGAATACACATGCTAACAGAACACTTGTTACCTTTGCAATCAACTCCTTTGTTTTGAAAAATTTTTCTTTAGCCTTTTCATGAACAGCTGCATTTGTCGATCCTTGTTGGAAATATATTGCACCCAAATCATAGCAAACCTGCAAACAGAGCATTGACATAAAACACATTGTCTTGGACATTTAGATAATATTTTAAGTCAAGATTATTTCAGCTCGAACATTGCACATACTTTAAACTATTCCTAGTTTCATCTAATGTACCAACACACACTTCACACTTTTGCCCCATATGCTTCAATTGCTTTAACTGCAATCTCAGTCTGAGCAATTCTGCAAAAGCATTACAAAATTACAGTATGATTTCCACATAATCACTGGAAACAATGCAGTAAGCTGTCCTGTCATATAATGCTTTATTCGGGGGAGGAAAAGGGAGTGAAAGTGAGAGGTGGGGCCAGGGGGAAGCAACAACATTTACAGTGTTGAAGAAACTTCTAACAATGTAAAAATGAAGTCAGTAATATACCAGTAAAAAACAAAAAATAAAAATCAAAGGAACATGAATACAAAAATACTGCAATTCACATAAAAATTATTACTTAACACTTTGTCTAAAGAAGCAGGCATAAACTGAAAACTTTAGTACACAGTGTAAGTTACCTGGCACTGTATCTCCTCTGCACTGATTTTCAGTCCAGCTGTTGAACTCTCTGTTTCTCCATTCACCATACCAGGTTCCATGGCCAATAAATCCAAAGTTCTTATAGTATGGACATAAAGATCTTTGTTTAATTTAAGTGCTCCTTCTAGGACCAGGATGGAATCAGCAGCCTGCTCTTTCAACTGTAATAGTTCAAATGCATTAAAAGAATTAACTTACTGATTTTAACTCTGGGTTTAAGTCAACAATAGAAACGTAACAATACAGTAAAAGGATAGTAAAAAAACTAGTCCTTATACAACTGTCCTTTTGTCATGTAGTATCTGCTTCTATATTTCTTGAAGAATAAAGAAATTCTTATACATGTAAATTCAAGTAAAAAAAAGATGGGAAAAGAGCCTCACCACTTTCAAAATATTTTCAGTTAGCTCCTTTTCTTGCTGCATCTGGTTCATCCTGCAAAACAGAGGCGAAGATCTCAATTATAAACCAGCTCTGCGTGTTACTTTATGTTCCAGATCACAACATTTCCTCATACTAAGCTTTGCTTAATTACATTTTAAACATCATTATGCAGGAACACTGACTGTTTTTATCTATCTGTATCTGAAATACAGAATTATATAATGAAGATAGTTTTGTATGAGAATGTGGTTCAACAAAATGAAAGTTACAACGTTTTCACTGCTTTTCTTTTTAAATCAGGTTGTTAATATTAGCAAAAGAATCATGAAGAAATCAGCTTACAGAGCCCTAAGTCTCTTGAAGCTTCACTATTTAAATCTTCTCAAACATATGTCAGGAGCACAAGTGTGTTCACATGTTTATATAAATATTAGAAGTATTTTAAAATTTTCCCCCCACACGATTTTTTGATTCAGGGTAGGACTCTGATACATATATGACAACACAAGATTTGTAGTAAAATAAGTAGTAGTGGTATTTTTAATGAGCATATTCAACAGACTCTGCCTTATAAAATTAGCATAAAACACATGAAAAGTACCATCAAGTGAATTCCAACTTTTAGAGAAATTTATGACATAAAAGTCAATTCCAAGGACAAGTTGTAGCTAAAGCTACACAGATTCTAGAATGCAAAACTGATTTTAAATTACAAATTATTGCCTAATGAAACAAACAAAAATCTTCATTATTTCTCAGGTTATTATACACAAAGCATCAAACTGGTATCCTGGAACAACTATATGAAGCAAGCTCCTGTAAGCTAAAAAAGCACGCAAGAAATATACCCGTTTAAACTACAAAGTAAGCAATTCTGCTGAGGCAAATTGTCATCTCCCTTTCTCCCATGGTTTTCCATGCTGCTACAAAGTTGCAGAGATTATAAAATTAAAAGAGCAGACCAACAGACAAGTAGGTATACGTATGAAGCATATCTGACAGGAAAATAAGAATGAACTTAAAATAAATGCAAGTTTTTGAGGTTACTTCTAGGCATTTTAAGCAACTGTGTATTATTAACATGATTTAATCCACCTAGAAATTAGATTCCTGATTATAAAATACCCATGAAATCCAAATGAATTATACCTGTAACTTACACATTTAACTGAGGTGGACCAGGTTTCACTTGCTTTACAGGAAAACTACTTTGAACGATGGTCCTTATGGCCCTACAGAGGAGAAAAAATTAAGAAGAGTATTAGCCTCAGAATTGTAAAAAGCAGATTATAGGCCTCTTAATAATAGCAGTTTATCATTTCAGATACATTCTACCATTAGAATACAACCTCTACTCAAGAGCACGAGTGGTTAAGAAATGCTCTTATGTCCATAAAAAGCTAAAAGACAGTAAGATTTTTATACTTAAAAGGTGACAGTTCAAACCATCACCTTGACTGTCTTTTGGGGAAAAAAACCCAGCTGTATAAGTGTTCAGAATCAGCTCCTCACTATAACCTACCTACAGACCACAATATTATTAGTAATTTGAGATTCTTTCTCCTTCTACCTACAAGTACACTGATAGAAGAAAACATTGCTTTGTTCTATCATGATTTAAAGATTATTGGCTGACAGTAGTTTACCATCTGTTGTAGAGCAGTATTGCCATTGCAGTGGTTGGCGGTAAGCTGGACAGGTCTACATCCACATGTTTTGTTCCTGGAGGAACTTTGCTGATACACAGAAGTTCATTTAGTAGCATGTTCAATACAGGAACAGACAAGCTATTAGGAAAAAAAAAAAGAATCATATACTTCATATAGTAAATCTACTTTTGGGATGTTAAATAAAATACACTACTATTCAGTACTATATTATTACTTAACACCCCGTGGCTGTAAGGGCAGGATTCTTATTCAGCATAATGAAATGCTCTGTATCAGATGGCATTTGAGATTAGATATGTAATGCAGGTACCAGTATTAACAGCATAAAAAAGGCCCAAGTGGATGGATGCCTGACAGCTGAACTACTGCACACCACTTCATTAGTCCATGCTGGCACCTCCCCAGAATAATCCTGTCACATGTAACAGCAGGACCCAAGTAGTAAGAAATTCTTTCAAAGCAGCCTCACACCATACTTCTGGAAGGTAAACAATCACATTTCCATCATAAATGGAATATCACTTACGTAAAGTGAACAGTATGAACAGTAAAGACTAGGAACTGGAATAGAGACTATGTAAAATATACATCAGCTGGGACAGAACCCTCTTTGATAAAATGAGAAGACGTGCAGACTGGTCTGCATCATACCAAGCTTTTCAGGTGTAATTTAACATAATTGAAACACTATTACTAATTTAGACTTTATTTGAAATTAAAAGTTATCAGCCCCTGCCAAAGTCCCTTTGATCTTGCGAAAAATTTGCATTTTTTGCAATGAGTATTGAACACCAGTCAAACTACACCTTAAGCAGCTAAAGTCAGAATTTCTGTGTAACAAATTTTAGGTCTTGTGTTACATCAAACTCCACTGGGTCTGTTACCAAGCTACCCTTTTAAACTAACAAATACAGTTTTTACTATGTGAGGTCCAGGAATCTTGTTTTCACTGGCAAAAGTAGAACACCATTCAATTGTTTACAACAGCATAAGTTTTAGAAAAAAGTTTGTCTCAAGGCATTGTTTTATTCCTTTTAACTACATGACTGAAGCTTTGGATACAATCATTTAAAAACCAAAAGCCTGTTTCTTAACTAAAAATAATCTTAGGCTTCCTGAATCAACAGAACTAAAACTCTAATTATTATATAGACATATTAATTTAGCAGTTGAAATTACTTCAGATTGGTTCTCAAAAAACCTACCAGAGATAGACAAAACAATCCTATCAAAACCCAAAACCTGCTCAATAGCGTCACACAGTAGGGTTGATTTTTGAATCAATATTATACCTACATTTTAGAAAGTAAAAGTACTAACTGACAGAAAATACACCATGAATATACTTAAAAATAAATCTCTCCTGCAGGAAGGGAAGCAGACAAAAAAAAGCCCTCTGGCACACATACACCTGCTTTTAAAGGTATATATAAAATACCCTACTGTATACCAGATACTTCTGTTTGTACAATATTTTCACAACTAACCACAAAAAAGGTTTCTGTTCATTCTCTGCAGCTGTGCAGTATCTTGGAAAGGTACTTTGGAAAGCAGTAATCCTGCCTCACAACACTTCACTAAGGCAGGCACATATGACACAGCCTAACAAAAAAAAATAAAAAATATTATGTTCCTCTGTGTGTAATAACAGAACTTCATAGGTAAAATCCAAAGATATCTCATTCCAAGTCTTCCTACTGTTCATTACAGCACATTACTTAAAAAAATACTAATATACTCAAGAAATACAAACAAAAGTATGTAAGAAGAAAAAAAGCCCTATTAGTAATTTGAATAGCTTTTTTCAAAATACCTCTGAAATGAAAAAAGGCTAAAGGAACACTGGAAGGAAGACTTTCCCTTCCCAAGAATCCTCCCTTGGTCAAGGAGGATTGGGTTAGAGAATACCCAGGAAAATCTGACATCCACAAGCGCATGGGCCCTGAGGGAAGGCATCCACGAGTGCTCAGAGAGCTGGTGGACACACAGGGAGGCTGCTCATGATCATCTTTGACAGGT
>JAWWEE010000074.1:127910884-127927490 GCA_035221455.1 Xenops minutus | reverse complement strand
CTCAAGCACCAGTACAGGCTGGGAGCTGACCTGCTGGAAAGCAGCTCTACAAAGAAGGACCTGGGGGTCCTGGTAGAAAACAAAGGCCAAGGGTATCCTGGGTGAATTAGGAAAAGCATTGGCAGCAGGTCAAGGGAGGTGGTCCTGCCCCTCTACTGGTGAGGCAACATCTGGAGCACAGTGTCTGTTTCTGGGCTTCCCAGCACAGGAAGGACACGAAGCTGCTGGAGCGGGTCCAGGACAGGGCAACAAAGATGATGAAGGGACTGGAGCATCTCTCCTGCGAGGAAAGACTGGGGGAGCTGGACCTGTTCAGCCTCAAAAAGAGACTCATCAATGGAAGTATCCGAAGGGAGGGTGTTAAGAGGATGGAGCCAGGCTCCTCTAGGTGGTGCCAAGTGATAGGACAAGAGGAAATGGGCAGAAACTGATGGACAGGAAGTTCCACGTACGTACAAGGAAGAACTTCTTCACCGTGTAGGGGACCATGCACTGGAACAGACTGCCCAGAGAGGTTGTGGAGTCTCCCTCTCTGGAGATATTCAAGACCCATTTGGATGCAATCCTGTGCAATGTGCTCTGGGATGACCCATCCTGAGCAGGGAGGTTGGACCACTGTAGTGCCTTCCAACCTGACCCATTCCGTGATTCTGTGAAGCGCAGCTCCCTAATGTGCTTAGCACTGCCAGAGTGATGTAGTTTCTAACTGTTCTAGCTCATCAGACCATTTTGCACCTAAAACTGTTTGGGTTAAAAAAATCCAAAGGTGGAGTTAGTCTGTTTACTTCAATCAGTTAAGTGATCGAGTTTGCAGATATGTGGAGTTCTGCAACAAAACTGGAGCAAGACCTCCAACTTTAAGCATGGCAGAATAAGGAAACTTTAAGTAGCTTTGTCACTGAAGAAAACCTCCAATTCATGTTTATGCAGTTTACATGAGACATCTTAATGTCTAAGACACACTACTTTTCTTCTCTAAATTATAAACAGTATTGATTTGCTCACAGACATTTATCAAAACCCTTTTGTAACTTACAGGTGAAATCAAACCATTTCTACTGTTACTCCCAAGACTCTTCTTAACGGAAGGAAAACAGTCAGAAAAGAAAGCAAGACAGATTTTTCTTAAAAAAAAAATCTCAAGCCACTTCAATTTACTAATTTCAGCATGAAGATGTACATACTATACCTTTTCTCTAACACATCCAAATCCCACTTCAGATGAGCAGCAACTTTGAGAGCAAGAAGTTTTAAAATGCGGTTTCTTTTGTTATCAGGTGGCGGCTGGACTTGGTTTTGTTCATTCACTGATGGTTTTGAAGCTTGTTCCAAGAACTGAACAATCAGCTGGACAGGTGGTGGATCTGCAAAAAACCACAGGCATGCCTCAAGTTTTCTGTAAGCCCAGAATTATTCCTTTTTCAGCTATGAATGGGATTCCTATATCCTTGTCATTTATACTCCTAACATTGTCATCTACTAGACTCTAATCCCAAAGGGTGTCCTGCTGTATGATGATTCAAATCAGACTATTAACATATCTTTCCTTAACCTTCAAGTTTACTTGATCGTGGTAACCACACTCTCATACTTTTATTTATTTTCAATATTTTGTATTAATTACGTTTCAGTGCTTGCCTCTACTGAAAATAAATCTTGCATAATGAAATCACAAGTTAGCTGCTGTAAAAAAACCAAAACTGCTTGTAAGTCTCTTTTGTATTTACAATATATTTAAAATCAACTGTTGGTACTGCTGAATACATTTAGAAAATATTTTCAAACTGATTAAAAAACAACAAAAAAAGCACCCTAATTTCTCCCTTACAATAAAAGAGCCTCTCCAATATCTTTGAGTTCTTCTGAAAAAAGTCAAACTGTGCTATTACACCGTCACTGAACTTTGTGAAACATAAAACACGTATTAATAATTTGCTTAATTGCAATACGTAGCATAAAACCTAAGCTTGACTGTGCTTAAGTTTACTTTTTGTAGAGGCAATAATGGCCCGGGTTCTCCTGTGTCCTCCACCTCCTCACAGGATTCAGGTACTGAAAAAGATGATTCTTACTTATGAACGTGAAAAGATCAGCTACTTTTAAATACAGTGGCTTTCTTATAACACATCAGTCCAGATTTCTATTTATTCCAGCCCCGGAGAGCAGTTCCAGCAGCGAGCCTTCAGGTGTCCTCCAGCTCCCGACACCACCACGGGGAGAGACATGAATGGGAGAAAACCACCTGAAACCGCACGGTGCTCACACTCAGCACCTCCCCCGTGCCAACCCTTCCTGCAACAAACGTACGGGAAGGGAAGAGCGACCTACAGCGCCGGAAAGACGGACAAGTGAAGGCGCTGAACAGGAAAGACAACGCAAGGCGAGAGCAAGCCGCGCTACGGCTGGGGCGAAGCGCAGGGCCGCGGGGGTGCCGGCTCGCCCTGCCCCGCATCGGAGCCCCCCGCACCCGCACCCCACCCACACCCTTACCCACATCCACACCCACACCCACACCCTTACCCATACCCACATCCACACCCGCACCCATACCCACATCCACACCCGCACCCATACCCGCACCCGCACCCATACCCACACCCTTACCCACATCCACACCCACACCCACACCCTTACCCATACCCACAACCACACCCGCACCCAAACCCACAACCACACCCGCACCCAACCCCGCACCCGCACCCATACCCACACCCCACCCACACCCTTACCCATACCCATACCCATACCCACACCCGCATCCACACCCACACCCATACCCGCACCCATACCCGCACCCGCCCCGATCGAGCCCGCCCCGGGGGGAGGGGGGCAGCGGGGCAGGGCACGCACCGGGAGAGGGCTTCTGCAGGTGCTGCTCCAGCAGCGCCTCCTCGAGCACGAACTCGAACCACGAGGTCTGCGGCGGCGTGCACGGCCGGCTGGAGGTGGCGGCCTCCCTGTCGGCCGCCTCGGCGCTCATGGCGGCTCCGGGGACCCGGCTGCCCGCGGCCGCACTCACCGCCGCACAAGATGGCGGCGGCGGGCACCGCCCCTGCGCGGGCGGGGCGGGGCGGGGCGGGGCGGGGCGGGGCGGGGCGGACACGGCCCTCTGGCAGCGCCCGCCGCCCTGGGGAGGTGTCGCGGCTGGGCACGGCACGGCACGGCACGGGGCAGGGCGGACAGGGGGGACAGGACAGGGGGGACAGGGCCCCGCGGAGCCGCGAGTGCGGTGTGTGTGCCCCGCCAGCCCCCGCTCCGCCTGCCTGCCCGCCCTGGGCCTGCCCGCCAGGGACGCCTCACCCTTCACCCTTCACCCTAATGCCTCCCGAAAGGGCAGACAAATCGAGACCTTGGCGCACGGAGAAGGGCAGATCCGAACCGTGTAATGTTAAGGGGACCGCAGAAATCCCGCGGTGCCACCGCCCGGCCTCCCTTTGGGCCCTGAGGGCTCCGCCCGGCCTGGCCTCGGGCGCGCCCGGGGCGGCATTGACAGCCCGGGCCAGTGTCCCACCGCCCGCACGCTGAAGAATTCCTTCCTAATATGTCACCTAAATCCCCCCGCTTTCCATTTACACCCGTTGCCGCTTGTGCTGTCACTACAGTGCTGATGAAGAGTGCCCTCCGGCTCCCCTGCAGTGACCCAACGAGGCAGAAGAACTTTCCTGTTCCCATATTTCATGAGGACAGAAGTCCACTACATGTCCTGACTGCAGTCCAATTTGTTACCTGCCGTCGTGTGTGTTACTTTGTGTGTGCAGTTATTTGAGGGGAAAAAAATGTTAACTATTGTTTCAGCTTTCCTGGGTCATTGTTTAATGCATCTATATGTAAAATGTTCAGTGTGAGGATATGAATTACAAAATAATCCTCCAGGACCTCGTAGTTAGCCTGTTATCATTATTTGTTAGTACATTGTTCAAATTAGTCTCTTTTGGAAGAGTTTACCAAAAATTGTGCTAAGCTTTGTTTGATACGAAGTTCAGAAGAGGCAACTTAATAAAGAGCAATGACAATGTGTATGCACGTCATGAAAATATTGTAAGAGTTCAAGACTCACAAGGGGTGCCTTACTGAAGTTCTGGGGCTCAGCAGTTTTCATTTGCAGCAACAACATAGGTAATAACCCCAGGCATAAAAGATTTTGTAGTTTCTTACCACAGCATACATCTTCAGAATGGAAGAAAAATTTACATTGAGATGTGGCTATCTGTTAATATAACCACAATATTTGGTTTTTATGACTTTGTGAGAACAATCAGTGCCCAGCCATATGAGACTTAGGCATGAAGGGGTGGCTTATGCTGACTTTTTGCTCCAAATCTTTCCAATAAATATTGCTATAAGTAATTTTATGGAATGAATACAGATTGTTTTATTCAGTTCACGTGGTATTTGTGTTCAATCAGTTTTCAGTGTAAACTATTTGCCTAATATTATCAAAATCTTTCTTCTATGTACAAAACTAATTTATATTTGTATTTTTTATGTGAAGTAAAAGGAAGAAGAGTGATGAAAGATCTAATTTAAAAACACATATAAATCAAAGCAAGTGTCAAGTCTTCAGTAAAAAACAGATGCTGTGTATCATGTTGTATGGGTATTTAAAAAAAACACTTGAGTTGAAAACAGTTAAAAAAGCCTTAGGACCTCAGAGCTTTGTAGCACTCACTAAGCACCTATTAACACCCACACATGACCACATGCACTGGGAGCTGCCCATTTCAGAGAATTAAGAGAGAAAGGGAAAGAATAATGTGATTTACCCATGATCACAGAGGGGAACGTTCAAGACAATGTCAGATTTCAGAAGCTTCTGACTCCCTTTCCACACTAAACCCAGTCCTTTTTAGGGGAGCAGGTGGAGGCAATGGAATAGCGTGTGGGTTTCCCATGCTTTCTGTTATGAGGATCCAAATTTTTACAAGGACTGTCTTGATTCAAAGAGTTCAGTTCCAACTTTTGCCCTTCTTGCTTCTCTTCACAGCTGCTATCAGCTCTTCTGTTTCCCAGCTGCAGGCCTTGAAGAAGGGTTCCACGTGAAAAGCCAAGCTGGACATAGAGGTTTACTGAATAGAAACTTTTCCCAGGTCTTACAACTTCTTTAAGGGTGTAAAATTGTCACAGAAGCAAAGTGCTTTTCACAGCTGGGATCCTTCTATTCTCTTTCCCTCTTTACACGTAATTAGAAAAAGGGTCAGACAGAAAAAGTCTCACACAGTTGGGCAGCCTGTAATAGTGACTGATGTGGCATGTGTGATGTCAAGGGAGAGTACAGTTTAGGGCGATATGACAAAAGCTGACAAGAAACCAAAAATTTAAAATGTTTTATATTTAACACATTTAATAATTATTTCACAGTCTAAAATGAATTCAGTTTTAAAAAACCAAGAATGTCCTACCCATTGTTACCCACACAACAGAATTCATATTAATTGCAGGGAGAAAATAATTCAAGTTCTTGCATCCAGGATAATTCCAGTAAGTCACTGTGGTCTACACAAATAAAAAAGGATATTATAATGCTATTCTACAGAAATCCTACCTTCCAAAGTTTTCAAGAAAATTCATGCTTTAAAAGTCTTTTCCCTTCCATTATTAAATAACTGTACAGTACATATAAAAAAGATCATTCAGATTATCACTCCCGGGAAAAGTGAGTATATCATACTATCTTGACTAAAAACTTGCATAACGTAAGTTACTTGATGTAACTTATATATAAAAAGGGCATTTTTAAAAGTAGTGTCCATACATCATGACAATGTGTCAAGTTCCTTTAACTCTGGTTACAAATTTTCATTTGACACCTTATAGAGTTCTTTAAGCATGGTAAACTTTGACCCCCACTCTTGGAGGCAATCATAATTTAGATCTTCGTCACCACTAATGGAATCTAATGAACTAAGGCTCCCTGCTAGAGAGCATTGCCCTTCTAAGCAGTAAAAATGAATAGTGTCAGCTGGAAGACTCTTTAGATCATTGTCTGCATCCCGGATGATTTTAGAAACATATTCCTTGAAGTCTGGGATGCTGGCAACAGCTGATGTTGATTGGTTTTGATGTGCATGTTTTGGGAATGAGTCTCTTTTAGGGCCAGTTTGTGTCCTGGAGTGTGGAGTAGCTGCACGCAAGGAGAAGTGGGGAATTTTATGGAGAGGTTTCTTCAGTTTATCTATATCGTAAGCATTCTGGAAACAGAAAGAATGAAAATATCAGAGAAACAACTTAAAAGGAAACAAGTTCAAAATCTGTTTTGAAACACAATATCAGATTCTGTGAGTCTCCTACAAGCTGAAGAAAAGAGAGGGTGTAGTTCAGAGGGCTAAGTCCACATCATACCAAATCCCACTGTGTAATTATAGTGTTCAGCTAAAGTAGCGATGCTGTGTTTAGAGCAGCCCCCTCAAAGGTGGCCACACATGACCAGTGTCATGGTATTGATTGGATTACAGAAGCATTCCACTTAAGAGTACTTCAGGTTAAAAAAACCTCAAACCAAACCAAACAAAAAAACAACAAAAAACACACAAAACAAAACAAAAAAAAAAATACAACAAAAAAGCCAAAGCCAATTTGATAATGACATTAAGTTAGCTAAAAAGTCTGGGAAAGGAAAGTGAGCACAGGTTGGATTTGCAAAGACTGGATACCTGGTCACGTTCTCCACCTCCTTCTTCATTATAATTGAAGACATTTTCTCTAACATTCTCCCAGCTTTCACGCTCTTCAGGAATGTGGTAAATTCCTCCTTTTCGAAACCCTGAACTTCCCCACTGACTCCACACTGTGTAGGAAACCAAGAGTGCTGGAAGAAATAAAAACATATTTGTTATATGATAGATGAAAAAGTATGATACATAATAAAAGCAGTTATATGATTCCTGAGATATTACAACAACTCTTAATTTCAAAACCAAATATGCAGGTAAGAAATGAGTAACTGTTAATATATAAATAACTTAAAGTCATGAATGTAAAGAATAATCTATGTATATTACATCATAAACTTCATTAAAAGGGTATTTTACTTACCTAAAGGAATCCATTTAAATAGAAGGCATTTTGGCCAATCTCTGGCCTTTCACCAATCCTGAGTAAATAAGATACCCAAAGTAAGTAAACCACTGTTTTAATGAAGGTTACAAGTGTAATATAATCATGGAGTCTTTACTATTCTGGGACAGGTGTGAAGTTTATCAATATGAACACAGTTTTATGGTGTTATTAACTTTTCAGCCAAAGTGTACCTAAAACTGGACACACTGTGAATATCTCCCTCTGTCCCACACTCTTAATGTCCCTGTTAAGACCATGAACTGTTTAGAGGAAGATATCTTCCCTCCTAATATGTGAAGAGTGGGTACTAGCTGTAAGTCTGCTTATTAAAAATGTAAG
Source organism: Xenops minutus (assembly GCA_035221455.1). Taxonomy (NCBI): domain Eukaryota; kingdom Metazoa; phylum Chordata; class Aves; order Passeriformes; family Furnariidae; genus Xenops; species Xenops minutus. The sequence goes on along the minus strand of JAWWEE010000074.1, from coordinate 127,920,095 downwards.
GGCTCAGGGCATGTGGGAGTTTCAAATGGATGTGGCTGCACACATAGTTGCACACAGAGATGGAAAGCTCTTACTTAAGAAGGATTCAACATAATTGATTCTGAAAGAGAAAAATCCTAAATTTGCTTGAACTGGCTTCAAAGCAAGTAAACAGTAACTATGTGCTGTTGCCTGTCTCCTAGCGTCCTGAAATGAACTTCCAACTGGTGATCTCCAGGAAAGGTGAAACACTCATCACAACATCCCAGGGTAAAGTAGATTTAATGTAACAAAGTACAAGATTGAAAAGAAAGAAAAAATGTACATGATTTCCTACCTAGGAAGACAAGAAGGCACATGCTGATTGCCAGAATAGAGCCAGAGCTGAGTCCAACTGGTCTTCCAGCCTTCACCTGGCTAATTTCACACCATCTTCCCTTGTAACCTTCGGGGCACTGGCAGATAGTCTTGTCTTGGGATTGAGCCACACAGGTACCCCCATTCCTACAGGTCCAGCGTCCACAAGGGGAGGAGGTACAGTGTCTGAGCCCTGTAAGGGTGTCAGTCACTTCTACTTTCCCAGATGGGCACCTGAACAATCAAAGCAGGTGATATCTTTTAGGCGAGCAAAGCATCTGGAGCTGTATGTTGTTTTGTGCACAGTTCGTTACTGTTTCTTTAAAGCAAATTTTAACTATTTTAAAGCAAACCACAAATCCACATTGAGAGTATGAAATACATATAAAGTCTAACTCAGTGAGCTAGTAGGCTTATGAAAACATGAACACATGTTCCATTTTCCCTGTCCAGAACATATGCAGAAGAGCTGCACTCCTTCCTTAAAAAAGGGATCCATCTGTTTCTGAGTATACTATCCCTTTTTCTACAGCCATGTTCCAATCAAAGTCTCTAAAAGGAAATCAATAGCCAAAACTGATGGGAAAAGGCCTATCAAGCACTTGGCATAAGATTTGTAATGTTCGTGTGAACCTTTGGGAGAAATGTCATTGACCTCCTCAGAATGGTCCATCTTGTCTTTTAGGACTGATTTCTTCTGATGTGTAATTGGAGGAATACTTTGAGGACACAGACCTGCTTTCTGCAATCCAAAGAAGAAATACTACTGAAAAAATGGAAGAAACTTGATATTGTTCTTTCACAAGCTGACTGAAAAAATGAGTGCCCCAAAGCACACTTTAAAACATCTCATAGCCTCTTCTAGCAAAGAATCACCAGGCCTCAGAAGTGATAAATTTTGGCTGATTTCCAAGAATTTGAGTGGCTTCTTCTCCCAGTCCTGCATGTTTGGGTTTTTTTAACAGAAATGCCTGTATTTGATTTGCATATTTTAATACATATTTTTATATTTTTCTTTAAATAGTGGATCTTCTCCAAAAAAACTAACTGTGTAGGATAACAGTTGTAACACACTGACCCTGGGCAGTCAATTTTTGAATCCAATTTTCTGACACTCTAATTTTGAAAGTCTCATTGTTTCATATAAATTATAATTATTTTCAACTTTTTACAGAAAATATATGTAAATATATATTGTATTTGCAATATATATTTATACATGAATGTATCAAAATATATTTTATATACATGTATGTATAAAATATATATGTGTCTTATATGTGTGTGTGTATATATACACATACACACTATATATAAACATTATAAGAATATATTCATATTTTCATGCAGAGGAGAGACCATAGTTTTTGCCATCTCCCTTCTATCAAAGGACATTTCACTTTCTTGCTGGCCTGTGATCTTCTCACCATGGAAAAAATGGTGGAGCAAATAGGTTCCAGATCAGATTTGCAGAAAAAAACAAGTCTAGTCCACAAGAGAAAGATTTGTCCTTGGGATGAGCCTCTCTGGCCAGCAGCCACAGGTAGTTTTACTGTTAGAAGCAAGTTGCTGGGTTTGAGGTGGAAAGAAAAAGCTTCCCCGCTATGCCCAGATGAAAATGAGAGCTTAATGTACCGGCATTCATATTTTCTCCACAGGTCAACACAAAGGAAGGGGCTGTAACAGGGCTGGCTGCTGCAGGCACTGGAATGACATCCCATGGTGACTCCTTGCCGCCTCAGAATCAAGCCGAACTCTGTGCTTCTGCCTTCCACGAGGAGCGGCTGACCATTCAGCTGGACGTCACGCATACAACCTGCATCAAAGCAGAGGAGTATGAGGAGGAGTGGATTAAGTTAGCTACTTCCCCACCTCAAGCCTTATCCCCAGCACACGTGCAGGAGACCTTAGAGCACTGCAGAAAGCTTAAAATATTTTTTTTAAAGATCTGTATACTCCTTATCAGTTTTATTTTAGAAGTAGTGCTACAGAACGTGTGTCTGTGTTCTGGTCAATCTACAGATCGACAACACTTCTCCAGGACACCTGCTTTGTACCAATGCAACAATTGAGTAGAGCTGTGCTATGAACCAGAACAGCTCCACTAAATTAAAATCTAGATTTAAGATATAATCTTAAAAGTGGGGCTGAATAAAAAGCGACAGAATGGAAAAAGCTGTGTTCTTATTGAGTCTCAAAGTCTCAGCACCCCACCCCAGAAAATGGAGAGAGCACCATGAATTGCCTTGCAACCTCTTCTCTCTTACCAGGAGGTGCTGTATCTGTTCCTTAAATCCTTCCAGGGCAACAAAGGACTGAAGATCACAACATGAGTACATTGCTTGGGGCCTTTGATATGGGAAACCCTGGTCTAGTGGAAGGTGTCCCTGCCCATGGCAGAGGCTTTGGAACTAGATGATCCTTAAGATCTCTTCCAAACCAAACTATTTTATGATTCCATGAAATAAAAATCTGAAGTGCTACTTTTTAATATTTATAGGCAATCTCAAATCTTCACCAGAACCAGATATAATGGCAAATAGAGTTAAACACTGGTTCTGAATTCTCTAGAAAAGAAAGGGCATAATAGTCTATATGGGAATTGTTACCTAGGTTTTAGATTCTCCAATAACTCAAAGATGCCAACTTCAGGCTTTAATTCCCTCCTTTTACAAATCCATGATATCACTTACCTTGGAAATCACTCTCTGAATGACTGGGAAGGTGGTTTCCTAGCACGATTGTTGCCCAATCCATTTCAAACCATCTATCTGTTCCCAAGACAGAGGTGACTTCATGATCACCTCCACCACTGTTAATGCGCAGGGTAAATTCATTGTTGTAGCGCTCCATAGTCAGAAGAACCCACTGGCCATTGTTTATACGTAATGTCTTCATTCTCAGAGAGTGATTTTTGTCCCCCAAACTGAAGTTAACACTAAAGAAACCCTCAACCACCTAGAGGAGGATGAGAAAGACCTTTAATAACAGAAATAGACTTCAAAATGTTATTACACAGTTGTTCCTCAAGAAATGGACCTGAGTTTTCAAAATTAAAATGGCCCTCTTGTTTTTAAGTACCTTATTCCCAGAAAAATCTTACCACAAGAAAACTGCAGATCGAGGAATTATCAGGTCTTTTCTTTATAGGTCACTCTTCTAACTGATATGAGCCCTTATGTCAGTCTTCTCCTTACTGATATCTACCTCTAAGTCTTCCCAGCTGACCCTCCTGTTACAATTACAATAATTAGCCTCTCCAGCTAAGGGAATCCAACGTAGACATGAGTTTTATAGACAGGAACAGATAGAAGCAAAGGGAAAAGGCAAAACAATCTTCCTCATTCACATGTATCACATGCACTCACATGTACATTTTGCAGCCAGTGAAATAGCTAGAATTTATGCCATGAAAGAGTAACACTGAGAAGGACAACACAAATGAGAGCAGTTACCCTCAGATGGAAAATTCTTGCTCTTTAGTACATTGCACAACAGGTGTCCTTAATCAGAAACTACATCTTTTTCTCTTACTAGTGTACTCCATGACAAATCAAGAGCACTCAAAGAACAGCTTTTGTACTGCTCACCTCCAGTCGGATGTATCCGTGCCCATCTGCAGAGGCCAAGCTGAGAAGGGTGCTATGGGAGACACGGGTGCGCACCATCAGCTGGATCTGAGTGCTATGAGTGCTGAGGATGCTTCTTGGTTCATAATGGATCCAGCTGTCCTTCCCAAAAGCCCACTCTGGAAGAACTAACCACAACACACACAGAACCAGAGTGAAAATCTCAGAAATGACTGCTTCCTCAGGTCTCTGCTCCTTCAAAATTAACCATTTCTGAATGTCAGAGTTTTAGTTCTTAAGAAATTTTTACTAAATAATCAAGCATTATGGAAAGCACCCTGTACTGCAAATGGAATTAAGAGAAAAACAACAAATCAAGAGGTCAGAATTTAGGCAGGAAAGGGACAATAAGATACTGTCTCTAACATTCTGTCTGTTACAAGCTGTACATTCTACCTCAATCACTCCTATACTGGGCCCAGTAATATATTTTTTAAATCTGAAACATATCTTCCAGTAAGGTAGCTGGTATTGATCTGAAGAAAAAACCCAAACAAAACAAAAAATCCCCAACCAAAGAAAAAGAGAATCAAATGTTTCTTTCAGTGGTTTAGTCCTGTGGTTAAAACTCTCACTGTTAGAAAACACGGACTTTACTTCCCCTTTCAGATGGCATAAAGGAAAACCTCAGGGCAGGCACCATGGTTTTTTAATCACAAAAAGAGATTAATTTTTCTAATGCTTATTATTTTAATGAGGGGAAATGCACTGAAACAAATTATTTCCCTATCACTCTGGAGAATCCAGGATCCAGCAGAGAGTTTGATGAAGTTGCACTGCACACTTCTGTGGAAATCTGATATGACTGAACTACCTAGGCCCTGATGATCTTGCAGAGCAAGCACCTATTTTAGTCTCATTACCTGACAGCAATCCTAGATCTGCTTGTTTTGGGCACAACTTCTTTGAAAAGAAAAGTTTCTTTTCACCAAATGAGAGATAGTTCAAGTTAGTTAGTAGAAAGGAAGAGCGCTGGGTCACCAACAGCTCATCTGAGGACAGTGTCATGCAAGTAGAAATTCAAGCAGTGCCCAGCTCATCCTGGGGCATTTAGCCTGGTCCCCAGGACATGAAATATCAAATGATCAAGAGGCTAAATTTCTGAACTCTCTTCCTCTTACTGTTTCTCCTCTCTCTTCCTTTTCTTGAAGAATGTTTTCTTTCCTCCTCTAGCTTATTCCTCTCCCATTATTCTTCCTATCTCACTGTTTTCTCTTATCCACTATCTCTGTAGCTACAGGCTATAGCTGATGAGCAGGCATGGGTTTTCCTGGGATGCTCCAGTGACTCCTGTCCCCATCTGTCTGCTCCTTGCTGTGAGCATGGCTCAGCCATTCATAAAACATCAGTTGCACACCAGCATTTTGCAGGCCAATATATTAGAAAAAACAGAACCAATCAATGTTTTCCTGATACACCAGGATATGACTTATGGATTTCAAGTAATTACTTGGTTTATCCCACAGTAGTGAGGGGTAGAAACTAACACAGCAGTTGGGCTTGTGAACCAGCATCTCAAGATAACGCAAAACAGAATAAGATTTAAATATAGGCAGATGTTTATAAACCATTATTATCTGTCTACAAAACATAATACAAATAGCTGAACTATATTAAGCAATTCTGTGGTCATTATAAACACTTTAAACAGTGAATGGTCCAGGCGTAGACCATGACAATTACAATTCCAGTCTCACCCCACTGGACAGACAGAGCTTCTGCTGAGTAATTTACTGTCACACCTTTTAAGTCTTCTGTGCCAGATAGAGGAAAAAAAAGAGGGTCTGGCTGCCTGCATAGGTATTATTGTTCCATATACAAGACAGAAAGGTAAATGCATTGAGCTGAAAGGATATGCATAATACCCTTACAATCCTAGCTATTAATCCCAACACATTGACTCAGTGCTAACTTGTAAGTGCTCCTTTCCAGCTGCTCACTGCTGCTCATCCTCTGCTGTAGCTCACTCAAAGCTACAGGACAGAGGTGGCCAATTCTCTTCCAACAAAAGCCCCCAAAGTTATGGGACACTGGTGCTCACTACAGACAGTTATGAGCAACCTCCCCTTTTATACCTTGTACCTAGAGGGAGAAGGCAAATAAAGCCCAAATAAACACCTGTGATGCACTTCTGATTTGTCCTTGGCTGACGAAGGGTTTAAGATAGGGGGGACGGAGCCAACTTCAAGTGTCTGTCTACTGTACCCTGAACATTGCTGTGGACTAGTAGGAGTTAAATGATTTATTTCCTAGATTTTTGAACTGTGCCAAAATTTTGCACATTCTTACAATATCTCTGATGTTCTCATTATTCACCGTGGCATGCCTTTGTTCTCTGATACATGTTTCATGCTGATTTTGTAGAGGATAACACATTTGCTGCAGCCAGCCTGATATTATGCTCCCACATGCCTCCACTGCTGTGGTCTAGGAGCATTGCTCAACTGGCAATTCATTCTAATGACAGATGCAAATGCAATTATCACCATTTTATAGATGGAAAATTGGGCCTGAAGACAACAAGAGGGTTATGCCCTCAGGTTTCACACATTCATTAAACCCCATTTTGTGATCAGCACGATCAGAGGAAGAAGGCACAATGCAGAAAGTTTCACCTTTCACCACTGAGAAATAAGATGCTATGATGAAAAGGACAAAACAACCTGTCTGACCACTTCCCTCCCCTGCAATGTAAAACAGCTCTCAATACGACCCTCATCTGTGGTGGTATCTTTATTTAACAAGAGTTAGAAAGATCTTTACACCTTTGCAGATCTAAATAATTTCCAGAGTACAGCATGGTCTTATGCTACTCAGTTCAACATCACGGCAGTATAGCTTTGAACATTAGAGCAATATGTTTAATGCTGTTTCCACAGATCCTCACCATGAATTTCTCCCTAGAACTTTCAGTACCTTTTTCACATGTGGGTCCAGAATATCCTGAGGAACAGTCGCAGTGAAAGAAATCCCAACCACCAACACACTTGCCATGGGTGCCACAGGAGGCCATCCCACCACCCTGACACATTTCATCAGTAAAGACACAGCCAGGAATGCTGTTCAAGGACTCCGCAGGGTGCTCTAAATCATAGACCTGGAAAAGGTCAAAGAGAATCATCACTTCAGGTGCCTGCAGTTAACAACACTTAACAGCAGTAAACTGGAGAGTGATTTTTGTGGCCCTACCTTACTATCAACAATGACATTGCGTATGCAGCCAACAAACCCTCTGAAGTGCTTTTGTGAGTCATAGTAAGGCAAAGTCTTCTTAACCCCACCCAGTTGCAGGGGGTGATGGCCACTGAAGAGCCTACCCATGCAGAAGGGGAGGGAGAGAAGAAAAGAATTAGTGGCATGCAAAATACAGCAGCTTGGCTGATTTCACCACCCCAGCCCTGCCTTTTTCCTTAGCTCTTTTAAGTAGTTATGTTTCCAGTTTTTGTTGTTTGTGGTTTTGTTTTTGTCTTTTTTTACCTATGATATCTCACAATCTCTCCAGAGGCTTCACAGACAGACAGATCCATTTGGGAGTTCTTCTTAATGACACTGTCATTTTCTCTAACTGAGATATTTACACAGTGGTCAAGAATCAGCTTCACTTCCTAGAAAAAGGCATTATTTAAAACAATTGTATCCAGAGACATGCATACATTTTTAATTACACATTTTCTTTCAGCAGAAGGGAAAATAGCAACTAGCAATTACAGTGCAGGAAACTTTATTAAAATAATAGAACACTCCACATACTAATCTGGAAGGTTACTGCACATGGCATATAGCTATGGAGCCAGACAAAAGAAAAGATCTGACTCTACCATGACCATGCCAAGTCATTGACACAGTAGAGGCAGTATAGAATTGTCTTGGAGTTTTCTGCCAAATTATAACACAGAGAGACAATCTAGCAGAGTAAAAGGTCTGCCAGGCTCCCATCCCAGATCCTGATGTGCCCTTCAGTTTGTCACATGTGGGAGAACAGGGAGCCTAACAGATGCCTTCAGCAGTGTTATATCAGCAAGATATTCCCTGTACACAAAAGAATATCTATCTCTTTTGTGCTACACATCTAAAGTCTTGTGGTGAGCCAAGTCTCTTGGCCTCTCGCTCAGAGAAATCAAGGATACTTCACTCAATCAGTCCAGGAAGCATTTAGTCCCCAGATTATCACAACTTCGTTGTCTAGGCAGCAGATAGGATCATTAAACCAAGGAAATAGCATGGCCAATTTCATAACTGGATCAGATTTCTTCAGCCCTTGTTTTGCTTTACTGCTTAAGACTAAAGGGATAGCTGGACTGACAAACTTCTATCCCTGCTGTTTCTGAGGTGATGGAAGACTGATTGATAAAAGAGCTCTACAGAAGGAAGGAAGGATTTGGAAGGAATAACTAGGTACACAAATTAATGCTTCCACAGGACTGCCCATATTTACACTTGCCTTTCCATCATTTATAATTTTAATATTGTGCCAGCGGCGATCTGCAACATTAACTTTTTGTGAGAGCTGCAGGAAAAGCTCACCAGAGCTGTGGCTCACGGTCAGCAACGGGACACCACTGGAGAGTTCTGCAAAGGAAAGACTCTTATTGAATACACACTAACCTTGCTCCCACTCAAACACATTTGAAACAACTGTTACAGTTAGATTTTAGTTGGAGAAGTTCTTTAGAAAGCTTTAAAAATATCCAGCTTTTAACAGAATGCTACAAGGATATGAGCTGGGTATGCTGGTGGCCTGTTCTGCATTCTCATTACAGAATCACAGAATATGCTGAGTTGGAAGGGACCCACAAGGATCATCGAGTCCAACTCTGGACCCTGCACAGGACCATCACCAAGAGTCACACCATGTGCCTGAGACTATCATCCAAACACTTTTTGAACTGTCTTAGGCTTAGTGCTGTGACCACTGCCCTGGGGACCCTGTTCCAGTTCCCAACCACCCTCTGGGGGAAGAACCTTTTCCTAATATCCAACCTAAACCTCCCCTGACACTGCATGATGCCATTCCCTTGGGTTCTGTCCCTGGTCACCACAGAGAAGAGATCAGTGCCTACCCCTCCTCTTCCCCTCACAAGGAAGTTGTAACTACAATGAGGTCTCCCCTCAGTCTCCTCCAGACTGAACAGACCAAGTGCCCTCAGCCACTCCTCATACAGCTTTCCCTCAAGACTCTTCAACATCTTCATTGCCCTCCTTTGGACACTCCAATAGCTTAATATCTTTCTTATATTATGGTGCCC
>JAWWEE010000074.1:127829104-127910784 GCA_035221455.1 Xenops minutus | reverse complement strand
CTGCCCCAGTGCAGAGCAGAGCGGGACAATCCCCTCCCTTGACTGGCTGGCGATGCTTTGCCTGATGCCCCCCAGGATGTGGTTGGCCCTCCTGGCTGCCAGGGCACTGCTGACTCATATTCACAAAAAATTACTTACTGAACGTTTTTGGAAAAAAAACCCCTCCATGAACTAAGTAGAATCTCACCTTTACATAACACAAATAAGTACTCTGTAAGGTGCTAACCTAAAGCAAGGAAATCTTCCCATTCTTCAGGACGCCCTCGTGCCACTGGTCCCTGGTACAACAGTAGGCCATTGGCGACACCAGTGATAAACTCTAAGGAGATGCGGCTCTCAAAGCAAGGCTGAAGAGGAGGAAACCAGGCATAACCATGGCCTCTGAAGCTGTGTTTTGTCTGCTGGCAGTCTGGTCCATGAAAATTTGCAGTACATTTGCATCTATTAAATAAAAAAATAAAAGCAAATTCAAGCAAATCCGCCATCCAAAGCAGAAGCTGCAAAGAGCTCTTCTGACAGCAGGACTCTCCACTTTAAACACAGGAGTCTGTGTTGCCTAGGACATAGCAAAGGTTAAGCACTAGCAAAATTTCCATCAAAATACCTTTCCTATTGACTTATTTGTACAAACAGAATTTAAATTTAGTTCAAAATGATAATATGTCTATGCAAGAATATTCTGTGAATAAACGATGGAGCTGTTGTAATATACAAAGTGCATGAAAACCTCTTACCTGTTGGGCATAAAAAAGAAAAAAAAGAAACCCACTTTTCACTAGGCTTTCTTATCAGCTTGTTTGAAGACTTCATGATGCTGGCAGAGAAAGCAAAGGAATCATGGAATACCAGGTTGGAAGGGTCTCAAGTATCATCTGGTCCAACCTTCCTTGGCAAAAGCATGGTCTAGACAACATCACCCAGCACTCTGAAGTCAAATCTCAAAAGTGTCCAATGTTGGGAAAACTGTCACTTCCCTGTGGAGATTATTCCAATGACTGATTATTCTCATTGTGAAAAATTTTCTACTTGTATCCAATTAGAGTCTCCCCAGGAAGAGTGTGGAAGGCAGTATCACCAAATTGATAAGAGGTGTGACAGTCATAGATCTTGTTATTGCAAGCTACTTGCAATTATTTTCTTTACACTATCAAAAAATAGATACTTGGGCTCTTTCTTTAATACTCTGTGGATTCTGTAGAAGAGAGTACCCACAGCATGACAATAACAAAACCTGTAAGCAGGAAAGCAAAGGAAACAGAAGTGGGCAGGAGGACAGGGAGAGAGATCAGTTGGTCTTCCATTTCTTAGTTTCTGCTTCCCATAGATTGCTAGTACCTACTAACAGCATCATGACAGGGGTAGGATGCAGGAGAAGATCACTAACAAAACTACTAAAAATTGAGAAGAAGCAAAGAAACCCCAGAGTTGAGCAAATGATGGGCAGCAGAGCCTACCACGGGCTTCTGGGCAACAAAATTTCCATGGTTAATTACATCTGAGCAGCAATGTCAGACTCAGAACTTTAATATGACAAGGGCTTCTGCAGCTTCAGTCTGAGTCCTGTCACTGCTATCAGGCGTACTCTGAAGAAGCCGGCCAGTGTTTCTACTTTCCTAGGTTGGGACGATCATTTTTAAAGAAACAAGGCTGCCTTCTGGAAGGGTACCATCCTGAGCAAGTATAATCCCATAATTTTTTTATTCTTATATTTATACTACATTATCTATGAGATCTCATTTTTGGAGAAACAAAAAGGAGGCAAGAAATGTGGGGAATGTTATTAAGTGACATAAGAGATGTGATTAAAACGTTTAAGAGCATTAAGATAGGCTGCACAAAATAAGAGCAATTTGCAGGGTGGCATTACTGAACTGGTGCAGCCTGGAAACTGTCCAAGGTTTTCCTGGAGACTATGATGAACCTAAGTATATACTTGAAAATAGATACTCTTTTTGCAAAACCGGTGCATGAAGTATAAAACTCATATCTGCCACAGTGAGAAGACACACAGTGATGTTCTGGAAGCTTACACTCATCCTCCTTACACACTGAACTAGATGCATTTTGTTTGCACACCAGACAAAGCTTTACCAACCTGTAGCCCAAATCAGTATCCACGCATGTGCCACCATTGAGACAGGGGTTTGTCTGGTATGAGGAGCAGGGAAGATGAGGACTCTCCCGAGCTGCACAGCCACACACAGCATGACTCAGGACTGTCACAGACACCAGTGAAATGCTTCCAGCTGTGGTTATGGTTGGTACATGGTTCTGTTCATGCTTACTGATGCATCCGCTGCTGTGAGTGCAGTTTGCAGTTACACATTCATCAATGCCAATCTGGGTGATATTCAAATCCAAGATGCTTTCCAGCTGTAGGGAACAATTAGTTGCATTCATCTGACTTTTCCATGGAGAGGAAACTCACTAATTACAGCAATGAAAAGCAGAAGTTTTGTTTATTTTCAAAACTGGTTGCTGTGCCACTTCCTTCCAATGTCTGCCTCACCCTATCCAGTCAAAGGCAGCTCAGTCTGGCATCTGTTAAGACCAAAGCCTGGGTGTAATTACAGCATGAGTAAGCACTTAGGGGGCAAAAATACTGTCGTATTCATTAGAGACTGAGTGGATAAATTTTAGTCACTGATGTTTCTGATGGATTATTTACATAGCATCTGAGCTGTACTTTTTATTTGAACTTCTGTCTTAAAAATACTGTGAGGCTGAACAGGCACTGGACAATGAAAAGATACCTTTCCTGGCAGGGGTGAGTGATACAGAAGCATTGATTCTAAACTTATTTCAACTTTCAGCCTCTGTGTACCAACAGACACATTTCCAATAGAGCGAGTCATTTAACTCTTATCATGCCTTTTTTTTTTTTTTTTTTGCAAAAGGGGCAGGAACTTTGCTAAATTGTCAACACACATTTCCAACCTGGTTTTCCACTGGGGAGTGCCTCTTTTATTGCTTTGCACCCTCTTAGATAGAAAGTTGAACCTTTTGACTGGTTTGTGAGTTTCAACTACAAAATATCTCTATGTAGAGGACTAAAAATTGAAACATTAAGACACCATGTAGAAAGACAACAGCTAAAGAAATCCTTTATACAGAGTTTTGCAGTCTTTTCAATAGGAAAAACATGTTAACAATCCTAAAAGCTCATTGTGTTTGGATGACAATGTATGTTTACAGGCTGGTTTTAAAACATTTATATTTAAAGCTTTTAGTATAATGCTAAAGGATTGATTGACTTCACTGATTAAACTATCTGTTTTACTCACACATTACTCCCTCACTCATTCTAAATGTGCACATTCACTAGGCAATGGACATTATCTGAATAGACACGACGAGAAGATGCTGTGGTTTCATACACAGAATAGATACTTACCCACACTCTGGAGGCTGCTACATTTCCATTGAGTTTTTCTGCTTTATAATAAGGTGGACCATTAACTGCAAACCAAACATCAATGCCTCGGGTTGGACTTGGGCTATTTAATACACTGAAAATGTGAACATTTTCCAGTTGGACAGACATAATTTCTGAAAGCAGCTTCTTCATCTGGTAGTATTTACTCTGTTTTTCAGGGGACTGGGATATGAACTCCTCTGGTGTGATATCTGTAATAAAAGTTAAAAATCTGACAAACACATATCTTGCAACTGTTGTAGCAATAGAAGAGAGAAGCACTGCAGAATATCACAGAAAATGGACCCAACTGCAAATTCAGGAGTGTTTTCATTTTTAGGCTCTGAAATTTTCCATGCTGGCTTCTGCTAAGGGTGTATGTTCTGAAATGTTTCTGACTTTTAATAATTTTTTTTGAATTATTTTTAAAGATCAGAAACATATTTAAGAATTTTTTCTTTTCTACAAAGGTTGTAACAATGTACTAAAATTTACTAAATTTCAGGCAGCCACTTGTTCAAATAGTTTTTCTCCTAAAATACAGATTGCTGCTTTATTTAAAAGCTCATGTAGAAATCAGACAAGCTTTTTCTTGCTGTCTTTTGTCTCCATAGATGTTCCCACACATGCAGCATCCAATGACTATGCAAATAAAGATGCATTTTCAAACCTAGAAAACTATTAACTCTCATCCCATATCTAAGAGCATTAGAATTCTAAGCATCAAAGCAGTAACATTAAAGAGGTAGATTTCAGCACTGTGGTCTTACCATGCCTGAGCACACTGCTCACCTTTAATTCGTACAGAACCAGCATTATGGAGGGCATCATCTTTGATTTCCTTCACTATAATCTTTACAGTTGAGACAACATCTGGCCAGACTCCATCAATGACTCTAACTCTTAAGTTGTATGTTCCTGGTGGGGTTCCTTCTTTAATAGTCAGCAAACCTGAGTTATCATTAAGGATAAAGTACCTGTAATAAGAGTTAAGCCAAGGAACAAGCTATGAGAAGTTCAAAAGCTAAGTACTAGTTATCATCACTGATGGTTTTTTCTGATCCACTCATCAGAGAAAGCAGATGTGCTCCCTCATGAAGCAGACCAGAACTTTTTTACCTTGCTTCCCGTTGGCTCCTAATGACTTTTCAGCAGTGTATCATTAAGGTTTCTTCCTGCTGCTATTCTGTATTAACTGTCTAGGAAGACTAAGGCTGTAACAGCCATAACCTTGGAAACAGTACAAACTCCTAGTGTGGATACATTCATTGCGAGTGACACCTCTTTCAAAACCTCTGAACAGCACATGTACCTCTCAGCCCCAGTCACAATCCAGACGCTTCAGTCTGTATACATCCAATACAAATAAGGGCTTAAAACCAGTGGTGACATGGAAACACCAGCTCTCCAGGAACTTGGATGAAGGAATCTGGAAGTTAGTGCAGTTTTTTTGTAGTGGCTCATTGATACAGATTATGACTGTGAACAGAATTTGGAATGGTGTTCTGGCCCATCAGACAATGGGAAGCAGACTGATTTGGCATCCAGCATTATTTACTGCAGCCTCACATTCAAGAAGGGCTTTTGGCGGTCTACACAAAGAAGTGTCTAACCAACAAAATGCTTTTGCCCTCCTGTTTTCAAAAAAAAGGCAGTGTAAATACTTGGGGGTCCAGAGGGGGAAAGTTTTCCATACATTTTATACAATTCCCTTTTTTCTCTCTAAATACCTTGATGTTTTCCCTTCAAATTGGTAGATTTTGCGGTCCCAGTCATCAGCGTCAGGGGCAAGCACCTGGCCCAGTACAGTCGTGGGGAGAATACCTAAAACAACATAGCATATAAGTGGCACAGTTGGACTTCTATAAAAATATTTGTGATAGTTCCCAAAGATGTGCACCTGTTTGCAAATGCCACATGGTGCCCTGCTTATTGGATATCTGCTGTATGGCTACATAGATTTAATTCTACAGATGTCTGCAATGAAAAGCAATGAGAAGGAAAAAAGAAAAACCGCCCCTGAGAATTTTCATTATTTTAACTGCAGTACCCAAACAACTTATAAAGTGGCTTAGACAGGGATTGGAATTTGGCAGAATAAACAGCCAAAATGCAGACTGGGTTACAAAATAAAAAACGAATGGCAATTTTGAGGAAATTACAGCAAGATAGAGAGGATGTCCAAAAAACAGTAATTAGGCTTATTTTGAGTAGATGGTGAGACTCTGGTGTGAGATGGAAAGCAGCATGTATTCTGCTGGTTTTGGATCCTCTCAGCAAAGCTCACAATTTATTAAGTTCTGGATTTACAAAGGATATTTCTAAAGGAAAGGTCCATGGATGTCCAAATTCATAGATTTACTAAGTAAAGAATCAAGGATACACAAAAAAGAGAGTAAATGTGGGACTTGACCTTGTGACAAGGAACAGCACAAACCTTGATAACAGTGGGCTGCATGCCAGAAGGAGAGAAAACTACTTCTCTGGAACTGTGGCAACAATTCGCTGGATATTTTGCAGGAGATAGTATACCAGATGCCCTGGTGTTTGACTTCCACATTACAGGAATCTAACATACAATATGATAGTTGCCTTCCAATTCTGTCTCTCCTTGTTATTATAATTAATCAACAATCTGACATCTTGAATAGTCCCTCACAGAAGTTAACAGTACCAATGTTTTTAACCTTTAAAGAGGTAACTAAAAGGGAATTCAGGCTTAAAGAAAAGGCTTGATGTTTAAGCCACAGGCACAGTTTCACAGCAAAAAAACAATCAAACTTGGTTTTAACTTCACAATAAGCTGAACTTAAAAACGATCATGCAACAGGCAGAACAATGTTCAAGTACAAATAAATATAAACAGCATCCAGTCAGAAGTAGTTTCTAGTGTGTCCACAATAGACAATCTATTTAATATGCTATCAAAGCACAGGATACACAGAAGAGTAGAAGAGGAAGGAATGATCTGAGCCAACATGGATGTATGCATCCCAAAATCTTTTTGCCTGCGTGGTTTATTTTGTTCTTGGGCTTATTATGTGGGGACAGTGGATCACAAGAAAACTGCTAGCTAATTGCCAAACCAAAAAGGGAAAGATGCTTCTCTCACACTGCCTGCAGCCAGCATTCACAGAAAATTCTACCATAACAGCATTTGTTAGCTGAAGACTTAGATGAATGTTTTAGGCAGTTTACACATGAGTTCAGCTTAAGTGTAGTCAGTAAAACTCAATTCAGTCTCGAGGAGAAAAAAAGGCTTAAGGAGAAAGAAAGTTCTCAGCATTCAGACTCATCTTTACAGCAACATTATGAACTTTGGTAATTTTTTCCCCTGAAATGTTAATGCTGCTGGAAAATTACTAATTTGGAACTAAGAGGTCATTATTCTATCAAGTTGGATAGAAACATAACAGAATAGCAGCCAGTTATGCTCTTCCTTCAAGGCTGGTTCAGTTTCTTCCACACATCAAGTGGCCCGGAGTCCTACTCTACACACCTACTGCTCTCTGTTGGGTTTAAGCAAACTTCAGTAGCACCTCTACTAAGATTTTAGCTTATGTAGAACAGGACAGAGTCCTCCTGTGAAACTCACAGCTGCCTCTTTTGACCTTACTGTCACACTTGGAAGCAAACATTAGGGAGTGATTTACCATCATAGCTGTAAATGAGACATTCCATGTGGCCAGCAGAATGCGGGTGGTCATTTTGGTCCCCAATATTCACAGTCAGTGTGTTGGTGGAGCTCATTGGTGGGATCCCGCTGTCTGTGATCAGGATGGGCAGATAGAATGCCTTGTGCACTTCTCTGTCAAAGGTATGCAGTGCAGTGAGCAATGCACTTCCATTGTGGAAGTCCTGCAAGTTGAAGTTGGTCAGACTATCGAAATCGCTGAGAAGGCGAAAGGAGAAAGGTGCTCCGTTTGCAGCAGTGTCTCGGTCCTTAGCATACAGCAGTGTGGAGGTCTCATTCATCTGGACAACCTGTGGAGAAGCTGTGTTTTCCCAGACCACTGGGTTATAATGAGCCTCAAACTCTGGACCATTGTCATTTACATCCTGCAGAGTCACCAAAACAGTGGCACTGCCAGTCAGAGGGGGCTGCCCCATATCAGTGGCAATGACGATGAGTTGGTACTGTGTCACTGTCTCATGATCCAGAAGCCCTGCAACCGTCAGCCACCCATCACTAGTCAAAGAGAACTGGCCACCTGGGTCAGATTTGTTTAGCAGGTGGAAAGAAAACCTTCCATTCAGGCCAGAATCCAAGTCAACAGCAGAAACCTGAATAACTTTGGTGCCAACTGGCACATCTTCTGCCAGTGCAGCCACTTCATAGAACTGGGGGTAGAAGACAGGAGCATGATCATTTGAATCCTCCACATAGATCACACAGTGAGTAATGCTGAAGAAATCCATGTCTTCTGCTTTCACAGTCAAATTGAATACCCTCTCATGCGGCTTCTCAAAGTCAATTTGTTTTCGTAGCCGGATAAACCCACAGTTGTTGACTTCATCTGTCTCTATGGAGAACTTGCGGTCATTGTCTCCATCAAGGATGCTGAACGTCACCATGGCATTTTCTCCCTCATCTCGGTCCACAGCAGATACCACCATCACCTCGGTGTTAATACTCGCATTCTCAGAGACAAATGCCGTGTAAATCCTTTGCAGGAAGACTGGAGCATGATCATTTACATCAGTCACCAAAATAGTGGCAGTGCCTGTCCCAGTGAGTCCTCCTCCATCTCTGGCCTCAACCACTACTAAGTACTTGTCTTCCTTCTCTCGGTCCAGGGTCCCAAGCACTGTATAGATGGTGCCACTAACAGAGTCAATTGAGAACAAGTTCAGATTAATTTCATTTTTGATGTTCTGAATGATACTGTATGTTAGCACAGTGTTCATACCAGCCTTTGGGTCATCGAGGTCCACTGCTGTCATTTCCATGACAGGAGTGTCAGCCGGAGCATCCTCAGGGATGTGGCCCGTGAAACAGCCATCCAACACACAGAGGAAAAGGGGTGCGTTGTCGTTCACATCCCTCACTTCTATGATCACATCTGCAAAGCCAGTCAGTCCCTCTCCACTCTCATCCGTTGCAAGAACAAGAAAGCGCCACGTTGATCGCTTCTCACGGTCTAACCTTTTATTTGCGCTGATCTCACCTGTGCTCTCATCGATGCTGAATTCACTACTGGCCCCCTGCCCATGCAGGGAATAGCTGATGGCATTTTGATCTGCTGCTTGGTCGGGGTCTGTTGCAGAAACCTGGAACAAGCCACAGCAGGCAAGTGTTTATGTAAAAGAAAAAAGGAAATCACCGTTCCCTTATTGGTGGCAGCTGGTATTGTGCAGGCTAAATAAATACCATGCATTTTAACAGCAAGCATCTACTGGTTTGTGTAATTCAAGTACTCTTTCAATAAACATCATGCACAGCCTAGAGAAACAAAAAGATGACATTTAGACAGACTAGTATATTCTACTTCCCAGTATATTTTGGAAAGAGGAAATAAGTATAGGAAGAATCAAGTGGAAATAATAACGGATCTGCTGAGCAAATGTTTCTTGTAAAACTCTTTGGATCTGGAATACAAAGACAAGCAGGGGCTGTTTCTTTCCAAGTGAACAGAAGGCTGTGAAAACAGGCCATACATCCAAGCATAGGCCTGAGAGAACTCCCAGCTTCTGATTGGCATCCAGGGATTGTTTGTGGCTGCTAGTTGGGCCAACCAGGAGCTGCTATAACAGCTAAACAATGAAGATAATTGAGCTGGAGTCAAAGAACAATCCCTGGTAATGTTTATTTGGTACTATGCACTATATGAGGTACATGTGCCAACCATGCTATGATTATACAGTTACTCAAAATATGCAAACTCTGCATTTTTCAACATTTAGAATCACAGAATTTTAGAATCAGGCTTAAAATCATCCAATCCAACTGTTACTTATCTTAATCAAGACAGCAAGTCCACCACACAAATTAACCAGGCTTTCTTTCTTTTTTTACAGAAAGTTGTAATATCAGTTCTAATCTAAGAACTAATCTAATCTAAGTTCTAATATCAGGCTTCACCCACCCTAAATAAACTATCTTTTTGGATTTGTGTGAATGGATGGGGCTGAGCTGAACACAAAGTCAGGTTTTACCCTGTTTTGTGCAAGCAGCTTTACCTTTAGGACGAGTACAGGCAAATCTGTGAGCTCTTCTGAAACACTGCCCTGGTATTCATTCTGAGTGAAGACTGGTGCTTCATCATTCTTATTGACAACATTGATGATGATAAGAGTGTGGTTTTCCCATTTTCCATCAGAAGCTACAAGCCTGAGCTCATAATGTTGTTCTTGTTCATAATCCAGAGGCTGAGCAATGAAGACAGTTCCAATCTCAGGTTCCACATCAAAAACTCCTTTCACATTTCCTGATGTGATCTGATACCTCAGTTTGGCATTCGCACCTACAAGAGAAGGAAACAATTGCTGCCTGTTCACCCTATGAATGCTCAATCCAGCTATGCACAGTGGAAATGTATCCAAGAGAAGCCTTATTTGCCCAGACTGTTATAGTGTGTGTGTGTGTGAGATAAAATATAGACACAGCCACAAACACAATGATATAGGTACATAATTTGAAGGATTTGTGTATGGTAGATTGAGGGTTAGGTCTGCATTTATGTTTACAAATACAATTTGCAGACACAGACAAGCACCTGAAATGAAGGAATTGTGTACCTCTAATTTGTTCTGCACTCATTTGCCAATAATAAAGTAACATACTATTAGAATCCTAGAAGCTATTTTTACTCCATGTTTCCTAACCCTCATTTCAAATGCCAATATTCCTTAACTTTTTTTAAACCACTGGGTGGTGCTAAAATATAACACAAGTCACACAGTAACACTAAAAGGACTTGAAAAGAGAGGCAGGGTCCACTCACCCTCATCTGCATCATCTGCTGTTGCTGTCACAACAGGACTTCCAACATCCCTGTCCTCATCTATGCTGACCTCATACACTGACCGAGGAAATGCCGGAGCGTTGTCATTCACATCACTGACAAAAATCCTTACATAGGCTGTGTCTAAGAAGGAGATGCAAGAGGAACAAGAATAGAAATAGCAGAGGTGGAATACCTTGTATTATTCCAGACAGCTCATATACCCCCCACATCTATAAAAATTAAAGAACCCAATCTCTAATATCTTTCACCCAACACAGAATTCCTTACTAGTATTACCTGTGTTAGGCTGCCCATGAACACCAGGTCTAGCAGATTCTGAGGAGTCCTGAGACTGAACTTCAATCAGGAAAGAGGCTCTTTTCTCTCTGTCAAAAGATGCATGTGTGGAAATAATTCCTGTCTCAGGCGCAATGGTGAAGAACTGGTAATCCTCACTAGAATCTTTCAATATTAAGTAGCGAACCTAAAAAGGAGATAGTTAAGAGAGGTTACATTCTCAATTTTCATTTGTATGTTCAGGTTCTGTGATCTCCCCTTCCTCAGTAGCCTTCTGGTTCTGCCTGCAAGTAGTAACACTCTGAGGAAGGACAGATCATCTGAACATGATTTTTCTAAGTATTTTGCTCATTTTGATGTCAAAAGCCCAGAATTCTCAAACAGAAGAACCAGTGATATCAAGGCTCATCAAGCCCACTATCTAATTTCCAACAGTGGCCAACAGGAGCAGTTAAGTGAGATCAGGAGTAACAGGACAGAGAATGTATGGAATGACATCTTCCTTGGTGCCTCCTCATCTTTTAGCAATCCACTGTGTTTCTGAACTCAAAAAAACAGAATAGAAAAAATTTGAGCTAACTGATAATTTGTGTTCTGTTCAACAGAACTGAGTAAATTAAAACCTCCACTGATAAAAACTATCCATTTTTTCTTTATTCTCTGAAAAGAAAAACATTTCCATTCCCACCACCAGGCCATGCTCAGAGCGCCACCAAGCAGTTCTACCACGCAGACTGCCCTTCAGAAGTTGTAAAATGACAGCTCCAGAATGGCAAATCTCCACTAGCCAGAGTTTTTCACAGAAGGGCTAGTGAGACTTTTTTTAAATGGCCCAGGAAAATGCCCAGAAAATAAGCAATTTCCTTCAGAATTCTGCTTTTTTCTAGGGTTGGGTCATTATGACAGTGATGATCAAATGGTGAAATGAAATTCTATTTAATTGACCATATTTAAATGGCTGTGAACAACTGACAATAATCACTGATGATCAATTAAAAAATGAACTGAAGAGACAAGAGTTTGGAAACATATCCACATCCACTTGTCTTGTCATGGGAATGGCTACCCATTCTCACTAATTACAACAGTAAAACTTGACTATCATGAGGAAAAGAATTGAATGTAAGGTCAAACCTCTCCATGTAAGCCAGAATCCAAGTCCATGGCTAACACCTGAACCACTGATGTGCCAACATCAGCTCCTTCTGGCACAGACACCTCATAGTTAGAAGACACGAAGAATGGAACATTATCATTGACATCTGCAAAAGGAGGTGATGAGGATCATGATAAGAAAATATTTGAAGACTTTGTTTTACTGTGTTGATTTCTTTCCCCTACATTTGTGCTTTACTTGAAGAAAGAACTCACATGGTTCATGGTAAGAAACAATCCTACTCTGGGTCTTCCCATTCTTGTGGTAGCTGTCAGGAGGCATTTTTAAAGACATTGAGCAGTTTCTGAGAGACAGTGGCATAAGTTCAGCTAAGATACTAGCTAAGGATTTGGCCAGCAATATTCTTATACTAAGACCATGAATGCCAGTACCAGGACCAGTCTTCCATCCACAGTCTGTAAAGAGTTGGTTAACTACATCAGTAATTAATATCAGTGTTTTATTAAGACTAACATACCATGGAAATTAAAATTGCAGAGTCTATAGAGTTGTCAAAGAAGGGGTTTCCTGCCCTTTGTGGGGGAGGACAGCCAGCATTACATTAGGCTGTAGGACCTAATGTTTATTTAGAATGCAATTGCACATTAGCCTCCCCTCATCTAACTACTGGCTAATGTCTAAAGGAAGCCTGCTGATCTTCCCGCTCCTGTCATTCTGCTCTAAGGCACGGGATTCCCCTTCTCATAACCTGGATCATGTGGCCCCGTGTTTACAGTGCTCATTTTGTTGCTCTGAGAGAGACTGAATTTCTTGAGAAAAAAAGGTTAGCTGTCACCTGACATGCTCTGCAGCATTGTGATCACCAGATCCAATGCAAGGGACGTGGTGACACAGTGCAGGTCAGGGAAAGGAAGGGCTGCCCCAATAGCAGCTGTCTGCAGTCAGGTCAGATTATGCACAAAGCAAAGCCACATTAAGCTCACATCAGTGCTGGCCTTGCTTGTTGTCCTTGCCTGACCCTGGTGAAACACGAACTGGAAAAGACATGTCCATGTTTTGGAGGGTCAGTTTCTGGCACATTTATTCCATAAAACTGCTGTGTTGGACCAGGTGAGCATAAGGGATGTGCAAGAGAACTATGGCAGCACTGACTCAAATCCATTTAAACTGCTCTGGAGTCAAATCCTCCTGCTCAACCCATGACAAATCAGTCCATGTTCCTCTTTGTCTGTATGATGTCTAAACTCAGAAATGCTGCACAGTCCCCATAGTCTTTCTGCACTTCGCACAGTTTAACAGCCACATTTTAAGAAAGTAATTTTCCTGTGTCGTGGAATCATGCCAAACTAGAGGAGCTTTAATGACATGTCTTGGCTCTGTCTCTCTTTGTCAAGAGCAGATAAAAAGTTTCTCATCTCATTCTGCAAAGCCTGAAGCACACATTTGGCTTTACTACCACCATATGACTCCACTGATTCTAACACACATCTGTTTGCAGGACTGGTGCCTTAAATTATTTTTTCCTAAGTTTTCAGTGTGGGCTCCCATAAATCCCAGTTTTCTTTCTCTCTTATGTGCATAATCGCCTGTGAAAACATCTATTCTAATAGTTTGTGTTTTTTTAATTATTTTACAGAAGAAAATATGTCTTGTTAAAGAAACATTTCATCAAATTCACTGAGCAAGATAAGAAAAATAAGATGCTATAAAAAACTTCCTTTTCCATGTACTTGTGCATAAATAAAAGACAGTTCTGCATATGAAATTTTCTGGTGGTTATTTCTCTCAAAGTTTTTTAACTTGCTTTTTTCTCCCACCAATGCATACATGTGTTCATAACCACTTTTTCATACAAAATACTAAGTTACTGAAAAGGAATTTTTACTTGTGAGCAAAATGGATTTTTTGACAAATTCTAATAACTGGACTATAGGAAAAACTTTTTGGAACATGGTCCGTTAACTTCAAAGAGGCTCAGACCCTGACTTGAAGAACTCTTGCTCTACAAATCTGAAGGGTTTCTGCATTGGTGAACTGTTTAAGATAGAACAATGCTGTGATAAAGCAAAGCAGGAAAGTTGGATTCCCATTCAAATTACTAGTTCATTCTCATTTCCATGGGGGTCAGAGAGACAAATGTTTTTGCCGGGGACTTCACTTATTGATGTTTTCATCAGAATGTCTACCTATCAAAAGTAACTCCACTAATGCTGCAAAAAGCAGAGATTAATATCAGATTTACAGTTTTATGTGGATCTACTGGAGTTCAGCCTTGCAAAAAGATCCTACTATAAGGAGAGTTGGATTAAATTTTTGAAAATTGCACCTATTGTAAGGACCCTTGTAATTTTATTTCTAGAGGTTTAATCTCAGTGTGCAATAGACAAGTCTGAATGTAACAAAAACCCCTAAGCAGATATTCAACACAAAGCCAGTCTGTGCTGTTTCTCTTTCAGTAGCACAGGCTATTTCCAGTAATACTCATTTCCTTTCAATAGTTTTCAATTACTAGATTTCTCCTCCTAACAGAAGAAAATCTTTCTAATTACATTTACAGAACCAGGCACTAGTGTTGCCTAAACATTCAGACAGCCCCTTTTTGCACTATCACATTTCCACATTTGATAGTCGTACTTAGAAATTGTAAGGTCAAAAAGGTCAAATAGACTTTTTTAATGACCACAAAACTTTTTACAGGACAGAAATGTACAAAGCATCCTTAGGTGGCTTGGCATTTCATAGGTGTTACCTTAATTCATGACATTCCACTAAAAATTAAAAGAATGTTGTTCTGAACGAGCTGTTCTAACAGCAGCAAAGCTTACCTGTTATGTTCACACAAATAGTGGCAAAGGAAGCTAAAGGAGTCATTGCTACATTTTGTGCCCGGACTGTCAGGGTGAAAAACTTAGTTGTCTCAAAGTCAAGTGGTTCAGCGACTAGAAGAGAAGCAGATCCATCAGCTCTGTTTGGCTTCAGATAGAAACGAACTGGCATGTTAGTCTCTGGAACTTGACCCTCCTCCAGATTATATGTAACCCTGGGATCACCAAGAGGGGATGTGGCTTTGATAGTCTGAAGAAGAAAAAAGCCACCACATATGTTCATGAGGCACAGGATTGCAAGTGTTACATGTTCAGTTTGATGGCAAGAACATACGTACATATATGTCCTCCAAGAACATACATGCCTGTACAACTGAGAAAAGAGACAAAAGAGAAACAGCTTACAGAACTGAGTTTCATTTTACAACATTTAGGTTTGATGCAGGTCTTTAATCAACAGGAAATTTACCTGCCTGTAAGGGCACCAAGCAAGAACTGCATCACTGGCTAAAGGAAATCCCTTCTCTCTCCCCCTTCTAAAGCAAAAGCGATGCAAAAGGAGATCATTTGTCCACAGAGTTGTACATTTTACCCATCAAGTTACAGGACAAAAAACTAAATGGTTTGCAAGTGCTTGGATAGTGCATGCAGGAGGAGGAAGGCAGGAATTTTCTGACAATTTATGGAAGACACAGTCCTTAAAGAATAAGTCTGTATGGGTTAAAAAGGAATTAATTTGAGTTAGAAGAACCCAAAGCAAATTACAGTCATTCTATGCTCTAGTGCTAAGCTGAGAAAAGCTGTAGGAAAGAGGCAGGCAGGTAGCACAGTCCACTAAGGATGGAGGAGTGAGGAGCTGACCCTTTGTGGGAACACTTAAAGATTTCCCATGCTGGCAGGGCACAGGTCTTGCTTCTATGGGAACACACCCTGATGGCCATTGGTGTAAGAAGTCCCTGAGGAAACTGCTGCCAGCTGAAATGCCAGCCTATTCTCCAACAAGTACTCCTGACAAACTCTAACAGGATACACAGTGGTGAAGACTGATAAGGGAACTGCCATGCAGTAAGGTTGCAGAGTGGGCATCCACGTACTTTTGACATGGACACAGAGCACAACAGAGGAGGAAGTTGAAATGAAGAAGAAGGGAAGTAATTGCACTTTTAACATACCACTATCTTGGTGTCACGAATGGTGTTTTCGGGGATAGTCACCCAGTATCTGCTCTGCTCCCACTGGGGTGGCTGGCTGAGTGCATTAGTGACAGTGACCATCAGCTCCACGGTGCTGCTCCTGTTCCCACCATCAGTCGCTACAATATAGCGGCTCATGCGTGTTGTCTATGAAACAAAGAAGATTGAGAATATTTGCAAATCATTTTTTACAAACCAAGAGATTGCAATTAACCCTCTGCAATGGATTTGAGGGGTTGGAGGTTGCTCTGTTCCAAGCAGTCTCACATTACCTGGGGTAGCGGGCAGTTCACATACACCCAACCTGTGCTGGGGTTGATCTGGAAGTATTCCAGTTGATGCTCTAACATTGAGTATGTGACAGCAGCATTCACACCCTGGTCACTGTCATGAGCTGCAACACGGAGGAAACTCATCCCCACTGGAGTGTCTTCGCTAAGAAAGTCTTTGAAAAGACAAAGGTACTGTCAGCAGGTCTGCTCTGGTTTACCAGGCTGTATCTGTAAAGAAATACCCCTGTATGGGAGATCAAATGTTTCTGTAATGAGGCAGGTAATAAAGTATTGTCACCAACAGAGTGTCTATAGTCCTCTTTTAGCTTCCCCTTCCCTCTCCTCTGCCACCCTGGTTGGTGATGCAGGTTTAATGACACTGTTGCTGCCACACCTCTCCACGGTGCCTCTCCACGGCCACGCTGGCAAACCCCACAGCCACACACATGCCTGCTGCTTCGGATCACAGCCCAGGCTGCTGGGATCAGCTGATGATTAAAGCAGGTGGGCATCAAAGGGAATTCTGTGTGAACCGCATTGATCCTGAATGAGTGGTGGCAGCAGCACTGCCAGTGGGAGACAGGAGGTAATCACAAAACATTAAGACTCAGGTCACACCAAAGAGGTCTCCAACACCCCAGTGTTTTGGAGAATCTGCCCAGGGTAAAGGCAGTGATTTTATACCTGTCCCTTTCCTTAGGTCTCACTCCCTGTTCCCAGCAATACACCTGACACAGATGTCGTGTCTTTGTGCCCGTAATTCTAGACAGACTTCCTTCTTTGAATCTGCTTACATAATCACCAGCCAAAGATCTGGTGGCAAAGAGTCACATTTTGAAGTGCTCATTGCAAAGCAAAGTAATTAATTTTGTCTTCCTAAAGCCTGATTCCTGGGAGGGACACCAACAAAAGGATGAGAAATTGTGAGCAGTCATTTCCTACTCCACTCTGTGAGGCACAATTTTATATGAAGCTATCGCATCCCTGTCAGCTGTCTTTCTTTCACATTCCAGTTTTTACACTGCTCTGATCTGACTTCAGACTCACTCTTCCCTGTATCCTCATCCATCCAGTCCCAATTCCTTCTCCAAGTAGCAATGGGTGCTTGCCTGGTCATGGTTTTGAGCTGTTTCCATGCACTAAGACTCCAGTGTATTGAAATAGTGCTGATGGGACAAGGCCCTTGCAGTTAGGTTTAGACAACTCAGACCTCTATTTAATCATGTCTTGTTCAGAAACCATTTCATATCTTTGATCTCCCTTGGAAGTGTCTCCTTTAGCATTTCTGAGGTGCGACAATCTGAACTGCATACGACTTATAAAGTGGTGTGGTCATGTTTTCTGTTTTGGTTTTCTCCCAGTCTGTGGCAGTGGAGCAGTAAAACTTTAAACCACAACAAGCACTTGCCTCATGAACAACAGTTAACTTCCCTTATCCCCTGTGTCATTTAATTGTCCTGGGATTCTTGTCCCTGGTGTGTCAGTAACAGCCAAAGATAATCTCAGAAGAGAATTACTGGCACTAAAATAGAATAATGAAAATGGAGTTAACTGCTGAGAAACACTGTAAAATACCCTTTTTTGTGTGTTTATGCTGTGTTTAACAGTCAAATTCTGTTAATCACATTGTAAGAAAAAATACCAAGTTACTTGAAAGGGCTGTACTCTCTCATTTCGTGTGCTTTTCTTGCTGCTGGTGCAACTCTAACATTTACTATATCACCCCTACTGCAGGGAGTTAAGCATTTCTTTAATGTTTGCTTTGCAGGCATATGATAAGACGCATGGCTAAATCAGGATTTGACCAACATCCTAGTGCTGAAGAATAAAGAACCGGCCATTCTTTCCAGGCTGAATAGAAACCTCTGACTAATGGCATTTGATCTTGTTAGGGAAGCAGCTATTTTTAATTCTGTGACGTACGAGCATTGATTACTTATGTATAGATGCTGGGAAAGTGCTATGCATAAAGTGACCTCATTATCTGCAGTTTTGCCATCCCAAAGGGCTGCCTTTGCTTCAGGACCTTTGCTGGTACCCCGTGCTCTGGAAAAAAGGAAGGAAATCTGTCCATTCCTCAGAAGTGCTAAATCCACCATAATTACCAAAGGCAACCTCTCAGCTTCACAGCATTTGAATAAAAAGTACTGGGCAGTTTCACCTGAAGGACATGTTTGGCAGTAGAACAGAAAGGTTCACTTTGCACAAACATTACCTTTACCTCAGATACTTGTTTGCTCTGCTCAAAAAGATTTCTCAGAGAAAAATTTCTCAGCGCTGCTTTGGCCAGGTTTGCAGAAAACACTGGTAGGAATGTAGAAATGGCTGTTCCCAAGCTGCACATTTTAACCAATTTGGTACTTGGAGATAGTTGCTACAAGATACTCTAAAAGGTGCAACACTATTTTCTTTCTGTTCCTGTGCATAACCCTGAAGTGTGGATGTATATTTTGCCTATTTCCTAGCAGGCCACTTCTCCTTGTTAAAATCCTGACATACAAACATCCAACCTGTTTTTGAATCCTGCTAAAATGCTGGCTGGCCCCTGTGATGCTTAAGACAATTTAGTTATGAGCAACTTCAATTTAATAAGGCATTGGTCCCCACTTTGCCCTTCATGACATTTCCACACAACTGGCAAAACATCTCCAAAATGGACTTGTCACATGCATCATCAATTTTTTGCCATTTTGAGGCAATAATGCAAGGAAGGGCGTGTTCTAGCCCATCATCTAGAAAGTATGCTCATCATTTGTGGATGGTATTAAATATAGAGGGTCCAAGAGTAACGAAGTGCGGGGACTGTACTGTAAAAACATCAAGTCAAATTAAGTGAAACACTGTTGAAAAACACATCATGTGGGGGTGATAAAGGGAATGTCACCAGGGCAAACAGCAAAAGCTACTTCAGCACTACAGTTACAGGAACTCCCAGCCAAAGGCAGCATAGAAATCAAGGATTTCAGGCTGTTTGACAAGACATAAATGCCACTTCATCCTACTCAAACAGAGGTGCAGTGCTAAAGAGACACAGATGACAATTGTACTTCTAGTCAGGGTTGATGAATTCCCAGCTAGAATGTCATACTTTGTTTTGGAAGATCAAATAAAAATTCAATGTGGAGAAAAGTGGTGCAGGGAAAAGCTGCAAAGGGAATAAATCAGACCTGCCTCAGCTCTAGGAGTGAAGACTGTCAATGTTTTTAAGAGTACAGTGATGAATAAAGAGAGCTGATCAACTCTGTGCATTTCCACTGATGATAGATTAAGCAGTAATCAGATTAGTGGGTAGCAAAGGAAGACTGATCACCTAAAAAACTGACCACTGTTACAAGGAACTACTAGCCAGGCTCACGTGGTAGTACTGGAAGAGGTAGGTAGTTAAGTAACACTCACACTGATAGCGACTGTTCTCAAACTTGGGATCGTTGTCATTGAGGTCAGCGATGAGGACAGTGATCTGGCAGACGCCGATCAGTGGCTCCTGTGCCTGGTCCGTGGCAGTAACAGACAGCAGGTACTCCTTCTGCTTCTCCCGGTCAAAACTCTGCGTGGTTCTGATGACCCCTGGGGACACAGACACTTCCTGTTCTGCATGTCACAGCCTCGGGAATGAATTCACAGAGTGAATTGTGCAGATGTGCAGATAGGGATCTGCACATAGATCCCTATCTGCACATCTGCACAAGAGGAAGCTCTGACTGCACACAACACAACTGTCGAGCTTCATCCACACCAACCCTGGAACACATATCTTGGACAAGACCAACTCCAGTCCCCCCATCTCTCCTCTCCTCACATGTCACCTGCTGCCAGCACTCAACAGCTTTCTTTCCTGCTGCTTGATAAGGAGCTTCAGCCTGATTACCTTATTATTTCACAGCTGTTGGAGCACAGAAGGACTTTTTCATTCTTATCAAAAAATCCCTCTTAGATTTAGTCCAGTGATAGTCCAAGTAACTGAATCAGCTCATTATTACTTTGAGGAAGAGTCACACCACAGAAAGCACAAGTGATGTGGTCAAAGTTATCTCTACTACAGGAGCTGAAGGCTGTCTCATTGAACAGACTAAAACTGGGTAAAATCACATAGCTCAACGGATAACTCAAACAATTTTCTCTAAATCTTCAGTCTTCCCTCCCTACTAATTAAGCCTCTCCCTGTCTATGTTATTTTCTTCTGGTTAACAGACTTCAAACTGGCCTTCTTGAGATCACTTTTAGATCTATATCTCTACTATGCTCAGGGCCAGAGTTCTGCAGCTCTGTTGTAGGCCCTTCCAGTATCCTACACAGTCCTGGACATGACAATATCACATTTTACTGTTTTGACTGTAGGAACTTTAACAAAATTTGTAACTGTCATTTGAAATACATCATATATCAAGACATCATTGCCCTGTTTTGGTATGAGGGTTTTGCCTGCACTGCACTGGATCTTCTATTTATGCATGAGATGAAAAATAACCATGGCCACATTGAAGGGAAGAACAAACTCAAGCTGTTAAAATCACACTTTCTTCTCTGGATTTTTATGGCTACATTTGATCCAATAGGAAGGTAAGTGATGCAGAGTAGGTTTTTATCTTCTTATTGAACTGGGATTTATTTCCCTACTTAATTTGCATTTGGGGTCCCCAACACAAGAAGGACTTGGACCTGTTGGAATGAGTCCAGAGGAGGGACATGAAGATGATCAGAGGGTGGGAGCATCTCTCCTATGAAGACAAACTGAGTTGTGATTTTTCAGCCTGGAGAAGAGAAGGCTCTAGGGAGATCTTACAGAAGCCTTCCAGTACTGAAGGGGGTCTACATAAGAGTTGGAGAGGGTCTATGGGCATGTAGTGATAGGACAAGGGGTAATAGCTTTAAATTGAGGGAGATTAGGAAGAAATTCTTTACTGTGAGAGTGGTGAAGTACTAGCACAGTTTGCCCTGAGAAGCTGTAGATGCCCCATCCCTTGGAAATGTTCCAGGCGAGGTTGGATGGTGCTTTGAGCATTCTGGTCTAGTGGAAACTGCCCTTGCCCAAGGTAGGGCAGTTGGAACTAGATGATCTTTAAGGTATCTTCCAAACAAAGCCATTTTATGCTTCTATGATTTGAATCACTACAACCTTATTTTGACCAAATCTATGTGCATGGCTATCCATATACTATGAGCATTTTCCAGTGTTTGTTCTACAAACTGCTACAGCTAATCCTGCAGTTACACTGTTAAAGCATGAGCCCACAAGGACACATTCATACAGTGGCATTTTCATTACAATACAATGGCATTTTCATTTCATCTCAGTAACATGAACCTACTGACCTGTGTCTGGGTCAATGCTGAAGCCCAGGGGAGCTCCGTCTCGGTGCATCAGCCCATACTTCACCTCTCCATTGACGCCGAGGTCTGCATCATAGGCTTCTACCTGTAGCACATACGTGCCTGGAGGCTGATTCTCCAGAACCCAGGTGCTGTCACTGTAGTAAGCGCACTAAAAATACATCCAAACATCTGACCCTAAATATTACACAGAGCCACATGAATTTTCTGCACAGTGTCAATGTTTTTTTTTTCCCAGCAGGTCTGAGAAAAACCTCAGAAGAAAATCATTACTATTACTTATAATCACACAGAAATCAATCTCTAAGGGAGAAGAAGGAAACAAGAAGAATGAAGACTTTACACTTCATGTATGAAGAAAGCTGACTGCTGTTCACTTACAAGTTCATTCTGCTCTGCACACCCAGTCCCCTCAGCCCGCCAGCAATCACCAGTAGCTAGGGAGTGTCTATAACCCAGTTATGGATGGGAAAAGAGTATCTGCAGAAAAACATCTTACCTCTCTGAAGACAGGCTTATTGTTATTAATATCATTAACTCCTACAATAACCTCAGCAAAACTGCTAAGAGGGGTGGGTCCCCCTGAGGCATTGTCGTCTATCGCAGTGATGTTCAGGGTGTATTGTGGCCCTTTCAGGTTGGGCGGTGGGCTTCTGCGGAGCTTAATGATACCTAAATGTGGAAGCATAAAGTGTCATTTTAATTTACTTGGTAAACAAACAAAATCAAGTGAGCATCACATTTCTCTGCCACTGTATTGTTGGTTCAGTTTGTATTTTGGTTGCAAAGCATAGAAATCTGTCAACTTAGTCTGCACCGCCTTGGGCCAGGATTCCAGGTTTTGACTGACAGTTGTAGAACAACCATCATATCAAAGACCTAATCCTCACTGCACCAGCTCCAATCATAGGTTATATGAATATGGTGCTTTCTTATGGTTTTTGACATACATGTGAAGCAGAGTCAATAGAGATCGGATGGTAAATAACTGTTCTAAAATCTCTTTCCTTACCTTTCTGGCTATCCAGTTCAAAGTTGCCCTCCTCATTGCCTCCTGTAATCAGATACACTAGCCCATCTCCATCAGGGTCCTCTGCCCGAACAGTAGCCACCAAGGTGCTGGGACCAGCATCTTCCGACAGGAAGGTTCTGTAACTGATGGACATGAGGGAGCAATGGCAGCACACACAGTATCAGAATAACCATTGCCATGTTCACCATCAGGCAAGACTATAAATTCATTATGAATGGGTGGGGGTTTTTTCAA
This sequence comes from Xenops minutus, assembly GCA_035221455.1. NCBI lineage: Eukaryota > Metazoa > Chordata > Aves > Passeriformes > Furnariidae > Xenops > Xenops minutus. The sequence continues at coordinate 127,888,120 of JAWWEE010000074.1, read as the reverse complement.
GCTTCGGACATGCAATCATGGAATCTTTAATTGGCTTAAGATGCAACTTGACTCTTCCTTGTTCAGTACAGGGTACTTGTTTTAGGATTGTAAACCTGCCCTTTGGGCATACATAATTTCCAAGGAACTTTTGGAAGATATGAATATGCGCCATACTACACTGTACTTCAAATCAGGGTGACATCTCCTAGAGCTGAGAAAAAGGACTAGCATCTGTCATGATGTGTTTCTTATGTCCCTATATATTAATGAAAAGCACCAGATACTACAGAAATGAATGTAAAACAGTATTTCATTTTCTAATTAAATTATATGTATGTTTTGTATTTACAATATGTCCATACTTCAAAGCTGTGCAAATAGAAATTGTATTGATCAAGGACAGAAAAGAAAAAGGGATCTTCAACAAGCAGGGCCTCAACTGACAACAATATGATATGTTGATGCTAAAATTAAGTTTTAGAGTTTGCTAACTACCATTTTTATCTGTCATCTATATGGATATACACTTATCTATATGGATAATCACTTAGAAATTAGAAGTCAACACAAGAAAATCATTCCCTGCATAGTTGGGTCTTTGATTCATTCTATTCTTTCTCTGTAAATATAAAGTCAATAAACTGATATCACAACTGGTGTATTTTTTTAAACAATCTAGAAATGAAAGTCCAATTACTAAAGCCTTTCTATATAGAAAATACCCTTCAATTTCACTTTTACTTATAGTTGCACAAAACAAGTGACCATTTAGCCAAGTGTTATTAGGGCTATGCATATGAACAGCATCTTTTAAACCAAAGCAGGTGTTCAAGAAGCCTTACACAGGCTGGGAGAAGATGGGAGCCTCGTCATTGACGTTGGCCATTCGAATCCGCACAGACGCCGTCCCTGTCCGAGGGGGGTGTCCTTTATCGACAGCTATCACCACAAACTCATACATATGGTTTGCTCGCTCAAAGTTCAGCCTCTGGTTAGAATTGATGACCCCGTGATGCGTGATGGAAAAATCAGTGCTCTGGATGAAGTAAGTGATCTCAGAGTTGGAGCCAGAGTCGCAGTCTGTTGCAAGCACTATAAAGAACACATTTAAAAGCCCAGTCATACTGTGAAAAAGGGTTGATTATGCTATTTCCTACAAAGTCAACTCTTTTGTTTGTTTCTGAGAACAGGCATCACCTAAATCTGTTTCATTCATGAAAGTCTTGTTTTTGTGGTTAGAGTCTGGGAATTTAGCAAGAGGCTGGGAGAAAAAAAATCAAAACAACTCTTCTCTCCTCTCCAACCCAGCCAGAGTGATCACAGCCAGGTGCGTTTGCAAGAGAGTTGTGATCCCAGTGCTGCACAACATGCTTTTTACAAACAGCAGTCAACACTGGTAATTACCACACAATCAATATGCACATTGGTTGAACATTATCAGTCATAAACTGTGTACTCTCTCTCTCCAGGGATGGCGTTCAAATTTAATTAGCTCCCAGCTATGTTATAGATGAAGTACTTTTTAATTACCTGGTGCTTCGAGGTACAAAGAGTGATTAAACATTCCTCTCCAGTAAGTGTTTATTCAGTATGCTGGGCATCCCATCTGCTCAGAAGCAGCAAAAACCAGCACAACAAAGAGCTAGACCTCACAGCGTAGCATCGGGTGTGATTTTGAAGAGCAAGAGCTCACCTCTCCAATTACCCTGCAATTTTTCTAGCAAAAAAATGAGGCTTCATATCATGTCCAGACTGGCATTAAACAAAGTCCTTATTTCTACCAATAGGATACAGATGCAGCCACTGCAGTAGCACACAGCCTTCTGGAAGTGGAACATTGATTGCAGTGCATGGACATTCTGGCAGTCAGCTGCAGCATCATCCACAGGAGAAACAACAACCTGCCTCTATCAGAATATTAACTCAAAATAGGAAAGGGGAAGAGAAAGATTTCAAAAGTACACTGAAATACTGTTCTATTCATTTGCAAAAAACCTCAGCTACCTCTGCCTGTGGAAAGTTACTCATCTGTTTACAAGGGCATTTAGGGTGGTTGTAACATTTTGTTTAAAATCTCTCCAAATCCTGTTGTGTAAACATTTGTGTGTGTTACAGACTACAAAGGCAGGGGCTTTAGAGTTAGCCACTTTCTTGCTGTACTGAGAGACAAAATATATTAAAAACTCAAGAAAGCTTGAAATGACAGAGACTTAAATCTGTCACATGTAGTAGTTAAGTATTATTTTTAGAAAGACATGCAGAACATGAAAATCATATTTGATATAAAAACTTCTGATTTAGTCTACAGTCATTAGTGAACCATTGCAACCATTCACAAAACTATTTTATGTGCTCAGTGATCACATTTCCTTTCACCCAGAAATTTTCTGGAACTGACACATAGGGAACGGGACATTTACTTGTAGATGCATTACTTCCCAATAGCAACTGGGAATTCTATTCCCATTCTATTTAGTTCTGTCCTGCAAACTGACGCGCGTTGCAAAGGTATTTTGAGGATCATATAGCAGCCACAAGCAGGTCTGTGCTGGCTCTGCCCATGTTCTGAGCTAGCTTAGTGCAAGCTCAGTTCAAAGCCTAGTGTGCTAGCTCAAAGTTGTCAGCTCCAACTCTGAGACTTGCTCTGCTGGTGCAGTGATGAGGCTGAAGGCATAAGCTAACCCCTGCTGAGAGCACCCCTCTGTGCTTTTCACATCATAGCATGTTTGCATCCAGAAATCTTAAAGCACACAGAGTGAGCATAAATCTGCACATAATGACTAAGGAGGTGGATTGCCTCAGAATAAGATCCACACTACAAACATGATACAAGCCAGACTTCGAGTGTGCTAAAATAAAATGGGTTGACAACTAAAACCTGTGTTTACATCACCCTCGGTTTTAACACATGGCACATATCACACGATCTTTTTCACTGTCATCAACAGCAATTCAGGCATGTCCAGAATGGCAAAGGTTGGCTCATATTTGTATTTATTTTTGTTTGTGGGACATTCTGAGGTTGCAACATCCCATTCCCCAAGGAACTACTTTCAGAGTGAGAGCTGTTTGTCTTTTTTTCCCCTGAGATGGCACTTGCTTTGCAGTCAGAGTTAGTGGCACAGAGTACAAGTGACTGCACACAGAGCTTCCTTGCAGCCACTGACAGCCCTGCTCAGCCTCTCAACAGCAAGCGCATGTTCACACATCCATTTCCACTGACTGGCACTATACTTCCACCTCACACTTGCTTTTCTGAGCTGGATCTTTCTCTTGAAATGTACCCCATGTGGCAAGACAACAAAATGGGATGCAAATGTACAGCTCTACCATTCTGCTTGCTTTGGACATGAGGCATACATTTTTCCCCCAAAACTGGATAAGCTCTGATCAGCTTTACAAGTCTTGTGGAGAGAAGAGCATTCATTTCTTTAAGGAAAATCACATGATTAGGAATTTTGGGAGTTGATCTTTCTGATCAGCTTCTTGTTTCCCAAGAGCCATTAAACCAAAAAATGAAGTACAGCAAGCTCTGAATTCTTGGCAAGCATTTAGAGAAATCAGGGTCTGCAGTCCCCTTACTCAAGGGAAGGTAAGTCTCTTATCACCACTGCAACCAGCGGAGTTCAGCTCCTGATTTAGGGTTACCCTAATTTACATCATTGTATTTAAAGACATGTTAGATATGTAAATTTTTTGCTAAGTCTTGCCATAGCACACACCCATTTTTGCACAGTTCATAATACCCAAGGTCTCGGCCTGTGTCCCCGTTACTACCCCAGTACCTGCCTCTACTTTCAGTCTGAATACTGACAGTGACCCTGTAAGTGTTCTTCCTTTTTTAGGCAGAACACACCTGTGCCATATATTACAACACACTGGACTACATCAGATCTTGAGACATATTTAAGGGCATTTAAGTGACACCAGGAAAACAGGCTGGAGAACAGGCTTTTGTTGCATGTCTGTTGCTCTTTGAAGACTGAGACAAGAGCTGCAACAGCATCCAAGTTCACTCCTTATTTGTGCAGCCATGATATTTCAATTGACCTTGAAGTTCTGTTTGAAACTTGGGGCTAAAAATTATTTCCAACAGCTCTAATCTTTCAGTAGGATACAATTCTAGCCTCTAAAAATGTCATCTGTGCACTCAGGGTTTATATGCAAGTGACACACAGCCATGTTAAACACAACAAAGTGATGATTGGTAAGCCACAACCATAAATATAAGTTCACAGGCTTTCCTAAAATTTCTCCTCTAAGACTTTAAGAAAAGCAAAACTAGTTGCAGCTGTTTCTGGCACACAAAAAGATTACCAAGATTAATTAAAAGACAGCTACAACATTTAAAGGAAACAAGCCATAGCAGTCCACTAAGCAGCCTATCAGCTGCCTTAATTGCTCTTGGGTACCACAGCATCCCTCCTTGGGCACAGAACAGTGATCCTCACATGAAGACACAACTCTACTACTTCCAAGGTACCTAAAAGCCATCTACTACCTCCAGGGAAGCTGCCATCCACATCTTACCAAAGCATGTGGAAGTCAGCACTTCCTCATGGCAAGAACACGAAAATGTAACAAACTAGCAGGTCTGTGGCAAGACTGAAATGAAAAGTAACGGGATGGTCCTCACCTTGCAGTAGGGATGTGCCAACAGGAATGGTTTCAGGAACGTTGTCTCTGCTGTAAATGGAGCGCTGGAATTCAGGAGAACAGTCATTTTCATCGGTGATATGGACCATGACCTGAGACAAGAGGACAGGCTGAGAGGGGATTTTAGCTTCTAAACTTCAGAAATGGGCACCTCGTTCTGGACACTGCCATGGCAATCAGTGCTTTTGCTGCTGTCCCATCCTTACACCTCCAATACTCTCTTTCTCACACTACTCCTGTGTCACAGATAAGTATTTTCTTCTTCTCTTCCAAGCAGATGAGAGGCAAAGCCAAAAAGGAATAAGAGATATTTGCAAAGCCTAGATCTGAAACCAGGTCAGAGCCCAGCTTTCTTCCTGTACTATAAGGCCTCCTCCCTCCCCAGCATCCTCACAAGTGTCCTAGGCTATCCATCAGTGTAACTGGTCCTGTTGGCAGGGTAACAAAGATTGCAGATACAGCGGGTAGGATGTGACATGATTCACATACCTCAGTCACACTGCTGAGAGTGCTCTCAACTTCCATGGCTTTCAGTAAGAGATGATAGAGGTGGTGTTCACTTTCATAGTCCACGGGGTGGGTCAGGCTGAGCTCTCCACTCTCTTGCCTCACCCTGAAGAGCCCAGAGGGATTCGTCAGCAGAGTGTAGGAAAGAGGTTGGCTTTGGAAAGAAACAGCCTCAAAAACTGCTACTCTGTAAAGAATGAGAGAATAACTCTTTGCTTCCAAACAACAACAACAAAAACTGTCTCCTGAGCACCTAGAGGAGAAAGATGAGGATGAGGAAACATGTTTTGCTCACTCTCTGTTGACGTTTGGCTCAGCTTTGCATTCAGACTGGAAACTCCTGTGCTCTCACCAAAATGTAAGTTTGCTTTCTCACCAAACTTATCCACTGACATAGTAGGGCTGGGATAACAACCCATTTCTAGACCCACTAACATTAAATATCTTTTTCTTTCCTATTGTACCCCTCTAAATACTCAACAGTAGTTACCGATTTACCTTCAGTTTCAGAGGTAAATGGCCTACTAAGCTGCATACTATATTGAGTTTCTTTGAAGCTGTATATTCAGAAAAGGAACAGTTTCAGAGATGGCTGGGAAACCCATGAAGCAAAGGGCTTTCCAGATCCTGCTGTCCACCTTCATATGACATCAAAGTAATGTTTGCCTCCCTGTGGTGACTTATGTTTTGAAGCTGCATCTCTCACACCACTCTCTGACCAGCATGACAATACACTTTCAGCTTGTCTCACTAAAAGCTCCAGGGAAGGAGAAAAATTTCCCTCCTCATTCTTATTCAGTCTTTTTTAAGGATTAAGTGGCACACCTCCAGCAATTTTTCCTACTTCATCAGCTTATTTTGAGGTTTTCCACTCCATCAAGGCCCTAAGGCACTTCTTCCTGCTACTTGGTGCCTTAAAGCCCATTCGGCTCTCAAGCAGCTGAACAGTGACAATAAAGCCAGAGCAAGCTTGGGAGCAGCTCCCCACTGCAAATTGGCTTAGCTACTCTTCACACAACAGCAGAGCCCCTTGGAGACTCGGTTTTATCTATCTGCACTTCACACTGGTGCTGTTATCTCAAGAGTCTGCAACAACTTTTCTTTCTAAAAATTTAAATACAAGTCAAATGGGACACAAACAACTCTGAATCTAGTTAATTAAAAGACTATTTTTCAAGCATTTGTTTATATCTCCAGAAGATGCATAGCCAGTAGTTTGGCTGTTCTAATTCATGATGCAATGTGCTAAGATCTCAAAAGCATTAAAATAGTTTCAGCACCCCAGACTACGTCCCATGTGCCACACTGCAGACTGTGGAATACCAGACCAGACATAACTTCTTTTAGAAAGCACAATGTTAGTTTTAAAGTGTAATAGGCAAATGCATATGTATAGCCCTGAGAAGCAAAACCACAAGAGTCTCACTCTATTGTGCTCTGTGAAGATCCTCTCAGACTGCAGGGAGGGAGCTCACCTAACAAAGTACAACTTACTGTTCTCCTGCTGGAGTATTTTCAGGGACAAACACACTGTACGACATGTTAGTGAACTGTGGAGGTCGGGAGCCTGCCAAGATGGAAACAGAGGCGTAGGGGCTTTTGTTGCCGTACTGATCAGAGGCTTCCACAGTAACCACATACTCCTTGTTCCATGTCAAAGGCAAGCCAGTCGTCATGATAATGCCAGAATCCTTATCCACTTGGAATCGCTCTTCACCACCTGTCAATACATGCACAAAGCTGAGAAATGCCCCACAGCAAGAACATTTGCATCTTCACCACTTTAAGGTAAGCCGTTCTCAAATCATTTGCCTATGTCCTTGCATGCACTTCTTTTTTCCTCTCTAGAGGTGCCCATTATCTTTCACTCACCCTGTGTTCTGTTAACCAGTGCAGTGTAAAAGAGACAAGAACACATAAGAAATGGATCCTTAAGCTAACAGTGGGTCTGCAATCAATTTAAAATACAAGTAAAGCAAAGAAAATGGCAACAAGAAAGATTCCCATTCATGTAACTGTTACTTAAGGCACTTCCAGCTTCTATTTTCCATACCTACTGTATCTTTAAGGATTCCCCAAGGGAAAAATCTATCAATGAAATTATAAAATGGGAACTTGCTAAGAAACATCTTCAACTTAACAGATTTCTTACCTTTTCTTTTTTCAGAATAGACCTACCTGCAATGAGTGCGTAAGTTATCCCAGCACTGGCACTTTCATTGTTACTGTGATGTGCGACAAGCTGGTAGATGAGAGCGCCTTTGCGTGCATCTGGATCCACACGTGCCAGGTAGGGGTATGGGTACATGCCCCAGGACAGGAGTTCATCTTCTGGGGCAAGGAGTGTCACATGGCAGAGGTACCAGTCATTGTCTGCAAAAGATGCATGGATTTCTAGACAGCTTGTTCACAGACTTTAGTCAGGAATTTTTATGACCTTATTCATTAGTATCTGGGTTCTTTCCACTGCAAAGAACCCAGAGAAATTTAGTCAAAGTATATTTACCTCTAGGGAGACCCAAATTCAAACCTTTTGGACTCATATGATACTTAAAGGTAGATATGGGCTTCGTGAGGAAATTTTCCTAGGCACATCTCTGTTCCAAAAGTGGCTTTTGGATTTGACTTCAAATCAAAATATGTTACTGAATATATAAAATAAATTTGAACAAAAAAAGAAAATAAACGTAGACAGGGGGGAGTAGAAAACTACATATTAGAAACACATGTCTTCTGCCTGATAAAATATGATCACAAACTGCACTGAGGTTGCTGGTCTGTTAAGAGCTACACCGCTATCAAAACAAACACCCACCTGGGTGTACTTATGTCTAATGCAGGAAACCCTTGATCTCTGCCTTCAGGAAGGCTCCATTTCACACAGGATGGCAAAAGGCAGGAGCACACAGACACAACCGGCATGAAAGGCAAGAGGTAAGGCAGAAATTCCAAACAATTGTAGAGCTTGGGGATCTGATACTAAATAAAAGACTATCCACAAACAGGTGTATCTGCTGATACACAAGACCTGCATTTACGAGGAGTAAAAATACATATTGGACAAATTTCCCAGAGGTCACTATTTTTTCAGAAAGGAAAAGAATGAATTGAAGTCCTGTGGATTTTTAAAAACATTTTAAATCATTTAGGACACAGTTTCTTCAGCCAGAGGAAATTCTTAGAGTACGTGGTTTCTGGTTTTCTAATGTACCAACACTGCATACATGGGAACATTGGTTAATTTTTTTTCTCTGTATTGCTGTGTAACACAAGGCACAACCCACAGCATGACCCTGTTGCTCATGAGAGAAGCTGTAGCAGTCAGTATTTTATCTACAGCTGAGAGGCAGGGCTGAGAAACGTGTCTTAATTAAGCCAGCTACAGACAGTGTCTTTTTGGTACAGCCAAGTAACAGAATGAAAATTTGTAAGCATGTAGCATTTAAAGATATTTTTGTTCATTCATTGGCTTAATTCAGGCAGGTCTAATTTCTGCAGAGATGAATATCTAGTCAAGCATTTTTCTCATTTAGCAAAACCTAAAGAATGATTTCAAAAATTATACAGATTATTTCTTAATATTGCTTTATGTAGTTGATCCAAGTGTTAAATACCAATCAACAAGGAGTTCCTAATCCTGCTGTAAGAACTCTAAACCCCACCAAAAGTCATCCCTAAAACAGAGCTTTGTGTTTAAAAAAAGACAGACAAGGGAATAAATTTCATTGAATTCAGCACACCATATTAGGGGAAATAGTTGTGTTGTTCAAATTAACCATAATTTTATGGACTTTTAGAAAATTTCAGCTTTTCTATCTCAAATAAGTATTTAACTGGAAACATAGAAGAGTTTAGGTTGGAAAAGACCTCTAAGATCATTGAGTCCAAACATTAACCTGGTTCTGCCAAATCCATAACTAAGCCTGGAAGTCACCATCCCTGGAAGTGGCTATGGCATGTGGACATGGCACTTGATGGTTTAATGGTGAACATGGTCATGGTGCTGGGTTGACAGTTGGTTGACTTGATGATTTTAAAGGTCTTTTCCAACCTTAATTAATCTGTGATTCTATGAAACCACATCCCTCAGTGCCACATCCACATGTCTTTTAGATGACTCCATGGATGGTGACCCAAGCGCTTTCCTGGGCAGCCAGTTCCAATGCTTGACAACCCTTTCCATGAAGATTTTTTTCCTAATATCCAATCTAAACCTCCTCTGGCACAACTTGAGGCTATTTCCTCTTGTTCTGTCACTGGTTCCTTGAGAGGAGACTGATTCCCTCCTTGTTACAACCTCCTTTCAGGGAGTTTTAGAGGGTGATAAGTCTCCCCTGAGCCTCCTCTTCTCCAGGGTCAACACCCCCAGCTCCCTCAGCTGCTCCTCCTCACAGGACTAGTGCTCCAGCCCCTTCACCAGCCTCCCTGCCCTTCCCTGGACCCGCTCCAGCCCCTCAGTGTCCCCCTGAACTGCGGGGCCCAGAATGGACACAGCACTCGACGTGTGGCCCCACCAGTGCCAAGGGCAGGAGGACAATCTCTATTGTTGATGCTATTGCTGACACAGGTCAGTATGGCATTGCCCTTCTTGGCCACCTGGGCACACTGCTGGCTCATATTCAGCCCTCTCTGAACCTTGTCACCTTGTGACACTTAGCAAAGCTGCAGATCACAAACTCATGGGGTGGGTGAGGTTGGATGGTACCTCTGGAGGTGATTCTGCTCCAGCTGCTCTGCTCAAGCTGGGCTACCTAGAGCTGGCTGCTCGGGACCATGTCCATACGGCTTTTGAGTATCTCCAAGGAGGGAGACTCCAAAACCTCCCTGGGCAACCCCGTGAACTAAAGTTGTAGGATGTGGATAAGAAGTGGACCAGTTGGCAAGTGTCCAGGGAACAGCCAAGAGCACAACCGGAAAACATGGCCTGCCAAGAGAGGTGGAAAGACCTGGAGATTTTCCGGAGACTATAAGAGACACATCAACAGTGCTGTAAGATGCTGAAGGACTGATGTATGAAGTCAGTCAGTTGTTCCCTAACCTGCAAACTAAAAAGTAACAAACTCTGATTCCCAAGGAAAAGCTTGGCATTAGATGTTGTGGGTGGGATTTCACATCATGTTTTTAATTGTAATGATAACAGAGCACTTGACAGTGGCCTGGGAGGTGAGACAGCATCCATCACTTAGATCCTTAAGACCTGACTAGACAAATATCTGTTAGCAACCCCTCTGTTGTGGCAAAGCCTGCCTCTAGGCAGGGGCACAGTACCAGCAAGACTGTTAAATCCTCTCCATCACACATTAATCTCCCTGCCCTTCAACTTTTGCATCTCATTGATTTCTGAGGCACATATGTCCACATGTCAGTCATTCTCCTGCAGCTTGAGGGAACTTCTAGCATAAACATTACCTGGACCTTGTATTTTATTTTGCTGTTTGCTTACCGGTAAGAAGTGAGGGAAGGAGCAAATGCCACTATAGAAACACCCAGCACCTAACATGAAAGGAAAAACACAGGATGAGGCCAAACCTGGAGGGCTGTGGTACAGCAACAGGGAGGAATGTCTTTCCGCAGCTGAGACCTGACTCACTCCTTCATGCCCTCAGCATTTATTTCAGATTTTCAGGCTCAAAGCTGTTTTGTCCATGCATGTAAACAAAATTTAAATTGAAGCAACCTGCAAGCATGCTGACAAAACAGCCTGGGTTATATGCACACAGATCAGAGCTCTAATTTTAGAAGGGAGAAATGATAGGTAAAAAGAACAGATCTTACATGGAGCAAATCCAAACCCCTAAAAAAGCAGTGTTGAACATGGTCTGGAGACTAACAGGAGGTCAGTCAAACAGCACTATATTCCCCTATCATGCAGAAAAAGCTGTTCAGAAGCAGCACTACAAGTATGGATAGTTCTGTTCTGGTAGCTCCCTTTGCACACACACCAGGTGTGAGAAACTCAAGGATCTTAAGGTGTTACAGATACATGACAATAAAATACTATGGAGAATTATCACATTGACTTGAAACAAGTCAGTGAAACAAAATCAGTTTTGATAAAGTAGGATTTTCCCCCAGCAATGCACAGTTTTTTTCAACTGTCATAACTGCAAAGGCAGTAACAGGTCAAACCTCTGAAATCAATAATGTTTTATTTTGTTCCTGACACAACCACAGCATCCTATTAAATCAAAATGCAACATCACCCAGTGATGTTGCCGCTCACCCATTTTGTCAATATGAATTATTCACTGAAAGGAAGGATATAATCAGGAAACCAGGCTCTACAGCCTGTGAAACAAGGCTATCAACAGGGAAAAACACCTGCCACCACACACTGGAGTCTTGGTATGATCAGTCTAGAAAAGAATATTAAGGGGGGCTGATTTTCCTGGACAGACTGGTGTATCCCCAAGGCTTCAGCTTTAACTTGTGCTAATATCTAAGAAGGGCATGTTAACAAAAGGGATGTCAACCAATCACCAGCTAAAAGGAACCAAAGTAAAAAGGTTAGGATATAGCAAGTGCAAGAGTGGGGAAACTCACCACATGACCACTCATGCAGCAACGAGCTCTGAAGTTTCTGCCTTTGAGGGCTAAATACACTTCAGCAGGTCAAACAGATATACCTGCACCATCTTTAGACAAGAGCATGAAAGCAAAGAAAGAAGTGGAAAAGGTTTTGAAACTGCAAGTGGCTGTTCTTGCAAGCCTGTATAAATTCTTTGTTCCTCTAATAATTTAGTTTCCCCCTTTAACAGAAGGAAGAAACATGATAGAAGTAATTTTCTTTTCCTGATATGAGGATTAGAGCTGCACTGACTGATGTGGATTTGAGGGGACCAATGTTGAGAAGTTGAGATGTAAAACGTGCATTAGAAATGGTAGTTTATGTTTTGCTTCTATCCCATCTGGCAAAATGAATCATTTGAAATGAAAAGAGACATCATGGTATTTGAAGAATTTTCTGAAGTACCAGGCTTGAAACAGGACACCAGGGTGGGATACCTACAAAGCCCCTCATTGTGCTGTCAGGCCACAACACTAGTCTTCAGTGGTAGGGCAAGATGTCAGGAGTTTGGCTTATTATTGAACCATAACCAGGAAACCTACACCTGATAAATGATTATTATAATGCTAAAAAATCATTGTCATCTTCAGGGCTGAAACACTAAATTTCCTCAAATTAAAAACAATGTAATTGCCAGAAAACACCTGAAGCACTAAGTTTATAAACTTTTATCTCAAATATCATACAAAATTGTGGTTGTATAGACACATAAATATCACTACTTCTAGAAATTCTATAAATTCTTGTGCTATAAATTTGCAGTTTTTCTCATAAATTACAGGAGTATATTTTTTAAAAATATACTCAGGTATACTGAAGAGTATAGAAAGATCAGCATGTTTTGGTAGCAGCAAAAAGAAAGGGGGAAAAAAAAAAGCACTCGTATTCAGGGTTAAGTTGCCCTCAGGCTCCAGAGTCTCCCACAGTCAGGGCAGGTACGGAGGCAGCAGGGAACACTGCAGCCACAGCATGATGCATTAACAGTGCACTTCAGTGTGAAACAGGTGAAACCACTCTGACCTACTTACAGTAACTGGGACCAGTTTATCACTGTGTGGGTGTAACCAGAACTGTGTACTCTACACCCTCTATGCCATTTTTGATGTACTGTTAATAAAGGATCATCTGCAGCAGCTGCCCAGGGCACACCTGTCCCTTCAAGCTACAAGCTGGGTGTTAAAGAACCCTGCAAAACAGGGGAGTGATCTTTTGTCTTCACACCAGTGATTCAGCTGTGATAACTCCCCTCTGGGGAGACATCAGCACTTTCACACCCAGCCTGAGGGGTCTCGTCTGCTAATGGGTCATTAGGGACTGGCACAATAGGCAGCTGCAATGACCTAGACCATCAAAGATCCCAAAAATATTGCATGACTCATAGAGATAAATCACCCACTGTGAAACTCCTCGCCCTGGGGGAGGTACTGGGCATTCCCATCAGAACCTGAGCATATATAATCTTCAGGTTTGGGGACTTCTGGTACCACTTGTCAGATCCAGAGAGGAACCAGAACCTCAACAGGACTGTGGCTGCCACTCTCAACAAGACTGCAACCATCATCCTCACCAACAGGTTTTTCTTTCCTTTTACTTTGTACTCAGGGGGGCCACGTGGTGCCCAGCAAAGGTTTTTGTGGGTTAAAATAAGTTTTTCTCTGTATCATTACATTTATTGTAATCTTTTTAGCAAATTTTAACTCTGACTTGTAATCTCTCTTGAGTTGGCTTCATTTCTCCTGCTGGTTTACCTTTAAACCAGCACACCATCCCCTGTTTCCAAGATCTGTGGCAGAAACCAGATTGCCTGCCTGCCACAAGAAATTGGATTTTTTGTTTTAATGTTTAATGTTACAGTCAACAGGGGTTAAAACGTGCAGCTCATGCTCCAGTCTCCTAAAGATATGACAGATCTGAGGAGCCTCAGGAAAGATCAAGGGAAGGAAAACAAAGGGGATTTGTGCAGGAAGGTAAGAGAAAATACAAGGCTTATTGGAAACCACAATCCTTTGAGTTTAAAGATACTCCATTTCACACCCCCTCCCCAACACAGAATGATTTAAAGATAACCCACAGGGCAATGGCGAATACTTCCTTGACTGTGGTGTCATCCTCTAGTTTTTAAAATCCGTTTTAATTTTGTTGTTTGTTTCCAGAGGAGAGCTCTCAAGCACTCTCAGACCTGTGATTACAGATGTAGTACCTCTGCCTCAACTCTTAAATCTATTGTATCTGCCAACAGCTGCCTGTTACTACCAAAGCAGGAGAACTAGAAACACAACACCGCAGAGAAGGTGGGAAGTACAACTATTAACAGGATCTCAAAAGATTCCATATAACAGGATTTTCATAAAACAAGTTTTTTATTACAGTTTACCATGTTAACAGCCCACCAATCCCCATTAAAAATGTTATTAAATACTATACAACACATAATCATTTGCAGACGCACCAGTTGGTGACAAAGTCAGACCACACTGATGTAGTAAGAATAGCTGAGGAGTCAGCAGCACAGAGGGCTTTTGGGGAATTTTTTATGTTTTTTAAATAAGGAAATTGCAGTAAGACACAGCCACAGCTGTGGCATTGAAAAGTTGGTACTCTTTTCAGATCGTTCAGCTTTTACTGTCAATATGAAGAAGAGGGATTTTTTTTTAGATTTGTTTTCATCCCCCACAACTTCTACCTTCTACTTTTAAGTCAGCATTTCAGTAGATAGATGAAATGAGACAGACAAAATTGACATTTGTGTGCTACAGAACACTCCAGTAATAGATACAAGGCTATACTTATATCACTGAAGGGAAAATATCTGCAAGGTCTCTTCTCTACTTAAAAAAAAGGCACAAAATGTATAGTCACAAAACAGTCCTAAACATCTTTATAAGGGCAGCTTCATTTAAGAAAACAGATCTTTTGAGGAGACTACGACTGGACAAGCTCCTAATTGCTGCCTCTGTCTTCCTGTCATCTCACCCAACACAAAACCTGCTCTTCCTCATTAAAGTGGCGCTTGCTAAGTTTAAAGTAGTTTGTGTGGGACATAAAAGAATCTTATTCCTGAGAGGTTGTAGCAAAATCTGATTGCTCCAGTGATTAGGAATCACCTCACTTCCATCACCAGTATGTCTGTGGAAAAACGATGGGCATTTATCAGTGTTGCCCTCTGACATAACTAAGTTTCTACTCCTTGAGGTTTGTTCAAATGTTTTTAAAATAAAAAGTTGCTTGCTGAGGCTTCACGCAGTAAGAGCTGTTTCTGTGACCATACTGTGAGTGTTTTAACATCTTTCTAAACACTTAAAAAGTTATAATCACCAGGAAAATACAAATAGCTTTAGAACAACAAATGTGTTTGATATGTACAAAAATATGCCAAAAAACTTTGTAGCAATATTTCATTTTAATACCATCAGATGCAATTGTGAGAAGCTCAGCCACCACAACTTTTGTGAAGCAAGCC
The DNA here is from genome assembly GCA_035221455.1 of Xenops minutus. Lineage (NCBI taxonomy): Eukaryota > Metazoa > Chordata > Aves > Passeriformes > Furnariidae > Xenops > Xenops minutus. The sequence continues at coordinate 127,872,947 of JAWWEE010000074.1, read as the reverse complement.
TGTCCATAGTCCTGGGAACAAAGGGCTCCTTACTTTGCTATTGCCAAGCATTACTTTTAGGTAATTCCATCAGTAACTTCCAGGTCAAGGAGAAACGTAGTTACAGGAGCAGAACACAAAGCCCTTTCCATCTGCCTATTTCCCCAGGTCAGAGTTCTTAAAGGCTTCTCTTAAATTTCTGCTCTACTTTTTCTTAAATTTGGGCAGTTTTCACTATCATGCCAACCTCACTGCTCAGGCTGAAACTCCAGCACTGTTGAGTTATGCACTGACCAGGGTCCTATTGCTTTAGCAAGGAAATAAAACACCTGCTGTGAAGCCACTGCCCCTCTCTGGTGAGGACAAAGCTTTCAAAGCCTATCGGAGATGCATGAGCAGAAGGAAGCAAGTTCAATTCCACTTCAGTCATACTCCCAGAAGAGAAGGCTATGTGCACATCTGCCTAGGGATGCTAATATGAACAGATAGTCTGTGTAAACACAGCATGCATGAATTTTGGGCATCCCATGTGTAATGCAAGTGGGAAAAGGCAGCCAGGGGTCAGCTGGCTCCTGATAGTACAAGAAAATTAAACACTGCCATACACTGCACAGTGTTCTCGGAGCATGAGACAACACCCAAAGCATGCAGGGGTATTTCTGGCATGGTGCAGCTTTGATCTGGGTCTAAAGCAGATTTTTAAATGCCTTCCTGCTGTTATAGTGTAATGAAAACTCAGAAATATTGAATCATAGGCTGTATAAAAGGATTAAATACACTAATCTTAAGAATAAAGTGTTGAATGTTCTATTTTGAAAGTCTCCCATTGCTTTTCCTTTTAACTTATGATAAAGGTTTTCTCACTCATTTTAAAAGCTTATGTACCTTACTAAGAATACATGTAATATAAACTTTATATTTGTCTCTTCAATTTCTAAGCTTTTTGTTGCTTTCTCAAAATGTCTGACTTTATCAGACATTTTTACCACTTATTTACCACTGGATCATTATATATGTTCACATCAATTTTGTGATAGCAAGATTCTTCCAAAGATATGTACAGACAGGGTAAAACAATAACCTTCATCCTGGAGCTTGCTCTTTTGTCTAATGATCCCCCACCCTTAAAATGGTTTCACAATTTAAGTGAAGCAAGTTTTTTTCTCTGTTAATACCTGAATTTGGAAGCACACCAATGGTATCCACAGATGGTTTTGATCAGTCTGATACCAGGAGGGAACACACACAGTTCCCCCCAAAAAACAGCATCATATAATATGGCCTCCATAGCTGAACAGGTTGGATTTCTGTTTCTGAAGTCAGATGTATTTTGTTCCAAAAACGTCAGGGAGTGCCAGGAAAAAATAGGCTGTTTCTGGCTCCGTTAAGAAACGAACCAACCTAACAAAAAAAGCCAGCCACAAAACCTAAGCTATGTCTTGATTTGAAATCATGGCCAGCAACATGTATGAACTGCTCATTAGCTTTTACAGAATCTGTATTATGTGGGTTGAAAGATCTTCCTTCCCAGTAGGCATCCTGGTAGAAATTTCTTAAGAAAGTACAAGGGACTCAAACCCCATAATCTTTCCATGTGCAGTCCAGATTGTATTTTCAGGAACGTCAAGATTTGATAGATGTCTTTTTAAAATGTAGTTTGCATCCAGTGAGTCATAAGGGTTCAACACTGATCATATTCTGATCATTCATAAGACACTACACTGAAGGAATTGCATTTCGCTACAGCCTTCTCAGTCTGATTTAAGATCTATCTCCTTGGAATTCAGTTACAGTAATAAATAGTGGTTATCTCACCTGAAAGAGAACAGGGGATAAGATATCCATCTAACTTCCAAAACAAGAAAGTACTGAACAGCCTTGCAACTCTTTTATTCATTTCAATCATAAACTACCTGCTGTGCCATCAGTTTGATGTCTTGAGGCATCCCGGAATTAAAGGGTTGCTAGCCTCAATCCTTTAGCCTTCAGACACCACAGATATATGGGAGGGGAAGATACTCGTCTTGCCATGTCTGTTGTGTTTTGGGGTTTTCTTTACACCCTGTGTAAGTCAGTAACAAGTACGAGAACCTATGTAGGTACTTGCAGGTGTGCATGAAAAGAGGCAGACTTGGAAGAGAAAGGGAGCTTCAGCCCTTTAAACCCTACCCCCCCCCCCCCCCCCATGCCCAGCCTTTCCATGCTCAGGCTACATGCTGTTCTGAGAGTGCAGTCTGTGTTTCCAGGATGTGAAACATCCCAAAAGAAAAGCTGGATGAGAAATGGTGGGTCTGCAGCTCATATCTTTGTATAAGAGTCTAGTCTGAACTCCAGGTCCGATCCGTAACTACAGCCACACACAGAGCCCAGAACAGCAAGGCTTTGAGAGACAGACAGAGAGAACCTGCTGCCAGATTCCTACAGAAGATGCAAACTGCTCTGTGTAGGTAAGACAAGCCACAAAAGTTGTGTAAACCTCTTTCTGATGCACAGTCTTTGTACTAAGTATATTCAGTGGGAGAAGAATTGTGTTTTCACAGTGTCTGCTACCGTGTCCTTACAAAACACATGGTAGCCCCCTCCTATCACTGCTATGAATGCTACTGAGCAACAGGGGAGATTCAGAAGGCTATTGTAGTCTACCTTCAATTCATTTCAGTATTTCAACTATGCACGTGAATACCACCCTGTCTTCCTAGGACTACAGTTGCAAGACACAGTGCTCTACGATACCATCAGATCTCCTGGTTTGTTATTAAGTGCCAAAAAAGCTTTGCTTTTCTTTAAAAAAAAAACAAAAAAACAAAAAAAAAAGAACAACAAAAAAACTCTCCAATGAACCCAAACAGAAAAACCACATCCAAAACCCCAAGACATGCGTGCCTGGAGAAGGAGCAACTTTGAAATGCCTAAATGCGTTCATGACTTACATAAGAGATGACAATTAGTAAGGGTCCAATAGCTTTGTTTTTCAATTAAAGAGATGATTAAAAGTTTGGGACACATTCCATAATATTGATTAATATGCGATTCACTGTTAATTACATTTAGTAAGAGGCATGAGGAGAAATGAAGAGCAGACTAAAGTTAATTCTGTTCGACTTTTGATAGTTCACCAGGTTTCTTCAAATAAAAAAATGGTTGCTCAAATCCTCTCACCTTTTCATCATATTTCTTTAAAATAAGCAGGCAGAAAAAGATACCAAGTTTGTTACTGTACAAAGTTATGAGATAGTTTTGATTTTCAAAGTAGCTTAAAGGAGTGTCTAAATGACCTTGTCCCACTTGATCATCGAATTCCTTTCTCCCTGAGGCTCATCTCTTGTCAATACATTACCAGTGCACAGACAGTGGTAAAAACATGCTGTACACCACCAGATTGCAGAGGACAACAGGATTAATCATTTGTTGAACATCGCTCACAAGGTTATTTGCTTTCATTACAAATAAGCAAGACAATCAACCTACATGTCCCCTTTCCAACTCTAACTTGAATGAGAAGTTCTCGTTTAAATATTGTGTGATTTGTTTGAAGCTAGTGTCTAGAAATACTGTGCAGAGTTTTTCTAATGTTAAATGTTTGTCACTTTCACAACTCATCCCGTTCCTGTAAGAATAAGTTTCTCAGGCAGGTGGCTTCAGGATTCTCAGACTGCACATAGCAGACGATGGTAAAGGTCACAGTCGCCAGCACGCTTCAACATGGTTATTTTCCTCCCAGCTCTATGTTTCACATTTCCTGAGCATTAGGCTGTAAAGTCTGCTTATAGAAAATGGTAAATATTCCCTCTGTAGTAAACTAGCAAACATCTAAGAAAACACAAGCAAATAATACAAAACAAACCCCAAGTAAATGATACCCAGTAATGTTACCAGAGACCTGAGCTACAGCTACAAACACACTATAAAACTTACTCTGAATAAGATGAAAGTGACACAGGCAAAGGATGGCTTATGTAGCCATAACACACTTCAAGCTTAACACAGTTTATCAAGTCTAGCCGTTCTCTTTGCTGTGTTGGGAAAACCATAGACAGTATAAGAGCTGCTCATGTATAGACTTGCACAGTGGTATAACGATATATCCATTTAGTTATCTACACCAACTCCTAGGATTCCAGATTCAGGTAATTCTTATTTTTCACTTGTCCTAACTTCAATGACATCTATTTTGCAATGACTCCTTTCCCCTCCCATGCACTGCTCTGCCAGAGCCGAAAGCTGACTCCGAGCATCATTCGGCGCGATTCAGCCACCAGGCGCAGCGGGATCTCCCCGTGCACTGGGCTGCAGCTGCAGGTCTGTAAGTGCCCACACTCAGGGCAGCCTCACCTCTCGCTTCCCAGGTCACTGAAGACCACAGCGGCAGAAAAGGCTCTCTGCTAACTACCCCCACAGTAGGTAAGCTGTGTGTCGTAGAGTGCCTCCTTTTTTAAACAAGCTTTAACTGCTTGTTAACCCCTGAACAGACAACTCTGGTCCTGCAGAAGTGAACCTGCTGTGACAAGAATTCCTTTCAAGACAACCTAACCAAAACACCATTCCCTACGTTTTCAGCTGCTCCTTCAAATGCAGGACGCAAAAGCTCTGCGGGAGGTACCGGGAAAGAGCCATATATTCCCCCCTCCCCCCAAAGCCCGGGGGGCAGTTCCCGCACTGCCCGCGGCTCCCCGCGCCCCACGCAGGGCAGCAGCACCGCGGCCGCACCTCCTCGAGCGACAAGTGCCCGGCACGGCCGTGCCTGCTCAGCATCGCCCGCCCTCGGAGCGACCCTTCATCCCCCCCCGCCCCGACCCACCCGGGCCAGCGCCGCGGCGAGAACCGACCCCCTCCCCGCCGCCCGTCCCGTCCCGTCCCGTCCCTCTACCTCCTCCTCCGCCGCCGCGGTGCACCTTGACCAGCACCTCGGCCCGGCCGCCCGCTCTCAGCTCCCGCCGCAGGTAGAGCCGCCCCGACGTCCTGTCGACCGCCACGGGGGTGGCTGCGGGCGAGGCCAGCTCGAACCAGCCGCCCGCCGCCCGGTCTCGTCTCCGCGGCACGGTGAACACGGCGTCGCCCACCCTCGCCCCGCGGGGCAGGCGGGCCGTGAAGCGCCGGGCGCCGGGGCCGGGCGGCTGCGGGAGCGGCAGCGAGCGGGGCTCCCTGCTCCGCGCCGCGCCCCGCCCGCGCACGGCCAGGCGCAGGCACCGCGCGGGGCTGCGCAGCGCCCGCGGCCGCCCGTGGTCCAGGGCGGCCACGCCGAGGCGGAGGCGGCGCAGCCCCAGCAGCGAGCCCACGGTGAGCACCTGCCCGCTGCGGGGCACCACGAAGAGCCGGCGGCTGCCGGCGCCCGGCGGCCAGGGCCGGTAGGTGAGCCGCGCGTTCGCGCCCTCGTCGCCGTCCGAGGCGCGGAGCCGGGCCACCTCCGTGCCCAGCGGCGCCAGCTCGTCCACCTCCATTGGCCGCGCCGGCGGCAGCCGCGGGCGGTGGTCATTGCGGTCCAGCACCCGGACCCGCAGCAGCGCCTCCCGCGGGGACCGCCCCGCCCGCCGCCTTAGCCGCCTTAGCCGGAGCCCGTACTCGGGCTGCGCCTCCCGGTCCAGGCGCTCGGCCGTGCGGAGCAGCAGCAGCCCCCGCCCGCCGCCCGGCCACCGCTGCACGGAGAAGCGGGAAGCGCCGTCGCCTTCCAGCGCCCACCGCCCGGCCGGTTCTCCGGGGCCCAGCAGCCGCCGCAGCGGCACCCGCAAGCCCCGCACCCGCGTCCCCGCCGGGCTGTTCTCGGGCACCTGCCCGGAGAAGCGGAGCAGGCGGGGGCAGCCCCCGCCGCCCGGCCCCGCCGCCCCGCCGAGCAGCGGCGGCAGCAGCAGCAGGACCGGGAGCAGCGCGCAGCCCATCCCGCAGAGCCCAGCGCAGCGCAGGCAGCACCCGCGGAGCCGCTCCCGCCGCTCGCAGCCCCCGCACCGACACCCGGCCCGCCCCGCCGCCAGCCACGGCCATGGGCGGGACGAGCCCGCCCCGTCTGGGCGAGGGGGCCGCCCGCCCGTGGCGGAACCTACAACGTTACCGGGCAAAGCCCTCATCTGCCCCCATTCCACATTACCCGCGACGGTAACCGGTGGGCGATCTGTCCCTGCCTTTGCCTCAGCTCGCGAACCTTCTATGTTCTCTCCCTTGTCCCGTTGCGAAAGGGAGTGATAGAACAGCTTTGGAGGGTTGCCGGGCATTCAGCCGGGGTCAAACCCCTGCGTGCATCCAGCTGTCCCTCCCGCTCCTCCTCGAGGGGAGCGGGCACAGGGTAAGGACCTGTGCTTTCGAAGGCGGGGAGCTTTGGGGAACATGGGCGACGTCCTGCTCTCCTGAGCCTATGTGTAAAAAACCCCAGCCAACCTACAGGTGCGACTAGTAGAAGAAATAGAGGACAAACCACTATTACATAAGAGATAGTGGGTCTTGGGATACTTGCATCATTGAAGAATAGTTGTGAACCCGCAAAAGTGCTTCTCTGATGTAAACTGGGCTTGTCTTGGAAGTGTGGCATCTTGGAAGTGCACATTTAGGTTGCTGCTCATTCAGGAAAGATGTAATTTTGGCAGAATATGAACACCACCAGCAATTACCACTTTTAACATGTTAGTCTTTGGGCAAAATATTTTTGGCACAAAAATACTGTGCACCAAACACACTATAGTGTTGAGAGCAACACTAAAATGGTCCTTTCAAAACACAGCAAGCAAATGCATCAGTCCCCCTAATGTGCATAAAAGTCTGGGCATGGGAATCATTGCCCTGGTTAATCTGTGATCAGTGGAAGCATGAATCCAAGCCAGACCACTGCAATGTCAATTGCTCCCCACTACTCATCAAACCATCTTCCTGCTAATAAACAAGATCAATTGTATCTCCCTTCCCACAGTGATGTTAAAAGCCTTTTGCCTGGCCTTTGCATCCAGCTGCTCAAACCATGTTAGTGTTGTTCCATCAGAAATACTCCCTCTTCCTGTTTTGAACACAGATTTGCTAGTTTTACTAGAAGATTGTTAGGAAGGCAGGGACGTTTGTTGCCAGCTGTGGTGTAACTTCAGTGATCACATATCTAGGCTGAAAGTGAAGCTCTGCTCAAGAAAGCCAGAACCCATTTCACTCAGCTTTAGTCAAATATTATGGGCAACAGTCAAAGGTAACAACCAACTGCTAGATCTGCACCTCCGCTGCTCTGGGGATTACCAGTGTAAGGAGAGGCAATTGGTGCGAGGTCACATCCCATTATTACAAGCTGTTGGCCTTTATTTTTACTGCAGCGAGGTGAAGGGATGATAGTTTCTAAAATGTTGCGAGGTCTCAGACTGGGAAGGCAAAAAGTAAAACCAAATAGGGTTATGTAATAGGTTTACCAGTAACAACCGGAGAGTAACCATGAAGATCCATTCATGGTGAATGTGCTGTAGCAAGCTTTGAGTGCTATTTGTGCCATAATTCCTTCCTTCACAAAGCCACTAGAAAGCTCATTAACTTACCACACTTAATGAGCCAGCTAGACCATGCAAACAAGCATTCACTTTAGGGCAAGCTTAGATCACTATGGATATACAGCGCAGCATTCCCACTTCTGAAGTGTGTTGCATCCTTACACAAACTTTCAACAAACAAATTAAATCCTCTCAAAATCAAGTGCCTATTTGTATCCTACATTACAGGATACACTACCCTGTCTATTCTCTTATATTCAAGCATTTAGAAACATCCAGTTTTGTCTACAGCCTATGAAGATATAAGCTGAATTTTTTTCCCAGTCTTCCCTCCCACATATGAACCCATATATTGTTAATATGTTAACACAGCATTTTGGTGATGGAAATTCAGGCTTCTGCTACATGTCACTCACTCCTGTTGCCAGAACTATGTTTTAACCAGAGCAGAACCAGGAGCAACCTTGCCACTGTGGATACTCACTAGCACAACTGTGTCATTTTCAACACCCACTCACACAAAACCTGTGCTATGACATAACAAATGTAAATATATTTCTGGGCACAGATCTTACCCTATAATTTAAAGAGATACAAACACACTTGAGTGTAGCCATATTTTCCAACAGACTGTTCCTGTAAAACTGAAGCAGAATCCACAGAGAGACTGATAGAGTGTTAATGGAAGAGATGGTCCGAGAGATGGCTCTTGGCTTAGATAAGAAACAATACAGAGAAGAAGTAAATACATATTATTATTTAAAATAAGCTCCTTAGATATCTTCAGGACAGTCAGCTTCTATTACTAAAGAATCATAATGAAATTTAGTTTTAGGATTTTTATCTATCAAACCTGATCTAGTGAACTGAGAACAGTGAAATGCAACCACTAAATCTAAGAACTGCTTTCTGAGGCCAAACTATCAGGAAGCCCAGCAGGGTTTCTCTGGCCCTTCCTTGCAGCTGGGACAAGTCCTTAGAATGTGACCAGCAGTTCAGACTACAACTCAGATTGTCATAAAATGGGCTAGCTTTGGAGGACAGGACAAAAATATAAAGAAAAAAAAAAGCAGGAGCATTTATCCGTGTGCTAAAGATGCTGAAATAGATGCAAATGACAGTTAGTGTGTGTGTTTCAGAAATTTTTCATGATGAAATGAAAAGCAGACTTAATGCACCTTTCTAAAACTGCATGAACAGTTTAATCACTTCTGCTGCAGTGATTTTATATTATTGCTTGGAGTAACGCCAGCCACAGAAACCACAGGTGCTCTTTCCAGCAACCAGCAACTATTCCAGGCAGACCATGGTTTCTGCACTCGGGATCTCATGGAGAGTGTAACATGATGCAGCTGCATTCTCACCCCTCCTTTGTCAACTTATTTCAGAGGGCAGAGTGGCTTAAGGCATCACTTTATATTCATTCTCATTTTACAGAATATTCTGGTATTTATTGAAACAGTGTAAAAAAAAAGTCAGTCTTAATATGTTTTGGGTCTTTCTATAACCAGTCAGTACAGTACCAGCAAGAGTCAATGCTTGATGGAAGACACTACAGTTGTAACTTTGAAGCACGAAGAAATTTCAAGGCATTGGAAAACTGCTCAAAATTCTGGAAGTCAATGTATATATTGATGGTGTGTTATAACCTACTGAATAGTTCTGTAATACTCAGGTTTGCTTTACATTTGTATATTTTATATATGGAATTTAATTCATAACAAGATGCATCTCATCATTATGAAAAAAAAATGCTGATCACATTTGTTACCTAAGCAACCTGAAAGCATAGAGGGATTGAAATATGATAGTCTGGGTGACAGCAAAAATGGGAAAATCTGGGACCAAGAGTCTCAGTTTTGCATGAAGACGTGGAAGAGTACACAAATGCCAAAATGTATTTCATTTTACTGGGAAGCTCCATTCCCCTTTCAGCTAAGCAACCACGAAGCCTGGCTGCTTGAATGGATAAACATGAATACTTCAACATCAGCTCACTTCCTGACTAGTTTAAAGAAAGAAGTCTGATGAATGTTCAAACTCAGAACCACTATAAATTAAAGATGTAAATATATATTTTTTTTTTTTTCAGGGGCTAAATGATCAGTTTTTGGAGAAGCACTTCCTAAGATATTTCTACCATCTTTGGAATTTAAAATAATATCAAGATTTTCATATCATTATATGCTAAATTATTACAAAGGAATCTGCATTCAGATTTCACTCCTACTAACAATATCTTAAAAAATTATAGAGGGCTCCAAAATATGTGATCATGATCTGTAAAAATTCAAGACAGATACCACATTAGTTGATTAAAACCAATTAAATCAGTAAGCATTTGATGTTGCATAGGAATTTATTTCCAAGTGACATAATTGCTGTAGGAAGATCTTTAGGGAGAAAGTCAGAGTTCAGTAATTCCATATGAAGCACCTCATATTTTGCTGCTCATCTTCACCAAGATGCCTCAACAGGTAGTCACAGTCAGCACGACATACGGATCCAGTCTGAGCAGTCTGCTAATCCTCAGGAGCTGCGAGACTATTTACACTGCCCATCAAGACAGACATTTGAGCTATGCTGCACAGTCTTCCCCTGCCTTCTCAAAAGAAAGCATAAAATGGTTTGTGTCCCAAACAATCCATACTTTCTATACTTGGCTTTTATTTCATTTTTTTTCCACTGGAAAAAAAGTTTGTTACAGAAGAAAAATACTTACTGTGTATACATTATTTCGATAAAAGCTGTCCAAGAGAACAAACAAGATAAAAGAATTTGATTCCTTATATTTGTTATTCAATAGCTGCACATAGGTAAGTCCATATGCCATACACACTACTGCTAAACGTCACTGTTAACAAGTAAAGCACCACCAAAAATTTTGCATTACTGAAGTAACAAAGTTCGAAACTTTGAAAGGCATTAAATACCCACCTATTGTCCCATCATATAAATAGGTAACCTTAAACATCATTGAAAGGCAGAACTAGATTCAACTAACTGAGCTGAAATGAAAACCATTGCCAGATTAATTTTACATTTAAACATATCATTGAGGTACAACTCAGAAGACCTTTAGGAATTGTTAGCTCTGCATTTGGCATAGTTGGAGTGCAGCAACATAATGGTGATTTTTTTTTTGCTTTAGTGATGAAGTAAACTATTAAAATAATATGCACACTGCATGTCTTAGAATTCCCACTTTTTTTCTCCCCCATAAAGTTAGATTTTAAAAAGAGTACTAAAGGCATGATTATACAGATTTATGTCAAAGTATTATTTCACACGAAACATTGCTTGTGTTGGAATGAACTCAGATTTTCTTTCATCTTGAACACCATAGTACTCGAGAGTCCACCTGCCCATCAGTATTTAAGAGACTTAAGAGAAGTTTCATCTCCAAAACACAAGAGTAAAACAGATACCTCTAAATGCAAACCCATCATGTGTGCACACACCCCCTCGTATTCACACACACAACCTACACTTTCTCCTGTTGGAGTTTTGGTTGAAGGATAGGTTATATAAAGTCAACAGCCATCATTAAGAAGTATTTTGATGCCACCTTATAACCCCTACAACTTGATCTCATAGCTCTTTTTCATGTGAATTGCATGGGAAAGTTCATGAAAGGTCATAAAATTTGGACATTTGCAGATGACTTGGTGAAAATAAGGTGGTAAGAACAAGACCTGGTCCCTAACCATTATTTTACAATAAATAGTAACACCACCAGAGCAAATAGTTTGAAGAATTTTCAATGCCTCTTAAACCTTTTGGGCCTCTTCCTTCCACATTTGTGCATCTTCTCCTTATTCTCTCCACCTTCCCTCCCATGGAAATTTTATTTAAGATTGTGTTGTATTAAATTGTATTTCCATTTACTTTAGAAGAAATAAAACCAGTGTCTTTTTAAACAATATGAATAGAAGTTTATGTTCAGAAACACCTTTCCTTAGTCTCAAACATCTCCTGTCAAATCTATCAACTTAGTTCAAGATTGTGGTAATTCAGGAAGTGAAAGCGCATTTTTTAAAGATTAAGACAAAACTGTACATTAGCATAGCCATGGCTTGATTAAACTTTGATTCACAAGTCTAAGGGGGAGTGCCTGAAAATACCATACCAATTTATTCTTTCAATGTAATTTTTTGGCATTTACTAAGATCAAGCATATCAGAAATTGGAAATGCAAAGGAGGAAATAAGCCAGCAAAATAGCCACAAATTGCTATGCAAATTCTCATTCTTCCCAGTAAGCAGCTGGCACACATCCCAGCTGTACCACTTACTACACAGGCACCCTCAGAGGCTGGCATATTAAGACAGAAGGGAAGCTATCGAAAGCAGAGGGACAGGAATTAAAAAATAAAAAATCACAAAAAGAAACACAAATTGAGGTTTTTGTTTGTTTAATAAAAGCTTGCAAGGCACATGTTTCAACTGAATTGCAACATCTACAGCAAAGCAGATCAACATTTGCAAAACTTTCCCTCAGCCCTTTCAGGGAGTTAAACCTGTGACCTGGTTGAAAACCAAGCTAGAGTTGTGTGTACAAATCTGATGTAATTATGCCCTATTGTTGTCCTTCTAAAGGATATCATTGCATATCTGAGGGAATTTATTGTTTATGTTTCACAGAAGCTGGAGATTAGACAATATTTTTGCTAGTCCTTAGCTGGATAAGAATTTCATTCACTTTCTTTGTAAGATTTGATTATTTCAGTCACTCATTTTAATGATGCCTTTTTACAGGAACAATGACAATGTTCTCCCACATAAAAGGCTCCTTCTGTTACTTAAGGCTGCTGTGCCAATGGTGCTGCAATACAATTTTCTCTAATATAAAAAGGTAAAATTTTTAAATGATTCTCCTAAAGTAGAATCAATTGAAGTATTAAGAATACATATTAAAAACTATGACAAAACTAATAACAACTATGTCACAGTTCAAATAAAACTCAACACATTCAATTAAACATGTATAAAGGCAAACGTGCTGCAAGATAGTTTTGTTTAGATGTATGGATGGCCTTGTTTGTGGTTTTGTTAATATGTGTGCTCTACATGTAGGTATTCAAACTATGCTCTATATGGTAACAGATACATACAGGACCGCAGTAAAACACAACAGGCAGTCAAGGACAAATACTGCATCTTGGGATGGCAGTCTAAGGCATGAAGCTGAAAGCTGTGCGACTTCATCCACCCAAGTGCAATTGTAACCCTGAAGTTTCCTACCTGGAATGCCTTATTGCTGCTATGAAATGATATTCATGAATTATTAACTTCAACAGAGTAAATGACTGACACACAGACATGTAATTAATTGACAGTGATTCAAACAAACTTAAATTGTATAAGGAACTCTAAACTTCCTTCCAAATATTACATCTACACCCATACTAGCACATAAAGGGGAGGTTCCTGCAGGCCTGCCTTGGCTCAAGTTAACACATGAGCTTCTGTTGCTATATGGCACTTGGGAACTCTGGAACAGCCCAGTGCAGTAACACACACACTTGTGCACAAGCAAATAAATGCAGCCTGCACTCAACCAGACACACACGCACACACTACCCTCAACTTGACCACTGTATGCCCAGAAGGGATATTTACTTTTACCTTGTAACTCAGTTATACTGATAAATGTTTCTCTCAGTGACCATATCCCATATATTTGATAGATTTAGCTGAACACTGGTTTCAAATAAAATGCATAATTTAACATTTTGTCCAGACTCATAGGCATAAAAATACAACTGAAAGTAAAAAACAGATTGACTTTTACAACAATAAAGCTTTTTTCTTTTATATCACTCCAAAAGTGGTAATAGATTTTAAAAACATCTCGGCACTACCTGTCAGTGTAAAGTAAGGAAGTGTATCTGCACAGAGCAGAGAAGAATTATGCATATACACCAACATGCTGCAGTTCCTAATATTTCAGAGTTAAAATCTCTGATCTTGCATTTTATCAACAAGTGCAGTAAGGATCGTTTTGCAGCTTTCATTTGCAGATTTTTTCAGTTGAAAGTTCATCCTATTTTGACAGATCCTTCATTGAAGACATCTGGGCTCCAAGGAATCATTCCCACATGCCTGATAGACTGGTCTCCAGGCCAGGTGTTACATGAATTCATAACTACAGGTAACTCCAAAGGATTGCACAACTTCCAAAACTTACGTTCCAGCTTTTTGTGCAGTTACACCTATATTAAACAAAGCTGCCATTACCTTTAATTGGATTTTCCATTCTCAACACCAGGATTAGGCCCAGAGTTGGAATTAAAGCATCATTCATTCTCTTGAAAGTCTATCAGCCAGCAGCAAACAGGATGATCAGATAAGAAAAATAGTTATAGAGGCAAAGGGGGTCATATAACAAAGCCAGGTTTTAGAGGGAAGCAAAACTGCAGAGTACTTTTCCAATTTTTCAAAGACCTCTGTGTAGTTGCATAAATGATACAAAAATAGCTATGAAGGACTGTACCATCATTTATGAGTGGTGGTGATAATAGTGTTTTAAATGACAGTTATGGCACTGTATTAATATAGCTATCTCATAAAAAGTTGAATGAATTACTATCACCCATCCCTACACACACACCCACACACCCCAGCATGCACCCAGAGGGGGTGAAACTGAAATGCAGAAGTCTCAGTAGCAAACCTAATTGTCCTGCTACGCTTGCCTGAAAACAAGCATACTGTGATATATACTGGCCCATTCTGTTGGCTGCTAAGACATACATGTGCATACACACACACACTTAAGCATGGAAGAATCCTGAAGACAAGTTCTTTCCAAACTGAAGGTTTGACCTTGTCAGGTCCTACTGCTAGGTCTAAGTCCCAGCACTTCCACCAGCATCTCTAACAATATAGAGATCAGTGCCTTAATCTATGGAAGTGTTGTTTAAATAAAGTCTTCCTTATTTGATTTATACAAACAATATAGCTACACATAAGATGTATAAATGTTGTGTTTGATAAACACAGAAATGTTTACAGTGGAAGACAGGAAGAATTAAAACAACAACAATTAAAAAAAAAATAAAAATCCAAACACTTATTTGAAAATACTCAGGATACCAACAGCTTTCTGGCTAAAAAATAAAAGCTATGTGACTTAAATGAGTTCTTGAAATAATTTTTCTGCATTTACTGAAGTCTATGCACATCAACTCTCTAACACTAAAGTTGCAAACCTCATTTACATGAAAATTAAGATGATTTATAAAGGGAAGAAAAATGTAAAAATATGGAAGACTGTCACAGGTTGTAGAGGCTGTGAAGTTGATAAATGTTCCCATTTCCTTCAAGGATGGTATCTGTATTTGTTGACTGTAGTTCCAAAGAATTCCAGTTTGGTAAAGTTGTCAGTGCACTGCATGTGTGCACATATATCTGAAAAAATAACTTCCTTGATACAAAGGAACTTTTCCAACTAAAATTCATTCAGAATAAATCCTCAGAAGGAAGCTTGCATGCTTTTTCATGACTGGAAGGATATCACAGTGTTGATTCTATATACAAAGTAGGATCTATTCCAGTATACTCGAGTAAAATAATTCACATATGGAGAATAGTTCATTTTGATTTCATGACAAAATCGTCCATATTTTGAGTAGGCATAGTTGTCACCTTCCTCACAAACCACCTGTCAGAAAGAAGACAACGTAATTAAAATGCTGAAGGTTAAGTGGTTACAGAATGTACTTCTGTACATTTAATGTGATTCGGTATTCTGTAAATTTAATTTATGTTAGACATTTAATTTCCATACTGTACGGTTCCCATAAGCCGAAAACATATTCCCTTATAATTTGCTTAACCACCTAAAATAGCCTTTGTGAATTAGGCCCTTTGTTAGGATAACAGACATTAAAACCAGTGTACTTCATTCATATAATAAAGAACAACAGCAGTGGAAATCACCCCCATGCCCCATTTACCCAGTAGTTCAAGCCTGACTGGCACAGTGCACACCTGTATGAAGGTTAAATCTCAGTTACCTTTTCCAAGCCAAGTAAGTTTGACATACCTAATAAAAAGACCAAAGACACACACACTATAAATTCTAACCAACTGACATGGAACCATACTGCTTGTGTGTTTGAGCATCTACTGTCTGATATTCTTGAAAAAATCCCTTCATTATTCCTTCTGATGGTACAAATTTACATGATTTTAAAAAAAAGGTGGTAGGACAAATTCATTAAGAAAAATCCACCGGTGGCTATAAAGATAATTCCCCTGTAATGCTACAGTCCTTCAGCAACAGATTGCTGCAGAAAACTTGTCTTTCCCTATCACTAATCCTATGCTCTCCCCCAGTGTCAGAAACAAGATATTGGGCTAGGACTATAGGACATAGTACAAGATAGAAAGTAATACTGATCTTCTTAAACATATGAGTTTGGAAAACACATCCATAGACCTGTCAGCAGCATCACAGCCTGTCCACTGTCTCACTCACTTTGGGAATAAGTAATTGCTGCAGTCTCCAAATACATACACACTAGTTTGGAAAGTCTTGATAATCTTTCAATATGATTTAGACAAATCTGTTAGCAAGCAAACTGAGAGGTTTTTTAAAGCTTCCCGAGACAACACACTGTATCAACTTTCCAGAACAAATGATGTCAATTTTCTGAAAAAAAATAAATACTTTATTCCTGTTGGCCATTTCAACATTTTTTCTACAACTACCGTTTTAGCTTTCAAACCAGGATGGATTCAACCACAGATAGGAAGAATAAGTGATGCTCATTACTGGCCATCCAACCTTTCTCTAAAAATACTGAAAAGTCAGTTGTCTATATTTAAATACATATACCAGTTGTTTTGTTACAGATTTAGATTACAGACATTTCACAGAACAGATTTTAACTGAAACTCTCACCATGAAGCTTCTTTTCACTTTAATCTCTCCACTATAAACAGGATAACCCTTGTCACTTTTAACAATTCTAATTACAGAAATAGCAAATGACTGGTTTTGCGTACTGACAGCACTGTGTGGCATTTATTCAAGACAGGCTCTGTTGAATATTTTCCTCCTTTTGACTGAAATCATCACTGCAAGCAACAACTGCTCTGAAAAGTACTGTGAGGTGTTCCTCCCAGTGTAAGGAATTAGAAGGAAGAAACTCTTCCTGATATACGAATCAAACAAAACCTTAAAATCCTGACAGTAACACTGTGCTGCTGAGGTTTTGATTATTAGGTTTATGTGTGAGAAAGAAGCATGCAGGAAGTGTGGAGAGGAGGGAGAGCTGCAGGGGTATGAGGGCATGGAATCCTGAAATTGTGGTTAATTGCTCCAGAGGACATCCTAAGTGTGAAGAGGGAACAGGAACTTACTCATACAAACACAGATCTGAGAAGAAACGGAAAGATACATGCATTGATTATCAGTGATGGAGGTTGTTCATACACACACTCTATGGTACAGTATATTGGATACAACACGCAGTAATCACAGCATACATGACTTTAGCAGCAGGCAAGGAAAGAAAAAGAGTAAATTTCAGCAGTGGTGAGGAAATTAACAGAAAAATTATTACAATATCCTTCATAGATAAACTGGTCAGGAAATCTAGAAGTGAAACTGAAACCAGTTGTAGGTTCCTGGGGAAAATATAGAGTAATCCCCTAATAACATACCACTCCTATAATTACTCCCTCAAAACAAAGCAGCTACAGGAATGAAATGCTTGCATTATAAGGTCTTTTGAAATATGTTTCATCAAAAATAGAACTTATAAAATTATTAACACAGATGAACCACTTGGATTTTTTTCCCCAAGGACGGAATATAAGACTATATACACGAAACATATGCACCCTCCCCATTAAAGGAAAAAAAAAAAGGATTCAAACCAAGGATTCACTTGGTATAGATAATACACATTAGACTGTAACGTCAAGTAGATGCTTAAGTTCTTTCTCAGTCAGGAAACCAACTAAATGAAGCTAACCTGTGATTGTCTAGAAGGAACCGGTGACTGTCTCTCCTGTTGACTTGATAATGAGCAATGAAAACCCAAGCAAATCTAAGGCCACTCCTGCCTTTATAAAAGCAAATTTTTTGCTGGATTCCCAGGAAGTAAGTGAACAAGTGGTAATGAGATTACTTTACTTTATAAGTCCCATCTCATCCCCTACTTCAGCAGCAAGAGCAGCACTATCAGCATTCTGACCAGAAAGAGCATAGCAATGACTGAAGCAGCATTCATGGTACAGTTTATTCAACCAATCTCTCTACCAGATGTGGTTTGAACTATCTGTTGGGGTGCTAACCTATGTGCAAGGCTGAATTGAATACACTTGTAACATCATCAGTACCAAACAGGCTGTACTGAACTAAATGACAGATTGGCCCTCACCCCAGCCAGAGTTTTAGAAGAACTGAGTTTATCCATTTAATGATTGGCAGAAAATCAACACAGCTAGATACTCATATATTAGGAGGGATTAGGGCAGTTAAATAATAATATTGGGTAAGATAACAAGTGTAAGCAACAGATAATCCAAAACTTAATTGATTACTTTTAAAATGTATAAGCCTTTGTCTACATGTCAATTACAATCAGAAAAATAAGATCAGCATTATAAGATTTCTTTTTAAGTTATTTATGCATTCAAACATTCATTTTTCCCCACTGTTACTTACATGGCCATTAGCAATATCCAATAGATCTTTAACTCTACATCCTCTTACAGGTCCCACTTCATTGCAAATTGAATCTTCAATAACCAGAAAATTGGCTTTGTAGGATGTGAGTATCTTATAAATATCCTCTGCTGATCTCTTTGAATAGATCTGATAAATCTATAAATTAAGAAAACATGTTCATGCAATGCAAAAATCAGTGATAAATTAAATACTGAGACACACACACATACAATATTGACTTATCTGCAATAACAGACTAAATGCACACAACAAGCTATAAAATGTTTGGTTTTAAAATCTCTGAAACAGGTGAGATAATTGCTGAATGGGAAGTATTTGTCTCTGCTGATGGCAAGCTCATCTTACATACTCTGAGTGGCCTGAAAAGTCTTCAGAAATAATATTTTGTTATTTGTTTCTGTCCAGAGTGAAGCACTGATAATCTACTTGATACTCCTTTCCATGTCTGCCGGACTCCTATTCCTCCTTCCTTCTAATACATTTGATTTTTTTTCCGTTACATTTGGGTAAAGAGGAAGACAGTTCCTGAGAGATGCCACCTTTATGGAATTGGATACTCACATTCTCATTTCTTTTCAGAAGATCATCGTCATTATACAAAGGCAAGCTTGACACCATCCATCCAGTACAGAGCTTAATCACACCCATGAGCTGTGGGCTGCCTGCAAACACTGCAGCCACAGGAGCCTGTCGTCTGCAAAAGCAACACCAACATATGTGTCTGAGTACAGGATGCGTTTCTCAAAACTATGTTCTTAATTTTATATGCTCTGGGATCTTTTAAGGTGTTGTGGGATGAACTGAAGTACACGGAAGTATTGTCGGGGGTCTAATTACAGCTGTTGTTAATGTTGCAGTGGCAGTGGTCTCCTTGTCAGGAAAAGCTCAGACCTGCAGCAACACGGAGTTTGAAAGGAAGGGCTGGGACAAGGACTGATGGCTATTCTCCCCTCCTTGAAATCCATGGAGCACCATTCACAGTGGTCCTGGAATGGATCCAAGTACTGCTTTTCTGAACGGTTGCTGACTTGTGACAAAATAAGCTTGCGAGGGAGGGTAGGTAGAATGAGAAACAACATGATGTTATCTTGTACAGGAAAGATTTCTGATTCTTTTCATTTGCTCTCTAGAACATGCATTTCATAATCTATGAGAAAATAATGTCATCTTACAGAATATGTAGACATACTGTAATGTCTCCAGTAATTAACTGTGTTTCTGGGTTTTAACTTTTTTGACTGTATTTCTGTACTAGTGAGAGCAAACAGTATTTGTCACACTTCATTACAGACTCTTGGCAACTTCTCTTGCAGGGAAGATTCAAAATAAATTCATATTATCAAAGAGAAAATTTTAAGAAAATATAGTGTAGTAATGGCATTGCATTAAAATTCCAATATGGATAGCTGAGTATATCCTTACGAAAAAAAACCCCTTTATTTTCTTTAAAAATATGAACAGCTGCTACAAGTAAGGGTAGTAAAATTGCTCTTAGCTGAGTGAATCTCAGTGCAATTTGCCATGATTAATTATGTACTTCAAGACTAATATATGGAGACTAACATAAAAGCCATTAGGTACTTGGCATTATTCCACTTGCTGCCTTGAAGAGCTACAGCGGTGACAAACAGCATACACTACTGGCAACAACAAGAAGAAATTGGCTAGAACACTGTAATTACCAGCCTTGCCTTTTCTGAAGATAAGCAGGTTGACATTAAAGACTACGTAAATACAAAAAGTAATATTCTAAGAAAAGTACAGTTAAAGGTAAGTCATCTGAACACAAGGGATCTAATTTTCAGAGAAGTACAGTTCCTAATGACATAGTTCTTAGAGTGAATGAGGCTAGGATGCAATTCTGAATCTTTTGGTGAGAAGGAAAATTTATCTGTGAAAACAACTTGAGTTGGTATTAGCTATGTATATGCTCAGCATAAACTACATAACATAGCTCAGTTCTTGCTGTGCCCTGCCTGGCCAGACCAGTAAGAACCCTTTCAGCATCCTGGTCACAGGGAAAGTCTGAATCACACATGTTCCTCTCCATGTATTTTGACAACAGTCTCTAAATGGTCACATTCAGGCATTCCATTTTACTGGCTCATGCATGTAAAACTTGAATGTTTCTGTCCCTCCTGGCATTACAATCAACATGAATCCTCTAATCTAATCAAAAGTTAGCATGCAAAGAACCAAGCACTAAGATGTCCACCTTTATTTGAAAACTAGGTCTCACAGTGATATTAAACATGATTTGCTTGCATGTTTCAGGATCTTCTCTTGTAATCAATGATAAACTCCTGTTTCTTTTCACGGGAATAATGCCAAAATTAAAACACACGTCTCCTGTCATGAAGATTGATAGAAGTAGCTCCACGAATTGCTGCGATAAAAATACACTGACAAAAAGCAGTAAAATAGAAATGTAGGACTTCATGCTTACTTTATCCATGTCATAAGTTCTACTGTATCAGGATCATAGAATTCTTGAAGTTCTGTAAGCTCTGTCATTATCCTAGGGAAAAACTGATGGAAATGTTTTTGGTTATTTACAGTCAAAAAAAAATCTATACAGCATCTCATCATATTAAGGCCATAAGTGACATAACAGAAATGGGCTTCAACTGAGTTTTCCCTCCTGACTGGTACTTTTGTTTGAATATTTTGCAAAACATAGTTTATATGTACCTGACAGCAGTAGACCTTCTCCAAAAGAAGTATGTTAAACTTAATTTTTCATCTCTCTCTTTTATTAGAATACTTATAATTAAAAAATAAATCAACAAATAAATACACACAGCAACAACATTCATCAGTGTTAAGTGGCCTTAAATGCATCAAAACCATAGCTCAGGTTGGCATATGCAGATGCATATTAATAACAGCACTGAATCTAGAGGATGATAAATCTCTCATGGTAAACCTGCTTGAGGTTGGATTGTTGTGAGTTGATGGAAAGTTATTATGCAAGCAGGACAGGAGAGAAGAAATTTCCTAGAAGGGCCCTGGTAATCTGCCCTGAACTTCCTCCTGACTTCAATCACTGCAGTGAAGAAAATAACACTACATTGTATGAAGCAGGATATCTCAATTTATGCTCTCAAAAAACATTTTGGGAGAAGAGGGATTCTGTGAAGTGACACAAAATGCCATCTGTTTAAAGCCAGACCAGACTATAACGCTGCACCATGGCTTCGCTATCCTGTCAGGTTTGAGGGGTAAAGGAATAACAGGTCCTTTATCACGGCAGGCGAGTTTGTCAGTCCTTGAGCCATTTGGAGCATTTATCCAAAAAAAGTATGGCTGGAGGCTGTCCAGCCATGAGGGGCTGGAGTACCTAAATGTACATGCCGGTGTAAATGCTAAGTGAAAACTACCTTAGCCAGTCCTTTTGGAAAACACAGATAAAGTTTACAGGTTATGCCAGAGTAAAGCAACAACTTATTATGGGATAGCCACAGTGGACAGACAGAAGTGGGAACCTGCTTATAATTGAGGAGTTCCCACCCTCATTTCCTGGACAACTCAGCTGTCAAGTGATAGCAGCCTCCAACCAGACATGTTAGGGTTGCACAAGAACAGCTGACATATGTTTGTGTCAGGGCTGAAAGCTGTAGCACTGCTGTTACACATACACCTGAACTATTCCCAGAATAGCCAGACAGAAAAAGGAACCACTTCTGTCAGCCCAAAGGAGAACACGCTCCACTCATCAATCACAACCCATGGAAAAACCTGGTTAGATGAGGGACTGTGCCAGACTGAGTCTGCAGCCAAGCAGAATGATGCTGAGCTGCACATTCAGCCATTTATAGCCATGGTAACAGACTAGGAGTCTCAAGGCATTTGCACTGTTCTGTTACTACTCTTCAAAGTTTCCAAGCTCAGGGATGAGTTAAGAAAACCTGGAAAGCAAACCGTTCACCACTGCTTAAAAGTAGAAGTGGGATCTGCAATGGATGAAGCCCTCTACAGTCCAAACCCAACACTGCTTTCATTAAAACAATCTGAAAAAATTACTTGGTCAACTAAACTAGTTTCCTCTGTTGTAATAGATTTCATAATTCTATTGAATTCTATTGAATTATTGAATGTCACATTCTATTCTATGTGGCATTTTTCAGGGGATTATCTATTGCTTCATCAAAAATGTGTAAGAAGTCAGATTACACTGCAACGAAATTTTCTATTATAAGATAGATATTACAAAACATGTTCAAATACTGTTGGTCAAGACTGGCTTCTATATTTGAATTCTTATAAAACTACACAAACGAACTATTTTGAAGCTATGCCAGTATAGTGGAGGGTTACACTTTATGGGATGTTTCCCATGTTTTTTGCACTCACAGAAGTTTAAAAAAAAATTTCCAAATACTTTCCTCCCAGTCCATCTGTGACTTGCAATAAAGAACTAAGAATTTATTTTAAACATGGAAACATCTGTAGATTTTCTTCCCTGTACTGTTGTATATACACACCTCTACACAGTGCTCTGTATGAAGCATTTAAATCCATTATAATTTGATGGGAACTTTTCAAACCAATTATTTACATATGGCCTCCCGTAATTTTATTTCATTTAAGTTCATGCCCTGTCACTAAAACCACGATTGGAGCAACAGTTTTCAATATTCTGAGTTTTTATTTAGCAGTATTTTGTTTGTTATGTCAGTTTATATATCCAAAGCATAACAGCTGAATAAAGTCTTCATTTAAATTCAAAAACTTCTTTATTACAGTAAGTACTCATTAACAAATTAAATTGTTAAATACCTTATAGTGAAAGAAGTAAACAGTTTTGTTTAAAACCAAAACATATTTTCAGTGGATGACAGCTTCAATTTCACCATATATATTTAATTTCACCAAGTATATTTTATTAGATTTGCTCAACATTTTGACTCATATTGTGCCTACATAAAAAAAAAAAAAAAATCTTCACAAAGGTACTTTTCTTACCTCTTTCCACAAACTGAATCCAATTATTGTGGGAACTGCCATACTCAGAATAAGAGCCTAGAAAGTACACGTTAGAAGAAATGGATTATGCACCATTCTCCAGCCTTGAGGTGTCTGTTGATTCTACTCATACAGTAAGCAACATTTACGCCTGAAACCTTAGAGTGACATCAAGGTGAACTTTTGTGGGTTGTTACAGTCAGAAAACTCTCTGCAAACAAGAATTTGCCTAATTTAGCACAGAAGAATTCACTTGACCACAATAACTTTACCATCAATTTTAGGGATCGTTAATTAGTACTCAAATAACAATGATGCAACATGCATATGATGTAGGGAACAGAAGAAAAGTAAACACCTCACATTCAAATGCAATGAGAAAATCTGAGACAGGAAAAACCCCAGGCATTTCAAACTTCTGCTCTTGATGATGCTTTTGTTCAGATCAATATTGATATGCAAAACCCAGAAACCCATTTTTCAGCATGCCATCATTCTAGCTGATAGAATTTTTGCTTTGTGAAAAAGGTGCAAATTACTTGTATGGTACAGGAAACATTCGGTAATGAATGCACAGAAGGCATTCCCCTGACAATAAGCTACTAACACACATACTGTGTTAATAGCAAAAAAGCAGGTCTATATAACTGAACACTTGAGGTACATAAAAGAACGTGCTTAACATGTACATGAACTTATTGGTACTCCTTGATTGAAACAACTCTGTCAATGGATCTGATATAATAGTGTACAGCATTTTCGGAAGTGACATAATGAACCTCTAAGTATAATACATTTCTCCCTATAAACTTCTTGAATTTACAGTAAGTAATATCCCAACCTTACTTTATTAATAAAACTAACACACAGAGCTGCTAAAAATCACACAAAGCAACACTTGCCATATTGAGAATAAAGCTAGAGTTGGAAGTGGAGGAGTCTGCACTGTAACATGAGCTCATCTTCAGTCACACCACTTCTCTACAATGGCCACGCATGAACAAATCTTACACAAAGTAATTTCACTTACCATTTCTCATGAAGCAGTTTTACTCTCAGCCAGTAAATACACTTTACCATCACATTTTAAGACTCATTTCTTAGTGAAACAAGGATTATATCAACACTTGCCTGTACTTTTTCTCCTGCATTCCTCCTAAAAAGTGCATGGCCTTCTTGGCCAATCTCAACTAGATATGACAGAGAGATTGAGGTCTCAAAGATTTGTTAAAAGAAGTTAAAGAAATGAGTGAAAGAAAGATGAAGACAGTTCTGCTTCTTGTGAAAAAAGGCTGCAGTGTGAACACAACTTTATCACCAGGTACCAGAGAACATGTGCAAGAGCGATACTAAGAATGAAAGACACAGAAAATGCACTGTAAGAGATCCACTGCTCATAGAGCAACCTGTTCTTTTAACAGGTTCTTCCACAGGTCTTAGGTAATTGTTTGCAAAGTTATATGCTTGCTAGCTGTACTTCCCAAGACATTGGCAACAGCAACTCACCAGCAGTATTGGGTGCACAGCTTTCAGTCGAAGCCACTTGAAAAGTGTCATCCAGAGTTCAGGAGAGCACACCCCAAATGCAGCAAGCATGCAAACATAAGGTGTCCATAGATATTTCATTCTGAAAAACACTGCAATAACTTAGTTGGGACTCTGTGCATGCCTCTGTACTCAGGCTATTTATAAAAACATTCAGATCTTTTTCACATGTCAAACACAGTCTGGATGTTCAAGCAATATGAGGTCAACTTTGATGGCACTGAAGGGTAAACCAAGGAAACCTCTAGCAGAAGAGCAGGCACCTGATTATCTGCTGCAAGATGGACAAGCAAGATCCAAGGTAAAAGATGACAAAATCCTTCAGAGAGTTCAGGGGAGGATGAAAGAAAAACAAAGATAATAGTAAAGTCACTTGGCTGCTGTAGTGTTCCAGCCAAGAAATGATAAAAAGCAGCTATTCGGCAAAGCTGTACAGATAATGTACTATAAGAGAGTTCCTGAAGAAAAAAAAGGAAAATATTTAATAAGCAATTGATGATTTGCTGGTGTTCTCTACCTCTTAAGGGTAGGCTAGTCAACTTAACTACACGATAACCCAACCGTCTGCTCACTTTAAGATTTTGTGAGTATTTAGATTTTAAGATGATGAGCATAATACAAACACAACCCTGACACCTTCAAGCTGATGAAGCTGAGAGACAAGATTAGAACAATAATGTCTTCCAAACATCAGCTTCTGTAGCTTTAAGAACTAACACAATACTTTTGAAGTTAGTTTTTCTACTGCTTTAACATGTTGAGCAAAGGTATACTTTGTGATAGCCTACACACAAGAAGATGGATAAGAAGCCTTCCACATCCCAATATTCCAGCACTACTCTGTGAATCAAAACACTACAGAAGATCTTCCTAGAACACAGTATTAAAATAATTACAGCACAGTTCTATAGTTAAATACCATAAAGAAAGTGATTAATGTCTTTGATTTTGGTTGCATTAAAGCTTGGAAAACATGTTAAAGACACCCAGCACAATTGTTCATATAACTGTATCAAATTTATAAATAAAATTGTGTTTCATTTCTCCCCTACTAACTAATACCACTATATGCCAAATTTCTGAAAAGGGGTAAATTTCAAAGGGGTGAATGGTGTATCATGTCCAGCTGGGAACTCTCTGTTGCTTCAAAAGAGATACATCAAAATCAGACTTACCCTTCCAAACACATCGCTAGACAACCAAGCAAAATTGTGTGAATTACATGATAAACTATTTCTGGCCTCTCTCCAATTCGACCATCCTCAAGTTTAACTGTCTCTTTCAGTGGTTCACCACTGCAGTTGGAAAAAATGAGAGATCACTTAATTCAGATATTATCTCAGGCAAAGATGCCAACAAAAATACTTTTAAGTCAGCAGTACACCGAGATCATACCGTGCCACATCCTACAATAGTGTTACACTGTCTACTTGGTTTTTGTACTCAATCAATGATCTAACAGTACCCACTGTCCCTGTTTTAGACTGCAACCTCTCTGGAGTAATGGCTGTAAATTACTACAGTGAGATCACTATGACCATAAATTCTACTTTAAGGTAATTCATCACCAAGAGACTGTCTAATTTAAGAGCGTGTACACTCTGCAAACATTTAGACGAAGCACACTGAACATCTATTTTAAGTTTCTTCTTATCCTTAGCTTGGTGAAGAATTATGGAATCTGTAGGTTAATTGTGTATAGAATGCTCATACTATTTTATGACAAAGTAAGATAATGAAAGTAGCTTTGAGTCACATATTATAAATTCTAGTGATCTATTATGAATAAAAATCATAACCAAAATCTTAAACCAAATGTTTTTCTACAAACAAGACAGCAAGGCACAAGACATACTATTTTTTTCTACCATGATGTGATGTCAGATGTTGTAATAAGCTTCTCCATGACAAATGAAAAAAAATATTTTGAGATTATTAACTGATCCAAAATTTAAAAAAAAAAATAGAGGGGAGGTAGTTTATATTAAGCTTTTCTTTAAAAAGGTGCTGGACATAGCGCAGTCACCACTCATTATAAAGCAGTAAATAGCTATTTCAACCACCAGCAAAGAATCAGAAGTTTGCTTCATTGTTTTGAATATACTATCCCACATCCAATCTTACATTTTCATTTAAAGCAGCATAATTTTTAGCTATTAGAAATCTTCAGTCTTGAAATAGACCTATTGAATTTTGCTGCAGACAAGTCAGAAATTTGTTTTAATACCTGACAGTTACACCATTCACCTTCTACCAGGAAAAGATAATTTCCTAGCCATTGAGTTTCCAAGACAAGTTACACTAGGATCTATAGTTGCTATTCTTAGTTTGTAAACAGACAGCTCCACTGCCCTTTCTCTCAAGGGAACTGTGAATCACTGTGAAACTAAAAATAATTGAGTCCGTTTTACTTCAGCTCTGTTCTGAGTAGCAAAGGCTGATGGACCCTATCACAGTAAACTAGCATTTTAAAAAACAAACAGTGAAGCATTAGAAATCCAAAATCCTCTCAGCTCCACCCATCTCATCCTTCTCAACATGTAAACTTGAAAAAAACAAAAACCCAAAGCCAAACCAGAAAAACAAATTCTAGCAACAATCAGGTAACTTTGCTGTTGGAAGGATAACACAGATATAACATCTTTCTCTCTGGCAATGGACAGAGACCTAAGTAATATCACAGACCATTAGCCAGAGCTCTGCATGAATTGCACCTACAGAGAATCAAACCAGTAACAACTCCCACTCCTAACAGGAGGGACGCTAAAGCAGCTCCTCACTAGACGACTTTTCTTAGGAAGCTCTGGTAGGCTTTCCCACTGGTGCTCACATTCTGACAAGCTCAATGGTACAACAAATTTTGGAGGACCACATATGATGACCATTCCCTTAGATATCCATGAACTCCTTATTTTTTACTTATTTTCCAGTATAAATAAGTTACTTACCAAATTCTCCTAAAAACGACCTGAGTTACAGAAAAAAGGCAAATAACTAATACTAAAATATAAAAAGGCAACAGTGATGACTGTGTTAGCCGCAAAAAAAAGTCTTGGGAAGGTGCCTGAAGAGATTCTTGACAAAGGAGCCAATTCATTGTAAAATTCCTAGTAAGGCAAAAACATCCCATTAAAGACAATAACAATACCCCATATATTAGAAATAAAAAAACCCAGCGCACAACCAATCCCAGTTTAACCTAGTCATGTCATAGGAAACTATTTTATATTAATCTTAGGAAAGCTATCTTTTTATAATTTGAAACTGCTTTGCAAGTACTGTTTAGAGTAACAGTCAAAAGCCTGTCTTCCCAAAAAGTATCTGTGATGTGAAGAGACCAGGCTACAACTCTTACATGTAACAAAAGCCCAACCTCCCATATAACTCCATTATGGAGACCACAAAGTACTTTGTTGTCACAGTGGATTAAGATTTTAGAGATACTGATGCAAGAAGGTATCCTTGTCCTCATTTCAAACAAGGAGATGAAGGGAAAGTGGTCATCTGAGATCACAAACAAGCCTGAGGCATTGCCAAGAATAGAATCCTTAATGCTGAAATTCTAGTTCTGTAGCCGAACCTGCTTGATCATTCTTCTTTCTCAATTAACGAGGAGGATTATATACTCTGCCAAGAAGCACTATCACTTTGTATTCTCAACTGGAACTGGTGAAGCATGTTGTGCTGTGAATGCATTCTTGTCTTATTTTGTTTTGCTTTTCCCCCTCTTTAATTTTATGTTTTCCCCAAGGGAAGACTAGAGGACCAAACCACTTTCAATTGGATGTAATCAATTTAAGGATTAACAGCTGAGCATGTCCAAACTGGCCTTAAAAGACAGATCTTGACGCTCTTGTGCAGCAAACCATAATCTCAACCCCCAGTCACACAGTGTTCTAGGTGTAATTGCACCCAGTTTGTCTCAGTCTCTGGCTTTTTTGCAGAGTATGACAGCTTGAAAAGAGACATGTAGCAAGTCCACAGGAGAAAAAAACCAGAAAATCTGTAATATCTAGTAGCTGAATAAACTGAAATTCTGACCAGGAGTCCTTTCTTTTCTTGCAAAACACTTAAGAATGGGTGTGTGTGTGGGGGTGGGTGTGTGTTAAATCATGCATCTTAGTCAATGTCACTACATCTTGTCTTCCAAAAATTCCCCAAAAATTTAATTTGTGTCTGATGTACTTTTTCACTTCTTTCCCTGAAAGGTGAAGCAGTTTTGTAAGAATAATGCAGCTTCCAGGTGAGAGTTCCAATTCCTGCACTGAACTGCAAGTCTTGGCGTGGGTACAGGAGGTGTCTCAGTCCTTACTAATACTCAATTGGAAATTTTCCAGAAAATCTGTACCCATGAACATCTTCTTGCAGATTACATTCAACTCTTTTACAGATAGTAGCAGTTCTTAGAACCACAAGTCCCTCTGACTTTTAAGGTGTCCCTTGTTCTAATTTCTTCCAAAACATCCAGGGGGATTTTGGGGGTATCCCACAACCCAAGCCTGTTTGGAGATAGTATTGACAGTTCATGAACTCTTTTCAGAGCCTTTTCTTTTCCAAGCTATAAAAACCTAATACTGACACCTTTACCCTATTATCTTTGCTTTCAAGTCTTAGTAGAAACACTAGACACGGTACAAAACTTTCACACTTCAACATCACAAAAAAAGAAAAATGCATTAAATGCTTCCACCCCAAGGCATGAAAAATACTGAGGTGTCTCAGAAATCTCAAAATCCTAAGTAAATTCTGTATATGCACATTTTTTTAACTCAATATTAAGACCAGGCAAAAATTAGAAACTGTTTCCCTAGCTCCTCTATAAAATTCTCACAAGCCACTGAAATTTTACATTTCTCAGAGCAATTAGAGAAGTTTGGATATCTTGGGATGTGTAAAGAATTTTTAAAAAACTTACTTAGTTGTGTTTAAGCCAAGTTTTACTTCAATGAACTTCAGCAAATGCTCATTTTCTTTATGAGGAACAAACATCTGAAAATTAATTTAGCAGAGAAAAATCATATGAAATGCTGGAAGCAGCCTTCACATAGTCATTCAGATTACAAAATGTCAGGAAACAATCAACTATTCAAGATTTAGTTAAAACTAACAAAGTGGATTAAGTGTGCCAATTAAGAATCACAGAATCAACTAGGTTGGAAAAGATCTCTGAGATCATCAAGTCTCTGATGACTGAACAGCACCACACCAACTAAACCATGGCATGAAGTGCCATGTCCAGTCTTTCCTTAAACACCACCAGGTGGTGAGTCCACCACCTCCCTGGGCAGCCCATTTGAAGGCTCAATCACCCCTTCTATGAAGAACTTCTTCCAAATGTCCAACCTAAACCTCCCCTGGTGCAGCTTAAGACTGTGCCCTCTTGTCCTATTGCTGATTGTCTGGGAGAACAGACAGACCCCCCACCTGGCTACAGCCTCCTTTCAGGTAGCTGTAGAAAGTGATAATAAGGTCTCCTCTGAGCCTCCTCTTCCTCCAGGCTAAACACCCCCAGCTCCCGCAGCCACTACTCATCAGACTTGTGCTCCCAGTACTAGTACAGTATTGTAAATCTTCAGTAAATCTCTCTTTATGGTTTCCTTCAGAATATTATTCTCTTCATTTCATTCATATACCCCAACAGGAGGGTAGTGAAAAGCTGACAGTAAGTTGGCTGAAGACTACTGAGCAGTGTAAAAAGGATCATAAAAAACAGACACAGACTTACTTCCAGGCAAGCCAAAGAGTGCTGTGCTTGGCTTCACTGGAAAATAGGACTACCTCTTAGCAAAAGTTATGAGCATTTGTAATCTTCACATAGATTGTCTGAGCAGCCTAAAGTTCTGCAACTTAACTCATAACTGTAATTTAACTCATATTTTTCAAGGTTAGGTTTTATTTTCTTGGAGCTACAGCAAGGCTAGTCAGTCCAAATGGCACAAGAAAACAATCATATCTGAGCATTCTTTCAAACTTTTTAGGGTTCACTAGTGTCTTTACATTAAGTCAATACTGTAATTAACACAACCAAGATGAGTTTGAGACATACGGGAAAAGCAAATTAAAATATATAAAAGACTAGAGCCAACAAGAGGGAATTCCTAATCAAAATACATGATCAGGCTAAAACCCCATTATGCAATCTCAACTCATAGCTGACCCCTAGACAGTCTCTGTTCCCATGTTCTACTTGAAATTTAATTGAAAATTACTATCTACCCCGAGACTACTCACACTTGTCTCTGGCTACTGTGTCCCCATGCACAAGAATATTGTTTTAATATTCAGAACAGTTTGCTGAGGCCATCCGAGTTATAACAAAACCCATATATGGATTAAGTGTGATATAAAAAGTATTTCTATACTATGTTTCAACCCAAAGGATCAAAACCCCAACAAAAACCAGCTGTTTAGTTGCTCAACTTTTTATATGGATACAAAATTACTTCATTTTTAGTACTCCTATTTGCTAAGAATTAGGCTATGTGCTATCATATCAAGAAGAAATGTTTCTAAAGATTTTTTCAACATATACCTGCAACATTTAGATCCCGACAATTTAAATCTTTTTTTACAGAGGAATCTTACCTTTAATAAGAAGTTTAGAGTCACTGCTACTGTAAGTACCAAATAAATGTACATTATTTTCAGCAATCTTGAGATAAATGTACCTTTTTTCATATTCATCTGCAAAAATATTTTAAGAATATTGTATCATTTGGAGTTCAGTTTAAATTTTCAAACTACATTCAGAGGAGGGTCTAGTTACCTGAAGGCATTTAGAGAGCATTAAAGCTGCTACGAGACTGAGTAATGGTGACACTAGTAAGGCTGAATTTTCAAACTGCAGAAGGTACCCCAAGAAGAGAGAAAACAGGTAGATTTTGTATACTTCGTGCACCTGTTGAAGAAAAGAAATAAACCACAATAAAATAAAACTACAGTGGATATACA
The DNA here is from genome assembly GCA_035221455.1 of Xenops minutus. Lineage (NCBI taxonomy): Eukaryota > Metazoa > Chordata > Aves > Passeriformes > Furnariidae > Xenops > Xenops minutus. Next base: position 127,841,355 of record JAWWEE010000074.1, on the reverse strand, counting down.
TCTTGCTTTTTAGAGCAGTAGCTCATTTCTCTATTAATCAGGGGACTAATGGGTCTTGATCCTCCAGCTCATGAGTTTACAGGGTACCATTTGGCTCTGGAAACTATTTCACATCTAAACCATCCTGGTCAGCCCTTGGTAACTACTGCACAATTACTTCACAAGAACTCTGTAAAAATGCCAGAAGCAGGAGTATTTTACAATGTCTCCCCATTCTGCAACACCTCTCTGTAATGCAGCATGAAGCAGTAACCACCACCACAATGCACCAGTAAGAACACATAATTTGTGTGACAGAGCTGACTACTGCAAACAGGCGCTTTCTTTGCCTGCAAAATGACTTGTTCATTAACATGTCTTGGGAATACTCAGACTGTTACTGATACGTTCTGTTATTTACTATTTGATAAGCAGATCTTATAAACTTTGTGACTTGATTCATAAGAATTTTTCCAAAACACTTATCTTCTTCCTTATACATCCTGAACTGCAATAGATCAAACATTTCCAACAGCTGAGGAACAGGAAAAAAAAAGCAATTGAAAAAAGAGGTGATGAATTAGAATTGCTTGCAGCTTGATATCTAATAAAACTAGAAGGTATGCATGTACCAAAGAGCATATATACCAGTTGCAACTTATTCTGCAACAGGAAAAATAAAAATGCCTTATTGTTGCAACATTTCTAAGAACCATTTTGCAGAATAAATTCAAATACTTTCTTATATTGAAAAATCAATTGGGCTTCAGCATCTGTCTAGTCTATTTGTTGGATAAATCAGCCCTTTAACTGCATAGAGCACTTTTTTGGTCTGCCTCACCCTGCTGTGCATAGGCGAAAGAAGAGGCAGCTAGGCCCAAACTGAGTATCATTCATCACTCTTTTAGCTCTCCAAAGATGTTTCAGGTCTCCAAAGTTTTGTTTAGCTCCTGACTCTTTTGTTAGGAAAGCTGTCCCAAAATCAGTAGTCCAGAAGAGACTCAGTTTAAAGCTCTTTTATTCTTCTGATGGACATAACATGCACTTCAGGTGGGCCCAGGCTGCAAGACACTGGCCCCTCAGTCTGTGCCCTCTGGAGTCCTGAGCAGTATGTATGGCAGGCACCTCCGAGGCTGCATGTAAGTCCCCAACTATGAGTAGGCTGAAAAGTTCCAATACCTTCTCTGTCTGTGCCAGGGCAAAGCTGTCTAGCAGGAAAAGAGAAATAGCCTGGACAAACAGGAGATAATGACTGTATTCCCACATCATCATGAAGGTATATGTGGAAGCATTCACCAAAAGATAACAAAACTTCTAGGGAAAAAAAAGAAAAAGAAAAAATCATTAATTTTGTACCTATGCATCTCTGTCATTAAGTAACTGAGAGGTCATTAAAAATCAACTATGGAAACTAATGATTTTAGATAATAATTAAAATACTGACTTTGAACATACTTAACGTGTTCTCAGATGCAAGAAATTATTCACTGAAACATTCAAAAACATTTAAAACCAACCAGAGGAAACATCATTGATAGAGAGGCAGGATAATGAAGTAACCCCCCTCTTCTCTAAGCAACAGGAAGAGCAACAAAACAGTTTATACAGTGAAAAGAATTCTTTATCAGTTTATTTAAAAAAGGACAGCACACAGCTCATTACCACACTGTTCTCTCTGAACCCTCATGGGGGCACAGCAGGGCAGGGCATGAGTTGCTTAGCAAAAACTGCACATGCCCAGGTGAAATCCAAGTGGTTGCTTTGAAAAGAACAAACAAAACATCTACTGTTTTCTGCCTAGAAGGACAACAGTGGTAGAGATAAATACCCTGGAGCACAGTTCTATCAGCAACTCTTTATTTAGAAATTAATTTTGCTTTACCTCTGCAGAACAATTTAGATTTTTTTTTAAATAGCCTGTGAGAGCTGCTACTTGACATGCAAAATATGGTAAAGCCCAGTTTTCCCTTGATGGTATGGAGTAATCAATTCTCGTAGTATCTGTCCTAGAATAAAGTACAGAGAAACAAAATTTTTAAAATATTTATGGAACAAAAGTATCAAGGAAAGTCTAAATGTCATTTCTAGCTATTAGTGTGCCCCTGTAAGCAAACTCTTCCTGGTTTTGATGTAAAGTAACACTGACACAATTTCACTGCTAATACAGGACACAAATTTAACAACAGCATGGAAGACACAATCTTTACTCATCTATTCAACAGGTCTCTTTATTAGGTGGCATTTACAGGACTAAAGCCCAAAAGCATCTGCCTCCAGCCTCTTCTGACCTGTCTCAATACTGTGCAAGTCATGCACTGCTTCTGCCAAGCTGCACAGGGACAAGAGCCCTCTTTGGCCACAAGCAGCGCTAAATGTCCTTATGTCCCCAGGCAGGGGACTGCTGCCCTGGCAGCAGCTTTTCACATCACAGTGAAAATCAACTCATAGCTGAGAGAGAGGATTCCTTTCAGTTCTCACACGGTATGTTTTAAACAAGTGATTTAGGTGGTTGAGCACAACATACTTATAATATAAACTGGTGCTCCCTCATAGCAGCAGAAGCAGCAGATATTTTGTCTACAGGGAAAATTCTGCCCAGCAAAACAAGAGATTAAAGACGGATGGGGAGCATGCAGGGTTTTCTCATGGAATGACTTGACAGTATCCACACAATTAGAGGTGTAAGTGAAAGTTTTAAAAAGTGCTAAAGTGACTTAGAAGCACAAGTTATGGCTTCAGATGTGATCAAAGTTTCAGAGGTACATAGTCTTCTTTGTGTCTACTATGCCTTTAAAAAGGAGCCTTAAGCTCCTTTATCATTTAGATATTTCAAAGCATCACCTTTCATTTCCTCCTCTGAAGCCTCTTGCAGAGGCATATTTGGAACTCTTTTAACCACTGAATCTTTCATTTTATTAACATCGTTTAATCTTTTTCACTGTTGAAAAAATTACAGATTTATTCACCATTTTTCCTACTTTCCACTGTTCACACCAGCTTGATGAACAGTATTCTTAGCTACTAATCACAGATTCGGTCATGATGACTTCTCATTCCTAGAAGATGCTTCCCAACAGTTCAACTTTAAAGATACATCTATAACATTTTGCTCCTCCATAGTTCTTTTACTTCAAGTGTTCTCAAGTTCACATAAAGCCCCAGAGGTACTTGGTGACAAACCAGGAGCCTGAACACAGGTTCTCATTGCCCAAATGAGGCTCTCTATTATTGTGGTGCTTCATAAGGGGAAGGGACACTTTCTTCCAAGTGAGTTGTTTTAAAATAAAAAAATCTTGAGATCATCTAAGGATTCCCCTTTGCAGAAAAATCCACTACAAAAAGAAGATTAAACAAAATAAAATATTATTTACACAAAAAATGCATTTGATCAGTTCCTTCTAAGCAACAGGACAACCATCACAATATTTAGAGCTGGCCAGAGAGAACAATTCTGTTTACAGTCGTTTTGGACATTTGTTTTCATTTTTCACTAGGAAAAAAACAAAACTTTCTGGGGAATGTTTCTGAAAAATGAAACTGTGTGTATATACTCCTGTATTCACACACATACATAGTCAGTTCAACTGGCAGTGTGGATGATTTGGACAACAGGAGGCCTTCCTATTAATAAAATCATCATGATAATCAATGAATCTCTCAAAAATGTTCTATATTCAGCATAAGATCCTGCTCTCACAATGAGAACACAAAGCTTAATAGAAAGCATTTCAATCCGCTCTAATATTTTAAAATGCCTTATTGACAAACCAGATTGTATAAAGACGTTTTTCTTACCTGTTAATAATGAACCATGCTACAGTCAGCATTCCTGCCAGCCAAGTCCCACTCATAACCCAACTGGTTACAAACAATGCAGTCACATAAATTCCCTGCAGTCCAAAAACTATACCAATGTAGAAATACACTGGTTCAATAACTTCCTGAAATTACAAATAAAAACGAAGAGACATAGTGGCAACTGAGCTGAAGCTGGAAATTACTACTATTTACTATTTGTTACTGCTAACAGTGTGCTAGGTGCTTTACAAACAGGTAAGAGACTTCTCCTAGAGAAGTATTGGGAATGCTTTTATTTGGGGCTCAGGAAGAACAAAGCAGTGTGAATTAAGCACACACTAAAGGACTCAGCTTGCTAGTGCCATGAATTTTGTATTTGCTTTAGCATGAACATTGTAGGTGTGAGATTTAATAAATCTATACTGCACTGGGATATAAAGTTCACAGAATTACTGGAAGAAGTTATGTGGGGGAGGAACTTGGAGAAGTAAAGATGTGGCAAAAATGGTTCCAAAATAAGTCAGTAATAAAAAAAAGAAAGATAAATGAGAGAGGACACAAGTATGCAGCATAAGCAGAACAAAGCCTGAGCAGAGTAGAAACTGAGAAAAGGTTTATCTATAAAAGTGTTTTTCCCTAGGAAAATGGGCAGACAGGTATCACTGCAACAGATTTCTGTACTCCAAAGGAGCTAACTTTTCTGTTTTTAATGGATAGCACAGATATTCCCAACATTTCTAAGCAGTCTGTAGAAGCAAAGAGTAACAGAAAAGCTTAGTGCATATAAACCCCCAAAATTCTATGCCAGAGACTGATCAAAATTGAGGAGAACCTGGACCTGGTGAGAGGCTTAGATTAACTCATTCAACAAAATAATTCATGTGTTCATTGTATACAGTACAGAAAGTCTCATACACACACACACAGACACAACCATAATGAAATCACAGAAAGTAGGAGAAATGCACATACTTCGCTACCAGATGCTTGATATAAAACACTGGCAATCAACTCTGGGTACAAAGTCATTTGCTGGACTGCATTTATGGTCTTCAGTGATACTGTCTTATTGTTGTGTGTCAACTCATAAACACCTATAGACAAAAAAAAAAATATTCTTAGAGTCACTTCCTAATGCTACAGTTCTTAAAGAAGGCCGAAGTATATTGAAAGGTAGGGGGAAACCGAGCTGATCATTAAAGCTACTGATTGATTCACTACACCTGATTTTAAAGGAAGGAGAAATTTCTGTGTTAGTTGCCAATCCACCCTACTGGTCTAGCAACAAGCACAGTCTTTCAGTAACATACTGATGCGGTCTTGGAATTACCTACCTAGAGATCATCTTCACAGGAAGTTCTTAAAAAGCAAGACAGATCTAACAGGGATGAGCAGGATATACAAAACCTGTCTCCAGAAGGAGGTCAGGTATGATGGCCTCATCACCCTTTTCCACCCCACACTTCTGAGACTTCTAAGACTCATTCACTGAACACTTCCTATGGGGTTGGTATGAAATTGAAGCTGGCATACTCAGAGGAAACATCATTCCAAAATATTATAATTAAAGAAAAGACTTGTCAATACTTAGGACAATAGAGAGAAGAGGGAAAACAATCCAAATTGCAGTGTGGGGGAGAACAAAAGCCTCAAACCCAATGCAACAGCCAAACCAGACAACTGTTTCCAGCTTTGAGCATATCTTGGTGTGTGGTCTGCAGTTGGTTCTCTGTAGGCCAAACCAGGTTTTGCAGGACTTATAAACTGGGTTTGGCACAGCTGTGATACCCTCTTGAAAACTGGGTGCTTTCATAATACCTTGTAGACACATATGGGTCTATCTGTTTGCAGAGACAGCATGCCTGAATGAGGCAGTCCATCTATTCACAGGATGGGCAACATTCCCAGCAATAATGAGGCACTGATGGTACCAAAGCCCTGTTATATATTGCTGATGTGCTACACATCAGCTGGGAAACTGTTCGACCAATAAAATTAACTACAAAGTTTAACTGGCTTTGGATGAGGTTTCACAAAGGGACAAAACTGATTCAGTGGCTGATCACAGTAAGATAGGGCTGTTCCCTTCTTCTCTCCTTGAGTTCTTTCTTTTCCCCATGCCAGCCCAGGTGTGCCTCTGAACTTCCCGAGCTAGCAAGAAAGGGTTCTTCCTTTTCACTGCGTTAGTTTTCTGCTTGTTTAGGGACCCAGGGTCAGTGAGCTCCAGATCCAGTGCAGGACAAAGAGCAGGAGCGCAAAGGAAGGAGAGATCATTGCCACCCAGTCTGTTCTCCTTCCTGTCCCCTTCTGTCCTCTCACTCAGTGCTCATCAGCATCTATTCATCATAGTTGACAAGAGTAAAAGCTCCTGGCAAGGACAGGATGGACCAAATAAGCTCATGACAGAAACTGTTCTATCTTCTGACGGAGGATGGAAAACAGTACTTTTCATCCCCTATTCAAAAATCCAACACAAATTATGTTTACACGGTGGAAAATCCACCATGTAGCACATGTAAACCCAATGATAACTTTGATACAGGGCAATATGAAAATAATATTGACCCTATTCTAGAGTACTAGTTAAAGGCAATCTGCTAGAATGCAGGACAGTTATATGCTGTTTTTTAAAAGGCAATGAAAAGTTAGGATAGCATGCTGCTTTTAATTAATCTAATACACCTATATAAGAGCATAAAATCAGTCTCCCCAGTCTGCAGGAGTTTTTTACTGTCTCCAAAAGGAATAGGACTTTTCAAAGTTAATAAAACAAATTAGTTTTGTACCTCTTTCAAAGGAAGGAGCCTTTAGCAGTTCTTTATAGAATGAGTAATAAATGGCACTGTCACCCTGAAATGTAATTTCTCGTTCAAGTTCCTAGAAAAAAGAAATATATTCACCTCCTGCAATCTCTTCCCAGAGAAGACTATATATTTTCAGATAGACTGGTTTTGTATACAGCACATGGTTATGACTCCACTGTACATCTTCAAAGTATTCCACAAAACATTAATCTTCACAGCACTTCTGTCAGGTATATAATGCTCTCCATAATTTAGCAAACATGCTTGGAATCAGAGCAACTCCAATCCACATCGTAAGTCAGCACAAAATCCACAGGATTCTTTCATATTCAAAACCTGAATTTCATTCAACTTTCACTGAATAACAGAGTTCTTAAAAAAACAAACAAAAAAAACAACAAAAAACCCCCAAAAGTCAAAAAGCAAACACACATACACACACACACGAAAAAAAAAACCAACCCAAAAAGCCCAACACATATTCCTGTTGCTTAGCTTCTGCAATCCCAGTGTGCCTCAGTTCTTTCTTCAAATTTTAGAAAGGTATTTCAGTGATAAAGGGTGTTATGGAAAAATGTACAAAAGCATGGCCAGCCAAGACTACTGTTAGCTTTAGACACATTTTAACAAAGAAATAAAGAAAGAAAGAAGACAAAAAAAAAATAAAAGGCAACTATATCAAAGACAGAGGTCAAGCCTCAGTAGAAGGACATAGGATTCTGCAAGCAAGTAGTTCCAACCTGACATGGACCAGCTTTGATTTCAAGGATGCAATTTGGCTTTTGCTTCAGTAGTTTAATTTTATCTTTACCTGCCTGCTGGAAAACCAGAACTTCCGTTCATGATATGTTGAGAGGTACACAGCATACATCATTCCACTGGTGACTGCCGCGAGACAGCCAAAGAAAAGTTTTGCAAAACGCTGGATTAACACATCTGAAAAGGGACAGTGAAAAAGCTAAAACAGTCCAGAGGATTTAGAAACAAACAGTACATCCTACACATGACTCATTTCTGAACAGCAAGTGAACTTACTGGCAACTGGTGTCAGAATTATCACACCATCAGCAGCACAGATACATCAAAAACTGGTTTGTTATTCCTGTCCTGCAGAGTTTTCTTTCCCAGTTGTTACCATTGCTTCACAGGACCCTCAGATAAAATACACATCACACCGCAAATGTTCTCTAAATTCCAGTAAGCTTAATTTTCAAACAAATTCCAAGAAGAAAAAGAATCTTCCAAATAAACAGAGCAAACTCTAGATTCTACCCAAAACACCAGAACGTTCTTAAAGACATTAACAGACAGAGGTGGCAATACCACATCTAACACCACTCCTGGGACATTCAATTTTCCACTCTGTTTTTAAATGTTAAGAAGAAGGAGCTAATCTGAATTTTACCAAACTCATTCAACAGGTGTCTACTTCACCTGTAGCTCCCTTTTAACAGAGAAGTTTTTGGTAGCTTGGTTAGCACTTGCCTAAAATTATACCTGGTTTTAGTTCTGTTTCTTGAAAAGCTGTAAGGACTTTTTGTCCGTTCTTGTTTCATAATTTCATGCCTCTAGGCTCCCTAACCAAAAGATCATTCCAGAAGCAATAAAAATATTTATTTGTATTCAAACAGTAACAACAGTAACACTCTTAACTCCCCTCCTTCTCCCCTGCCACCACGGCCCCAGCCTGAAACAGTCCAGGACTACCATTTCACTCCACAATACATAAAATGTCATGATTAAAGAATTCTAATGTGCATGCCTGTTTTCTCTTGAAACATTCAATAAACCTAATTCAAAGTAAGTCTGTTACAAATTATTGTGTTACAAATATCTTCCCATAAAATGTAAATGAATAATGAAAAAAAAAATCAAAAGTTGGCTAAAAATTCTGTAGCTTACATTTTGGCGATCTTCCCAGCTTTGAGTTTTCTTTGTTTCTCTGCTCTGGAGCCATTTTGTCAGATTCTGTGCAGTTTTGTTTCTTTCTCTGTCGCACGTCTGCTGCCCCTGAGGACATTTTTTTTTTAAGTTATTGCAACACAATACCTAAAATTGCACTCTCAGAAACCCACACAGCAGCAGGTAGCAGCCAGTTATTGCTACTGATTCAATCCCACAGAAGATGTATTTGACAAAGACTCAATTAAAGTATGTCATATGCTCTACTAAAATAACAATATAACCATACAGAAATCAATTTTTATGTTATTCCTTAGAAGAAACAATAGTATTCTCTTGAGGTCATACTCTGGGATTAAACAGAACCCAGACTGGAAGCTAACTGGTTTATTCCATGATGAATATATTACACAAAGGAAGGAAATCAGTAGCTTAGATAAGCTGATGTAGACACTGGGAGACACTGGTGCCAATTCCATGCTACTCTCATCCTGGTTTTACGCTGCTATAACAGTGTATGAGGCACTTTACTGTAATACAAAAATTGGTCTAGTCTATTAAATTGAGCTGCCTATTATTCACAAGACAAAAGGCTTTTTAAGTAAATATCACTTTTTTCCCCTGCTTTTGGGTCTACTGGAACTAAACAGATTTACGTATATTTAGTCTAACATATAATTAAAAAGCCCAGTCTGCTCAGTCACATAGATCACATCACAAGACCAAGGGCTTCTTTGGCTTCTGTTAAGTTTTCTGCAAACAGCAGTAGTTTGAAGCTCTGGTCCACTTATTTTACAGTCTGAAAGGCAGTAAGTCTAATTCAGAGTGTCTACATACAAAAAGACTCATTGAAAAAAGTATTTTGTAATTATTAAAGATATCCCACAGTATTGATGTCACTTTGGAACGGGGATAAAAAGGTTTAAATGTAACTCATGCTCCAGAATTTTTAGCTCTCCAGTTTGATCTACTGTCCAACATTGCTTGAAATTTTGTAGCCACCAGTTTCCTCTGGACTTAAAACAGCTCTTTCATAAAGCCATCCAACTTCAAACTTGAAGTGTCAACCTTCACATTCCACAACAAAGCTTTTAATTACTCTGGTTGTATATTACTTCAAGTCTAATTGAATCTAACTCCTAACTATTAGAATTAAAAGTTAGAAACTAGAGATAGAAATGTAAATTATTAAAGCAACATGTGCCTGTATTAGGGCATCTGTGTGCTAACAGAGCAATTTATAAGCTATTCTGAGAAAAACAAGATCTCAATGATAACATTTTTCATAGAATGAACAAAAAATGTCTACCTTCTTAAACAAGACAAGAACTGGAATGATTTTAAACAAAACAAGATTTAGGGTGTTCAGTATCACATTTATCACTATGCTAATACAAAATGAAATGTACATCAGTATCACTTCATGTTGTGCATATGAGAAGCTAATCAGAGACGCAAACAGCAAGTGCACTACAATTAAAAATTACCTGTAGCATGCAAAATAAAGCAGGACGGGGAGAAAACCCTAGATCACCAAAATGGGCAGATGTGTGCTTGGAAGGACAACTGTCCACCCTTGTCATTCTAGTTAAGATCAAAGCAACAGCATTGAGAACACTGGAGCAAAAGGCATTTCTTATGCTTTTCTGGCAGAGTAGTGAGCCACAGTAGAAGTGTAACACACTTATAAATTCTAGAGTTAGCAGCAGTCACAGAAAATTGCCAAAGGAAGAACAATTTAGAATTCTAATTCTGAAACAACTACAAATGATCTTAGCCTCTGTTTTGAGCACTGGGCAACAAATTCCCTCCACAAAGCAATAACACAGACAGATCCACAAAGCAAAAACACAGAAAGATCCAAGTATGTTACTTTTGTTTCATCGGCAGCTGCCTCAAACAAGAAAAATTTTGTTTCACTTCTATGAATCCTTTAAATGGGATGAAATGAAAGTCAAACAAGGTGATAACTATCTAGAATTTTGACTAATGACACAGCCTCCATTAACTCTCTATCCAGCACACAGTTTTTCACTTGAGATTGCTTTCTAGTTCCCTGTAAGTTCCCAGTATAATTTTTTTCCACTCTTCTTCAGACATCCTTTTGTGTATGTTACAGAAAAGCATAACTCATTGCTTCTTTGTGCCAGTATATTCCTCTATTTTTCTCCTGCAAACTGAGCACACTCTGCAATTCTTGTCCTCTCACCTAAAGAAGGATAAGACAGAGCTGGGAAACATTCAGAGAAGGACCATGAGGATGGTATAAGTTGGAACAATGGCTCCCACAAAAGGAACAAGGAAGCAAGTTGAGGATGCTACAGTCTGGAAAAGAAGATGACCAACCAAAACATGCCAGATGTCTACAAGCCAGTGAAGTGCATCAACATGCTGAATAGAGAGCAGTGATTCACCTTCTTTTCTAATACAAGAAGTTCTCAAACCAACCCAGTGAGTCAGGCTAAAAGGAACCAGCTCATCGTACATCACCTTCATGTACAACCCTCCTATCCAAAGAATGTTCAGTAAGCAAACAGCTTACACAGATTCAAGAGAAGGCTGACACATCTGTGGAGGACAAGCAACCACAGTCTACTAAACACGCAGGAACTACATCCAGCTCATAAAGCACGCACTGAGAATAGCTTGGAGGCCGGAGTATGCCATGGGAAAGAGTTGCATACGCCTCTTGCATTTTTTCTGAGTGCCTGCTAAGAGTCACGTTTCTGTTGATTTCCCCCAGAAAGCTAAATGCCATCTCTTAGTCCCCACAAAGGGGGTTAGGACAGAAGAGACCTGGACTGAAATGCCTCCGTAGGGGCTAAAAGTGAAACAGAATTGTAGAATATCCTGAGTTGGAAGGGACCCACAAGGATCATCAAGTCCAGCCTCTGGCCTGGCTCAAGACAGCCCCAAGAACCACACCATGTGTCTGAAAGTATTGCCCAAACACTTCTGGACCTCTGGCAGGTTTGGTGTTGCCTGGGGACTCTGTTCCAGTGCCCAACCACCCTCCGGGGGAAGAACCTTTTTCTAATACTGAACCTAAACCTCCCCTGACACCACTTCAGGCCCTTCCCTCGGGTCCCTGCTCACCACAGAGCAGAGATCAGTGCCTGCCCCCGCTCTTCCCCTCATGAGGAAGCTGTAGCCGCAGTGATGTCCCCCCTCAGCCCCCTGCTCTCCAGGCTGAGCAGCCCGCTCCCCTCGGCCGCTCCTCACGCACCTTCCCCTCGGGCCCTCCGCCACCGCCACCGCCTGCCCTGCACGCTCTGCAACAGCCCAAGGACCCGAGGGGACACTGCAACACACCAAGGATGCCGAGGGACACCCTCGCTCCCGGGGCACCCCGGAGCCCACGGCCCCCCGGGCACTCTGCCCGGCCGCGGGGAGGGGAAGGGCCCATCCCTGGGCTGGCACGGGCCGGGCCTGCTCCGCCCGGGGCTGCCCTGGGCGGGGACGGGGCCCGAGGGGCCGCGGGGCCCTCCATCACAGCGCCTCCCAGCGCTTCCCAGCGCTTCCCAGTGCTTCCCAGTGCTTCCCAGCGCCTCCCCACCCGTAGGTGCGGGCCCGGCCGGGAGGGGCGGCCCCAGCGCCGCCCGGAGCAGCGGCCCGGCCGGGCCCGGCACCGCGGCCTGAGCAGCCGCTCCTCACCTTCCTCCCTGGCCGGGCCCGCCGCGATCCGCGGGGCACCGCCCCCGCACCGCCCCCGGCCCGCCCCGCACCGCCCCCGCACCGCCCCCGGCCCGCTCCGCACCGCCCCCGGCC
>JAWWEE010000074.1:127773410-127829004 GCA_035221455.1 Xenops minutus | reverse complement strand
TGCCGCCGGCCGCGGGGGAGGGAGCGCTCCCGCATCCCCGCCGAGCGGGGCCGGGCCGAGCGGGGCCGCCTCCTCCCGCCCCCGGAACTGCGGGCACGGCCGGGGCGGCGCGCCGGGGAACGGCGGGGGAGTCCCGGGAGAGCCGGGGCATACCGGGAGTCCCGGGGAACGGCGGGAGTATTGGGGCATACCGGGGGAGCCGGGGAGTACCGGGACATACCGGGACAGCTGGGGCATACCGGGAGTACTGGGACGTACTGGGAGTGCCGGGAAACGGCGGGAGAGCTGGGGCACAGCTGGAGTACCGGGGCACAGCTGGAGTACCGGGGCACAGCTGGAGTGCCGGAGCACAGCTGGAGTGCCGGAGCACAGATGGAGTACCGCGGCATACCGGCAATACCGGGGCATACCGGCAGTACTGGGGCACAGCGGGATTTCCAGGGCACATCTGGAATAGTGGGGCACAGCGGGATTACCAGGGCACATCTGGAGTAGCGGGGCACAGCTGGACTCCCGGGGCACAGCCCGGAACAGCCTCCCGGGCAGAGCAGCGCGGTCCCCGCCGCCCCGGGCCGGGGGCTCCGTGTGCCATCAGGGAGGCTGCGGGGCGCCCGGTTATCCCGGAGAGGACGAGGAGGAGGAGGAGGAGGTGCGGGGAGGGCTCGTCACCCGCAGCCACCTGTACAGAGGGTGCAGCCAGGTCGGGGCTTGGTGTCTTCTGTGAGGCAGTGAGTGACAGGATGAGAGGACACAGCTGCGCCAGCGGTATTGGTTGGACATTAGGAAGAAGTTCTTCAGAGAAAATGTGATTGAGCCTTCGAATGGGCTGCCCAGGGAGGTGGTGGACTCACTGTCCCTGGAGGTGTTTAAGGAAAGACTGGATGTGGCACTCAGTGCCATGGTCTAGTTGACAGGGTGGTCTTTGGTCAGAAGTTGGACTCGATGATCTCAGAGGTCCCTTCCAACCCCCACCTGGCTACAACCTCCTTTCAGGTAGTTGCAGAGAGTGATAAGGTTCCCACTCAGCCTCCTCAAGGCTAAGCAACCCCAAAATGAATGGTGTGTGAATAAACGGAGGCCAGAGAAAGAGCATAAGAAAAGGATGAAGCATCCTAAAGCAGTATAATAGTTGATTATCATGGTTGTTGTAAGCACCCTGGCAAAAGAAGGATTTGGAGAGATGGGTTAATTTTGTGAATGTGAGCTGGGCATGCCTTCAGGGTGTAAGGGATAGCATGGAAAAGTCTTTTCAGTAACTTAACTAAGGATCTGGGGAAGCCAGTATGTTCAGTGATGAATGTGATTAGAGATAGTAGCTGAATTAGAAGGATAAAACTGGGAATGAAGGGTCCTTAAAATGATGTTGAAATGCTTGAAATGACATCAGGTAGGGGTCCAAGGAAGAGATAGAAATAAGGGGATGATGTGATTACCATGACACTCATCTACATTGTTTATTACCGCAGCAGTTATGGGCTCTCTCAGTCAGGACCTTGCCATTTTGGGAAGTCTGTGAAGCACAGTGTTCACCTGCACCAAACCATGAGCAGTGATGCTGCAAGCGAGAGCGTACTGCACCCTGAAGCAGTAGCAGCTTGCATGTTTGGTGGTGAAAGTCCTGAGTTCTGGCCATGACAACAAACCTAGCTGATTATACACATGGAGCTGTGTTCATTGCAATATGACAATCCCCAGATGTTGCAGCTGTGGCAACATAAGGTGTTTCTGTGCTGCACAGAGGGTGTCAGGCCAGGGCAAAGGCAGGTGCCCTCCCTGACCACTGCCTGGACACATGCCTTGGGAGGTTCCCCTAGAAAGGAGTCTTGCTGCTACTGGTGGTGTTTGCCACTGCAGGCACTCTAATGCTTGATTCTTGAGTTGGGATTGTCAAGGACAGAAGTCGTCACCCTGTGATGCTCCAATTCTGCCAGCAGATCTCTGTGGTGAGCTGAAGGCTCAGGGCTGGCTGAGTGGGCTGCTTGAAGCAGAGTGAGAATTTGTGTTTTAGTGGTTGGCCACAGCCCTGGGGAGGACCTCCAAGCCTTGCCCAAACCTGCTGTGCAGAGAGAAGATCAAGACAGCTGATGCAGGACCCAGCCCAGAGGGAAGGGTGCTCCCAAGCAGCATGTTTTCCATGGAGTACCGTGTTTTCTCTTTTGCTTTTCTTCTTGTCTCTCTTTTGTCCTGCTGCAGCTCTAGGGGATGGACTGAGCATAGGCATGGGCTTGAGCTGGCAGGTCACCATTCATGAGACCATAGCTGTACTACAAGTTTGCCTCCCATGTGGGGTTTACCTTCACACATCATCAGATGGTCATAGTGTATAAGGCCCAATGCATTAAAAGTATTCTGAGAAGCTCCAGTGTCTATAGGCTCGTGGTCTTGGCAGAGGTAGCCGAGCAAATGATGAAGGGCTGGAGCAAAGTCTGATGCTTAGCTCAATCAGCATAGGTTTTTCTTTGTGTTAGGTCTGACCTGTAATGTTGAATGTAGGGAATACCTCTCTAATCACCCAGGAACACCATGTGTGTGGAGATGCACTGGTGCACCAAGCTTCACTGCCAGGGTGCAGACATTGTTCCACACGTAAGTGCTCTGGACTAAATTCTGCCACCCTTTGAGAGGGTCTTGGCATGAACATGAACTACCAGACTAGGGTCATCATCTCGGGGAGCAGGATGGCATCAGCCAAATATTGAAAAGTTGCTGAAGACACTCAGCTATTTACTAACTAATAATCTAGAAATGACCGAGAGGTGGCCAGAACCTGTGCTGTCTGTGTGTCATCCTGTGTATGTGTGTATGTGTATAGGGAGTTTCTCAAGCACAATCTGCCAAGGGCTGGGCTGTCTGGGCTCAGTTTTGGGTTGGGAGGCTGTAATCCCAGCAGCTGACCCTGTCCTGCTAGAGGAGTGCGTTGCTGAGCAGAGCAAATGGGCTTATTTAAACCTCTCAGAAGTTACTATTGGAGGAGCTATTGAAGATGTTTGTGGGAATTGCCCCTTGGAGACTGCGTGTCTTCTGACCTGCAGTCAGGCCAATGGCTGATCAACTGCTGGAAAACTGATTTGGTTACTTGTCTGGCAGCTGGAAGGAAAAACTAAACCAATTTGTGTGTCCCATTGGAGCGTAAAATGAGATTTGTAGGTTTCCTGGATTTTTTAATAAAATCTAAAATACTTCTGAAATTTTTGATTTATTGGATAGTTAAAGAAGTTGCTTATGATTTTAATGATCCATAAATTATCCATTGCACTTCTAATGTATTGGGTTTAATCTTGTTTTTGTTTGCTTTTATTTGGTGTTTTGCTGGGGTTTTTTGTAAGTTACCAGCATAAGCACAAGTAATCATTGTAATGAAAAGAACAACAATAGTTTTAAGTATTTGTATTCAGAGCATTGATACATGGATAGGGATAAAATAAACAACTGCTCAGTTGTGCTCTAAATATTTTTCTTAAGCCTTCTTTGTGCCTGCTGTTTTATACTGTACCTTGTTGCATTTCTTGTGCAACTTCAGTTTTCCACTGATGCTCCAGTATGTGGATAATCCCACACCTTGAATTCAGTAAAATTGTAAATACATGTCAGGTTATTCATATGCACAACTGTAGAGTTAGCAGAGAAGTGAAAAATCCAGCCTGCTCACTTGATTTTCGTTTTTTCTGAGGGAAAAAAAAAAATCACATTTGAAGGTGAGAGAACCAAAAGTAATTTTTCATGCAAGTCGCTTTCTCCCAGAATGAATATGCTGAAATGATTTTTAAGGTAATGTTGAAAATGTTATTACTGTTGCACTTCAATCTTCCAAAATGACTTCTGTAACTAATATTATGTGAAAGTCATTTTATTTGACAGCTTATTATGTACCCTAAACATTGTGCTGTTATACATTACAATGAATAAATACAGAGATACTGTGTTCTTTTTCTGAGCTTTCTCTGTACAAACCTGCATTATGTATCTGCATGATGGCATTTGTTCACTGTTTACATGTTATTTGTAAGCCCTGCAGACATATTTTTTCTTTTTATTTAAAAGCTCAACATACTGATTCTTTCACAATTTAAGGTGACTTTCTCTCTTTTAAAGATGTCAGGAGGCAGACACAGATGTACCTACCTTAATATGATGCATTAATACTGGGCATGTTTGTCATTACTCAAAAGTGAAAAATGTGTAGTTGTTTATTTTGTAAACAAACCAAGTTATATTTTTGTACGTTAAAGAGCCCATGTCTAAAAATCCTTGTAATGTTTCAATGATCAGGTAATGACTGTGGATATTTCACCCATTCTGCTCATTTCAGCCTTTTGTGGGGTTAATTTACTGGTTTCTAATTTATGGTTCTGGATTATCAGTATCCAAAGGTTTTGATTATTTTAATTATCTCAGAGTCTTCCCTCCACCAAACTGTATGTCTTCTACCAGGGTGTAAAAAATAGTGCCTACAAAAGTGTTTTTGGGACCAAAATTTTGCACTGTGCTCTCCCGCCTGGTATGGGGAATTCAAGGAAATATGTGGGGGGATATTGAGGAATAATGACAATATGGAAGCATTACTTAAAACTGGACCTAAGAAATCAGAAAATTAAATTACACAAACTACATAGAACCTTTGGGATTTTTTTTCCACCTTTTTCACTTCTCTTCCTACCTTTTTTTAGCACAGCTTCCAGTGTTTTTGATTGTTTCAGCTCCTGCCTGCCTTGCCTGTGATCTAAGCAAGTCAGGATCTACTGTCACCTGCTTTATTGTAAAACATGGTTAAAACGTGGTTAGTATATATTAAATCAAGGGAACTGAGACTTGCACACAGAAACTGAGCTGGGGGTATGAAAACATGGATTGACTCTGTTCTCTCTTTGCTTCAATCGTCTGGTTGTAAATCTGTGTTTAAACAGCGCTGCCCCCCACAAAACGGACGACACTGCTAATGGGATTGCCATGACCAACTTCCAGTTCTCTTTTTTCTTCTACCCTGTTTCTTGTATTTACCACATCTTCAATGATACATTTTCCAATACTGTCCTTGAAGCAGCATGAGATCCTGCATGTTCATTTCCTTTACTTCTTCCCATCGCTGCCTATGCTTCCCTGTAATCTAGAACTAAGTCATGTCACCCTGTGTTTAGATGTGTGTGATGCTCTACAGCCTCTCATCCCATCTGCTTTCTCTTCTACTTCCCTCTAACAATCCCATCATCTTCTCCATTCCTTTTCTGCACCACCCCAATGAATTCCTCACCCTTCTTTGTGTTTGCACCCTCCATAATGGCATTGATCCTTATCACAGTTGCCTTTATCTGGCCTGTAATTATCTGTTGTTAGTTCCTTGCGTTTCATCTTGCTTCATTAGACCAAGCCATGTCAGCTGGCTAATTGCTGTATTGCTCCTCCAGCCCAAGTGCCTGCAGAGCACTGTATCAGTAATAAAGTCATGGTAAAGGGACTACAGGGTTAAAATCTTGATATTTGTTTGTTTAGCTGTCCATTTAAACACCCCCTCCCCCCCCTTAGTGATGTGTCTTGCTTTCTGTACCACTTCCCTCTTTCTATTCTTGCTCCAGTTCTTGTTTGTGCTGCAGGTGAAGTTCCCCAGAGCAGGAGTCTGACCCTTGTATTTGTGAAACATGCAGAGTATTGTGTGTCTGGATAGAAATAACTATAAAAGAGCATAACTGGCTGATATCAGCCTTGCCCTCCACGTGGCCTCTGCTCTGCGAGCAGGCCCAGTCTGCCATTGCCTCTGTCCTTTCCTGCACTCCTGTTTTCCCCCTGAGCTGTCTCTTTGACTTTTATCCAAGGATAAAGCCCTTTGAGGTGGATGACTCATAGCTCTGCACTTCCTTTGACTCACGCTTTGCCACCTAGGACATTGGTCAGCTCTTACTAAACTGCAATTTGGTTTTTTTTATTGCTAATGACGACAATCCTTGCAGCTCACATCTCTGATTTCACTGTCACTTCTGTTGGGTCAGAGCTATTCTTGTTTTTTCTACAGTTGGTCAAAGCTATATTTCCCCTTTTTCCCCACTCCATTTCCCCTTTCTCCCTCTCCATGGGTTTGATAGTATTTGTTTTCTTTAAACATCCCCTGCAGACTTTGGAGCCCAGAGGTACTTTTGTCTCTGAAGCCTGGCTGCTTGGGCTGCATTTCTGAGGAAGAAGGTGCCAGTCCTCACTGCAGCCTGCCCTGCCAACATGGAAAGGCAGCCTGGTGCCTTCCCACCTTGTGCAGCATCCTCACTGTTCATCAGCTGCTTGGCCACGAGCAGCACAGTTTCCCACCTTCTTGTGGCATCCTTGGTGACACTTGTGTGATGACAGAGCAGTTGGTGGCATCGCACGGGTGCTGATGATGAGGGCTTAACAAACACTTCAGCTGGTGCAAAACAAGCACTAGAATTCAGGTCACTTCCCAGGCACTGTGTTGTCCCTGAAGGGCAGGGCTATCATGACTGGAGTCACTGAAACCCCATCCCTGGCACTGACATCAGCAGGAATAACTGATCACATCCAGAAAATTGCTCTTGGAATATTGTGCTGGCCTTTCCAATAAAAGTACTTTTCAGAGAAGTGGAGCAATGTGATCTTTAATGTATTTGTGTTTTAGTATCTTACTAGTTGGGCACATCTCCCATGCCAAAATAGCAACTTAGCACCCTTATGCCCACATTCTTATCTGACCACATTACTGATGGCATGAGGAAGGGCGATATCACTGCTTTTGATGCGTTTCCAACATTTCAGGAAGGAGTTTGGCCTCATACTTGAAGATCATAAATCAGTAATACAAGTCATAGCCCTAACACTAAGCAGACACTAGATCCCTTCTTAAAAGCTGTGTCCAGTGTTATTGAAACATCTTGGACTGAACCAGCCCTCGGCAGCTGGTGCTGCTTTTCAGTGGAGTGAGTAGAAACAGACTCCAGCACAGGTAAAACACACTCCAACCAGGCTGGTTAGCTATTACCAAGCTACTGAACTGTATGCTGCCTGCTGAAATTTCCTAGACAGCAGGAAAAGAAGTGGATGGAACTATATGTTGTTATTAATGTAGGGTGCAACTTCCATCAGGGATATGGATTCTTGACTCCCAGGCAGCTCTGAAAATCCCAGCTGTAATTTTCCATGGGGGAAACGGAAGCCAGGCAGTTTGCTACAGAGAGGTGTGATTCCTCTAGGAAGGGCAGTTCTGTTCTCCGAGCTTTTCTTGACTCCCGGCCAGCACTGCCAGGCTTTGACTTCATTCCCAGAACTGATGCTCCCCAAGCCTGGAGTTGTCTGAGTTAAACTGCCACATTTGAAATTATTAGTTTTGCTGACACCTCTATCAGTCAGTATAACTGCTTCTGTGAGACATAGGTCATTATGAAAAACACGTGGAACAAATAAACCTCATGGGTAAGCAGGACACCCATCACTCTCTAATTATGCATAACTGTACAGTTACATAAATGCTTTTCTTGGGGAATCACCAGTGACGGCAGCAAGCTTTGCCTGCTGTGTTTGGGGTAGTTAAAACACTGATTCATCGTACTTTGAATACTGCTTCCTGCTTGTTCTATGGTAAATGGATTACTGCCTGCAATTTCAATAGTAATAAATGAAGATGAGAACTTGATCCACTGATAAAACTGGGTTGTCTGAAGAGTAATAATTTACTCCACGTGTCAAATCTCACAGCATTACTAGAATATCACCAGCTTGTTTGCAGACAGACTCTTCCTGACAGATGCATTTCTCTCAGGATAACCAAACTATTATTTGGTTCTTTTGTTCCTTCTTCATCTGTCTGCCCATCATTCTCTTTATGCTGCTCACCTTGGACTCTTTTTGCAGTGCATATTTCTTCTCAAGCTGTTCCACCATCTGTTCCACATCAAGTTGGTGAAACCCAGGGCAGAGAAAGCAGACTCTGGAGGAAATCTTATTGCTTAGATGAAGAGGGGTGCAAAAGGGAGCAATGACATGAGAGAGAGATCTGGCTAGGCAGGAATCTCAGCTTCTTCCACTCAAATGGAAGCTCCAGAGGAGATGCCCACATTGATTATTTTAAAACACAGTGTGATCCCAAGAAGGTACTATATTAGTGCAAGATAATTATTATTGTGATATCATTGCTGCTGTTATAGTGACTATTACCATAATACCTTATTGCAATGCTTACACAAGAAGAAATATACATTGGCAGGTAGAAGGAGGGGAGGTAAATTACAGGTTTGCTTCAAACAGAAAGTGGCTAAACTTGACATTTGATCTGAATACAGCCATCTCAAAACAGATTCTTTGCTTCCTTGTGAATCTATGCATTTCTGTGTTAATGCATGTGCTTTCTGCACAGATAAAGCCTGAATAAGATGGATAAGAGATCCATCATTAATGAAAAATTTATGAAGAAATTAGTTTATGGGGAGTTCTGGTGAGCAAACATTCAACGTGCTGATGTACATTGCTAGCAAAAGTACAAAAGGTTTTTCTGGTTTTTGTGATGGGAGATTCTGGGGAAATCAGGCATTGTGGTTGAACTTAGTTGGCTGCAGTGCTTTTTCCTGCGTATATCATGTTAGAGTCATTTGTTAAATATCCTTCCCAACTTTATGTAACTCTGACCTTATAGGTGAAGAGTTTGGTCCTGCCCTAGGAATTGCAAGGAAAATGATGTTTGTTGACAGAGGTAGATAATATCTTCCTCTTCAGTGAGTTGGGATGTCAACAGCAATGACTTAGACAGGAATTGACAGGAAATTGAGGCTTAGTCCTTGAACTCAGTGGTTTTGGCAGAGATGTGAAGAAATGAAACACAATGTGACAGAGGGAGAAACCTGGATTCCCTCCCAGAGAGAGAGTTTACTTGAATTGTTTTGTCATGGACTAGCTCGTTTCATTCACAGAAAAAGTTATGGATTGTCTTAAGAGAGACTACTACAGTATCCATGCTGTTGACATCAGGGACCTTGGGAAGCAGCAATCATGTAACTGTTCCCTGGAATATACTTCAGGAAGGTGTAATTATATTTCTGTAAGGGTCCAATGAGCTCCACTGAATTCCAACAGCCCCACAAACATAACTGAAACTTCTCTGGTGAGTTTTGTAAACAGGATTTAACTACAAATTAAACCCAAGCAGAGATGGTGTGCATTCAAAATGTCAGTTATTTTATCCTGAAGTAGTTTCTTATATGCTAGAGTTTAAATTTTCATTAGTTCAAAGAATAGACATTCTTTTTGTCTTCCAGATGTGCACGGTTGCAAGTCAGTAGCCAGTCCCTGCAATAAATTTTCATTTAGACACTTTATGATGGAGGCAAAGAGTATGTACATAAATAGGGAGAAAACTGATAGACTGCTAGAAAATGAGTGTGCCTGCCTTTCCTTGGAAAGGTTAATGGAAGTATTGGCCAACAGGTACTACATTTGTTTGTGTACATTACATTTGTTACCTCCTCCTCAGCCCTGTTTTTGCAGTTGGCATTTGGAGAACTGCCGATTTACATTCAAGCTAATGCATCTGTCATGTAATTCTGCAGAACTGAATGAAGGGGCAAGAGGCTTATGAGACCAGTCCTGGGAGATTCTGGCTGCCATTTGTGCCCGTAATAGGGAGTTCAGGGTCTCATGTGAGCAGTCTAAATTAAGGCAGGCTCTGGCATGTGCAGTGGCAGGGAAATGCAATTTGATATAAACGCTGAGGCTCCAAGGTGAGCGAACACCACCTACACTGCTCCCAGGAGGCTCCTGTTTCTCGGAAATGTTATGGCAACATGTTGCAACCTAGATATTAGTTGTACTCTTCAGTTTGCTTTGTCACTTTCATCAGCAGCTTTTGCTCTGTAATAAAAACATACTGATATGTGGTAATATAATCATATTAACGTGAACACGTGTTTTCATTGACTCTAAAGAAGTGGGCAGCATTCTGGTGTGCACCCTTGCGGTTTCCAGACTTGATTGCAGTGAGCAGTTCCTACCCTAAACACTGATTTTCCATCATTACAAAGAAAGGATTCTCAGTAAATACAAAACTGCTAAGTGCACCAATAACGCATAGCATTTTTCCATTGGATTAAAAATACAGAGACTGTCAAGACTCATTACTTGCTGGCCAGGTTCAAAGGTAAATAAGCCAAGAAAGCAAATGTAGACAGAAATAAAAAAAAAAAAATCCTACAATGCGGCCCAATGAACATTGTTTACCCTGTGAAATGTTCAGCAATGAGGTGGGTGTGTTCCCTCAATGGACCCTGCTCGACAGACATGTGTTGGAAGATTTATTTATCGCTCTCATGTACATAGAATGCTGCTCTCCTCTTAGCCAGTGCTCTGCTGCTCTCATTTGACCTCATCCCTAGAAGGCTGAAACTTTATTACTGTAATGAATCTTTGTTTCTCCTGCCTTGCTCCTGGGGGATTTAAATGTGCCTGTGCCAAGACCCCGTCTCCTTGCTCGGCAGTGTATAATCTAGGATACATGCAAGTTGATTTCACATGGGAATTGGAGAGGATGGAAGAGATCTGTCACAAGGCATTTGTGCCCCATGTTACATCAGCCTTTGGGAACACAGTATGTCAGCCAAAATAAAGACTTGCCTTGTGAAATAGGTCATTAGCACTGATAAACAAGACTTCAATAGGAACTGAGGGTCAGGCTAGTAGCCTGAAATACTGAAGTAATTTGGGACCTTGAATTAATATATTTATCCACAAACAGGTTCAGGGTGGAGAAGGGCAGGGCAGCCTTTCTCACCTAGAAAACACCATGCCCCATCTGATGCCAGCCATTGTGGGAGAACTTTGATCTTCTTTGATTACTTGTTAGCTTTCAAATTGCTGTTTATTTTTTATTAAATTCATCAGTGCAGAATCCAGCCAGTCTTGTGCTCCTCTCTGATTCCCAATAGCACTGGCCTTCATTTTTCTAATTTGCTGATTTAATGACTCCTGATATACCTGATTCAATGCATTGATCACAAAATTTGTTTCCCATGGAAGCTCTGCTCTGAAGGGCAGCAGACCCCTTCACTTTTACACTGCTTTGTCAATGTATGTCACTTAAAGTGTGAGTATTTCTGCCTCCCTTTTAGAGCTCAGCTTAAATGGTTTTCATCAACAGCTCCCACTGGAACTGGACATCTCCTTTGTTGTTCTGTTTCCTCCAGGGCCAAACAATTCAGCTCTGTTTAATCCTGGGAAAACCAGGAAATGAGAGTTACTGGGAAGAGGGGTGGGATTCCTCTCAGCTATCTTGAACTATTTGGTTTCCTAGAAAACCTCCTTTTTTTATTTTTTTTTTTTTTTGTATTTTCAACTGAAAATAAAGTAAATAAAGTGAATCACAACTTTACCAACAAACCCCAGAAAAAGGTCCCAGGAAAGGTAACAGTTAAATCTGTATGATGGATAAATCCCTTTTCAGCTCAGAAATTTTCAGCAACCATAGGCCAAGCTTCAACCTCTACCTTGAGCACCCTTCATGCATTATTAACTCACAAAACACATCGCTGTGCACATTCAGTGTATGTAAATACAGTTTGATTTTTATTTACTCCACATAGTACAGCAGAGTTAAAGAGCTTTTAAAGTGCATGTATATTAAACAAAGTTTCTCAGAAAATGAATTAGTTTATGTTTGAAAATCTGGACCAAACCTAAAACTTTTTACAGTGTAGATTATCTGTCACAATCATTATCTGCTATGCGACCTCAGTTTATTTACTTGTGTAACACGATAAAAGTCACCCACAAATTTTTCTTTGCAGTCGTTCTGCTTCTTGTGACTTCTAATGCTTTATATTTGTTTCATGTTTTGCTTTTAACTCACATTCCAGAAGTCACGTGCCTGGGGAATAATCTCAGTTACATTTCTGATTTCCAATTTGGGTTTGTTTTTTTTTTTAAAACCCACCCACTCAACCAACCAACCAAACAAAAAAGCCACCCAAATTACAAACTTTCATGATTAGATAGAAACTTGGAAAACTCAAAATCATGAAGGCAAATGTATCCCAAATATATTACACTCATGACTTGTAAGCTAATCCCCAGATGTGAGGTTTGTTAGTGCATGGGAGACTCCACGCTGTGCTGCAATTGATGAAATCTGTTCTGCTACATGAGTAAACAAACAAAGAGCAATCACTGTCAGGATTTTGGGTAGAGGTGGCAGGTTGCTTTCCATGAAGGTTGTGAGGTTGTTTTAACTGTGGTAAAGGATCCACAGGTCAAGAAGCAGAACTGATGAAGAGAATAAGGGTCGGAACACGGCTGCATTTGTAGGGCCTGCCTGAGCTTTGTAGAGAAGAACACTTGTCAGTGAGTGAAGTAATGACCAACACAAGTGTAGAGTTGTCCTCTGTGTGTTCCAGCCTCACTCTGGGACAGGAACTGGTAAAGCAAAGAACATCCCATTGCACACCAAATGGATGTTTAAATCCTCTGATCACTTCTGAAGCATCAGTAGCTGCTTTGTTATTGGAAAGTAGAAAATTAAAACAATACAATTCAAGCTGTAAATTAAAAGCCCACTACAGATGTAAATTTCATGAGCAAAGTTATTTAAGAGCATTAATATTCATATTGGAAGTAATTTAAAACAAACAGGAAGAATGCCAGGTGAGAACATGCAGGTTAGAGGAGATTTCTCTACCCAATTACACAAGTGCAAATGAATATCTTGTAAATAAATCCACAATCATTTCCTTGGATGAAGGTACAGTCATGCTGCTTATAAGTAGCTTAACCAATAAGATCTGAAAACCAAAACAACAGCATATCATTTACAAAAACAAGAAAACAAAAGCAAAATGGAAAACAGAACCAACTTGTCTGTCTGTTCTCAGTCGTGCCCTGGAAATGAGGTTGTCCTGAGGATGCTGATAATTTGCTGGGCTGGGACTAGTCCAGTTTTTTCTAAGTAATATTCAAGAAGTATTTTCAAGAAGTACTTTAATGTCTGAAAGTTGTCTGACTAGTTAAATAAAAGATGATTCATAGAACACCCTAGGAAAAAAAAATACCCATCTTGTTTTCCCAAATGGCAGACAATCTTTCAATTCTCTTCAGATTAGTTTACTCATGTGAAATCAATATTTCAAGGTGCTACAGTACCTCCCAGAACAAATAAGTTACTAGCCAAGCTGGGCTCTATAGAGCTTCTGCATTCCATCAGGCGTCACAAGGAGCCTTGACGGGTCTGTGCCGACTGGGGGGAATTAAGGCCAGGTGAAATGCCAAGGTCCCTAGCTCATCTGCTGCAGAGAACAAGTCTACAGTGTGCCTGCTCAAGTCTTGTTACAGGAATAAATCCAACGTGCCTCACTTACTAGGTCAGAGACAATCTGAAGTGTCTCATTATGCAGCATGCCATGATATCAAATGTATCACAGAAGCCAAAAGCATGATTAGGTTGCAAAGGCAAAGACTGGAAATTTAAGAAATGGCAGAATTAGGATGCTTACTCTGCTGACATTTGTTTCCTGGTAACAAATGATTTATGATACATTTATCTCTAGCCACAAGATCACCCACTGGTGTCTTCCCCTGCCCTGGCACTCTGTTTACTCTGTGCTGAGTGTGCCCAGTCCGTGGTTACTCTACACTCTTCAGACCTTGCTTTGAAAACAGCTATTTATTCTTACATGGGATTTTTCATATGATTGTATTGCTGAAGTAGCTTAGAAAAATGGATGTGCAGAGTGTTCCCAGCATTTCCCATATGCAGATGTTTGACCTGGCATTTGCAATAATGCTCCCAGTGGGGAGAAGAATGGGTGGTTTGCCCACATAAGGGATTGGGGAAAACAAAACAAAGACAGTTCCCCTGTGCACTACTGCAGTGAAGGCCAACTCACCAGCAAAATTCAAAGACTCTTGTACAGACATTCCATCCATAATTCCTTGCCCTGATGTAAATCTTTTCTTCCTCCTCCCAGAATTTATCCCACTTATATTCCCTACATTTCCAACAGCTCCACATTCATTTTCGGCCACTTCATCTTTATGGCAGTATTCACAGGTCGTATTTAGGGACCCAAAATCACCATTTCCCCTTAGTTCTGGCATCTAGCCTTGATGGTCCAAGATCGCTTCTCACCTGTAACTGCAGGTAAGGTCATGGCCACCCTGAGCTAGAGCACACCCTGGGAATTCAGATGTCATGCACTGCATCTTGACCGGTTACATGTTGATTTATTTTTCTGCCAAAGAATATAATTTACCAGATTTCCCTAATTTTTCTCTGAAACTGCAGAAAAGCAGATTACTGAAAAGAAATCACACTGCCAGGACAGATTTCTGAATGTAGAGAAATTAGGCTTCCTCAAAGAAAAAGTCACCAGTGTCTTATTTCAACATAGGCAAAATTATGCCTTTTCCTCTAGCATCACAGCTGGACACAACTGCACTGTTCTGTCTGACATGTTCCACAGTAATTCAACAGGAGACAGAGATTCAGAATGAAAAATTTCAGTTCATTTGACAAACTCATAAACAACAGATTTATGGGTTCTTAATGGGACATTCTGAAGGCCTTAATAACAGATGCTTTCAGCAGCTCTGCTTATAATAAGCTGTGGGAATTGATGGTGTTCATTTTAAAACCATTTTCACATTTAAATTTTGATGGGACTCATTGGTTAGATGCTGTATGCAGGGCAGATAAAGCAAATAGTGTTGCTAAGTCATCAGCAGCCCTGTAGGGGTATTTGCATTTAAGAGGAGACTGGAGTTTGCCTCCACCACAGCTGCAGATGTGGGGCATGTAGGTCTGTTCTCCTGCATGACCATTTCAGTGCCTTGCTCAGAACGGCTGCTGGTGCTGTACCACATGTGACACACGCCTGTGCCCCATACTTGCCCTTTCAGAGGTCAGTCCCCATGTGGTATATAGGCTTCCCCTTCAGGCTTGAGCTTTCTCAGGATGCTCATAAGTCAGGAGCTGCTTAGGAAGCCCCAGGACTCCAGCTTGGAGTGACTGATGGGAATTTTCAGCTGCCTGACTGGGCAAACCCAGACTTCTCTTCAGTGTTTAGAAGAGGGCTATAAACCATTAGGAAGTGACCTCAGCTGACGAGTATATCATGTTCTTTCATTCTATTCACTTACAGCATTTACAACATCACCCCATTATCGTTTAGACTTTTACAACTCTTAATGACCCTTTTATCAGAGCAGCAATAACCAATAAATCCCCTTTGGCATTTATTGCCCTGTCTCTAATACATAAAAGACCCAATTTATAACATCTCATGAATGCTGAAGATTATTTTTCAAACTGTTTCTTCAAATCTCACTGCAAAAATAAATGCTCTGATAAAGGCCCTGTTTCTGTGGTTTGTTCAGCATCAGCCCTAAATTAGATTCACCCACAACCTGCAATAAACTTTGTGGACTGGATGCTATGTGGCAAAAAGAAACCAGAATGCCAAAATGCCTTCTCTGTGGGGAGATGCTCTATCTCCTGCCCATCTCCTGCTAGGATCAGTTTTGTCCTTAGCTACCAGAAGGGGCTTTAGGTCTGGGTACAATGAGCAGGACTGGGGACAGAGGAGAGTGCTTTAATTGTCGATAGCTACACCAGACAGTACCGGTACATCTGATGTGATCTACTCAGCAGTCAGGTAACTGAAATCAGTGTTCTGGGCTTTGTCTGAAAATGGTGAAGAAAAACAGACACCACCAGGAGAGGTTTCATCCCACCCTACTAACGGTATCCAAGAGGGACACCTTCAAGGTGCTCAGTCCCAGCTGCCCTCCTCCCTACACCCCTGGCTGACAACAGTCACCCAACTCAAAACACCTAAAATTAGATGTCATAGATCTCTATGCCTTAGTTTGCACTTATGACAACATAACTTTGAAGTTATCTTGCTGTTATTAGGGGCAGAGATAAGACTCCAAAGATACCTTGTTTACTCATTGTTGCAATTTTTGCCCAACACCAGTAATGTCCTGCACTCCCTGTAGGATATTCAATGAATCACCATTAGTACTATTTGAAACTGTCCCTTGTCTTGGCTTATCTTTTTGAAACTCTCCCCTGCACTTCCAAATCCCAGAAATCAGAACACAAGAAATTAGGAATAATTTCAAGCAAACTGGTAATGAAGGCAACCCAAGGATATTATGTGTTCCTGGCAATGGTTTCAGTTTTGCTAACTATATGTAGGCACCAGACTTAGACTTGATTCAAAGCCCAGCACTGGAAAGACTTGGCATCAGAGGATTTTGGACAGGGATGGAGATATTTCTATGGGGTGAATGCAACACTGTGTGAAGATGCCCCAGCTAGGGCTAAGTGCCCCAGCTAAGTGAGCTACTAGAGATTGGTATTGCTGTACTGGTTAGACACACTATCCCAGCTAATTAGCTTTGATGAGAACCTGCCTATTTTGACCTGGGCAGAGAGCTCAGTTAGGGCAGCAGTTTTCCTCCTGATGTAAGCTAGCCCAAGCATCTCTGTGCCATGTGGAGACCATTTCAGTGCCATTGTAGCAGAGGCTGTGCCAGAGACAGCGGACGTGCTCAGTTTGTCCTGTTTCCCATCTTCTCGGTCGCCCATTCATTGCTCTACCCAGGTCTATTGCCAGGTATTCCCATTCTTCTCTTTTTTCCTGCTGACTCTCTTCTCCTCTAGAGAACTATAACCCAAACAGCTCCCTAAAGAACTTTTCATTAGTATAATTTATTAGTTAAATCATTCCTCTGACCTGTTTCTTGTTCGACTAGCATATCTCCCCATCCACTCGATATAATTGGTACAGCACCTGAACTCTGCTGCCAGGGTTTAAATGGCCTGACATATATCACTGAGTCACAGGATATTAAGAGAAAGGTGAGAGGATTATTGGCACCCTGCCACTCAGATCAGATTGGATTTCTTGTCCAGCTAGTGAAATGTGGTTGTATAAAGAGGGTTCACACAGGCTGGGTTTAGCCCTTACTCAAAGCTTGACCACTTGAAAACAACACAGGGCTTTCACTAAGGACTGGAGACATGGCCATGTAAGGAAGCCCTTCTTGCACATATTATCCTGTTGATTTTTGGAAAGTTATGATCCACGTGAAGCTCTGCAGCATGGGGCTGGTGAGGAGAGCTGTGCTGACCTGCTCCTTCTGGAGCTGGAGCTGCATCAACACTCTTCTCCTGCCTGGCTGCACTGGCCCATTGTGAGAACCACTATCAGCAGCCTGGCCTTGCCTGCCCATCCTCACACGGTCCCAGGTGCTCCCATCACTGTGATTTCTTATTTTGCATCATGGTTTTTTCCCCACTGATCCTCTTGTTTCTAAGTTTAAGGAAGTATTAAACACTACGCTGCAGGTTTTCAATGGTGATTAATTTTGTTGCACAGTTTTCTCCCCCTCTTGAATTATAAAGCATCAAAGGGTACAAAACACAGCCATCATCCTTGCCAAGAGACATCCATTCTCTTTTTTTGTTCTTTTTCCCGGGAAAAAGGGCCTGCTGACGTCATCTGCCTTGTTCAAGATCTTTGCAATTGGCCCCTGTCTTTTTTGGGCTCCTCCTTCCTTCCCCTTGTCTTCTTTCCACTCCATACTCAGAGGTAACCAGGGAAACTGGGAACCATGGCAACCCAAAACAGCATAATTTTTCTCCGAGAAAAAAAAAATAAGCATGCAAAATCTCTTTAATGTTTATACCAGGCAACTGGGTCCGAATCTTCTCTACGCCTCCTCTTTGGAGCAAGGAAGCCATGGGTCTGCCTCGAGGCACTGGTGAGTTCACCTCCCATCACTCCATTCCCCCAGCCAAAGCCCTCAGCTCCCTGTGCCCCCACAAAGCCAATGTGGCAGGGGGGCCTCAGTTTCCATCAGTGTGGGTGGTCCTGTCCCACCAAGAGCAATCAGGCAGGCTAGGTCAGTAACCTACACAGCATCTGGCTCCCTTTTTTCATCACAGGGACCTCATTGCCCCATCACTAAGTGCTCCTCAGTTTTGAATACCTTTCTCAACAGGACACAGAGAAGTGCTTTTATCACCAACTGCAGAGGGACAGCTCGGGCACAGGTTTATGGCCTGGTTTTTAAAGGATAAATCATCTGGGCACTTCTCTGTGGCTTTGGACATCTCCTTGACACAAAATGGAGGATGTAAAAGCTGATCTTCCCAAGTCCCACTGAATTGTTCAGCTCAGATTCCAAACTCCCTGGATGAGGGACAAGGCTTTCTCCCTGCTGGGCAAGGCCAAGGACACAGAACTTCAGAACACAGAATATGTATTTTTATTACTAATATTATGAACTATTGATGGTATCAGAGTAGTGCTATCATCACTGCTCCTCCAAGTTATGGGAAGGAAGAGCAGCTGTGGAAGGAGCTCCCTTCTCTCTCTCCCCTGCCACGATGCTTTCCCTTTTCCCTCAAAGTGATGAACAGGGTGACACCGCCTCACTGCAGCTCAGTGCCCATCAGTCGGGTCATGCACAGGAACAGGATGCAAGGGCCCTGAAACCCTGCCCAGGGCAGCATTGTCCCTGGGCAAAGCTCTCAGGGCTCAGCCTCTGTCCCCTTATCCTGCAGACAGCCAGTCTCCTCAGGGGATGGTATCCCAGCCCCTTGACAACCCCAAGGTCACTCCTTCTACAAAGAGGTACTGCAAGTGCTGTTCTTGGTGGGGTACAGGAGGTCTTGGTATCAGCTTTGGAAGCATCAGGCAGCATGCCCAGCACTGCTCAGAGGCCAAGTCAGCAAAGAAATACCTAGCAGGTTTTGCTACTCTAAAAGAGTACAAGAGACAAACTGCTTGACTTCTAACTTATTTCCAAAATAGAACACCGACTATAAATTGCCTTCTCTAGGAGAAGAATGATGACAGTAGTAATAAATTGTACACATTTATTTTTGAATTTGCAGATGGGTGAATGTTGAGCAATGGTTGTGAAGAAAACAAACAAACCCTGGCAAGCAGCTATTTTTATAGGATAGTTTTGTGTTGAAATTTCTATAAGTTGGCAGCAGAGTCATCATGAGACCTTTTATCCAGATAAGACTATGCCAAAATCTTCAGGAAACATCTTGAATGCTTAATTTTTTATTTACAAAAAAGGAGAGAGGAAGGGGAATGAAAACTCGGTGGAATGTTTGCAGACATACAGTGTCTGCTCTGTAAAGCACCAAATACTTTTTCATTATGTGGATGTAAAAGGGACTTTTCCCAAACCTGCCACTTGCAAAGTTCAAATCTGGGGTAGCTCTAAGACAGACCTTGCACTGGATTTGCTTGCAGGCTGGGGAGGGAGATGTCACCGGGCAGAGTAAGCAAAGTTCACGAACCATAAGGACCAGTCTGGGATATCTCACCTTTAAAGTCAATGAGGCTGTTGAGAGAATAATGGCTTTCCATCCCCTCAAGCACAGTTGTTTTAAAGAGACATGGTCAAAACTCTGCTGATCATGTTGTCCCTGCCTCCTGCCTCCCTGCCAGTGCCCAAACAAGGTCTGTTCATGAGAAGCGTTGAGCCGAGAGGACATCTGCTGCCTCCGTGACTGCAGCTCCAGGCCCAGTCCTCTGGGAAGTGGCTTCTTTATCCATGTTTGCTGTTTGTGCTTAACGTCTAGGAAATGTCTGGACTTTCTTAGACCATGTGCTGTATGCTGTGTGCATGCATGTGTCTGTCCCTAAAGTCTGTACTATAAAGAAAGCATTTTAGAATTGTGTTGGGTCTTAAAGAAAAACTATTTTGTGCTAAAAATAAAAAATCTAGAGCTCTCGACATTGCCAGAAACAGATAGTTTCTGGCTAATAAGAAATATCAAAATTCTATTTATTAGAGCTGTTCTGTTGAAATCTGTCATTTAGTCTGTCTGCAGAAGGGAGGAAAGGGTTACCCACCATGTGAGAACAGAAATCTAAGACGAGAGCTTTATAGTTGGCTCTGTGATGTGAACATTAGATAGTAATGTCTCAAAACTAAACTATTTAAGCAGCTCCAGTTTCTATGTTAAATTGACTGTAGTGTGTTTGTAACCAAAGGGACAGCTGCATCCTGAAGAGCCTTTTTTAATGCTTATAGGGATTAATTGGTTTTGTGTTGAGATTATTGAGATCATCTTGACGCATTTATTTCATTTTGATTTGTTGCCTCATTTTCTTTTATTGCTAATAACTTCACTTTAGAAGCATCTTTTCCTTGACTTTACTCCCTTTGTTTAAACTCAGTTTCTTCTAGCAAATAGGGGCCAGAGAGAGGGTCAGAAACGGATGCCAGTTTGCCATCCTAAAAGCTTGACCAGCTCCTTCAAATTTGCCTATAGTTCTCTCTCCAAAGATTCATAGTGAATTTTTCACTTTTCACATTTTCACACACATGTGCAGTTGCAAGTAGTTCACCGATTTTCCCAATGGAATCTATTGCAAGCTCAAGCACTGAGGGAAGTTTTCAAAATGGTTTGTGAGTACCACATAGTAAAGTCTTCTGAGTATATCAGAGATTGTTTGCAGAGGTCATGCCTGGGCCTGAGCAGCAGCAGGTTGGTCTCCACTGAGGATCTCTCAAAGGACCCCCCATGTTCACCCAAAAGCATGTGCCTGATTTAAATTCAAGGCATGGGTGCACCACCAGGTTAAAATTAAAACCCTGCGGCATCAGTCACTAATTAGCTTCTGTGCTCATTGCATACCCATGGAGCCCACTCCAGGCAGATGAAACACACATGCCAAGTACTTTAGGGATTGAGGGAGAAGGAGAGAAAGTAGAGAGAACAAAAGCTGGGGCAAGGCAGGAAGAAGTAACATAATTTATAGCTGTGTCCAGGATGGGGAGGGGTCAGAAGCATTGAGGGAGCTAAAAAGGCTGCCTGAAATGATCAGCAGCCACCACCACCAATCATAACCCTGCCCAGAGTGAAGGGCTATAGAGAGAGCAGGTGTAGAAAAAGGACAAGACAAAAAGCCTCAGGAGGTGCCCATGTGTCCCAAGGAGCCAAAGAGGGTCCTACCTGAGCTTGGTGCTAGGGAGTCTTGCAGAATGGCTCCCATCTAGACAAGGTTCACATACAAGTGTTAGACACCAGATCAATGATTATTGGGTCAGAACCACCTTGTGGGGAGTGTGTGTGTGTGTGTGTGTGTTCGTGTGTGTGTGTGTGTGTAAAGCACCAGAGCAGCTGTCAGTCACAAACAGCCCGGGAAAACCATAATATGGCCCAGCTTCTGGAGCCCCTGCCCCAGCCTGGATTGGCAGGGACAGTGAGAACACGGCCCCTCACCCTGGCCTGTGACCCCAATGTGGCTGGTGGGTCAGAGGCCCCACCTGAGGGGTTGTCCACAGGGACCAGAACAGATGAAACCAAAGGCATAGGGGTGGCACATGTCATGGCCTGCCACATGGACTTGTGAGAGCTGGTCTTCCACAAAGTCTTAGTGGTAGCTCTCTCTATCTTTTTCCTTCTCTCTTCTTGCTCCCTCTGTTTCTCTTTCTCTCCTCCTTTCTTGATGCTTTGGGTGGCTTGGAGCTGGAGGATGGGATTTGACTTGTGTTGTAGATTAATATGTGCTGGGTTGATATTGTAGCGGAACATTTTGTCTAGTTTGTGCTGTGCCCTTTTTGAACCTTTGCCAAGTTCCCTTATTTTCTCCTCGAAATTAATTAAGAAACCCCTTGGGAACAAGTCTGTGGCTTATCCTTTTGACACTATCTTGAGGTATTAAAGAACCCTATGTATGTGTATTTTAGAGCAAAACTCCTGGCTGAGCCAGGAGCCTGCAACTCCTGAGACTGGAGTCTTACAGCAAGGCACTAGGGTAGCACTCATTTTGTCTCTTCTCAGGACAAAATAAATCCCTTGCCAACATGACTTCCAGCCTTCACAGTGGATTTTCAGATGAATCTTCATAGCTTTAGCAGAATGACACAAAGATATTGTCTTATCCTGTGACATGGGACTCAGCTGCCTCTGATGGACTCATGTTTTAGCATACTCTGCATTCTGAGTACCTCTGCTTCTTTTCTTCAGGATGTCTGAACTTCTTCCTTTGAGGCTCCTCATTCCATTGTAAAGTATGTCTAATAATTCCTTGAGCTGCTGATAGTGCTTGCAGCCAGAGCTAATATACCTGCATTCTGTATTTAGGTACAGCCAACTGGGACACATCTGTCCATCCATTAGCTGGTGTGTTTGTGTGTGCAATTGGTGGCTGGGCGTTTCTGCCACATGGAGAAGACGTGGGTGTTTCCCATGCAGAGGGCTCAAGTACATGCTCCTGATGAGGAGGAGAAGGAGGAATTAATCCCCTGATGAGAACTCTTGGACGTTTGATGCTGGAGCTGGAAGGCATGAGAAATGATAAGACATTGATTAGGTTTCTGAGTCAGCAGCAGACGCACCCTTACCATGCTACTGACTGGTCTATTCACTCTCCCACTTATTTGTTGCCTAACTTACCTTCTTGACTCATCCCAAACCCAGCTGATACCAGAGATAGGCAAACTACCTACTACAGCCCCTTTCACCAGCCTGTGGTGCACCTTCTGTTGCCCTACATGTCCCATCAGGAATAATATCACAGCAGTGAACTTTTTGCCAAATCAGAAGAAAAAAAGGTGGAAACATTGGGAGTGTAATTAGGAGAGGGGATTCTTAAGATGAAAAGTGAGTTAGGAGAGCTTCTGGGAGAGGAAGAGTGTTTTTTAAAAAGAGATGTTTCCTCTTCATGTGCTTCTGCTAAAGATGTGTTGGTTTTGGTATCAGTCGTGTTTCAGTCATGGTGATGTGCTCACCATGACTGAAGCAGCAACCTCTTGTAGCAACAAGGCACAGGTAATATGCAGTACAGTCTTTCATCTCTCTCTAGATATGACAGGGTCCTGTCAATGCTTACTTGTTTTGTTTTAAGGACAGGTTGACATTTTACAGTGCCTGATTAGAGCAAAAGGACCAGCATGGGGCTCACAGGCACCCCAGTTCTGGAGGTCCCTGCTCCTCACTCAGCCATTTGGACCCAAGATAGTCTCCTAAGCACCTCTGCAAATTCCTTTGCAATTCCATATTAACTAATATGTTATAAGGTTGGTGCAATTGCAGTGGGCGTGGAGAGAAAGAGGAACTTGGAAAAGGGAGCAGAACACTTCCATGTTCTTCTTTGGATTGAGTAGCCTCAAACAGTCATGGGCACCTTTGAAAAAATCAAATTATTTCCCTCTTTCACTGAATTTGCAAGGGGAAAACAAGAGACAACACTGTGTGTGTGCTCCTGGTTGAGCCTAACACAGGCAAGAGATGTCACCTCCCAGCATATGCTGCAAAAGCCCAGTGCTAACCCAGTCAGGTTCAGGGAGGCTGCAAAAGAGGATTGCATGGTCTTTGGTGGGACTTGACAGCAGATGAAGGTGGAGATGGGGTTGATCCAGGTTTGATGGGCATGAAGGAGCTGGACTTGGGACCATAATGTCCTAGGGGAGATGAGTAGTAGGAGAACAGGAGCTGTGGATCTGAAACCCTGAAGAGGAAATTGGTATCTGCAGTAGAAAAGTGGGGATAGGGGACTGAGATACTAGTGACAGGGTGGAAGGTAAAAACATAGCAAAGAAGGGCTATGTGGACCGTGTGGATGTACCTCCTCTATGCACACACACACTGGCTTGCAAAAGAATTTCCAGAACAAATCCTTTTGCTCCAAGGGACCCTGAGCTTTCCTTCTCACCTTGGCCTGAGGACTGCTGGTGCAGTGGCACCTCTCATGGACCCAGATGCCCTGGAAAGAGGGTCTATGATGCAGTCACCTAGCTGTGTTAAAGCCAGGAGAGAACCGATATACTCCAGGAAATTGTCTTGGTGGTGAGGAGTCAGGCCATTCACAGGCTGTAGGGTGCTTGGCAGGACCTGCCCCATAGTCACCAGCCCCGCCCCACACTCACTTGCTAGTGTCCCATATGCACCATCAGCAAAATGCCTGCTGCTAATATCACCTAATTCCAAATAACCCTAATCCCAAATAATGCCTTGCAGTCTCTACTTTCTAAGATAAATCCAGTGTCTCAAGATGGTGCTGCCTCCAGCCCTCATATAGGGTAGTATCATGTACAACTGCCAATATTTCTCTCTGATGGTCTCTTCTGCCTTCAGACATGTGAGTCTGTTCTCCAGGAGAGGGACAGGCTCTGCTGGAGTGGACTGCATCATCCCATAAATGAATGAGGATGGCAGCTCTGACTTGGAGATCTGGACTGTAACACTCTGCCTGTTCAATGTCCAGGTTAGTCTTGCTTGTTGTAAATTCAACAGCTCCATGTTTTAATTCTTGGTGCAGTATTCCTGCCTACTTTGTGAAGTTCCAGTAGCCTGTCCAAGAAAGGCATCTGATCCTCTCCAAAATGGCATCCCAATGCTTACAAGGAATTCTGTTGGTGACGAAGGTGTACTCAGAGGCAAGCAGGACTGTCAGAACACACCTCCCTCCTCTAATTAACAACTGCCAGCATTTTATATTAGGCATAGCAAGAAAGTCACTCTGTTCCTTCAGGTCTTAATTTTTCTTGCCTGGGACAAATGCCCACAAGTATCCTTTTGTGTTTGGATTTTGATAAGGACAGCCTCAGCAACCTCTCTTTGAGTCAGCTCCCCTTTACTGTGGCTAGGGTGGCCACTGTGCCAATACGAAGAGCACATGAAAGGCCCAGCCTGAGAGTATGTGCTGCTGCTATTGCACATGTGGAAACCGAATTAATTGCAAAGGAGGGAGACTTGTGGGGAAAGAAACCCACTTTCAGTTTTGCTCTTGGAGACAGAGACATTCACCTGAGTTGAGTCAGCTGCAGGAGGTGTAGCTGGAAGGCTGCAGACTGTCCTGCTTATAAAATCACAAGCGAGGAAATGTGATTTCATGTCACAGGCTCTGCCTGGACTGGCTGGTGCTGTCTGGGCACAGGTGAAATTTCAACTTTGCCTGCTGCTAAGGCACATGAGGTCTGCTTCATGCTTTGTGACTTCTAAAAACTAAGGGAAATCTCTTGTTGTTCGATGTAATTTCTGCTGCATTTAGTGGAGGCTGAAGATCCCTGACTAAACTGCAGGAAGGGTGTCGTCCTAGACCCTTGACTTTTCCACCCCGGATTTACAAACTCTACCTGTACCTTTTTTAAAAAAAAACTTTCTCTACCTTTCCAGCACACATTTTTGTGCTCCCTCTACAGCTGGAGTGACACAGAAATTCTTATGGATAAATATTCAGGACACTATTTAAATAAGTAGCTATATCTTGTAGATCATTTGTTTTGCTGTGTTGCAAATGTTGCATTTTGTATTGTGTAGTGTTAATTACGGATGTGTGTTGCATATGTCTGGGATAGGCCCCTACTTGTCATAGATGCCATAGATTGGACCAGATTTACTTCTCCCAGTTCCTCATCTGGGCTCATTTCTTTGCTAAAGCAGTAAATTCACACAATATTCCCAGTTACAGCAATATTTGACCTGGAGCCAGAAAAGAAGGAGTTGTCATGATGATTGCTAAAATTCAATCTCAGTCATTTATAATGAGGTTGAAAGAGAAGGACTTAGATGGCTGTAGCCCACCCTATTCCTTATCACCTGCTTGGCTGTATTGATCAATTAACCAGATGGATCCAAACTATCCTACATCCTAGTGTGAAGGCACATGCAAAACTCCAAGTCCAGATTCTGATCTGTTAACAAAAAACAAGTTTATGTAGTAAAATGCTAAACTAAACCCTTGCATTCAAAGTGCCCTTCCACCTGGATGTTCAAAATCCTGGGCCAAACTGAAGCTGAGTGATGGGGCACTGAGGAACACTGCAATTTTTCCAGAAGTTGCTCATGGAACCTTCCTCCAGAGCCTGAACCCTCTTGGTGCCAGAGCACGCTGGGATCTGCATCTATTTGACCAGCTCTTGGTGTAAACCCCTGCATGGTTGGATGAATTAGGTCCTTAATGGCTACAGAAAGACTTTGGAAATAAAAGTTTCTATTTACATAGTACATTTCATCCCAAAGGGCACTAAATCACACTGTACAAACTTTACATAAACAGCAGAACTGAAATGCAGTTGCGTCAGGAATGGAGGGTGGCAGCCAGCTGGCATGTGTTAGCAAGACAAAAATAAGCCAAGTGACTATTTTTGGCCAAGGACATCAGGGCAAACCCCTCTATTGCGAAAGTGTCTTCAAAACTTCAAAGCACAGCTTTACTCTAAATAGTGATTGTGGATAAATAGATCTTTTGTAGTCAATTGACTTGTTCCCAGGCACATCTGGGGAATTCACTCACTAAAATAAGGATTTGCTACATGTGATGCCAACTAATGCTGAAGAACTTCCTCACCCAAGATAGCACATTTCTGCTCTAACTCCAGTCCCATTTGCGGAACTGGAAGCCTTTCTTACACAGCCCTCACTGCTGAGTGTGACACAGGAAAAGCTGCTCTAGATTTCATAGCTGAACTTACCCTCAACTGACACATCTGGAAATGTGCATTCTCAGTTGTTCATTGGGCAAATATGTGTGTTGATTAGAAACACAAATTTTCACCATGCCATCAAGGTAACTTTTCAGAATACAACTGACCTTTAAATAGCATGGACAGGTGAGGACATTTGAAGATCTTGTCACAAAGTCCCTCAGAGAACAGGCTGTACAGCATCTCTCAGGTCTCTTTGGGCTATCCAAACACTTCACAGCGCTGAAAAGCATGGTTCCTTACAGCAATGCCACTGATGACATGCACAGTATTTTTACAGATACAAATTTACTTTGGGGCCAGAAGGATATCTATGCTTACAGAGCGAACTGCATCTCAGAGAACTCTCCATAACCTTCAGGATAAGTTGCCCTGTAGCAACTGGTGGCTCCTTGTGGGCCTTCTCACTCCATGTTGTGCTCGATCCTTGCATGTGAGCCACGCCATGCTCCGGCATCTGCTCTCCTGAGCCATCCCATCGCACTCTCATGCAATTTGAGTGCTACTAGAGCACTGCCTGGCATGATTTTGGTCCATTTAGGGGACTTGAACAATACAGGGACTGTTACCCAAGAGGCAGGATGGATGAGGAGAGTTTAGCTGTACCACTGCCCATTAGGGCCAAGGAAGAAGCCCTTAGCCACCTGATTAGTTAACCTGCCTGTGGCCTTTGAGAACAGAGTACCTCTTCAGCAGCACACTGGACATTGGATGGACAAGGAAAGAAGCTGGCCAGGAGCTAGATGTCTTTCAAGGGGCTTTCTAAGCTGGGACACAACCCTGCTGGAGCCCCATTTGACACAATTTGTGACCCTTCCTGTCTTCTATCCCTGGCACTAGCACCGGCATCAGTGCAATCATGCAGTGACTGGGTAAGGGAGCTGGTTTGTCTGAAGACTCATAATTTTTTTCCTGTGATTTTAACTTTCAGCCAGCTCAGCTCTCTGTGCTGGGTCCTGCCAGCCCTGGGTATGCAAGGTGTGCCATCACCAGGTGTGCAAGTACATCTGTGGCTGGAGAGAAGGATACATTGCATGGCAGCCTGGGGTTTATGCTGCTAGGGAAAAATTCCACATTACAGTACCTCTCCCTACAAGGGATACAGGAGAGAGCCTGCCTGCCTCAGAGCCAGTCCCTCATCCTCTTCCCTGCCTCCCTCTCCCAACACCTCATCACTGTTCACAATTCTCATAGAACCCCTTTTCCTGCCAGATAGCAGAGCTTTGACAGTGTAAAACCATATAAAACTCAGACAAACATTTCCTATTGCTAATAATTTTTGAGTGGCATTTCCCTGTCAGAAGAACTGTGGGAAGTCCTAGTAGGACATACACTGCAGAGTCCTATTAGTAATACTTCAATATGTTTAGTTCCACCAGTCTTCAAATTAATCACAAGGCAGCATTAAAGGCTGTTTGAACTCAGAGCAGAGTTGCAAGGGAGGTCGGTGGCACTTCAGGTGTCCAAAGTGCAGTGCCACCTCTGGGATCCCAAATTCATGACTATCTCCTGCCAGCTGAGGAGAACATCAGCCTGTCTTCGTAGGAGAGGTGCTCCATCCCTCCCATTATCTACATGACCCTTTTCTAGACCTGCTCTAACAGGTCTACCTCTTTCTCGTCCTGAGGCCAGCCAGGCTGGATGCAGTGCCCCAGGTGATGCTGTCATGGGACAGAGCAGAGGGGGAGAACCACCTCTCTTGACCTGCTGCCCACAACTCTTTTGATGTAGCCCAGGATGCAGTTGGCTTCCTGGGCCTTCCTGATGCTGTTGGCTCATGTTGAGCTTTTCATTCCTGACAATCCCAAAGTCCTTCTCCACAGGACTGCTCTCAATGACTTCTTCCCCCAATCTGTACTCATATCTGGGATTGCCCCAATCCAGCTGCAGCACTTTGCACTTGGACTTGTTGAACGTCATGAAGTTCTTGTGGGCCATTTCTCCAGTTTGTCCAGGTCTTCCTGGATGTCCTCCTGTCCTGTTGTGTCAGCTGTACCACTCAGCTTTGTGTCATCTGCAAACATGATGAGGGTGCAACACCTCACTGTCTGTGTCACTGGTGAACATACTGAAGAGCAGTGGTTCCAAGATAGAGCCCTAGTCAGTGGCCTCCACCTAGACATAAAACCATTGATCCCAGCTCTCTGGCTGCATCTGTTCAGCTAATTCCTTATCCACTGAATGGTCCATCTATGAAATCCATGTCTCTCCAACTGAGAGAAAAGGATGTCATGTGGGACCATACTGAAGGCCTTATGGAAGTCTAGATAGTTGACATCTGTTGGTCTTCGCTTGTCGACTGTTGCCATCACTCCATCACAGGCCTCCAGATTGGTCTGCAGTTCCCTGAATCTTCCTTTTCCCTCTTTTTAAAAATGGGAGCAATGTTTCTCTTTTTTCCAGTCACCAAGGACTTCACCTGACCAACATGATTTTTCGAATATGATGGGTGGCTTGGCAACAACATCGGCCAGTTCCCTCAGGACCCTGGGATGAATGTCATCAATTCTCACGGACTTCTGACTATTCAGCTTCATCAACTGCTCCTGAACCTGCTCTTCACTTATAGTGGAAGGAACTTCATTCCCCCCACACTCACCCAGAGGATCAGAGATTTAAGAGAAGTGGGAAGCCTGGTCATCCCCTCTGCCCTTAAGGACAATTTCCCAATGGATCTTGTTCACCAATACCTTAAGGAGCTGGAAGCTGGCTCTTGCGAACTTCAGGGTCTTGACTTTGCTCCTTGTCGTGTTCATAGCCCTTGAGATTACAAATCTTAAGATCTGTGCCTGATGCATCCTGAGAGGCCCTGAGAATGAAGACAATGGAAAACAATGAAAAAATATTTTGTAATCTCATTTGAGCTCTGAGAAATGTGGAAATGTGCAGGACAGGGGTGTGATGCTCTTGGAGGAGCAGAAGCTGGGGAATGCTGGGGAATGGAAGACAGTTCTCTTCCTGATCAAAGAACTGGTGCAAAAATGGTTCATGAAGGTGGATCCACCTTT
The DNA here is from genome assembly GCA_035221455.1 of Xenops minutus. NCBI lineage: Eukaryota > Metazoa > Chordata > Aves > Passeriformes > Furnariidae > Xenops > Xenops minutus. The sequence continues at coordinate 127,799,557 of JAWWEE010000074.1, read as the reverse complement.
GATGCTGTGAGCAGATTACAGGGCCATGTCACACAAGTTTCCAAGATTCCTAGATAAGAAAGATGGTCACACACACTAGAAGACTCTCCACAATGTACAGGGAGTGCCCAGCTCTGTATACCAAAATCTCACTTGTCCTTTAATTAAGCCCCTCACCTTTGTTCTGTTTGCATAGCATTAAAGCACTACACTTTCCAGGGAGGAAAAAAAAAGGTTGTCTAATATTTGTAATTTTAAAGCTGAATTTTACTTTTTTTTTAATGCACCAGAATTATTCAACTTGTAGTCCAATATATAAAATTGATCGTGATCTAGAGAAAGCCTAAGCTTTTGGAATGATGCTGCAGGCAAGGAGGGAAGCCCCACGGGCCAGCACTCAGGCATTCAAACTGGTTATGCACAAGTTCCATGGTTTTATACATTCATGAGTGCACTCAGGCACTCCAGAAAAAATCTCACTGAACAATAAAAGAGCCTCGTCCTCTTCTCCACTCTCTGCTTCCCAACATAGGGAAGGGAGACGCACTTTGCTACTGCTGATGTTTCCCCAAGCAGACTTGCATCCATGGCAGTATGAAAAATTAATAAAAGAGTACAGAGTGCATTGACAAATGCTGACATATCTCCCACAGTTAATTGACATCCACCATTTTATTTAAAATTAATCAAAGCTTACCAAGCATGTAGAACTTGTACACTATAGCAAAGGAGATGTCTCACACAGCTCATTAGGTCATGTCACTGTATCAGTGATCCTATATACCATAAATGGTGACAAATATTCCTAGTACCAAGGTGTTGCTCTCAGCATCAGTGCAGGAGGGCTGTCTGACACATGCTCTAGAAACTGTCACTCTCATGGACACATGACACAGGCTGCTAAGACAGCCTTGTAGCATCTAAACCCCTGGTCTGCAGCTGAGGCAAGTCCCTCACTCTTCCTGGTGCAGAGAAGGGACAGATTGCTCTTAGCTCATGAAGCCTGACTGGTGTCTCCATAGAGCTTGTGGTGGTGGGGAGCTGCACTGCACTGCTGACCTGTCACTGCTCCTGCAGCCATTAAAGGGACTGTTCCATGGTCCAGGTGTCCCACCAGCATCTTACTGATCCACACACAGAGGGTACAGGCAGAACCTTCTAGAAACTAAAGAAGAAACCCTGGCACTGCTAATGACACTCTTAAGTGGGATGGGAGCCCCCCTTTTTTCAGCAGTGGAGGCAGGTGACAATCTGGTAAATTGCATGCACTATAAAGGCAAGACCTCTGTCATCTTTTCACAAGGCCTGAAGAAGAGCAGACAACTCCTAGATGAAGTTTTACTGGAAGGCTACAGGACCTGAGGTACCACCAGTGGCATAGCCTGAGATAGGATGGCTTACATGAGCTGGGGTGATCCTGAACTTGAATGGTCTGCCCCATCGAGGCCAGGGCTGCATCCAATTACCCTGGTTGTATTTGTTAAATGCAAGCCTTAGCTCAGGCATAACAACATCAAGGGCTGTGCTGTCAGGCAAGCCAGTGAAACTGGGGACCCACATAGGTGACTCTAACAACACTGCAAGACCTGGGGACTTCCACATGCTGCTCTGATGACATCTTTCTGGATGGTGATGGCTGTCTGCTTTTGAGTAGGCAGTCTGATGCAGTGGCTCTCAGGTGAACTGCCTGTGGAAAAGTGTCTTTTCTCACCTTGAAGCAGGTCCTGTGGGCCAGTGGTGGCCCTCAGCACACTCCTCTCCACTCTCCCAAGCTCATGATGAGGACAGAAGATGTATGAAATGCAGTTGTTCCAGAAGAGCACCATACCAAGCTCCTTCTGCTCTTCCTCTGCATCCTTATTCTTCTGGCATGACTGCTGGTGAGGAAGATGAATTTGGGAAAATGGCAGTCAAAATGGGAGAGTTGTGCTTGGTTGCAAAACTTGCAGCTGTCTGACACTGGTATGCCAAATATCCCCATGCTGATGGCCACCTATGCCCAGTTACCAGCCCAGTAACTTTGGGGAGAGCTGGTTTGTTCACAGTGATTTGTTGGGAACTTGAACAACAATAACACCCAAAAGGTGAGTCACAGGGATTTGACAGTGTGAACATCTGTGTGGAAATCTGTGACTTCTGGCTATGCCCTGTCACCCGCCCCACTGGGTACCACGGGACACATTGCACAGCCCATCAACTCCACCAGGTACCATCTTGTCCAGCTCACTGTATGTCTGAAGCATCCTCTCTCTTTTTCTTCAAGCAGAAACAGAGGCTCAGGAAGTAAAAACCATGTATTCATTTGAAGACTGCTCCTGCATACTCGTTTATATGAAGCAATTACATTGAAACACCATACATTTCAAAGTAAATTTCTTTGAGCAGCCATCTCTGAAAAGAGAAAAGAGCTTCTCCTCATGTTTCAGCTGAGAATTGAACTCACACTTCTGAGGGAGCTACATATTCTTTTCATTTTTGCTGTGGTGAATTGGCTCATTGAAAAAGGTACCAAGCTCCACTTTGATTTTTCAGTTTCTAGTCTCTATACAGGGACTGAATCAAAGTAACTTAAACTGTTGCTTTGATTCACATTCCCACAGCTGGCTTAAGGTGTAGTTTTCTGGGCTTCCTGCTATTTGTTATAATCTTTTTGTTGGAGATTCATACCTCTCTGACAGAGCTGGTGGACCTGGATGTGTGTGTGTGCATCTCTGGGCTTTGGTGTTCACAACTTCCCAAGACAGTATTGAAACACCAGCACTTCTGATCAGGAATAACGGTGAGAACTGATGAATTAACATATGCCTTGAAATGCTTCCATTCTGTTCTTCAGGATAACATGCTCAGTATTCTGGTTTAGCAGTGTTTACACATACCTGATCCAGTTGTTTACATCATACTTGGCAATTACCTTCACAGAGTTATTTGGTTGTTTCTAGGGATGATGTAATCTTTGCTTGTACTTCTTGCCCACATAGTTTGCTGTATTGTAGGGTCTTGGAGTACTTCCTCCAGTGATTTTGTTTCACTGGCTCTTTAGAAAAACCCACAGATATTTTCTCATCTAGCTGTGCCCAGAACTTCTGTCTCAGGGAACAATATGAGGACAACCAATCTCCCGCCATTAAAACTACCTCTCACTGTACAGCCAGAGCTGAGACAGATTAATTCAGTCTACATTTGCTACAAAATAGGTTGAATCCTCAGTGCTGCTCATGCACTACTTAGTCTGAAAAAAATAGTGGACAAAGGTTTAAACAAACCTTTAGGTCCCTCTTCAACTATCTTATTTCCCAGAGGTCACAGGGTCTTTTATTTTAGCCCATGTGTAGTGTCTCATCTGTTTAACCAAAGATGCCAGGTTAACCTGGGATGGATAAACTGGTGTGTTTCAAAGCATGAATGTATCCCATCACACTTCTCCAGGGTATATGGATGCAAGCAGGTTCATATAAGGCCCCTTGTGCATGATCTGAGTTGTGGAAGTGTCTTAGACAAGGATAAGACAAGTTTGGTTCAAATATGATGCTTGGGTAGGGGATAGGAGGAAGATACAAGCATTTAACTATGGTCTGTCTCTGCCAGAGGGGTTCACTGTCGTGAAGTAAGTGGGTTACTGGAAAAGATCTAAGGTAACATTTTTTCCCAGTTCAGTCCTTTGTTTGCCAGATGACCTTCATCAAATCAACCGCCTACTGAATGCTCTTGGTGTAGTGTCTACACAATGGGTGTAAAACTGTCAACCTCCAAAACTCCTTTGAGATCCACCAGTGGGATGTGATATCTAAGTCCTCACTTTGCTCCCCCTGAATCTTGGTTTCTTTCTTATCAATGGATAAAAATCGTGGGATGAGACAGAGACTGTTCCCTTCCTCTCCAGCTATCCCATAGTCATGGGACTTGAGCATAATGCTGGGGTATGGGAGAGGAAGGGTTTGAACTGCCTGGGGCCGTGGAAGCAGCTGACAACCCTCACTGCTACAGTCCAGGAGTCCCCTCTTCAGGTGTTTACTCAGTGTTTGTGCTGGTTATCATCATCCTGCAATGAGCTGCCAGAAAAAACCTTCCTCTTCCCCAGTTCCTCCAGGGTAAAAGTCCAGTGTCCTCCCAGAAGTGTCTGACGGAGGTGGGTGTGTGGGAAGCTGCTTAGTTTTTGCACAAAACCAGCTGAGATGACCACCCAGAGCAAGGGCCACCAGCTCTTCTGGGAGGGACAGACCTCTGGCAGGGAGATGGGAACAGAGAGCTAGGAACCTGTGAAACCACACCCTGAACTGGCTCTGGGAATGTAAATCAAAGCCATGATATAAGTTAATTTGGTGCCCTTCTATGTTCAGCCGAGCCCTCTAATCCTTGAATTGCCAAAGGCCTTGAGGGACCATTACAAAAGGTAAAGCCTACCAAAGGGCAAGTCGCTCCAGCCTCTTCTTGTCCTCAGCAAGTATGGAGAGACTGTGTGGGGGTGGCAGGGATGTCTCTGGTCCCCTTTTAAGAGGGGTACTTTCAGATAAACTGTAGAGGCAGCTTTCTGATCCTTTTCTTCCATCACAATTGTACAGAGGAACTTCACAGGAACCAAAAGCTCAGCTGGACTTTTTCTAAAACTTTTTAGAAGGATTAATACAGATTTATGTTCAAGGAGTAGGCTAATTCCAATCTAAAGTGCAGGACAATTCCTCCTGGTTCCCAGGAGGGTAACATCATAATCCATTATTAGCTGTGCCAGTTACAGTTATTTCCTTCCCACATTTCCTTTCAGGTGTCAGACTAGAGTGCAATTGCTTTTCTTCCTAAGAGCACTATTTTTAAATCTGAAGAATTGAATGTTATTAATATAGTAGGTGTTGTACTGTGCAGCCCATTCTGTAATGGGGTGTTTATAGCACCGATGCTCTTACCCAGTCCATTTGTAATCAGAAGTAATAGCACCACTTCACCACTTGCTCTGCTTGAAGATGCTGCAATAAATTCCAATGAGCCATAGCTTGGCTGCAGCTGGTGAGTGATATAGAAGCTTTGTGCATTTTCACTTCTTTAATGTTTATAGCTCTTTTACATTATATGAATATTGCCAGTCCCAAGGATTCAGCTGTCATGAATCAAGCCTCAAAAACTAATGAGATTTTACAAAATGCGTACATTTGAAGTGTGTTTTATGGGCCTTCAAATGTTTCAGCCTTTGTGCCATGCTTGTCAGGCTTCCCTCATTTTCCTGCCACAAGCTTGCTTTAAGAAAGGAAAAAGAAAGCTGGGATTAACATACAATAATATGATTCCAACAGCTGGCCCCTACCACCATCACCTGATATCACAAAACTCAAGATAATATTGTAAGAGCAGTCAGCACAGTCAAATAGATCCTCATAGCTCAGCTAAAACTGTCACCTAGAGCTTATACACCCCTGGTTTTCTGTGGTAATAAAAACTTTCAATACCAACTGCCTGCTGCTGTGAACTCTCTGCATGGAAGTGGGAAGGAAGGGCTCATTTTGGAGAAGTGGTAACAGAAGCCACCAGCCAGCACGGCGTGGGCTGAGCAGAGCAGAGAACATGCATATGCCACCCTTGTCTTGTTGGCAAGGAAAGTTCAGCAGCACAGACCCCTCAGCCAGCAGCTCATTGCCATTGCCTGCTCCACTGGTGCAAGTGTCTGTGAGGCTGCAGCATGAAGTGGGCAAGGGAATCAATCCAGGTTAAAAATAACCATGCCTCTCACTTCCTCTCTGCCCTTCTTCTCCCAGCTTTGAAGTATTACTTTACACCTGGATTGGTTTTCTACTCCTGCTGAGCCATTGGCACCACAGCAGTAGTGTGACAGCAGGTAGATGACACTTCTGAAAGGGCAGAGGGGATGCAGAGCCCCAAGTGGGAGACACCACTCTGAGTACCAAAGGGCTTTCTTAGGACAGGTTACAGACCAAAGAGTGCATGTACATAGGAAATGGAAAGAAATGAGAAAAAATCAGAGAAGGGATGATGTGTATTCTCCAGTAGAAGTAAGGAAGAAACTAAAATTCAGGAGTGGTGCTTGTTGGAAGGACAGGTTTGGCTTTCTTGCAGTGCTCAGGGAGGTATGACTTTGGAGGACTTTTTAGTAAGTGAAGAAGGCTGAACCTAAGAAATGCCTGTTCCTGGCATCAGTTCCTCTTAAAACTCAAACATAACCCCAAATTTAGTCCTCACTGGGACTTCACTAAAATGAAGGACAACTTCAAACGGATTTGACTCTGTATTTTTCCACATTTCTTAGCACTGGGGTGCAGGACTACTTCTATTGAGATTGGTGGCCTTAGGAGCAACTACTCTCAGAACAGACGTAACAAAAGAGGGCTGATGGGGAAGCAGTGTGGGAGGGAGCAGCAACATCCTCCCCTGTCCCTGCTTGGATAGTGTCCCTGACTTAGTCCCAGTTTCTTTCTGATGCCTCTGGAGATCCTGAGCCCAACATTTACATCTGTTTTAAACTCTGGTTATTTTTCACTCTTTTTCTAAACTATCAATGGCAGTTGTCCCTGCTTCACAGCACTTCTCCTAAATCTGTACTCTGTCATCTCCCCATGCTAGTGTTCTCACCTGATCTGTTTTCCCATTCCTATTGTACTAATTTTCCTTCTTTCTGTTCCTTCTTTATCCTCATCTACTTAGTTTTCTTACTAATTAGCTCTTCCCTCTCATTTCTATTCTGAAGAGCCTTTTCTGACTACAAAACTGGGTTTCTAAACAAAATACAACCAAGCAGGAAAGCCAAGATTAACAATTCTGCCACGAGTGTATTTTTCTGGGTGAGATCTATAAGCATGTGGAAGAGCTCCCATCATTACCTTGGTACATATTTGTAAGACAGAGTATTACTTTCCCCCAGACTCCATCTCCTTTATCTTTTAGAAGTGTTCCCTTGTGACAGAGATTATATTACCCTATCAGTGTGTACAATTTCTAGAACGTCTGATCACTCCTGAAAAATAAATGCAGTATAATCATCAAAATAATACATAAAGTGCTCATTGCCTGCAATCTCAGGATGTCTGGAGTTCATAAGCACTTCATAAGCATCTCTCTCTGTGAATGCCCACTTCCATAGCTCTAAGGAACTTGGAGCATCCTCCAAAGGTGACAAGGTGCCCTGACCCTCACACCACACATGGGCAACAGTGATATGCCACAGGACACACCACATGTCCCTGCAAACATGAGAACCAACATCTGCTGAGCCTTTGTGCTATGCTTTGATGTTTGGTCTCCTCCTTTCTGCATGGCAATGGGAAGCAGGACATAACTTCAGTGGAAGCAAAGCCTCTGTGAGCCAAATGATCTTATGAGTCCCCTTGAACGCAGCCATGGCATCTGGTAGACTATAAAGGGGAAAATGAGAAGGGAATAATACAAAGTCCATCTCTGTTTGTTGACATCCTTTATTTTTTAAATAATGCTCTGAGCCAGTGTTTCCCAAGGGAGAATTGGGAGGAAATCGCCATGTCCACATGGACTCATGTAAGGAAGGAAGCAGCTGGTCCCTGATATTTATTGCTGTACATCAGCTTGGAAACTTTGGTTGAAACACTGCACAAAGTCCCATATCTTTGTGTTATTTTCATCCTCCCTCATTTTGTTCAATTAAATAATTAATATTTCAAGGAGAAGAAAAAAAAAATTGCTCTGGGAGTTCATTTCACCCAGGACAGGGAGCGCTGGAGCATAAGAGGATACAAGACTGAGGTGCTGTTGGTCACAGGTCTATTCCTGTTCTTATTTTAGCTGAACCAGTTCACCCTCCCTGACAAATAGGTGATAAGGCAGTGTGTTTATAGCAAGTATCCTGTGTGGCACAGCTGTACTATGGATTAGGTAACATCACTGACTCACTGCAGAGTTATTGGGCCACCTCATTCTTTCCTTTGCCAGAGCAATAGACTTCGCCATGTACACACTGGTGGCTTCCACACACTAATCAAGTCTCACAGCTCTTGTTAGGTTAGGTGTAATTGTAGGCATTTTTCAGATACAGAGACTGAGAAACTAATCTTTCTGCCAGAGACCTCAAGTTGTTTCCTCTGTTTTTTTTCTAGGAGTGCTGGAAGCTCCTTTCAAAGAGCCAAACCCTCACAGGTTCATTCATGAATTATCATTTGGTATCACCATGCCTAGGGAGTTCCTGGCCAAAACTTTGATACTTGCACGGAATACTGGGCACCTACATCCAAAAAAGGTAAAAAATAAATAAGATTTTAGTAATCCTGCTGTAAACATGAGCTACAGACCTAAAGGGCCCCAGGTGTTGGACTTCCTTCAGTGGATTTGGAGAGTTGTTCTCCATTTTGGTTTAGCGCAAGAGGGGTTTTAATGGATATACTGACTACTCAGATGGTCAAGTCCCTGATAGCTTTTAGGGGACACAGCATGGGACCTTCTCTGCCCAACTGCTAAAGCAACACAAGCATGGAGTACTTGGCCAAGCATAGGGAAGAAAAGGACTGAATGCTCTCTTTCAGTGGACATGTCCCAGGCATCCACTGCTTTTTTTCCCAACCTGTGTTCTCAGATGAGGTAGGTGCACAGGCAACAGATTTTTGTTTCCTCTGTGATTCAGATTGAAGGAACTTGCTTTCATATGATTGTACATCATCCTTAGTCACAACAGAGAACAAGGCTCTTGTAGAATATCAATAAACACATAAAGCTGGTGAATAAGACAGGAAATGGTAAAAATAATCCTACAGATTGCTATCCAAAGTACCTTTAAGTACCCCTTCCAAATGCCCTCAGTAGGAACCTTCATAGACAACATCAAAACTCAGGTGAGTTTTTTTACTCTAAAAGCAATTCCATTGAAACCATGGGGGAAAAAATTGCTCACTGATTTCACTCTCACCAAGATTTGGCTTTGCAATAGGGGACTAACTGTGGTTCACTGAAGCCAACGGAAAGAACTGTAATAACTTGAGCCCTCGATTTGGCTTCTGGTCTCAGTACTGCTTTGGACTGGCTAAAACAGTTGTTGTTTACGCTGTCCCCATCAGCTGATCACTCATGCCTCCTTACAGCCTCCTGAGTTGCACCAGTCCGACTGTTTGTGTAACCACACAGTAAACCACCTTAGGAAATAACCCAGCACAGTGATGTTCCCCAGCACAGCACAGTTGACCACCTGGCTGCACAAACAGCTGTCCCTGCCCTAAAGACAGGTGGCACAGGGTCCAGGAGGGGGAATGAAAAGCAGCTGCTCAGCACTGCTGTCAATAAAACGTTGGAAGATGTTCCCAGGTTGGTCGGTCAGTCACGCAAAGGGATGGAGCTGCATCAACAGGCACTGTCAAGAGGGTCTTTGCTTGAGCCATTTCACTTGTGCTGGCTCTAGCGTTTGAGGGCTCCACTGGGGTAACTGAGCTCATTAACCTGGCAGGAAACTAGGCTGGCTGGGAAAGAAAGAAGATAGTCCTCTACTGGGCTGTTAGATGGCTTAGTTGTCTTGTATCATCTCAATGACAGTGAGCAGCTCCTTGATCCTTATTACTTATAAAAGAACACATGGTTGCATGCACAGCTCTGCCTATGTTTGATGGAAACAATCCATGTTTACAATGGAAATACCAGAGAGCACAAGTCAAGAATGTGGTGACTAATTATATTCCTTCAGCATTACTATATTGGTATTTTGTTTATTGAGCACTTCTATTCCAGTTCAAGATTCAACACACAGGCTCATTCCCTGGCCTTTTCCAGGACATCTGCCTTGTGGAGGACTTCTGCAGAAATGGCTTTGTACATCCTCCACTTGTTAATACACAGCTTTTATTTAGATGAACATACCCATACCATGCAACACTCCCAGCAGTATGACTTCCATATGATTCCAAAGCAGAGTAGAAAGGGGTGGGTTTTTTACCCTAGTTTCTCCCTTTAAATACCAAGTTTCAGCCTGAAAAAAATATTTACATCTGTATTATGTAAACTAATGAAAAACAATGTTTAAAATTAAAGTGCAGTTTTATGGAGAACAACAGTGGAAAAAGTCATATAGCAATAAACAGGCTACCTGATACAGTTCATTGTTTAACTCCTTGCTTACTTTTAGAAACTTATGCTTATGTTCTCAAATGTCTGAGTCCTCTAAGATATGTACATGCGTTGGGTTAGTCACCCAAACCTGAATCTGGGTCTCTCTGTAAATATATAACTTTGGAGTAGCTCAGTGAGACTTCTCAAGCAGGGACAGCCTGTATTTTGATGTGCTTCACAGCACAGAACACATCAATAAAAAAATGTTCTATTTCTAAGGTAAACAAAAAGAAATTTTGTTTTTTAAAAAAGGACAAGAAAATGTCTGGGCATTAGCAGGTTTTCCATCTTGCAACTATCCATCAGGGAAAACAAAAGACAGTGAGAGAATTTATATTACTGCAGTGTTGCCTTTCTCATGCGTAGCTGTGATAGTTTCCTAGTCTGTGATTGTAACGGCAGGATGAGATATTTATAACATGTTAGGAAAAAATGTTTCCTTTTTAAAGCCCATCACAGTAGCATAAAAACAAGCCTTGAAATCTTTCTTTCCTATATCCCAAAATCACTTGATGGAAATGATTTTTATGTGCTGGCTGTTGGTGTGCATATTAAAGCCATTTCTAAGGAAAAGCTGTAAAACATACACCGTATGCTGAACTCTGCACACATGACTGCACAACCAGATTAGGCCACATGGCAGTAAAAGTGCTCCTGCCTGGTCGAACAAGAGCTTCTGCAGTTGTTACTGCAAGAGAAGCCACGCTGGTACTGGAGCAAGGGTGGGAACAGCGTGAGTGCAGATAAGCCTTTACGGTAAATCAGCTATAACATGGTTTGGCTCCAGGCCCAAGTAATAACTAACCAGTTTTATGTTAATTATTTGCTATCCTTCTACATATAGCAATAGTTACAAGCTAGTGCTAAGCATAAATGACTGCAGTGCATAGCTGGCTTTCATGAAGTCTCTACTTTTTTGGCATACTGCATCACTTCCTAACTGACAGTTGTGAATGATTCTGGTTTTTCCTTTTGCTCTTGCTTCTTTATTGCAGTCTCTCATGCAGTAATATTTTACAGTGTGCTTGTAAGGCTAAAAAGAGGTGCTCCTACATTCAGATACTGCACTCCATAGTTCCTGTGTATGTTATATGGTAATTCACTCTTACACACCAACTGCAAAACAGTCATTCTCTCCTGAGTGCCCCAGTAGATCTGCTCTAGTCAGAATATATTCCTGTATCTGGAATGTAATTGCCAAATAGATGGGCTGCAAAACCACAGAGCCCCTCTCTATCCTCCTCCATCTGTCCTGACAACAAGTCTCCTGTTCCCAAATGCAGCACTCCATCGTGGAGGTTAACCCAGCTCTTTGTGGGAGTGATGGTCCAGCTTTGAAAGGTCAGCACATTATTTCCCCCAGGGTTACTTTTTAAGCTTACATACCACAGAGGCAGTCTGCAGCAGCATTGGCAGGGGCAGAAACAAATGTCAAAGAAACAAATACCTATAATTATTAGTGCCTTGATGATTCCCATAGTGGAATTGTGATCCAAGACTTGTCTCCATCACAAAAAGATCACAGTAGGAACCCACTGGCTATGAGGTGCACTCAGTTCCTGCACAGTTTCAGTAAGGGACTCTGCCCCCTTCAAAATCTCAACCACAGAAGTCCTTTACAGAGATTTAAATGCATAAATTTCCCCGAAGCACTTGTGGAAGTGTTGATCTAGGTCTTACCAGCTTGGTCTTCCACTGGTAAGGATTTTGATTCTCCATCATGACTTGTCTACTCCTCCAGGGCTCAGGTACACTTGGAAGAGTCACTACCATAGTTCTACACTACAGGTAGCACATAACGTGGGCCCCCCCTAAGTATTGAAGGGTTTGGGTTTGGACTGATTGGTGACAATTTTGCTGCTATCATAACACACCTGGCTCCTTGTGAGCCTGAGTTCCCCACCAACAGCACACACTGCTGTAGTATTAGGTTGCCAGTAAAGCAGGAACAGAAGAGGACTGTGGAGAAATTATTCTACAATCAAACTCTGATGCTGGAGAAACATAGGGCAGTGCTGAATGGTCTGAGCTCTCACAGATTTCAATGGCAGAGCAGCTCTCAAGTTCTGAAAATGAATCCCCTGGTGCACAAATGGCAGCAGGTGGCCACTGAGGCAGCCCAAATACACTGAGAGAATTGCTGTGTCCTGATTCCACCAACCAAACTCATGAACCCTAAAATTATGTACTAGAGCCTTTCAGCAAACTACATCACAAGAAGGAATAGGACAGAGAACGGAGCATGTGTTGTGCTGTGGAAAAGGCAGTGCCAAGATCTAGAACTTGTGTTACCTTACAAATAAAAAGAAGACTTTGTGAAAAAAAACGCAAAACAAAACAAAACAGGAAGAGCGTCTGGAAAGAGCCCAGTTCTTGCAGCCCTCATTTTTCTGAATGTTTTTGTTTATTTATTCTATTTACAGCCTCTAGTTTTCAAATGTGTCCAATTACATTTCACCTTAGAGCTTTCCAGCTTTCAAATGCTGGAGCCAGGCGCTGGCTGCTGCCCAGCTGGCCTCTGCCCTAGTTACACTCCATAACGCTGCGAGGGCTGTAATATCAGTCCTTTCAGGGCTAAACCATGCCACGGACTTTTGATCATTAAAGGAAATGAACTTGAGATGACATTAAAGAAAGTAAATAAGACTTGTGTACAAGGACATTAAGATTACAAAGCAGCAGTCTCAAAGGTTGGAAGACATAGTGTACAGAGCCACTGATTCAGTTGTGTTCTTTGGCAGGAGTTTAAATGACAGCAAGATGTGTGAGGCAACAAAGAATAAAATCCTGAGTATTCGGCTTTCAAGGAAATTTGCAAAAAACCCTGTCTCAACAGCCAAGACTTACAGGCGTCTTCCGAGAAAGAATTACTTTTCTACGAGAAAGTAATCATCCCCTGCACTGCTGAGCTAATGATGTATAAAATAACTCTGACAAGCACAAGTCCCACAGAGACACTAGACAACAGAGGAGAAAAGAGGGAATCCAAACAAACTACTGGTGACCAGAAAACAACTAGGAGCAGATCGTTAGCAATAAATCATAACATGACATTGAAGCTGGGCTCATCTTACAAAGAGCAAAGAGTAGAGAGAGAATTGCTAAGGGCAGATGGCAGTGCCTTTCCCAGTGATATAAACACAGATGAATGTGTATCGCTTCTGAGTACTGTATATAGCTCTGCCTATCTCAACTGCATAAATAACTGGAAAGAACTATATTTCTAGGGATTGAATTTTAACTGTTCTGTGGTTTACAACCATTGGTTGCATCTAATTATATTTAACATGGCTATAGCTTCAAATATTCCACATTACAGAAACTATGAAGTTCAACTGGAAGCGTTTTACCTGCCAAGATCTGAATTTCATGTTACCCTGCAGTAGCTGATGGCAAAACAAAACTACTGCAGTGTAACAGGAGGCTACGTCCTTTACACGGTTATATTTAATCTCTTCTGATGCTTATCTGAGTTGTAGCCGAGTACAAGAAAACCAGATTCTACATTCAAATTGTTTTAAGTATGAATAGTAATGGCAATGGCCACAAGCATAATGCATACCTCTTGCATCTGCCTGTCCAAGGAACCAAGGAGGTTTTACATTTGACATGTAGTTCATCCTTCGTTCAAATATTTTTCACAAAAGTTGTGTGGGAAAATCCATGAAAATCAGGAAATCTGCCTCTTTACAATGAATACTGGAAGAAATGTGAGCCTGGTCATACTGAACATATGATGACATACATAAAATGAACAAACTAAAAACTGTATTATATATTCTTTCATTTATAGAATTTGCTTACAATTTCTTTTGGGATATCTGCAGCAGTAGGATCTAAAAAAATTCAGACAATAGAATGACTTGCCAAAAAAGTATGTCCACACCATTACACATGGCTAGAACTTTCATCTTTCTATACTATTTATGGGTACATTTGTTTGTAAACCTTTTAAAATGTTCTTTCCACTTCTTGAGATTTACTTACACCATTTCATACTTCTTCTGTAGAACAAAGCTGACATCTCCAGATGGCAAATATAAACATCAAAAGATGGACTGCCACTCAAAGACACGTGGGAAACATTTGCCAAAACTAAATACAGTCTTAGAAGAATTTCAATATTAGTGTAAGGGTTCTTCTGAATATGCCATTAATAGTGGTGCAATAGATTCAGCTGACACATTGAGGGGGTGAGCTGTGCTCAAATACTTTGCTACCCACAAAACGGCACTTATTTCGGAATTGTTCCATACTCAGGAATTCATGCAGTAAATCAAAGTTACAAATTACACAAACTGTGCTATAAAAAGCAGCACACACTAAATGATACACAAGAAACATATACATGTGCATGGTAAAGGAAGAGTGTATGGGGCTCAGCCTTTTTCTTGAATAAATATTTGAGTTTTACAGTTCTTCAGCACTTCTTTTTATATAATCAGATAACTGCAACTACAAATTCAACTTGAGGACTGACATTTTTACATCACAATGGCTTCTTTATTGCTGCAAACAGCAATATGCATACAATAAATCAGTTCAGAGAGAAAATGCTTTCCATCATACTTGGCTTTGCCTTATTATCAGAATGAAAAACTATGTACATGAAGTTCCCCATAACTTTTTTTTTTTTTTTTTTTACCAGCAGTATTAGCCTCCTTTACATATTGGGAGGGGCAGAAGGGGATCTGCTAAAATCTATTACATGTTTTGTCTTGACTGTAGAGAGAAAAGGCATTCATTGTGAGTCGGGCAATTCAAACAGCTAAGGATGAGAGAAAGCATTTGCTCAAAATAGTGGGCAATTAGTCTGAACTTTGCCACAATCTCCAAGCAGAAAATACATTAGAAGTAAAATATTTTACAATGTTTTCTCAGACACAGAAGTCCAAAAGCCTCGTTCATCCCTTACACCAGCCTCAGCAGAGATAAGCTCTTTATAGTGAGTGACTGGTCCTTGCCCCTGACACCCGTTCTGCAAGTCATATGGTTGCATAAGAATCACACTTCTTTTGGAGACTTGACCACTTGCAAACTCCCCATGGAACACTGAGACTGCCCGTGAAGACCACACCTTCAGGCGCTTTGGTCCAAATCTATATATATATATGCACTCTTAAGGTGTTTTTTCCCCAACATAATCTATGGTTTATTGCCAGCATGGAAGAAATTTGACTTCTGTTTATTCCTAAATCATTGTAAAAACAATGGATTTTGAAGGTCTGCAACCTGAACTAACTGAGCAGATTTTCATGGCTCCATTCTGCAAAGATCTGTGGCACCAGTAAGGCCTAGTACCTGTACTGCAGCTGTACTAATGTCCTCTCTGTGATGCCTGTCTACCCTACAAGACCGAATTATGTCCAACCATGGTGTCACGTTCAAGACCACAGTGTCATAATTGCTGTGTGTTAGTTTGTTCCCCCAGAAGGGTAATTTTCTGTGGAGAAAACTGAATCCACTCTGTAGCTGCCACACAGAGCATTTTCTCTAATTAAAAAGCACAGAGGAATTGCAGGTCCTGATGAGTTCAAGGAACATGATCCACTGAGATCCCTCCAACTGTAGTTTTACAAGAGACTGGCTCCAGCAACCACGTTCATTAAAGTCCCTGCCCTATGGCCTCCATCTACTCACTCCTGGTGTTACACCACATTCTCATGAGCCCTGCTGTTGCATCAGAAGTTATGTACCCTGAGCCACAGCCCAATTTATAGTCTAGCCCTATGGAGGATGATTTCACAGACCCATCTGTGAAGGCTGTGAACTTCAGCACAAAGGCAGGAGCAACCAGCTGGCCCTGGAGCAGGACAGGCACTGTTTCAAAGAGCTGAACTGTCAAAGTCACTGTTTTGGGGAAACTTCACCTGAAGGTGTATGGTTCAGGTAAGCCAAACTTATAGCTGAAAGAAGCAGTCCCACTCCCTCTCCTACCTGCTAGCCATGCTTTCTGCAAGCTCTTTCCTAGAGGACATACATCGAATCATAAATAATCCAATGCAGAAAGTTAAACTGATATAAAACTCATTGTTTTTTTGCAGGCCTAGTTTTCTGATGGCTGAATCCTCAGATCTGACAGCCTGTGGCTCCAAGGAGCACTGTGAACAGTACAAGGATGTGTTAGAAACACAGGAAGGGGAGCTTTCAAAGGCAACTTGGCATTAGGTTAGCTTAGTCAGGTTTGGTTGTTATCAAAAAGCATCTCCACAATGAGGTGCCATCCAGGCTACCCACAAGTTACACAAGTCACCTTACAACACCCCCACAAAAGTTGGGATACCTCAGCACAGGAAACATTCATGTGGTCACTCCCTTCTGCTTGTCATTTTCAAGGGGTTTCTTATTGAGCAATGCAACTGACTTCCTCTTTTGGTATCTTAGAGGAACTTTTCTTTTGGGATTTTGGGACTGCATTATTTTAGGATTATTTTATTAAGGAAGAGGAATTTAGATTCACATTCTCTTCAAGAAATTTCTTTATGTTAAAATCCTACCTACTTCAGTTGCAGAGGCTTCAATGAGAACAGCACTGAGAGTGAATGATGGCAGCAGCGATAATGAGTGCATATGGGAATCCCAGGAAAACTTTAATCATCATCATTAACATTTTATTTTCTGCAGTGCAATCCCTACTCTGATGTACTACAGTTTGCTGTACCAGACTGCAATACCCAGTGCTGATAAGAATCTGCATAAATATGAAGAGTAGGAAAGCCATGAGGAAGAAAGTAATCACAAAGCTGGAACTGCAATGGGAGTTTTTCCTTTTGGTGGTTTGGGGGTTTTTGTTTGTTTGTTTTTTCCTGCTGTGTGGGTGTCTTTCAGGTCAGGTATGATTTTGAAGTAGAAGAAAGGTAGTCTCAAACATACAGACAGATGGGATCTAGTTTCTCTGGTTCCTGGCTTTGTAGCTCATTTATAAGTTTGTGTCTTCATAAACCATGTTGCAACTTCTGGTTTTAGCACTGTTTTGCCCAATTTACTATCTTATTCAATTGAACGTTAAATGAAGATAGTAAAACCCACCAGGCTGCAACAGCAACGAATTTTGGTAAATGCGGTGGAGAGTTTTCCTC
Organism: Xenops minutus; assembly: GCA_035221455.1. NCBI lineage: Eukaryota > Metazoa > Chordata > Aves > Passeriformes > Furnariidae > Xenops > Xenops minutus. The sequence continues at coordinate 127,782,443 of JAWWEE010000074.1, read as the reverse complement.
TTGCACCTTGACATTCAGTAAGAAACACAAACTTAAAGTAGGGACCATTTGAAAATGGATCATGTAGATAAATTTGTGAAAACAGTAAAGGAGGGAACTTCTGAAATATATGCATTCATAATGCCAGTGGCATGTAACCTAAGTGATGACTTCCAAGCTGAAGATGGTGACCTAATGTCACCATATATTTTTTAAGAAAGTTATCATGAAAGCTCTTTATAAAATGGTTCATTAACTGAAAAGACATGTTCCTTCCTTGGACAAATTACCTTAGAAATGTTGGCCTTTGGGGTTCTGTCTTCATTGCTAAAATAGAATTGCGGCAGCAGAACTACTTTACACAGTTTAAAATCAATTTTGCAATCAAGGATTCTCTTTATAAGCTCTTTAGGCTCAATTTCACTGCAAAGTTAACCTGAGTTGTAACTCACTCCAGCTATAACTGGAATCCTTTCTAGCAAATAATATGAAGCCCTAGCCTGTGCTTGCTTTTGATTTGAGGCAGTGAGTTTAAACAGGAAGATAGGGGCTGATTTTGAAGTGTCTATCTTGTCAGATACTCTGTACTATGAGCACATTTTTGCACCATTTGAAGGATGTTAGTCTTTCAATGCCTTTTCATTCCTCCTTGTTTATTGCCAGAAGGCTCCTGCTCATGCCTGCAACAGAATAAATAGTACAGCCAGCTCGTGGTGCTGCTAAGAACCATTAATGTTGACAGAAATCTTGGTCCATGGTTTTACAGTTCGAAGTCTTCTATGAGTAAAACCCACTTTCAGTGTTCCATCATCCTTCTGCAGCCTTGCCCTGTTCTGCCCCAGCATTGCTCATTTCTGCTGATCCAGTGTTTTCAGAGTCCTGAAAAAAGATACATTTTCAATGAACGGCTCAGTGGCTCCTAGTGTGACATAACACATCTCTCCTAGCACAAGAGAGCTCCAACACAGGCATAGCAGTGGGCGTGCTGGGTCAGAAAATTTAAGGCAATATTGTTACAAAACATTTGTCATAATTAAGCTGTGACTACTGCAGGAGACACAAGAGAAGGTGTAAAGACATGCTCCTGAGGGCAAAGGCCACAAATGATCCATCATAAGGTAACAAGAGACTTGAGGCAGCTACTACAAGCACACATAGACCACTTCTAAATCCTAACAAAATGCAGTCAGTGCTCAGGGAGTATTAGGGAGACTTAGTTGTAATTTTCTTTACAAAAAAAATCCTCTTGAGTCCCCATGACTCCCTCTTCTGAAATACAGTCATGTCTTTCAGCAAAAAGGATGTAATGGAGGAATCAAAATGTCCAGTGGCAATGATAGTTGTGTTGTAGCAACCAGTGTGGGGAAGATGAAACACAAAATGAGCAGAAAAATGATTGCTATTTGGCTTTAAAGTGTTGGAAAAGTTTCTTCATAATTGTTGGGAATTTTGGTTTGCTTCTCCCCACCACTTCTCCACTGCCTGCTTTCCTCACTTAGCCTGCTCCTCTGCAGCTACAGAACTGCCACAAATTCAAGTCTTGCTAAAAAGGAAACTTAAAATTTGGCTTAACTGCATGCTTCTGAGTCTGCTCAGAACTACAAGAAATGGTTCTTCAGGTACATAAACAGCAAGCAAAAACAGAAGGAAAATACTGTCCCACTGATAAACAGGATAGGTGAATGACAATGCTGAAAAGGCAGAGGTTCCCAATGCTTCCTTCACCTCTGTCCACCCCAGCACTGCTGGGCCTCAAGCCTTGGGAACAAAAGTCCAGGCTGATCGAAACATAAGGCCATAAAACAGAGATCAGGAAGTCACTATGCCACTCTGCTCAGCACTGTCAGGCCACACGTGGAATACTGTGTTCAGTTTGCATTCCCACTATGCAGAAAAGATGTGGACAGGTTGAAGAGGGTCCAAAGAAGAGCCACAAAGATGATAAAGGACTGGGAAACCTGTCACTGGAGGAAAGGCTGAGAGAACTGGGTTTGTTCAGCATTGAGAAAGAAAGGTTTAGGGGAGACCTTATCACCATGTTCCACTACTTAAAGGGTGGCTACAGAGAAGATGGAGACTCCCTTTTTACGAGGAGTCACATGGTAAAGAAAAGGGGTAAAGGGTACAAGTTACTCCTGGGGAGGTTTTGACTACTCACAAAAGGAAAAGTTTCCACAATTATAACAATCAGCCATTGGAATAATCACCCCAGGGAACTGGTGGTTTCCCCAACATTGAACACTTTTGGGATTCAGCTGACAGGGTGCTGGGCCATCTTGTCTAGACCATGCTTTTGCCAAGAAAAGTTGGATGAGATGATCCTTGAGGTCAGTTGTTTTCATCCTGTATTCTATGATTCTATAATTTAAAATCACGGCCAGTTTATATGGGTGCTCTTGGCTGCGAACTGTGGTGGTTCAGCAGGACCCTGGAGAGAGGAAAATGGAGTGAGGCAGGAACACTCTCCATATCTCTTACTGTAAGGCAGACATTTTATTTACACAAAAGTCTTGAGAGTCCTACATCAGAAGGAGGTAAGTGACATGATCTGTGATACTTAGTCTAAATTATGTATAATAACACTGAAGGGTATCATGAAATCTATTATGTCGAACATTATGTGCTGAAAGGTTTGCAACATAAGGGGCTGCTTTTCATTATCCACTGAGGATGAATTTCACTCTAAACAAAATATACAGGAGAAAACAGTTGCTAATGTGATAGGAATTATTACTGTGTATTAATTTATGGATCTTGTTTGTTGACTTTGCTGTTTGGAAATTCACTGTCTAAATATATTGGCTTGATTTAATAAGGGAAAATCAGGCTGACCTCATAGATGTCTGGAAGATAAAATAAGCAGATAGGGTAACAAAAACCCCTCTTTATGTTCAAAATAAATCTCTTCACACTGACTAGCAGGTCCAGGGAGGTGATTCTGCCCCTCTACTTTTCTCTTATGAGACCCCACCCAGAGTACTGCATCCAGCTCTGGAGCCCCAAGCACAAGAGAGACGTAGACCTGTGGAGTGAGTCCAAAGGAGGGTCACAAAGATGACTGGAAGGCTGGAGCAGCTTTCCTATGAACACAGGCTGAGAAAGTTGCCTTCTGGTATCCAAAGGGGGCCTGCAAAGGCTGGTCAGGGACTTTTGGCAAGGGTATGTAGTGACAGGACAAGGAGGAATGGCTTCAAACTAAAAGAGGGTAGATTTAGATTGAATTCAAAGAAGAAATTCTTTACTGTGAAGGTGGTGAGGCAGAGGCACAGGCTGCCCAGAGCAGCTGTGGATGCCCCATCCCTGGAAGTGTTCAAGGCCAGGTTGGATGGGGCTTTGAGCAACTTGGTCTAGTGGAAGCTGTCCCTGTCCATGCCAGGGAGTGGGAGCTGGATGGTCTTTAAGGTCCCTTCCAACCTAAACCATTACATGATTCTATGAAATGTGTTTGAATATGTAGAAGTTAATGGGAAAAAAAGAAATAGGACTGTAAACAGGTCAAAAGGACTATTTTAGGTAAAAAGGGAAGTGGCATGTGCAGTGTCATCAGGCTGTCATGACCACAATTTTTTTAAAGAGAAAAAGGAAAGGTGTGAAGGACTACATTAAGCAGGAAAACTAAGGAATTTAAGATGAGAGAAGTAATACTAAAAAAAAAAAAAAAAGCTGTGGTCATTGGAGAGTACAAAGAAATGTGACCATATCCATAACCACAGCAGCTGCCCTGCGCTGTTTCTCACCTGAAGGTTGATCATGCTTCTGTGAGGAGCAAATCCAGGGCCTAAATTCCTCAAACACTACAGTTCAGACTTGAAGCAAGAAGGGGTTGTCAGATCTCAAGTGGTGCCTGGCTTTTGTTTTTCTTTTTAAGTAACAGTCATCTTTTTCTAATGGCTTAATGTCAAAAGTATGGTTGAAGGAGGAATTTCAATGAAGAAAGCTGGCAGTCCTGCCCAGGTTCCATTGATTCAGTGGAATTGGCTCCAGTCCTTATGGGACAAGTGCTCCCTTAATTTTAGACAAGTCTACTTCAAACACAATTAGACAGGAGGCTTTTTTTTTTCTTTTTTTTTTCTATTTTCTTTTTTTGCTCTACATGTTGAGTGAGACACATTACTTGTAATCATTATATACTAGTTTATTGATCGTGGCTTTTCAGTATTCACTGTAGGTAGGCTTGTTTTAACAGAACTGTTAAGAGCCATGTCTGGTTAACAAACAATTACCAGCTGAAGGTATAACAACAAGCACAGGGATTTTGTCAGAACATACAGAAATGTGCAGGGAATTTTGACAAGAGGTAAAAGGGATTTTCTCTTGAATCTGATTTTTCAAGAGATGTTGCCAAAGTCTATTTAATGGCATTTTAGGGATGGTTCAATATTTTTTTTTAATCTCTGCTTCCTATATTTTCATATTTGAAAAAGATCAGACAAATAGAAATTATTCACAGGAATTATATACATGGAAAATCTATAAGAACCCACACGATGGATTACACTGGCCCATTGCTTATAATATAAGGTTACCACTAAAATGTATTCCAGTTATTAGGAAAGCTGGAAGTGAGTCAACTATTTGAATAAACAAAGACCTGGTTGCCCCACTGTTTAGTGCATCCCTGAGATGTCTGTGGGCTTCTTTCCCACGCCTGCTGTCTCATTCCTAAACTAGCAGAGGTTGTTGTGCAAGGCAGCCTGGCAACTCCTAATGAACAGGTAGCTCAATGCACTCCTCAGAAGCAATCCTTGCACACTGCCCACCTCTGCACATTTGGGGCAGGCACAGGACATTGACTGCATCTTTTGTGTATCAGAGGAGGGAGAAGAGGTTTGGCAGATTAGGGAAAGAGAAGGATCAGCTTATTAGGCCAAAGGAATGCTTCTGTGGTCCCTCCAAAGGGGCCACATGTTCTGATTGCACGGACGAGCTGGAACACAGCAGTTTGGTGTGTCAGACACTAGAAGAAGGTGAGAGGGCAGAAGGACGTGCCAGCCTTTAGCTTTCCCCAAAAGACTGGAGGGGGCTTTTTTGTGCCTAAGAGATGCAAGAAACGGTGACAACTTCAACAAAAAGAAGTAGCTCAGCCTCACAACTGATGATATAGCCTTGCTAGGAAGCAGTATTCATATATGCAAATTCTTAGGTAATTTACTGGGGTTAAACAATACACAAAAGGTATAAATCCTGAACATCCATTGGGACAAAGTACGCATATTTGAATTTCTTAAGAATGAAAGTCTGTATTTTTAAAAAACAACTAATGTTTCCTGTTTCCATTAAAGTCTCAGACTGGGCATACAAAACTATGTAAGGTTGTTGGCCAACAGGTTTATATTTACCCTGGGAGTCAAGGTAAGATGCATAACACTGCTGCTTATTAATTCTCTTGTTTTAATATGTTTGGCTTTTGCAAGTTGTGACACAGTAAACACATTTGTGTCACTTAGCAACCTCAGCTGTTTCTAAAGGAATGTCTTTTGTTCTTGGAAGTCTATTATAAATACAGATTGCAAAACAATTATTGGGGAATCAAAACTTGTCTTATTTGTATGGTGTTCTGGCCTTTCCCCATTCTGCATTTGAACTGTGCACAGGAAATTAATTTACTTTGCACAAGCATTCTTCATTGACACTATTGTTATGAAAAGAAGCTCTGCATATTTAACAAATGTTACAGAAGGTTCTGAAGAAAATAAAAGACATAAGAAATGCCTGGAGAAAGAAAGGACTGGAAAGAAAGGACCTCCTAGTCACTGGGTTCACCCAGTTCAAAGCTGTCTTACTGTTTTGTAAACAACACTATAAATACTTTACAATTGTGATGCAACACTACCTAGTCTCTGTCACAAATTTATCAACCTGATTTATTTCTATACACAACGCCAAAGTCTGAGATCACAGATCATGGCACCTCCAGCATAAGGGTTTTAAATGTAAACATCTGCATAAATTAAATATTATTTATAATTTGTGCATTGATTGGGTTACAGGGTTTCCATTAGAACACATGAATGATCCTGAACACATACATGTCATGGAAGAACTGAGATTACACTGGATTGCAGACTTCAAAGGATTTAAGGGTTTTCTTTCTTTGTCCTCAATAGGTTTAAACCTTAGAAGTCATGTCCAGTTGTCCACATTATCAGGATCAGTACAGAAGGCAAGATATATCAATTGACCTTTATATTCTGAAATAAAGGTGTATCCTCAGGAAACACTGTAAAATTATGTCAAAATTTTATAAATGGCCACATAATTAGTACTTGTTTATGAAGCTCAGGTTTTATCCTCTTCGAGGGATATCTGAAAGACAAGTATTATTAAAAATACCTTTAAAGACTGTTTTCTCAACATCTGAATGGATAAAGTCAGTGTGTGAATGAACAATAATCATTTAAAGGAACCAACTATTGTTTGCAATTGTAATGTCTTTCTAATAGAACGACTTAGACAACAAATTGCCATGAGAATTTTGGCAATCCTAAAACTGAAACAAACAATACACAGAAATGTCTTAATAAAGAAAAAGAAAAAAAGAAAAAGGAAAAAAAATTAGCAGCAATGCCCATCGTCAGATTTCTGCTGAGGAAAATGTTGTTGGTGGTCAGAAAAAATTTGTCAACACTTTTTTAACTCTTTTCATACTTTTATTTTTAAAAGAACCTGCCTCTATTCTTAATGTTTTGGACTTTGGGTTTTTCGTTGTTTATTTTTTGTGTGTGAGGGGTGTTTGTTTTATTTGCTTGTTTGTTTTGGTTTGGGGGTTTGTTTTGTTTTTGTTTGTTTGGTTTGGTTAGGGATTTTTTAAATTGCAGTTATTGCGGTAAACTGCTAAAGTAACAGCAATGCTGCAGAACTCATCACCGGGAGTAGAAGACCAAGTATGATAACCAGGCTGTGATTGTCGCGATCTAAATGAGAATACCTTGCTACAGCTAATTCAGGACTTGGCCAAATGACCTGATGGTACAACTGAAGAAGCCTCAGCTTCTTCAGGGCTGACCTAGCAGCCAACCCTGTCACTTATGCCAGCATGAACTCTGCATCAAGGCACAAATGAAAGTCACTTTGTTGCAAAATGTACTGATGAAGTTCTCATTTCTACAGAGAGGCACTAGCAAACAGTTGCCAGTTCACAAACCGCTGGACTAATTTCTGCTGGGAAGATCCAGTGGTGACTACAGACAGTTTAGACCTGCCCTTGGCATGGATTGGGGTTTAATCACAGAAAAGTCTCTCAGTGCTGACACTCAGAGATACGTTCCACAGATGTGATTATGATGTAAATTCATACTGAACCCTTTTTGATGCAGTTTTCCCACATGAACAATTCTTTGAGGGGGAACTTCAGAATCTGACATAGCATATACTGTCTTTCCAGCATTTCAGCTTTTCTCTTATCTTTCAGTCTCATTGTTAAGGGAGCAGATAGATTACTACAGTAGTGGCTGAGGAGACTATAATCTGAAAGAGCCCTTCTCCTGAAGATCCACACATCTGCTTTTTTGAGGTGGTAAATCTATTAATCCTGATCAGTAGCATTCAGTGTAAACATTTTCAGGGTGTTTAGTCCTAAAACCGCAGCAGATACTTAGTCGATTGTCAATCAGCCATCACTAAAGTTTTGCATTTAAAAAGATCTGAGGACATCAGGATTCTAATGACTGCGCTCTGAGCTCCCTATCTGTGGCACTGATCTGTTCTGTGCTGCCAGCTTTTCCCAGCGCTGCTGTCGGTTAGGGATGCAATGGAGCGCGATTTGCGATTATCATTGCTGGGCTCATGAAAGCCCCAGGTGTAGATGTAATCACAAGCAGCACTGAGCTTTTGCTGGTATAGCTTATTTTGCTTTTGTGGGAGAAGAAAAGCCTGGAATAAGCTGTACTGGTTTACTGCAGTTTTGCTTGTATAGAATGACAGATTACCTACTCAGAAGTGATCTGAATATAGATCTCCCTTGGAGTTGAAGTAGATTCATCCACTGCATCTATGTAGGCCTGCTTTTATTTCACTTGAATAGATACTACATAACTAAGGAATAAAAGTGTTTTCTTAAAAATATTTTGCTGTGGGGCAGCAAAATTTCACTTTTTCACCGTCTGCAGAACAATGCCATCTGAGTTTTAATTGCCAGTTGTCAGGAAGGTGCTACAAATAAGAAAGGATCAGTACCTTAAACATGCATATGAATAAACAATACATAATTAAGCAGCATTCTTGATGCCCAGCTCAAGTAAATCAAGACTGGGGATGTACTAATGGACTCGCACACGTAAGCTGGAGGGACCTGTTCAGGTGACAGGCACGTTCATGAACATGTGCACATAGGCGCAGGGTCTCCTGCTGCGTACAGCAAGTGAAAGTAGCTCAGGAGAACACGGGCAAACGGACCAAAGGACATGCCCCTTCCTTTGCCAGCTGCTTACTGATTAATGAAGGGCACGGTGCAGGTACGTGCACCGACAACTCACACCGCGCTGGGTGTTCCCAGCGGGGCCGCCCCGCCATGGGGGTGACCGTGTTCCGCACTGTGCCCCCCACACCCGGAAAATGGTATTTAAGGCTCGTCATAGAAACTTCAGCACCTGCTGAAAGGATATGGTGACGGGACCAAGGAAAGGTGGGGGACTGGGGCAGGAAAAGGCAGAACAGAGATGCGGGCTGGTATAACGCCGGCAGAACGCCCGCACTGAGTTGCCTCAGGTCCGCCAATTGTAGTGATGGAAAGTAAGACTCCAGAGGCGCTTCCATGCCAAGGAATTAAACGCAAACCAGAACGCGCTGCCGAGTGCGGGGACACTGCGGGCATACCAAGCGGGGCCAACGCGCCCGCCGAGTGCGATCCGAGCGGGCAGAGCCGGTCGGGCCGTGCTACGGGGTCCTGCGGGGGCCGGACCGCGCTGCGGGACCGTGCGGGGGCCGGGCCGTGCTACGGGGTCCTGCGGGGGCCGGACCGCGCTGCGGGATCCCGTGCGGGGGCCGGGCCGTGCTACGGGGTCCTGCGGGGGCCGGGCCGTGCTGCGGGATCCCGTGGGGGCCGGGCCGTGCTGC
>JAWWEE010000074.1:127678100-127769962 GCA_035221455.1 Xenops minutus | reverse complement strand
CGGAGAGCCGGCGGCGGGGCAGCCCCGGCAGGAGCGGCGGGGCCGGGAGGGGCCGGGATGGGCCCTGCGCTCCGCCGGGGTGTGCGTGTGTGCCGGGCGGCGGCCGGGGCTCCCGGAACCCCCCGCAAGGTCACCGCGCTGCGGACCGGACCCCGCCGGCCCCGAGCTGCTGCTGCTGCTGCTGCCGTGCCCCCCCTGCTCTGCCTTCCCCGGGAGCTCCTCCTCCTGCTCCCCCCGGAGGGGCAGCCCGGCCGGGGCCGCGGCCCCCCCGCCGGTGCCGCCGCCGCCGCCGCCGCCGCGGAGCTGCCCCGGCTCCCGGAGCCATTTGCAATAATCCTCGCTGACCCCGGCGGGAGGGGCTTCCTGCACCCGGTCGGGGTTTGTGTTGGGGGTTCATTGTTATTTTAACGTTTATTGTTATTATTTCTCGTTGTGACTGTATGAAGCAGTTTTTTAAAAATGTGAATATCAAAGCTGAAAGGCAGCTGGACTTAACAAATGCGTGAATGGAGCCTGAGACGCATTGTTCGCATAAGGTAGCCGAAACAAGTTTTTTTCTACCAAAAAGAAAATCCCTAAATCCACCCTTCCCCGACAAACTCAATGGCTCAAGTACAAGATGCAGCTGTTGATTTTAAATATGTGCACTTCGTACCGGAGCGTTTGAAATGTGTTCCTGATTTACAGGACTTACTGTCTTAATTAACCTGTCTGTATTGAATAAACGTGGTCTTGTTTTTATTTTTGGGTCTGTGTCTCATTGTTAAGGTGAATTCTGGTTGATGGGAACGAAACTGTGTGGATGATGCTCCGGTAGGCACGTTCCCCCTTGATCCTCGTTCAATTGTAAGATCTCCATTTTGCAGGCAAAAAAAAAATCCCCACAACAATCCGCATAGTCTGATGCAGTGGGACACCGGTTATTAATGCACGGAGATGCAACTGAGCCCCTTTGTTTGCCAGCAGCGCTCGTTCGTAAGCTGTGAGACGCCCCTTCGAGCAGCCGAGAATGTGGCTGTTGGAATTTGTAAGTGAAACCATTCTGAAAGCAGAATTAGGTATCTTGTGTCGGGGCAGGAACATAGCTTGTGTTGGTTACTTTTTTGGGTTGTCTTTTTTTTTTTTTTTTCTTTCTGTGAGTAGAGGAGGGGCAAAAGATGAGAGAGAGGAGAGGTCTAGGCAGCAATTAAAAAAAAAATAAATGTGTAAACCAGATTTTGATAATTTGATACTGGTCCATTGTTAAGTTCCAGTACCTGTTTTGAATAGCTTCCTTGGTAAAATATCCTACCTTGGGTTTTTAGGAGTCATTGAGCTTCAAGATCAGAACTGAACACATCAGACAGACTGGAGCATAACAATCTCCCAACCCCCACTCAATTTGAGGTAAAAGCTTCTCCTTTGAAGAAGGTAGCAATCCCACATGAAAGAAAATGGAAGATGTTTGCCTTTGTCCAAGAGAGCAATTTGAACAGCTACGTTTACTTCTGTGATTAGTCCTTTCGTGAATACATTAAATCTACAAAATATTTCAGATTTCTTTCTCTGCGACAGCTACTAACAGAAACTGATGCTAGAGGTTTTTATGATGTCTCACTGAATTCTTCATGCACCAGGACCAGTATGCAATGTTATTATTAGCTTTATCTTGATTAATTTATAAGTAGAATGCAGTTTTTCCATATCAAAGCATGTAAAATGCAAAGGAAGTTCAATGCGTTTTAGAATCTCCTTAATTGCTAGCATCTGCAGTCCTTTTTCTCATAACTTGCACTGCTTTTGTGGCATTTTGCACAACTTGTAAAGGACTTTGCTCTACCATTAATTCTTATCCTCTAGTACAATAATGTAGTGGGTAGATTGTCCTTGAGATGAATTTTTATTTGAAATTTACTTGTTTCTTTTTTAATCCAGGAAAAATCGTTCAATAGAAGATACAAAGAAATCTTATCTTCAAATATAACCATTAGCCACAACTAAAAAACTAGGTATTCTTGTATTTGTCCTGTAGATGCTTGAAGAGATAGGTATTTGCTGTGTTGGTGCTGAATTTGAACTCAGGGATGAGTAGTTTAATTACTAAAAGAGCTGGAGGAAATGAGCTGAAAACCGAGCACAACCGATGAAGCCCAAGTTGTTACACAACTACAGTTAAAAGTATATGTGTGGTGGTCAGCTGGAATTCTGAAAGCTGGCAAGTTTGACTTGAACTTTTTTGCCACTGATAATTATTCATCGATTTTGCATCCCCCTTCCTTCCCCCCTCCCCAAATCATAGCCTCTGTATACTAATGAGAACAGCTAACTTTACAAGTGTCCTTTGTAGTCATTGAAAGCCTCAAGACATTCCTTTTAAGGATTTTACTAGAATAACACTTTTCAATAAAGTGGCAGTTGAAGTGAGGCATAGAAAAGATGCTAATAAATTTCACTGTGACTGGCTGGTTTTTAAGCTTCCTAAATTACTTCTAAAATAGCTTTTACTTTCTCCTTTGTGCAAGCCTGGGAGGTGTACATATGAAAAGGGTTATAGTAAGCTAAGTGTTACGTACAGTGTGTGATGATTTGGTAAAAGGAATTTTGGCACTTGTTTCAAATAACTTGCATAACTCACTGATGTGTCTTCATCATTTATAATGTGAACGTCCTAAGCTCCTGCCAGCAGCCTTTCTCGTCACATCTTCCATATAAGTCTTTATCTTCTTCAAAAATAGAGCACATGTCACTTCTTGATATGGAAATGGATGGAACATGGCTTATTTTAGTTTTGGAAGCCACATTTTACAATATGTTTCAGTGGACTAACTGAAATACTGCCAGAAGGTTTGCATTGATTCATTGCAAATTCTCTTTACTTTTGCCCTGTGCTATGCTGTGTGGGCATCCAAACAGAAAGGAACTGTGATGTAAAAGTCACCATCTACTGTGTTTCCCAAACAGAACAAAAAGTGTTGCACAGGGAAGTAATTTTTTAAGCTTTAAATATCTGTAATTCAGAGGTGGGGTTCTTCAGTACATTTAGTCTGTGCTGGTCCTCCGATACCAGTTGTTGGTTTCCAGAGAAGCTAAAAGAAAATGCCAGTATATTTGGCCTTTACAGTATGCTTAGGCTATTTTCATTTGTAAGTGAAAATGTAGTTTACCTCAGCTTTAAATTTGGAATAAAATTATATTTTCATGATAGGCATTTAGCTAGATTTTAGCCTTTTTTTTCCCCCCCATCTTGTGAAGAAAATAAATGGTTCAAAACACAAGATCACAGTGGATCACATGAGCTGTAGAACCAAAAGTAAACCATTTGGATTTTTGTAACAAGTAACATTTCAATGCATTGGGGAAGATACTTATTTTCATTATATCTATGGGGGCTGTATGTTGAGAGTTAACTTGATTTTAAATAATTTTGTGACAAATGCACCGAAGACTTGCAGCCTCATCTTTCGATGCACCTCTCTGTGATGTAGAATTAGCACAAGGCTGGCACAGCTTTTTCATTTGTACTCTGTGTTGCTGCTTAATTCCTCCTGAGTTTTTTCTATATGACTGGACAAGTGTTTTGCTGACTCTTTGCCCAAAACTAAGCTTCACACCATAAGTACATCTTGCTGTTTTTACTCCCATGTTCCCAGAGCTCTTAAAAGTAACTCAATGTAGAAGTCTGGGAGGTAGAATGATTTTTGTGTGCTATTTCCCTTGTGTGTCCTGTCCCCCTTTTAGCTCAGTAGTGTGTATTGTACCAGCACCTAGAACATATGTTAGCATGGTACTTGGCATAAGAAGTATGGTAGGAAAGTAGAGACTCGGCCCTAAGTCCTTAAAATCAAGTTTTAAAGAAGTCTTTCAAACAAATAGCAGGCACATCTCATGGAAGGCGTAAGGGAGAAGAAGTATGTGTTCTCGCTAATGCATAACTTAAGTTCTGATCAGCCAAGGCCAGTTGCAGTGTTGGTGGCTATTCCATCTCCATCATCTTCATCTTTACCTCCATATAAAAAACATTCCTCATTCCCTCCTAGTCTCTGGCCCAATGATGTTCCTCTCCTCACCCTGCATTCCTTGCCTTTCCAGGCCATTATTTTCAGCTTGTGGTTGTAGTCTTTCACTTTTTACATGTCTTTTGTCCATGTCATATTGCTCTTCCCAAATATTAAGTAGCTTTTTCTTCAGTTGCTTTTTGGTAAGTACTTTTGATATACTTCTTTGCTTGACTTCAAATATTGTAGCTCAGTCCCTTCTTGGTAGCCATGATCTGGCTAACTTCTTATAAACCTTGTACTGTGTGAGTTGGAGGCCAAGTTAAGTGTGTCCTTCATCTTCAGTTTGTACAATATAGCACAGAAATCAGGCAAAATCCTTGCTGCAATGAAAAGAACAGATGAAGTAAACAAATATTCCTTTCAACTTTTATTTTCTATACGGGTTTTCTGTTTGTTTGTTTGTTTAGTTGGTTGGTTACGGGTTTTTTTTATAAGTAACTGGAAAACACCACCTAAAGTGCTACAATGACTACATAAATGATATTGGCAAACTCCTTTTTGAGTCAATGAGTTTGGTTCACTTTTTCTCTTCCAAAGACAATGCTCTAGCTATGTGACTAACCTCAGCCACCTTTGTCAAAACGGCAGAACTGCCATTATGCAATTTCCTTGGCAAAAGGCAGCTGCTGGAAAAGGAGGAATCGGTGCCCATAGAGAGAGGAAGACTGCAGTGTGCCCAAGTCACATTAGTAAACACTGTAAACTCCACAACAGAGGAAGCTACAGGAAATCAGGCACCATAAATTCAGAGGCGTGCAGCATTAGCTGTTCCTTTTGCAATATCCTGTATCTAAATTGTATTATTTTTGTTTCCCATTATATAATATGGTGGTGTCTGGTAGAGTAATACAGCCAGCTAAGGGTGCTCTTCATCACTGCAGGCACTAGGAACATCAGCAATCAAAACAAATTGTAAAAAACATCTTGTCGCTGTGTCCCCCTGGTAATCACCGGCTTGGCAGGACTTCATTAGTGAATAGGTGCTAAAGAAAGGCTGTAAGCTCCTGAGCTATACGAAGAAGTTTAATACATTCAATTCCAACCCCAAATACATGTTTTATAGCAGCAACAATTGTAAAGCTAAGGGTGGAGTTTTGGCACTTGAAAGCCAAGTGGTAAGTTAGAGAATAAATAGACCTGCTTTCATTTTCCTCTCATGTAGGTACTGTCAGTCCTCATCCGAGGAACTTTGCTGCTCCTTGGCATCCTATGGGGCTTGTGTCATCAACTCTCCCTCAGAAGGTGGTCTCTGAGTGATTTTACAGTCCAGAGATGTTGTAGCCTTCCAGCTCAATGGAATCATTTGCATGAGCAGTACTGACTTAGAGAAATACATTTTTCATTTGGTACTATGGGATGAAACAGCACCAGGATGAAAATGTTTTAATTATAGGAAATGGATCCTGGCTGAGTTAATAATAAATATTTACTGCTGTAAGCATTTTACCACAAGAGGTTGGGTCTTATTCTACCTGCATCCCAAAAATTGTCCTAGTTTCAAGGCTTAAATCTACAGAAGCATGGGCTCTAAGTTAAAGGGAAAATTTTGGTTATTAGTGTTCTTAAATCCACAGTGCAATGCCTTTTCATTTTTACAAGACACTTGTTTTCCACAGGAAGCCATGCAGTGCTGAAGCAGGTGACTGCATGTGTGTACGTATATCCCCAGCTCCTCCTGAAAGATGGAAAAGGAGGGGGATATCTAATCCTCTCCTGTTGGTAGCAGGCAGCATTGGCAGTTGCTACTCTGGCAATACCTGGCTGTCAGTCAGTGCACAGGTATGCCTGCTCACCCCCACAACGTGATAGCTCATCTATGCATTGTTTTGGAAGCTAAAAAAGCAGACGTTTATGTTTTCCATCTTGCTTCTCTGCTCTTCTTGTTAGATTTCACCAGGCTGCTTTGACAGCTGCTTTCCTCCAACACCTTAATGCAAACTTTGTCATCTTCTTTCAGCACTGTCTTGAACTGTGGCTGGATCCTGGGTCACAGGACACAGAAGTCTTATTCCCATAAAAAAGGAGCAAATCAGCTTGGAGTGTGGCAGACTGGTAGAAGAATGGAAGTAAGACATAAATTGCCACCTCTGCATCTGTTTTGATCTGCTCTTCTCTCCTCTGCTCTTCTCTTGTGCTTACCCTGGGTGCTGTGCATGTGCACACACAAGCATCGACCAGATGTGAGTCGCTGAAATAGTTCTTGTGCACAGGGTCAGAGGTGCAGAGATTTTATGGACACTAAGAATAAAAGATAGCCCTACACAAAGGACATGTGCTATTAATTAGATTTAAAATTAAATTTTCATGGAAAAATATTAGTATCCAGTAAATACTGTGGAAGAATATCATTGTACTTTTTGTTTCATTGTAGAAGTTAAAGCACATGTATCTTTGGAGCAATACTGCATATGTCCTGTGCGTGCACTGCCTTGATAGCTGCTCCTGAACAGGTCTTATCTTCATAAAAGCAGATTAGACCCTATCAAAACTACCAAACTACTGTAAGTAATAGAATTTCAAATGAGTTACTAAACAAAACAAAAATCCTTATTGTCTGGTATGTATTGATGCTGTATAACTCTTTGAAGAATGTCTTCATGCAGGAGTGACTTAAACTTTGCAGCCAGCAGGATACAGATCTGTCTCATCATTGCAATGGCTCTAACTTGTCTGCTATTAAAAGTCTCCATTATTTTGGCTTCAGTGTTTTTAAATATGATCACAATCTTTTTTCTTGTTTGCGAGAGTGGAGATTTTTCTCCTGTCTTCTAGAGTCACCAAAGTCTTCCTTCAGGGTGGGGAGGAAAAAAAAGAAAGAAAAGAAAAACATTTAAAGGTTTCAGGTTGCATATGCTTGGCAAAATTATATTACAAACTGATCTTCACCTTTAAGTACAACAAACACAGACATGTAGAAGTTGAAATTGTGTTATCCAGGAAGCACTACTTTTAAATCCATAAACTTTAGAAAGTTTTAAATTGGAGAGGGGAAGTTAACTTGAATGGTAAAACTAAATAGAAAGAACAATGATTTTCCATGGGCAATTTCAACTTCCCAAGTAGTCCAGTCCAATTTATTTGAACTCCTGTGACTCAGCAGAGGAGATTATAGATTGACACCAAAGGTGGTCTTTTGCAGAATCATAGAATGCTTTGGGGGAGAATCACTTCCCATATAATTAAATCTTTAAAACTCTAGGGACTGTTGTAGTGAGTGAGACCTGAGCTCAAGGTAGTTCAATATCTTGGATGTCAGTCAACTGCTTCATATCAGCTGCTGCATGGTGGGAGAGCCCCAGCAGTTCTTATCCTGATGTCTGGCAGTTTGGCTCCCTCCTGGTTACAAACCCTTCCATACTGTCGGGTTTTGGAGCTTTACTCATGGGTGCAGTTGATTTTCTTGATAGCTGTGCACAATGGTATGGATGTTCCTGTGTTTCCTGAGACAGGAGAGCTGACTTGCTGTGGTCAGTTGGCCTGTGTATGCTGAAATACAGAGCTGCCTTCTGTGGAGGGAGGGGGAGTGTGGTCAGCATGGTCAGGGGAGCAAGGTTCCCTCTGTGAGGAGCAGAGAGCATGGCCAGCCTGTCAGAAGTGACTGCCTTGACTTCTGTGAGTAACGCTGAGGGCTCTTGGTCAAACAGCAGGAATGGATGTGCCTGTGAAAGCTGCCTCCAGAGAGAGGTGTGGGACTGGAAGTCAGGCTCTGTGAGAAGAGATTCTTCAGGAAACATTGGAGCTGACCAGGAAGAGAAACAGAAGATGAGCAAGAGAAAAAACTCCGCACAGAGTTGAGATTTGAACCAGCACAAGGATGTGAGCAACTCTGTGGAAACAGTGGTTTCAGAAACTCTAGACCAAAAGACCTACACGGAAAGCCAAAAGGGTGCATAAGCCTCAATTCCCTTAGATAAGTCCTAGAGAGGGAGGCTACTGAAGCTTTGAGAGCACATTATGGAGCCCCATCATGAGAGGAGAGATTATGAGAAACCCAACTAGAGAACTGTAGGTAAAAATGAGGTTCCTGATGACAGAAAAACAGTAGCATGGCCAAGAAAACTAAGACAGGCTTGAGTAACTATCCCTGACTATGTATAAAAGGGTGTTGAAATGTGGATACTGCCTGTGGGCAGCACTGGTCAGCTTTTCCTTGTATTCTCATGTACTCTTGGCCTTGGTTGTGCTGGGGTTTTGTCCTTTTCCTGTCACTGATCAACTTCAGGTTTGTGGGTTTGCAGGACAGATGACAGGACAGACATAATTTTGGGGCTTGACCGTATTTATTTCTGCATCAATACTTCTCAACACCCCAGCACCTGAGATTTGACTCTTGTGTCTAATGCTGAACATAGAAGTCTCAGCCTCTGTGGGGAACTGGGGAAAGTACAGCACTGCTTAAGTCTGATGTCCATAGCTGTTGCTATAAAAGAGAACCTTTATGTTTATTCACTCCTTGGTTTTTGCAAAGCTTGTGATTTTGAAAGCAGGGGAACTGTAGCAGTTTCACCTTCCTCTTCAAGTTACCTTTTTCTTTAAGTTAGTTAGTTGCTGATGCTCTTTAACCCCTATCACAGTGAGCCAAATTAAGTACAAGTATTATCTATTGTCTTGCTGCTCTTCTAACTGTACCTTCAGCAATGATGACAAAACTTTTGTCAGTACCAAAGACTTCAGCACTTACGTTGTTATTTATATCTCACAGCTGAAATTCATGGCCCTGGATGCTCCTGGCATCAACAGCTTCCCTTGAATAATGGCTGTTACTCAGCTGTTAACACTCTCACTGGTTTTAGTGATGTCTCTGAGGCACAGCAAAACTGATTTTATAATTTACCACATCTTTATGTCCTGCATGTAAGGATAAACTTCTTCTCCATGTGGACAGTCAGGCATTGGAACAGAGTGCTCAGAGGTTTCAGTCTCCCTCCTTGGTGGGTTTTATCAGACTTGATAAAATACTAACATGATTCATGTCAGAGATCTCCCTGCTTTGGACAGGTGGTTGGACTAGAGATCTCTTGAAATATCCTTCTGACCTGAATTATCCTATGATCCCACAAAACTGGCACATCCACCTGCAGCAAAATATTCCTTTGCCAATGCAATGCATGGAATTTACCCAGTGTCTCCCTAAATCTCAGCTAGGAATAAAGAATCCAGGCTATGTGAATGTAGTCCTCAGCAAGCATGTAATTTCAAGGCTCTTTCCTGCCATAGCTTCATTCGCTCTGATTCCCCTTGAGTACTACTGTCATTTAGGGTCCTATGGTTGAAAAGACCATTCTCCTCGGTTTCTTCTATGTCTAGATTCTGGTGTTTCTCACTGAAATCTGTGAGGTATCAAAAGGAATAACATCCTTTCCCTGGGCACCAATTACTCATCTACAACAAGGAGGACGTCCACTGCTCAGCTGATACTGCTCAGGCAGACATAGGCACATTCTTCTCCAGCACTGGAAAAGGCAGACAAAAAGGACAGAAAGGATGGAAAATGTCATCCTTGTGGTTCAGGCATTATTATTTTCCCCCATGGCTCATATCTGGGTCATCTGGATCATACCTTTGGACTCAAGAGGGAACAAACCAGTTCAATGTTCATGTGTGCTCAAGGGTAAGGGTTATTCCTTAGAGGCTAATAAAAAAGCCCTTTCCTGGATTTAAAGGAACCCATCCCCTGTGCTCTTAGGATTGTGTTCGTAGTGGCAGCTCTTGTCTCAGTAAACGCAGTGCCTTGGGACTTGACAAGAGCTGGCAACACCCTCTGTATCAGGAAACAGTTTCCTGTGAACCAGTGACTTCTTGGAAACTGTTCTAGGCCAGTGCCCGTGTGGGTGTTTCAGATCGCTGTGCCTGGACAACAAAACCCCTCCAATTTTGATTGTTCAAACAGAAAATTGAATGTGAGGTCAAGTTTCTGTTTGCTACAGAATTAAAATCACATCCTTTGCTTAAGATAAGCCATGAGCCTGAGACCACCTCTCAGACATGTCCATGTGCCCTGCACTCCTCTGCTCTCCAGTGTATACCCTCCTATTCTTCTTTTGACAAGGGCATTAGGAAATTCAGATGAGAGCCCACATGTATGATCTTAAGAGGGCAGTGCCAGCCCAGGCAGTTCAGCTGTCCAGATGTCCTGAAGCTCTCACTTTAATCTTCAGTAGTGTGGCCACGTTGTTCAGTCATTCTGAATGAGAGCACGCCTAAACCTCACCTGGAGTGCTGGCTGACTGGCTTCCACATGGACAGCTTCTTTGGCATCAAACAAAACTCCCACAAAGTCCAAATCATGTAAGATCAAATTTTAAGGAATAAAAACAAAAAGGGAGTGTGTGTGGAGTTCTCAAAGAGGGCAGAACACTATGGTATTTCTTAGCAGTCGGACATTGTAACAGGTGCACGGACACTCTGTGCAGAGTGTATATGGCCAACGCTTCTCAAAGAGCCAGTTCTGAGGAACTAACCATTCTTTCCTAATTAAATATTGAAAATGGGACATGATGGATGGTTTAATCAGTCCTCTTTACATAATTTACTCTGGGGTAGAAGACCATTCACAGAGGGTTTTTTCAAATATGTCTCAGCACAAGGACTTTTCTTGATCCTTAGTTCTTCTCCTCTCTCCTATCTGAAATGCCATTATTGCCCCGTAGCTCTCTGTGGGAGGTGGGACCAGCACCTGACATGGCAGTGCAGGCGGGGAGCACTGCTGCCTGCTATGAACCACCACAGTCCTGTCCCTTGTCTCCATCCCTGCTTTTCAGAAACTAGAAGAGCTTGTTTGGTTCTTAAATAAAACTGCTGAACTGTCTCCTGTAATGCCCTATTATCCTACATGGCTGCAATGTACTGCTTTTGATTTTTGCTTGGCTGGTTTGCTCACAAACTCTGTTTGCATGTGTATGTACTGCACTGGCATGCCAAGAGGCGAGCAGAGATATGTCTATCCAGCTACGTGTTTGGCAAAAACAAACCAATCCTTTTATCACCAAATGAGATGTCATTATAGCCACCCTCTGGCCTCTCCCTCAGCAAAATGGGGCTAAAAAAAAAAAGGCAGGTCTCCAGCCCATCCTATTAGACTTAATGAGAAAAACCCAGTCAAAGTCAGTGGTGCAGAGGCCTCCACCATTGTCCAATTGGCGGCAGAGCGTGCCGCTGCCGCCGTGGTGAGTCAGCACGGGTGGGATGAGCTGGTCGTGGTTAGCAGGCACTCCACGGCTTGGCACCGAACCGGCTGCGTTATGTCATTGCTGGGGATGTATTAACACCTCGCCTAATCTGTCTGCTTTCTTGGGGGGTTATCCTTGCACCTCCCTCAAGTGTGAAGCAGAGAGAGAGCGCTTACAAACTCAGTCTTTGACTGCGGAGACTGAGGATCTGTGCCAGCAGCTCCTGTCAGCTTTGATCCTCTGTTTTCCCGTGTCGTGGGGCTGACAGTGCAGACGAGTGCTTCCCACTAGATACTCACAGACACCAAAAATAGACACTCCATTACTGCAGCACATTAGCTGATGGTAATGATAGGGCTCTGCTTACTAGTTCAGTTATGCACTGGTAATCTGGCCACTTTGCATGCTTTATTAATCAGGTATTAATTGCAACTTCCACTTATCACCACCCCCCCAGCCTAAATCACTGCATTGTCTGTTGCAACAGTTAGACATTTACTTATTTTTGCTTTTATTATTAGCATCAGAAAACTCAATTACAGGCAGGCAGGCATGCATACACAAACACACAGTAGTAGGTCTATGCTGATGTTTTTAAAGATACACATCTGCTGGTACTAAAAATAGGTCCTTGTCAGCAGCTTGGTAATTTTAGGCTCAATGAGAATTCATCCCCATGGTAACTGTACAGTTGTTGAATCATTTATTATTTGAGCTTCAAAATCACAACAGTGCCAGCAATTTTCATCCTCTGAACATTTTTAAGGACCTTTTGCAATGTTGCAATACTCCTTGCTCCACACCATCAATATTTATCAAGCAAACAGCTCTAGCCCTTGAACTGACTACCTGCTTCTCCTTGGACATACTGGGGCTGGAATACTTGATAGCAGGATGGCAGTTTAAATAGGTTTCACTTTTGTGATAACAGCAGTCCTGCAACGTGGCTGTTTGGCCAGGGATGGTACACACAGAGCCCTGCAAACTCCCGATTGGCAAAATGAAACTTTAAAGCCTCGACCTAAGCCTCCGTCTTTGTCTTGAGAGCCAGAAAACGATATCTCAGGTCTCTCTGTTGCAAGAGGTTTTGTAGATAAGAGGCTGGTAGTTTTTAGCCTCACAGATGGATGCCATTGACCCCAAGTCGGTGGGGGGACACACTGCCTGGCTTCATGGAGATAAAACCTGTTTGTACTTTCCCTCACTTTCAGATAATGCTCATCAGCCATCTTGTGCTAAACCCAAGAGAAATCAGACCACTTGGCTGGCAAAATGTAAGGTGAAACTCAGGTGCCCTGAGCCCAGGGGTTACTCAGACTCTGCAGTCATGGAGTCTCCAGGGAGTGGGACCGGGGTAAGTAAGCTCTGCAGGGTGGGACAGGGAGACTGTGGGCACTGTCAGGCTTGAAACAGCAGAAATAACTCAGCAGCCAAAACACGTCCAAGAGCACACAAAGTGCATTGGAATGGGGGGCCTGAGGCTGGTTTCAGGATGGAGTAAAACACAGACATCAGCTTCCTCACCAGCTGCCCACATGACTCGTTGCATCGTTGCTGGCCATTAGGCTTCCTGGAGTGCACTAGACAGAGAGAGCTGCTACATTTTAGGTAGAAGACCTTCAGTCCCTTTCAGTCTGACAAACTGGGATCTGAAAGACTGACCCAGAAACACAGACACTATTCCCAGGTGCCAGCAGTTGTAAAGTGATACACTTAACAGAGCTGATTCCTTCTGGGTTAAGCATTATAGCTATTATACACTGTCACAGCTGATGTTGTGTTTTTAGATCAAATGCACTTTCATTGTATGAGCTTTTAAGAAGCTCTTGGACAAGGTAATCTGCAAGGTGCTTTTAAATTGCCTTTCATCTTATTAGTTCAATTGAGTTGAACACAACAAAATAAGGATGTGCAGGCACTTTGTACAGCTGCTGTGCAGCTGCCTTCCACCTTAAGCAGCTTTCTGTAAATCCGTCAGTACCCAAAGCATGTTGTGCATCACCCGTATGGGATTTGTCGGGTGATCCTGGTGTGCACTGTGGGGGAAAGGCACTGTCTGCCATCAAGGGAAGCTCAGTTTCCTCTCCCATGCAAGTGTATGATCACCACTTAAGTCACTTCAAGTCACCTACATACAGTGGCTTTCCCATGGGCAGGAGCAGGAGAAAGTGGCCCATCCACAAACCAGCCCTCAGCACTGAAGTTCTCTTCTGGACAAGTGGCAGCTCTTCTTTGTTCTTTATTCAAGCATCTGGTTGCTAAGTCTGCTCATTTAATTAAACCAGAAATTTCCTTCCCTCCAGTTGGTTCAGCTGCTATACATTCATCCCAGAGCACATACAGAGACAGATTTGGAAGATGCTGCCTTTTTGTACTTCCACCTCCCAGGCTCTATCTTCTTGGGCTGGAAAGCTCGCTCTGTGGCCTCAGCTGGTGGAGGCGATGCCAGGTCTTGCCGTGCCACAGACACACATTTCAACAGCAGAATTACTTGCCTGTAGCATCCAAAAAGATAGTCACAGTGCACAGGTTTTGTAATCAGTTGGGAGGGGGAGAAAATCACCTGCACAATATACTAGAAGCAGAATTTATTTTCAGACCTGTTGTGGCCAAGAGCTTGGTTCCAAGCAGTTTTTCACAGTTGCCACACAGTGCTGGGTGGGCAGCTCAGCTCTGCCCCACAGACTGCTGCCCGTGGAGATGGGGTGGCTGTGCCAGAATCCCCCAGCTCTTCCCAAACACTGTTTTCCTCAGTTTTCCTCAAAAGAGTGAAGATCTGAGTAATGACCTCAAATACATTGTCACTGCCCTGTGGTGTTAAAGGTAACCACAGTATCCAGTTTTGCATTGTCATTATTTATTTAGTTTTAGCTTGTTACACCTTTTTGATCCTGCTTGGGAGGGAGTGGGGGGAACCACATCCACAGCAATGCTGTGTGATGCCCCAGCAGCAGTGCTGACTAAGGGCCTGCACAGCCCATGAGCTCCCAGAGTGGTTGTAACCCAGGGTACCTGCACAGCCATCCCCCCAGGTGCCTGCACAGTCAGAAGCCCCTGCCAGGCACCAGCAAGGGTGTTATCGAACCTGCAGAGCAGCTGCAATTGGTGACCATGCATGGAAAGGAGACCCAACCTGCCTGAGGCTTGGAGATCAGGTAGGGTTTGAAACTTTGTGTGCAGTCTCCTTGAACATAGATTGCTTTTTAACCTGAAGTAAGAGAGAAATAATGCCATTCCATCATTCTATTTTTACAATTGCCGTCTGAAAAAGAATCAAGTGTTAAAGCCCATCTATTAGTTCTATCTTACTAGTTTTTCCCATCTGGTTGTAACTGTATTTTCCATCTGAGATACTGGTTAGCAAAAACAGTTCATCTACGATTTGTATTAGAGTAGTGACAAGGGTCTTTTCACCAGGAATGGCTCATGAGCAGTGGGATGCTCTAGAAATGTTGTCACTCTGTCACTTTGCACCTACTTTATGGTGGTTTATGATGTTTACTCCATGTAATATCCCTTCCCGCTCTACTTGCAAGTAGACTGCATGGGCTGAAACATTTTAACAAATGGGTTGCTTTGTTCTTCATTTGGCCTATTATCTTGCACCCCAAGTTACACACCAGTCACCTAAGAAATGCAGGTTAAGCACTGCTGTGCCTTTTCATGTGGTAAGCACTTACCAGATGCTGCTGCTGCTTCAAGGTGGGACTTCTGGGGAGCTCACAGCACAGACACCTTCCTCCATAACCTTTGACCAGTGCTGATGTAGGGGCTGAGACTGGATGC
The DNA here is from genome assembly GCA_035221455.1 of Xenops minutus. Taxonomy (NCBI): domain Eukaryota; kingdom Metazoa; phylum Chordata; class Aves; order Passeriformes; family Furnariidae; genus Xenops; species Xenops minutus. The sequence goes on along the minus strand of JAWWEE010000074.1, from coordinate 127,754,970 downwards.
TATGCAGTGCCATGGGTGATCCTTTCTTTAATGGCAGCCAGAGGAACAGGTGGAGGGACACACAAGCAGCATGGACAGACCCAGCAACCTCTGGATTGCAGTAGCCCATGTAACTGTCCACTTGTATGGACGGGCACAAGTCATAGGGTTTGGTGTTAGAAATCTCAGAGCAAACACTCAAAGAATCCCATCCCGCTGCTGATGTTTCTTCACACAGCAATGGATAGATTCTGCAGGCACCAATGTGTAACAGCTCTCTAAAAAGCAAATCGGGCTTGGTGATTAATGTAGACCATCTTTAATTTTCTCTGCTCTCATTTCTGTACATTCTCATTTCATTCCTGTGCTATTATGGTGGGTTAAGTGCACTTAAATGTGACTGCAGCTATGTGAGAGAGGACACCCCTCCCTCCTCATCAGGGTTCTCGTTGCAGTGGAGCTGGCACAGCCTCAGCCCCTGCCAAAGCCCCTCAAACTTCAGCAGTAATTCACAACAAGACCTCAGTAGTTCCTGGTTCCATGAGTGTGGTGAGCCCAGGACTGTTCTTTAATCACCAGTCAGGCTCACAAATCATCACAAGATTAGTCATTGATTGCTGGGGTAGGCAAGGTTTGTAGCCTTTGAGGTGCAAATGACTCCTGCATTTGATTTCTCCTCTGTGATGCAATGAGACTGGGGGGAACAAGCTTTTGCCCCTCCATCTGCCCATCCCAGGAAGCCTTGGTTGAGTGTGGGGCAACTCAATATGCTAGTGCCATCATCAGGCGAGAGCAAAGCACCCTGCCTACAGAGGGCCTTCCCTAAATTTTGCCTGTGTCTTTTCAGGCTGTTTCATTGGGATCCTGTGATGCACTAGTGACAGCCCAGTGTTGCTGGTGGTGCTGCTTTGACTCCCTGCTCATCCCTGGCTCTGCACTGGGGCTCGCTTGGATGTGCAGCCACCACTGTTGAGCCAACTCCAAACTGCTCAGTAATAGACAACTATTACTGGTGAAGAAGGGATTTTCAAATGGGGCTGCTCTCATACTATGACATCACAACCCCAAGGTATGAATGGGTGCATATCTTGTGGCAGAGGTGCTATCTTTCATTAACTGAAGTGATAAAGTTGAAAAAACCCCAGTGATCCTATATGATATTTCTGTGTTTCAGAATCTCACAGGCAGTCAGGGTATGATTTACAGGAGTTCACGTGGGCTCCTTGCTCAGTTATGGCCATTCAATCAGTCCTCTCCCTCAAGCCCAGCCAGGCTGATGTGTGCTGCCACATTTCTCACATCAGTAAATGAAGAAGCAGGGTTGGTATTTAATAACTTTTCTCAGTATACCCACAGTGCTTTTTCAGCTGTTTTCCAGCTTGGTTCTGTAGCCAGTGCTTTGGCCACAAGTCCTTTCAGCAGGGTTTGCTGTGACTGCTACTCAAGTGTCTCAATGCAGGAGTTCCCACAGCAGGACAGGATTACACAGCCCCTGGGGAGATGCAGCTACTCCATCAAGTAGCTGCCACACAACATGCAAGAACCACAAGAGAATAGTTTTTATCACCATGCTCCATTTACACCATGAAAACAATTTTTTTTTCCCCTTTGTTTCCTTTAGTACAGCATGACTTTCCCTCAGCTTCACAAACCAAGCAGGGCAGAGGTGGTGAAGGTGGGTGAAAGCAAACTTATTTTGCTTACACTTGCTCTGACTGCCCAGGCTTGTTTGCCAAGTAACCCATCTTTGACCTATGAAGTGTGAAAGGATCACTCCCTTTCCAAGCATGGATGCAGGAAAGAGCTGTTGTTTACATCTCTGTTCAAATGATTAACCATAAAACAACAACTGAGCCCACACTGAAATAACCAGTTGCTTTAAGGCAGTGGCAAGCCAGCAAACACAGGGGCTCCTTACCTGAGCATGGGCCTGAAGAGGGGCAGGAGACAGAGGAGAGATGCAAGGCAAGGGGCTGAGCCTGCCCTTTTCCTCCCTTCTGCAGCAGCACTGTGGTGCTCACACAGGATGCTCAGTGCTTTGGGTCTCCTCACTGCACCTTTCATCCCCTTCCCTCCCTCCAGCGAGCCCTTCTGCCCCTGTGAGGGGCACAACCCAGCTCTATGCCCTCCCAGATCCAGAGAGGTCAAAGAAATGACCCTGAGAAAAGCAGAACAGGACAAGGAGAGCTGGAAGCACAGAAAAAGAAAAGAAAGAAAATCTTTCTCCATGGAACACAATAATTTTAAATACAGTCTTTATGAAAGTACAATATATATTTTTACATATATTTTCAGATTAATTCCAATTATTACCTTCATATTACATATTCTTTACACATCCAAACAGAGGAGCAATAGATTCACATCTGAAGTTCAATCAGTACTCTTAATCTCAGAGAAAGTTACATTGTGGAATCGTACCTTCATCTTTACTGATGAAGTCTCAGGCTTTCCTGCTTAAATAAATAAAATTGCCTCCAGCTGAGAACCTTCCTAAGTAAAGATATGGAGATATTCAAAAATAGCAAAGCTGTGAGATTTCCCAACTAATTTTGCATTAAGAAAACTGAATATGCACAAATTTCCCCCTTTTGTAGAAATCACCTAATTTCTAGTTTGTTTTCAAAAACCTGAAGGCATTAAAATGAGAGAATAGTATTTTACTCAGCTTTAGGTTAAATGAACTCTAATGTTGTAATCAATTAAAACAGAGTTATTGAAAAAGAGTATAAAGGGTTCAGTTCTGAAAATAAATAGATTCCAGAGATTCCCAAACATGAGAGAGCTTGCAAAAAGTAACACAATTCCCAACTCAGATCAGGTATATGTACAGCTAACTTTGTAACATTTGAGACCAGGGTCCCAAGAACAAAACAGTATCATCACAGAACACAAAGCTGGCGGGGATGTGAAGAGGACATCATGTCCACATCTGTGCCTGACAGTGGGACCAGCTCTACCAGTGACATCTCTGATGAGTCCTTGGCCAACCAGTCCCAAAAGATTACCAAGGTGGAGACTGAGCAGCCTCCCCAGGCAGTTCAGATTAGTATTTAACTACTGCTGCTAGGAGCAGGTTTGTTCTGATCTCTTAATCCCTCTCTGTAACTCCATCCCTCTCTCCTGGTCCCATTCACAACAGGGAGAATTTATTCCTTCTCTCTTCAGAGCCATATTTTTTAATGTACTGTTCTCATACTTCTCCCCAGGCTCCTTTTCACCAAATTAAGCAGTCCCAATGCCTTCAGCAGGCCTCTGGAAGCTGTTTTCACATTCCCTCTGTTTGCTCTGCAGTTGATCCACTTGTTTTGCAATTTTTCTGCCAATTGTTGGCCACAATTTTTTGCTAGAGTTTTACCAGCACGGTATGGAACACTTGGAAAACAGTTGAAGGGCATTTCAAACTAAAGGCTTATATATGTAACCCAACAAGTATGCCTTTGTTTTTCAAAAGCATTAAATTATAGTTGCATTCAGTTTGTGATTTATTTTTCCAAACCTTTTCTGGCCTACTGCTTCTCATCCACTCCCTATCTTTATTTGCACAGTTGTGATATTCCTGCACAGTTAATATGTCAGGACTCTATTTCACCATCACTTCCCCTGCGGCTTATATAGGCTAATTTTTTATGCATAACTATTAATTTATAATCATGCTACAAAATGAAAAGCAAATCCATCTTTTCAGAAAGAAAAGTTGGAAACACCATTTAAAAATACTTTGCATCAATCATGTTCAATGTACTCATATTTACAGAACAGTGATAAAAAAAAAACCCTCTCAAATACTTCACACTGTAACAGTATGAGGCTTTCCAGAAGAAGACATAAATTTAGATTACAATGGCTGTAGGGACTGGGGGAAGGTGGCACACAGGAAAGAGAAGTGAAAAAACTACAAGAAGAATGAAAGGGGGAGACTATCACTTGTCTTGTTTAGAACAATATTCCTACTTCATCACCCCACCATCCTGGTTTCATTTTTTCTTCCCCTTTGCTTCCTTTCAAAGATACCAAGGCCCTGTTGTGGATTTAGGCTCACGGGAACTAAATACTACTACAAGAGTACCCTAAGCACCACATACCCAAAGTGCTTGCAGCTCTCAGTTCTGCAATATTTATTTTGAACATGCCAGAGAACCTATCCACTTTTAGCTTCACAAACCTCTTTATTTCAGAGTTTCGTTCGACCTTTCTTCAGTAAAAGTGATAAGTGTAATAGCCATGGAAAGATAGTGATCTAACCCTCAGCCTGAAGCCAAGTCCCAGGGCAGGCAAGGAGACCAGAGGCTGCTCAGAGACATCAGTTATTCAAGTAAGAGCACATTCATCACCTGATTTCTCTGGTAAGAGTGACAGCTGTGGTGTTGGGTTGTTTGCTCTAGTTCAGAGAAACCAAGCTCAAACTACCATGCCTGGCCAACTCTCCTTTAAACCAGACAAGGTGCTGGGTCTTACTACAGATCACAACCCCTTCTCTTGCATTAAAGGCTGTCAGACACCAAGTAGGGGGTGAGTAAAGCAGGAAGTGGAAAAATAAAAGCAGTAGCACAGGAGAGCGGTTAACTACATTTCTCATTTTCTAGCTAAGCAGTGTGATCAAAGTTTGAAAATGCCTACTCCTGTAAGTCTTTTAAAATTTAAATACCTGAGTGCATATGAAAAAGCATACAAGATAAGAATCAGAGACAAAGCATTTAACATCCCACACATATATTTTTTACAAAGTTACAGCATTTTTTCCTCAGATAATCCATTTTACATTTACCTAATTATTTCTGCACTGTTATTAGTATGCCTGCATATAAAGTTTACAAAGGCTTCTTTTGCCCAGATTAGACAAATATATACAAGAAGATTTTTTATTAAAATGTCAAACACACAATTAGAGGTTGTAAAATACTTTTTTAATTAAAAAAAGAACTGTGTGCAAAATTAGATAAAAAAGATGGAAGAGATCAGACTTATGTTCAGGCTAAACTATTTCTGTGCTCAAAGCAGCTTAATACTTAATACTCAAGGAGAAACCCTCAAGGACTTGCATGACTTCAGCACCTGTGCTCTCAGTGAAGGGCTTAGTGGTCTGTGTGTGCATGTCTGAAAATGGTGCATTAAACTTGAAAACAGTTAGAGGTCCATCTGCTGATTTCCAGAGTTCTGGTGATTTTTCTCTTGAACACAATTGGCTTGAGAAGTGGTAAAACTGGGAGCATAATCAAAATCTCCATCTACACTTGCTGTGCTTGTTCAAAACATCAGAAAGGGTGGAGGAATCTGCATGAAAGAGTTGCGCAGGTCACTAAACACCACCATAAAAGCAAATATTAATTTCTTGATTTCCAAAATAGCAAATATTTACTGAAGAACTAAAAGTTTTAGTTTTCACTTTATACACACAGGATTTCAATGACATTGTCTATTAAAAATAACAGTGCTTCACTAAGAGTATGCCAGAATTGATGCAATATCACATGATCTTTTACCTTTCAAGGTGAAGTTTTATAATCAACTTCAACATGGCAATGCCATTACTATCCCTTAGTGCCTGCTTTGGCCACTTCTACCTTCCCATCTCTGGGCCAACACAGGCACTCACACAGCTAAAATGTTAACTGGCTGAAAACAGATTAAGAGACAATCCCTGTGGGTTCTTCCAGTTGGAAGAGCTTCTCCACCTAGTCACTGCATGGCAACACTCACCACAGACAAGCAGCCATGGGATGGGAAGCAATGTAGCATAGTTTAGGCCAGGATGTTACTAAGCACCTAATTTTGGCCTCAGACTGAGTTATAGGGATGGTGTTTAGCTTTATCAATCCAGACAAAAGCCTGCTTGTTAGCCAACTACCTGAGATGGTAACTTTTGCGTTTATACATGCCAAAGCAGCACACTTTGAGCAGATAACAGAGAAGTGATGCTGGAGGTAATGATGTTGCCCAGAAGTAGGTTATACCCTGGACTAAGTTACCTTTGTGTCAAAAGTAGAGCAAAAAAAAGATAACTTGTTTATTTGTTTTGAGAGACAAAGTGGAAGAAAGGAATAGAGGAAAGAAAGGGACATAAGAAATCTTATCACTTCTTTGACTATGTATTTTTAAAAGACTACAGAATACAGGGGCATTTTTCATAAATATATTTCTATATCTTCCTCTGATAGCACAGCACACGATAAAGCACCTGGTGCAGCCACCAATACACTGCTTTGCAATTCAACTTGCATTTTTCTCCAAAAATGCTTTCTGGGTGACTTCATCCTTTGACTGTTTCTATACAGAAGATTAAGTAAACCAGGCTTGAAATGCTCAAGTGGCCTGATCAGAAAGCTCACAAAACCAGAGAGTAGCTGCCATTACACAAACACAGTCTATATCATTGCTGCAATTTTTTATCAGCTTGAGACTTATAAATCAGACTCTGTAGTTACCTAAGAAAGTAGCTCATTCTGCCTAACCAACACTACATCCCAGTGCTTTGCTAGGAGAAGTAACATCATCTCTGCACTTTGCTCCACAGAGAAAACCGGCTCTGGGGAGCTTTCTCTCAGTACCGGTAAAGTTTGAAGTAGCATGCATTTGAAGCCCTGGAAAGCATGGAAAGCAGCAGCCCTTAAGATGACTCAAGTAGTCAAAAAGTCTTTTAAATAATGGCTTTAATAGCCAAGGTTTTATACATTGCAGTATGGCATTCTGGACATTTGAAAAACTAGCCATGTTCCCAGGGTAGCAAATGAATAATTATGCTGAGTATGGTGGTTATCTGAAGCAAACACTGCGATACACCCAAAACCCATCTCCTGGGGTTCATTATCCTTACCTTATCTCTAAGGAACTTTAACTGCTGGGGCCTTTAAATGCAAATCCATTCTTTGGACACTGTCCTGGTCGGATCATTTGTGTGTACAAGTCCATCCTCTGTTGCACACTACAAACACAAGTTAAGATAGAAGCAATCAGGAGCCAAACTAGTGCAGAGGAGAGCCAGCAGCTGGCTATGTAGCCGTAACCTTTCTTAAAGCCATGGCAGATACCAAAGTTCAGGCCACATAATTAGACATTCATAATGCTCCCATCACCATGGCATCAAGAACAATTTGACAACAAACTACACTGGGGTAACCAGTCTCCTCTAACAGTGCAACAAAAGGCTACACAGAGTATTTTGTTGAAGACCACTGTCTCCAGACTCTGGCAGTCACAACTGACTGGTCTCAAGTGTGTCCCTGGAGATCAGAGACAAACATACCTCCTGCATGGCCACACATACTCTCAAAGTCTCTAGAGGGAAAGTTAACAAGTTCACTACTTGGTAGATTTGCATAGACCACTTACCCCTGAAGTCGTCCTAATACTGAAGGATGCCATGGGCTACTCCTCCTTATTATACAGTTTTAAGATGAAAGTCAAAAAAATGAAACAAACTCACTCCCCATGGGCAAAAAGCCCATGCTTCTTGCTCAAAGCCACCTTGATAATTTTGCTCTGTCTCCTGAGCATGGCTTCAAGCAACTACCCATTTCCATCACCATTTTCATGCTGTTCCTTAGACCTAGGATAACCTCTCCAAGCCACACTAGAAAGGTAGTTCCCAGACTGCCTCTGCTTCCATGCTTCAAACTCACAGCTATGAAAATACCATGGGAAAGTTTCCACAGGGCTTTATCAGTTGTCCCTTTGCTTGCTTCTGTCTGTGTCTAAATCCTTAGCTAAAATGGTATTCATGAAGACTAAGTTTAGCCCAAAAGCTACTGTCCCAAGATGCCTTGTGGAAGAGTCCTCCCTTCCAAGACCTACAGTGCTAGCCTATATTCCATTTAAGTTAAAGTTCATCTTCTTGAGTGCTTCTGCAGCTTCTAAATCCAGCAGGTGTATTTGCCTCCAAGAATGTGTTCTCACCAGTTTTCAGTCCTACCCTTACATAGTTCCCACTATTTGCAAAGCCCTGGGTCATCTTCATGGAGCACAGTATGGAAGGGGATAGTTTAGTCACAGCAAATGATAAGCAAATCCAGCAGACAAGCCATTCCTGAACACAACATACATATGTTTGTGGCTTCCCTTTAAACAAACCTCTTCAAGGTGTTTCACAAAGCAAATGAAGTTAACTGTGGTTTAACACTGCTGCTTCTACAGTGAACAACTATCTACATCTAGGAGAACTGCTTTTTCCATTTTCCATAGGAACTGCTAATAATGCATGTTTATCCCCACAGTTTTTTCTTCCTGGGTACCTTTGTGAAAAATCCTTCACTAGACACAGATAGTCTGATGCCAAGGACAACACTTGTAATAATTTTTATCAATTTTGAGCTTATTGTCAGAAAAAGAGCTGTAGGAAGGTTTTATGCTGTAGAATAGGATTTTCATACAAACTTAGCACAACACATCTCATTAATGGTTTCCTGCATGCCTTTTCCATAATATTAATAGTTATACTAATTTCTAAAAAATGCTACAGTCAATATACCTATGTTCTACTCAGCTTCTCAAACACAAGATCCAGGTGTCACCTTATGACATTAAGAAGGCTGAAAATAAGTCTGCCCTGGGCAGTGCACCATTCAGCTTTGGAACTTACTGCCATCACATAGTCTCCAACCTCATTTTTAAAAATGTAGCTACTGAGTAAGGATATGAACCCACAGCAGATAGGCCCATCCACAATTTGGATGCCAGATTCAGGTCAGTGGTCTCCCTTACCTATCTGCCAAATACACCTGAGGCAGAAACTCTCCACAGCTGCCAGCAGTATTTGCTTCCATTTACTTATGTTTCACAGACTTTCTAGACACAGCATCTTTTGTAGTCAGTGGTAACTGCTGGATGTTAAAGGTTATTGCCATGATGAGACATGCTTATCTTGTTTAAAAGCAATATTAATGGCACAATAATATAATTTATTAAGGTGTAATAAAAAAATGCTTTCTTATGCCCCAAATACTCATAATCTGTAGATGTTAGAAGCCTTGATATTCTTTGTCACATCTTTCACATAGCCTTATTCAAATTGCCATGAAACTGTAGCTACTTAAGTTTTGTTTTGATTTGGCAGTTACAAAAAATACCCTTTTTGCTAAAATGTCATGCAACATGTGAGTATCCATCTACTGCTACATGCATGTATATATGTGTAACATTTGATAAAAAAATATTTTGCTCTTGGATGTAGTGAACAAGATGCACTCCTCCAGCTGATTTGCACCCACACAGCCTTATAAAAAGTGTAATTAACATTGATCCTTTTGGCCAGCCAGCGGAGGCCAAAATTTGTGCATCTGAGATAAGAAAACAGAACATCATAAGAGCACTTATAATATAGAATGGCTTAAGTTTTTCTAGAATCCTTATGAGGATAACCCCATTACTTCTAAGACTCTTATGAAAAGCAAGGAAAAAGACCTTTTGACAGCTTTTTATGCAGAGTTCTTGTGGCGGGGGGAGTGGGATAAAAAGCCCATTCCCCAAAGTAGACAAATGATGCAGCTTTCTGAGGTAAACTAATTTAGTAAGGCAAGAATTAACTTGTATCACCATTAAAAGAAACAAAACCCAAAACCAATACAAAGCACAACAATAAGAATCAAACCAGAAAGCACCAGAAACCAATGAGACAGACTCCTTGAGCAACCTTGCTTTCCTTTTCAAATAAGGCTATGGCCCTTGCCTTTGGAAGGCATCACTGTTACACTGAAGTTCCTCTGCCTTCCTGGCCTTTGCTGAGAGGCCACAAGAACTTGCAGTGGTGCCCGTGACAGCCTTATCTGAGTTTCAGAGAACAGCTTTCCCACCGTCTTGGCCACTTAGCCCTGCTGCTGCACCTCATGAGCTTTTCCCTTAGCTTTGGTGGGACAGCATTTGCTGGGGCAAGAGTGCTTCCCGTTCAGTTCTCATCCCCCTGCCTTTTCTTTTTATTATTCCTTCTACAGGATCCATATCTGTTTCAAGGAACTCACATATCTGTTTAAAACTCTAGCTGTTCAGCCTGCTGGCTCTGCACTGCAATGCTCTAAGCACTTGCTAATTCATAACTCCACCTTGGAGATAAAGTTTCAGCCACAGATTAGGCTAAGGGTGCTACCTGCTTCCATTCCCTGACAGAAGATAGTACAGGGACTGCTCCCAGACAATTCTATGTTCCCCAGTCTGAGTGGTGACAGCCTCCTAGAGGAACTGCAGCAAGTGACTTAGAGAAATGATGCTTTCCATCTCCAGATGGAAAAGCAGTAGATAGAGGACGTGGGTAACAAAAAGTGCCCAGGGAGACAAGACAAATACTCCAGCCTAATCTACTCTAGTTAAACGAACATCAGGAACAAATACTTGCATGTTTTACATCAGGTCAGACAGAATTTCTACAGCTGTTCTTAATTGCATACTACTATATAATAATGCAGTGCAAGAATTTAACTTTTTGTATCCATCTAGTTCTTGAAATCAAAGTATGAGACATTTCCCAATGCAAACCTCTTTTCCTTATGATTTAGATCCTTCTTGGAGCTAATCAACAGGCAAATTGGATGTTTTTTTCCCCAATCAATACTTCTGAGATTGTTATATTCTCCAAAGAATCCCAAAATGAAACTTAATTAAGTTTCAGAAATCAGTTTTGATGCAAGAACAAGTTTTTACATCTTCTGAAGGTTGATGGTGGCATTCAGGCAACATTTATATACTTAGAGGGATCCCAAACACTCAAAGTATGTGGAAACATAGAGGATCACCGTCTCTCCTGATTTCCTAACATTTTTCTATTATTCATTTGCTTAGCAGATACAAATATCCAGAAGGAAGCTGTGGTTTATGTTACAAGTGGGTGTGAGTCGGGAGCAGTCAGCATACATAAGCAAGCAGGTTTTCAGATCTCTGACAAGTATCCTGCAGGTCAATCAAAAGAACGACAGACATACCCAGCACTATTTGCACGTAGGAACGGATAAACACAGACACCATCTAGAGGTTTCAGTTCTCTCCCTGCAGATTTTCTATCTCTGTTTTTCCTATGGCTTTGCTGTCTGTAGTCCTGAGAAAGTTTTTTGTTTGTAAGTTTTGTAATGCTAATAGCATTAGCTATTTTCTGCTTTGTTACAATACTGACGACAACCATTCATCAAAGCCACTGATTGAGAGCTTCTATTAATTTTAGGACTGTAAGACAGGTCCTGTATTGCAGGTTAGTCTTACTACATGTTACTCACTGTAATACACAGAGGAACACTAGTACAGAAAGAAAACTTGTCAGACTCATCCACTAGTGTTTCAAGATTAAATTAGCCCCACTTTGTGAGGTCTAAGAAGCTCAGCAGACCCTGAGCAGCTCTGCAGCACCCCCAGGTCAGGTCCTCTGACTGAAGCCAGCAGGAGGACCAGAAAAAGCACAGGGTCCACATCACCATGCAGCCTTCAAAAAAAACCCTCAAGGAGATTTGACAGGTGAGCCCTGGATCCAGTGAACAGCAGATTTTTTCAGAGACTAAGAGATTTTCAACTGCTCCTTGGTCTGGCACAGGACATGGGTAGAATATGCATGTATATACAAGTTTGCAACATAATGCCTATAATGTTCATTACTGGAAAGCAGCCCAAAAGCAGGAGGAAATGCAGCTTCACTATATAGCTTTTTTCAGAAGTGGTTCATACAAAAGTTTGAAAGAAGCAAAGCTAGTAAATTTTATGCTATAATTACCAAAGTTGAAAGTTTCAACATGGTACTTTATTCACAAAAACTGACAAGACCTGCTATTAGCAAAAATATTTACATAACCAGAATAATTTTCCTTTTTCAAGACTGGAATGTTTATCCACATTTAAAGAAAGGCCATGTATCTTGACAAATAACAGGAGTAAGAACATTAAACCATCAGGTCATCTGTTAGTCAAATAGAAACATTCAGATCTCCATGGCTGGTGTTTAATCATGGACAAATAACAGACTGTTCTTAACTAGGAAGACTTTTTTTAACTTAAACTAAAAGCTTTCAAGTCTAAGGAGCCTTATTCCTAGATCAACCCAACTCTACCCCTGGAAACACCAAAAGCTCCTTCAGTACAGATGCCTTCCCCATATTCAACCTGCTGCCCACTTCATCTGACTACTTCAATCACCTTCCCAACTGTGTAAGTTGATGGTAGCACAACAAAAACCAGTGGGAATGGAGCCAGAAACACTGACTGCCACAGAGGACTGAAAAGATCTGCCCTGGATAGCGTTGGGAGTTTCAACACACCTTGTAGAAGGTTCCTTCCTAGTAATGAGAAGCATCCAGCAACTTATCTGTGCCCTGAATAACCTGAGATTACTGCAAATGTTTAAGAGAGCCACCTGAATGGATGACACATCTTGAAGCACAACAGGCAGATCTCTCCCACCATGGAACTGTGTTGTAAATAAGCAAAAGGAAACAATATACTCAAATTGATCTCTGCAGCAAGCTTGCACAATGCTGTAATACTAATTAATCCCTCATACTAACACAAATGTTTTACCAGTTAGCAGAGGAAGAGTCAGAAGGTGACAGTGAGAGCTGCTAGCTTAAAATCAAGTCATTCAGTATATCATGCAAACAAAAGGAAGAACCCATGGAGGCATTTTGTATGGTGGGTTGAGAAAATCTTGGACACTGCTACCAGCAACATTTTTACAGGCTTACCAACTTTGAAGAAAGGGGGAGTTTTTGGGTTTTAATTTAAATAATTTTACTATCTTGATATCCAGATACCTATTGATCAGAGCATTACCCTTCTGCTGTTTTTGAGACACCATGGCTGTTTTACTAATTAAAACCTACAAATGAAGGGATAATGACAGCCTATGGAGGCATGCAACAATTAATCTTCCCTGTTAATGCACCCCTCCCCCAGTGAAATACAGTCATAGTTAGAGGCATCCCTGCTGTTCTGTTCCTTGGCAAGTTACATTAATTTAGAAAAGTGAATCATTAAGTGTCCCACCCAAACAATCATTTCAGTGACACATTGGTGCCATTAACTAAAAAGTTGATGTTATTTTGACAAATTCATGATGGAGACCAGCTCAATATGAGGAAGGACAGGTAATAAAAAAGTCCCCGATTCTGCCACTTGATATAAGACCAAACTCCATTTGCTGGACAGCAACTGAAAGCAACCAGTTGCATTTATGCCCACTGAGCCCGTTCACTGCAGTTGTGATCTGCAATCCAAGCTGACATAGTACAATAATAATAATAGTAATAATACTAAAGAGTGCAACAGCCTAAGAGCTGTGATCCCAAGTGTTGCTATGATGCTGTGAGTACAACTAAGCTGACGGAGAGGTTTTCTTTCTGGCTGCTGCTGTTCTCCATCTGTGACAAAGCTTCCAGGCTAAATACACATATGGTTGTTTCCTAACCCAGTTCTGTCAAGTGATGCTGGTTAGCCAGACAAAGATATGCAAACAAAGCTGCTGGCAGCAGCTCTGACTGGTATCACTCTGATCCAGCCTACTTGTTCCTTGCTTTGCCAGTTTTAAACTCCCTGTAACTTATTTGTGCTTCAATATGGATCTGAGCAGTGACCAAGGTTAGAAAAAAGCCTCACTTGTTTTCCATTATGGTTATTATAGAGGAGCTGACCGATCACAGAGAACAAATGAGAGTTTTTTCTAATCTTGGTCATTTTACTTCTATACACACATACTTCTTTGTACATATACATACATAAATATTAATGTTATATATATAGTGCACATATATATACTTTTACAAGTTGATTAGTGTTTAATGAGAAAAACCATACCTAATCCATAGCAGGAAGAGACAGAAGTAGACAGATGCAAACACTAACAGATTACCCTGTATTTCCTTGTGCAGCAAGTGTCAGAATCATACCTTCCTTGCATAAAAAGACCTTTTAGTTCAAACCACTCAAACAGAAACAACTGTATACATATTGGCACAACAGGGAGATAACCCAAACTTAGCCACTATTAGACCAGCACAACTGAATACAGCTACAAACACGTCAGAACAGACCCACACTCTCAAGCAGTGCCTGTACTGTGCAGTACTGTGCAAGTACTGCAAAGGTGTGAACAAACAAGTTCTCCTACACACCTTGGTTCAACAGCACAAGAATTTACCATTGGACACAGAACATAAGAATACTTTTCCAGTTATTTTCAGTTCAAGGACTTCCTGAGCCAGGTGTGGCTTCTGTGTATTCACTAACTCACAATGAATTTCCTGCCATGGATTTTACCCAGGTTGTTTGAACCCACATCAGTCTTCAGCTTCCACATCATGTCTTGGCTACAAGTCCTACAAGCACACTGCCCACTGAGTAAGAGGCTCCTCTTTCTACCACACTATTTAAAATACTGTTAAAAAAAGGCACAAATTATAAATGTAATATTACATGTATGGATTTTGACAGATACTTCTGAGGTTTTAAAGGTACTGCTTAGAAGTGATAGAAAGTGCATTAGAACTCAATAAATACAGTAAGATATATCTTTGTTTTAAAACTGTATACTCTATAGCAGTAGCTTTCAAGTTTGTCTATGGCACAAAGTTTCTACAGAATGTGTTAGCAATTGCCAAATAGTGCAGTTATTCATTACTTCCATTGTACATACAACACCTAGCACACTCATTTATTCAGGATTAGATAAAGAAACCCCTCCCTCCCATGAATCCTATTGTTCTTTCTTAAAAGCCTAGGACTAGACAGAGAAAAAGACCACTGATTTGCTGTCAGAGCATGTTGCCAGATATAATTACAAGCTGAACGGAGATATCAAAGACTGACAGATCTCGAATAACTTGCTCTCCCTCCTTCTCATTAGGAATTCACTAAAGCTATTTTAATAGCTCATAAGGCATCCATTTCTTTAGACCATTGGGTTTCATCACCAAAAGCTATAAGAGCATTAAAATGATTCTGAGAGTTTCAGGATTTCTGATAGATACTGAAGACCAAAACAATGTCTGCCTCCCTCCCCCTACCATCTAGGTTGACTGCTGTGTAGAAAACGGAATTGGATTATTATAAGGATCTTGACCTTGCAAAACACAAGCAGTAGAACCTTTTGGCAGCAGGTCAAAGAAACTTTCCTTATTTCCATAAGTATTCACTAGTTAGATTTATGAACCATTGTCTGATCATTAGCCACCAGCTCTGTATTGCTTTTCCACATAACTACATTTAAATGCACCACTTAGTACAGAGGATACCCCATTCTTCCCTGCTGCACATACTTAACATTTTTGGAATTAATTTTCAGAACCAGAAGAACTATATTTAAAGAGGAGTTCTGATTGCTACTTCAAAGGGACCCAAATTATTTACCGTGTCTCTTACAAAGCACAGGAAGCTGCCTGAAAAGCAATAAAACTTGATTTTTTAGAAAGAAAAAAAAAGAAGCCCAAAATGTCAGCTACAAAGGATCACTGCATCTACTGGAGTATACACAATCCATCTGTCGATCAAACAGTTACTCTGGATAGAAAAGCAATATTCAAACATCAAATCTCACAACACAGAAAGAAGCCAAATTAACTCCAGAAATTTTTCCATATTTTCTTTAAAAAGAAGGTACTTGTAATTGGCACAGAAGCTACATAAGGATGGTTTCCTAGGAACAGTGAACAACTGTCAATTAAACAAGAACACAAAAAGGAGAGTTAGGGACTTGGGATTGATCAGTCTGTAACCAACATACATGCCCAAGCAGACAGCAATAGAACTCATGTGGGATCCTCTTCAGTGAGAGATCTTTGTAGGGCCTGACACTTAGCCTGCAGTGGCCAGCCTATTATTATTTTAAGAAATAAAACATGTCAAAGTTATAACAAACTATTACTACTATATTTTCATGACATATAGAACTGTTATTGAGAAACTTGGTTTATAATGCCAGTGCAAGTTCGGAATTTTATTTTTCTTAATCTTACATTAATGAGGCTGAGTTTGGTAACATAACCATAGGACAGTTATTGAAGGCATTATAGAAATTAATTCATAAGTGAAGAAAACATTTTAATAACAATACCACAACAGGCAGCTCACAGACATACTGGTTTAGTGTAAAGTAATACGAAAATCTTTGTTATCTTACAAGTACGAGAGAGTCCATATTGCTTAATAACTTCCTAAGTAGCTATTTAGGCCCTTCTTCAGAGACAGAAACACTTGAGTTGTTTTAACAGATTCCCTGACAGATGAGGAATGGTTTATGGCTTATAGGGAACATGGCTCTTTCCAAGGCCTCATGACTGCACAGGGCAACTGGCACCCAGAGTTTTTGTTCTGTAGAAGACAGTTAATATATTTGGAAGAGCCAAAAGCCCTTTGTGAGAGGTGTTTGAGGTCAGGAAGAACATAGGCGTCTCTATGCTTTTACATATGCATTCAATACATATATGCTTCAATGCAATACTTATAAACAGTTTTCACCAAAGATGTCAAAAGTTACCTTGTAAAAAAAACCCAAACAAATCAAAACAAAAAAACTCCCAAAAAACAAAAAAACCCACAAAACCAAAACAAAACACACACACAAAAAAAAAAACAAAACCTCAAACCAAAAAATAAGCAGAATTTCAAAAGTTGTTAGGGCAGACCCAAACCACCCATTCTAAAGAGGGGCCAAGTGCTTCCATATAGACATGGGAAGGAATACTGTACACCTCAGTTTCCAAGGGCATAATAATGCAAACTAAGAAGCTGAAGAGGCATGTTAGGTAGAAAGAAAAGAATCAAAAATATCCCACTTGTATGTGACCAATGTTTTAAAAAAAAAACAAAAACAAAACAAAATCAAAAATAAAACAGAAAACCAAACCAAAACCACAAAACAAAGAAACAAACCCAACACCCAAAAAACCATGGCTACCTGAAATACTCTAAAACTTGGAAAATACCTAGATATTCTTAAATTGTTTCCCTGAACAAGATACTGAACAAACTGTTCTTAGTAACACAAGCCTTTCGCAGAGCAGATAATGTTCTTTTGTGAGCTTTGTGCATTTGCTGCAAAAAAGACTTCTTTGTTCCTGCTGGGTTTCTCCTCTGCTTTACCTGGGGTAATATGCTGTGTAGTTCATAAAGAGCTGAGCTCCAGCAGGGTAGTAGGCTGTGGAGGGCTGGAGTGTTCGTGGATTCAGGAGCATGGATGGCTGATACAGAGCAGCTTCTGTTGGCACAACTGCAGCAGGAGCTGGAAAGGAGTAGGAAGGGGGTGAAAGGCCTAAAGGGAACAAATGGAAAAGGGATTAGGAACCCTTGAATTCCAGAGCTAATGAAGACCATACATACACAAAAAGTCTGCAGTATGTCAAGAGTCTTCACAAGCTTCTCATTCCCTTGCTTATCACAGGGATAATAAATCCTGTGATTTATTAAAAATAAATAAAACTGATAATAAATCTGAGCCACCAACGTGAGCTTGACTACAAATGCTGTGTTCACCCCACCATCAAAAGGCAAAGTCAGGAATACACAAAAAGCCACCTCTTGCTCTGGAAATAGGGTCTCTTTCTGAAGAGGAAGCCAGTTTTTCTTGTCTAGGCTCAGATTTTAATGAAGTCTGCAATCAAGAAGATGAGACTTCTCCACTGTAAGAAGGAAACTTCTATGATAAAGATCTGTCTAACATCCTCCAGAACAGAGGGCACTTTCATCCAAATATTCCCTATCTCTCAGACAGCTGTCTTCAAGTAATCAACAGCAGATAGAGAAAAGTCAAGGTTTTGCAGCTTCAAGTGTTAATACTAAGTTCTTAAAAAAAAAAAACAAAACACAAAAGTGCACTTCTTTTTTTCTGACAAGATGTAAGGTCCTAAATGAATTCTCACTGATGTGAGTTCACCCTCCTTCTTTGCCATTCTCTTCTTTTGCTTCCCTCTTCTCCTCTCCAGTGTCATTTAAGTTAACACATAAAAACTTTATCTAAATTCTTTATTTTTGCTATTAAAGTGACAATCAGCAGATACTGGGAAATGGGGTAGTGACAGAGCCAAAAGGCTTTATCTGATGAATACATCAAAGGCATTTGTAGTTGGAAACAGGAACACTGCCACCTCAGTGTTTCCAAACTTTGGGACTCTGCCTAGGAACCTGTCCCAGGAACTCGGAAGATTCCAACCTCTGGCTGGAAGAGCTGTCACTCAGGACTGCATACTTTTGATCCCTGCTCAGAATGCTTTCAGTGAAAGAAAAAAAATAAAAAAAAAAATCTCTAAAGGATTAGTTGAAGGTCTACTTGTACTATAAAGAAGCCACTCCCATGCAGTTTGGCATATTGGCAGCTCTGACTAATGTTGAGAGGATATTTCTTAAAAAGTCCACCAAAAATAACATATTTGCACAGAGACAGAGAGAAAGCTCCTACTTGACTACCTTGCCATTCATGGTCTTGAAAGCAAAGTATTATTTTTCCCAGAGGCTCAGATTTATGTGGCACCATATACTTAGTAAGTTAGTCCTTAAGCTATTAAAGCATTTCTCCCAAACACTTTTCTCAAAGTCAATGTTCATCTCAATAGCTCTGAGAAGCAAAATTTAAAAGGAAATACAGTTTCTGCAATTCTGAGGCCAAAGCCACGTGTATTTTACTCACACACAGGCAACCTCAATTCCAAACAAACAACAAAAAGGAAAGCAACAGTTTAGTTTGTTCAAAAGGCAGAATACTCATGATTAAGTCCCAAAGGGAAGCATTACCTATGGTTTCATAAGCTAAGTTTCAGAAGTAAAAAGGAAAGGGCTTTTACTTGCCACAATCACTATGACAAAAAAATGTAAACTCAAATCAGTTTAAATGTGAATCAATTCTTTAAGGTCTAGGGAGGGCTTACAAGTTACTTTTCAAAATCACTCACCCCAACCCAGTTAAGTTTCAGGGAGGGGAGGGAAAGTTTGCCAACGGAAAAACAAGAATAGTTCTCCAATCACAATAATTCACAACCAAAGGGAAAAATAACAATTGCAAGCTGCTGATGATTTAAGACAAAAAGACCTCATTTTAGTACCTCAGTCTAACAATCCTTTCCAAGAACCAGAGTCAACGAAGCAGCTCCAACACCTACCCGCACACAGCGTAGAGTATTGGCAAGACCCAAGCAAAACTTACATGGTAACTTACATGGTGGTGGGGACAAGCCATTTCGATTTAAAGTGCCCCCCATTAACACAAAGTTCATCTCCTCAGCAGAACATTGAAAGACTTCAACATATCTGTCCTTCATGGTCTTCTTATGACACTTCTGCGCAGCTAGGAAAGCTCGATCTGCAGATTTCATCTGAATAAAAGCATCTCCTGATGGACGTCCCTATGAACAAGGCAGATAAGTAAGAAATGGTTCTGGAGCTCCCATGAAGAAGCAGCACAGCAATAATTTGTGCTGTCAAAGGCAGTCTGTTCAGTCAAATATATTCATCTCCAAAGTAAAGTGCAGTCAGTAAACCGAGTACCCATCTGCATGTTTAAGTCCCCATCTCAGAAGTTTTTTCCACTTGTGAAAACTTGATTGTATTTATTCACCTGTTTTGATTAAGCTATGGTGTAACTTCAGCCATGTTGTTGTGTTTAAAAAGAAATGATACCTATAGGAGAGACTAATTCAGGAGTACTCTGATTAAGACCTGCTCTTCACAATTTAGTAAGAATGCAGAACTAGAAGATCTAACTCCCATTTATTACCTATGATTTTTAAAATCCAAGGATAAACACAGTCAAGTGCCAAATGTTAAATGATTATTTTAAAAAAAATTATTTTGTGAAGATCAATATGGGCTGGGATGTTTCATAAGGCTACAAACTAGCCTAAGGCTTGGTATGAGCTTGCAGAGGAAAACAAGCAAAAAAAGCCATCTTTAAATATTAGCTGTAAATGACTGGGATACACCACTGGGAGGAGTCATTTTAGCCACATGCAACAGCTGACTTACGGCAGCCAAAGCCAGAGATCTGAAGCCAGCTGTAACTTAAGTTCTGCGCCAGTACTTGTTTTGGATGGAAGAACAACTTTATCACCATCCTTTGTATAGTCATTTATGATTACAGGGTTGGAAGCAGAAATGGCAGGTGCATGGAGAAAGCAGTATTTGGGGAAAAAAAGTTCTGACAGCTTTGGGCAGGACAAGGGTTGCAGACAGCCCTCAGGACTACACGCACACATCAAGCTTTTCATCCAGGTACTGCTGGCAAGGACTGACACTATTGTAAATCATTACTTGTGCTTTAACATCTGCATCTTTTCTTAACCTCTCCCAGCACTACATATTCCTTATAGTTGTTCAGCCTTGGCTAGGTCAAGTCCTCACAGACATAAAAATGTCCTTAGACAGAGAAGTACTGAAATAACTATAGTCCCTTCTACCTCCCCATACCCCCAAAACAGGTAAGCCCTACTCTGGGACAAGGAAGTATTTTGTAGTTTTGGACAACTCTAAGCTGAAACAATTTAGAACCACAATTTTTATACCACAATAATCAGTTTAATCAGTTGAACAACTCAGAGCATCTCCACAGAGTCAAAGGAGCTACTGACTCCTCTTCCAAAAGTCACAAGAATACAAAAAGATCACCAGAATGCACAATCATTTGTCTAAAAAGTTCTGGTAGAAACTGCTTCCAGAAAACAGTGGAAAAGATGTGACCCTTTATACATGTCTGTTAAAAACATGAGCTGTTAATCTTGGTGCTTTAACTGTGACTGTTTACGGAGAGCAACAACACAGTTCAGGAAACCCAAATCTTCAGCTTCTGAATTATGCCATGGGAAATACTGTCCCTATAAGGCCACAGTCACATTTGTCCTCAAATATAGCTGAGGCACATTGCTCAGCAAGGCGAGGGCGAACCCCTCCTTTGAGAATTAACATTGCCCACACTTCTGTTTTGAAGGCACTCCTTGCCTGGCACAAGAGGAATTATGCATGCTGTTGAGCAAGAGTCTTCAGTTCAAGCCTCCAACAGTGCAGAATCACAGCTGCTGCTCCGAGAGCAACAACCTGTCTAAGACTGTGGCTTAGCTTTCAGCACATGGGTCTCAGTAACAGAGACCACTCCACAGCAAATGCAGCAGCTAACATCAAATCATCTTCTGCCTGTACACCTTTAGGGGAGAGTTGGAGGCCATTAATACCATTAGTGTCAATCCTAAAGGTGCTTCCCAATCCTGATATGCTCAGAAGGACAGTATTCACATACATAGGCATTTGCCAGAGTGGTTACAAACAGGCTGCCTACCAACCTGGTGGTTTAGTACCATGTGAACTCCATGGGTCCGAATATCTGCAGAAAACTCTCCCAAGAACTCTAGGATGTCCTCTATAGTAGCAGCATAGGGAAGACCACGCAAACGTATGCAATCTCTGATGTTAGTGGGAGGCACAAATTGTTGAGGTAATACTGGAAGAATAGGAGGCGTTGGAAGAGGAATGAGAGGTGTGGAAGAGTACCTGTTCAGCACCTGTGCAAACAAAACCAGAAAAGTTACAGGAAGCCTTCTTACTCATTCTTCAACTCAGAGGAACTGAACGTAACACTAATGCCATCCGTTTTCACTCGTTGTTTTTACTGCAGTATTTTAAGAAACAAGTGAGTTAGGTTGTGAGCTTAAACCACAACAGCAATGCTTAGAATTGAGATGTTTTAAAGTAAATATTTTTTTCTTTAAAAGTAATTTTGTTTTCAAGAATGTACTTGAACCGTTAAT
This sequence comes from Xenops minutus, assembly GCA_035221455.1. Taxonomy (NCBI): domain Eukaryota; kingdom Metazoa; phylum Chordata; class Aves; order Passeriformes; family Furnariidae; genus Xenops; species Xenops minutus. Next base: position 127,733,314 of record JAWWEE010000074.1, on the reverse strand, counting down.
GTAACTTTCAGAAGACCTCTTAGAAACCTGTATTTCTACAGTATTTTTATTGTGGAAGTATTCAAAGACATTCTACCATCTACAGAGTCATAGTGACACTTTTACCCAAAAATATCTCCTCTGCAAAACTTTAGGAGAGTCTAGGAACTAGAAGCATATTTCACTTCCAAACAGCCCTGACTTGCGATGCAAGAGCCTGTTCAAGTAAGAGGTGGCATTGCTGAATCATGCTATCTGTGACAGTAACACTTTGAGATTTCTTATTAATTTTAACAGTAAAATCCCTGTCTGGTGAAGAGTTCCCTGAATATTCAATCACCACTCTAGAACTCTAAGCAAAATAAAGATTTGCATTTATACAGCTACCAGGAGGTTTTACTAAAGAAAACCATATGAGAGCACTTCAGAAAAATACACTGACGAGAGTGAGAATTGCAGGTCTGCCTTCTTATCATTAGTGGCACCCTTTAAACACAGCACTGAAATCTCTATATATCTGGGAGAACAGAGCTGCACCATTTCTTGGTTACAATGACATGGCTATAATTTGCATGATAGGTGACGCCTTTTAGAATCACATTTAGAAGTTAGTGACCTCAACTGAAGCTCTAGAAGTCTTTGGAGACCTAAACAATCCTCTCAGCCCTACTTCCTTTCCCTGACAGTCTAACTGTGATTAATAGTCTAGCAAACCCTGTTAACACCAGACTCTTCAGACCCAGTTTCACAAAGTTTTGCCACCCTCTGCTAGGTAGCCTGTGCTGGCAAAAAACAGCAGAGATCTGCCCTTAGAAGCAATTTGTAAGACTCTTCAGATACACTGCTCTGAAGAGGACAACTACACCAAAAGGCTCTACTTTTCTGTGTCAGTGACTAACAATAAGTCTTTTAGATCAAGATTTGTTGCTAACACTCCTTCTGGGTAGAGCACCATTGGACTTTGTCAAATTCAGTATCTGTAGCATAAAGCACCAGATCCACATCAACTTTATACAAGGCTATTGGAACCCAAAAGTCCAAAGGTTTCTGTATATGATTGAGAACATCCATATACCATAAAGTCTTGTATTTTGAGGGTGCAAAGCCTCATAGAAATTCAGACAGTACTCATTCCAGCCAGAGTCAAGAGTGAGAGAAGATAAAAGAAGCTTTCAAGTCATGGCCAAGCAGTATTTGCTTCCACTGCTGCCAGTATATGTTTGGATTACAGGAAGCCAAGGTTTGCAAAGTTTGCACCCACCTGCTGAACTTCTGCTGCAGTGCTTCTGAAGAGCTCAATATACCTTTTCCCCAGCAAGTCCTTATGCTTTTTCAGTGCATTTTGTGCATATTCCTCACAAGCAAACAAGACAAAGGCATCCCCTGTTGGCCTGCTGTCAGGGTACGTGACAAACAGGACTCCTTCCTTTCCTCCTGTTACAGGGCAGTGCTGGCCAAAGAAAGTCAGCACTTCTTCTGTTGTGACATTGAAAGGAAGACCTCGCATCCTGACAATCACTTGGTTTTCTTTTGACAAGAACTGTGCAACCTCGTTGGAAGTGCCTTTAACAAGAAAAAGTACAGAATTACTTAAGTCTAGACAGCCACAAAATCATGAGCAAGTCTGGCATAGCTAAGTCCTCTCAACAGGCAGTTTTTGAAAATCAGGAAAGATGTCCCTCTGATAAACTAGATATATTGCATAGAACACTGCCCATTAAAGTATAATAATGTTACTCTATCATTTAGAGGATATTCAACCTATTCAAAATTAAAGTAGGAAGCTCTTGCAGTGTTCAAAGCCCAAAGAAAGCACAGTCTCCAAACCTCTAGGGTAAGCAGTACCTGTGCTACTGTGCACCTCACCTTTTTAACTTTGGAATACCTTCTGCATGCACTAAAGCTATAATATATAGAAAGAAGTACCCAGATCATCATGCTGGGAAAGAAAGTTGGAAGGGCACATTGAAAACAGCCGATCAAGAAGTTCATCCTATCTTGATAGAATGGTCAAAGTTTACCAATTCTGCTTTCAGTACTTTTAGAACACAAGTGATGCTCATAACACTACCCTATCCAAAGGTAGTGGCAAACTAACTTCATATCTTAATTCAGTTTTTCACTTACAGCTCTCTAATTCTGCAAAGTTTGGTTGTACCAGACATGCATCATTCTTCACCAATGTCAGCAGGCAGCTCTTTACTTTGAGTGGTACAACTATTACCAAGCCTATCAGGCAGCTATTTAGTTGACAGCTTAATAGCCTCTCCCACACTAAAACCCCAAACTCAGATATCCAGTTAGTCACTTGCAATCCCCAGACCAAGTACCTGTCAGGAACCAATAAGGACCTTAAGGCTGTGTTGTAGATATTGGATCTTAATTCAAATTCCACATGCTTTCAGACATAACAGAGAGGAAAAGAGACCAAGGGAGAGTTTGCAGAGCAAATTTTGCTGCCTTTCAATTATCAGCAAATATTTCAATATTCCCTTTAAATAAGCATTTCCCCTAAATCCTCCCCATTAAGTCTGAGGCAAAGACTTGATTTGAAAAAAAATCAGTTCCATAAATCTCTTGTGTTTACAGCATGATATGTCTGGTTTTATGTGCAAGTCTCCACAGCAACAGCAGTCATATTATTTTGCAAAACTACTCCTCTTTCACTTTTTTAGCAATCAATAACATTTAGATCCCCACAGTCAAGAAGATGACCTTACAAGTTAAGTTCACATACAAGATAACTTTGCCTGATTTGACAGGCTGTATGAAAATGGCAAGAATGTGGAAGAAATAGGTGGACAGATGAATCATGGAATATCTTGGATTGCTGCTAGCAGAATACATAGTAATCAATACACCAGCCATACTTGTTCAAAGACAGAAAGTGAAAGGCCACATTCAACAGAAGCCATTTACAGCCAAAAATCAGTGATGCTGATGGAACAAACCATCCCTTTTCACCCCCTAAAAATTACCTCCTGCAATTTTAAGGAAGTCTTCCCCTGTTGCCTTGTATACCTAAAGGAAGAAAAGAGAACATGTGATTGACATGCAATTTGCATTCCTTTGGAGAAGAGGATTTCAAAGCCCATGTCACACACCTCAATGTATCGATTCCCCATGTGATGCTTGTGCCTTTGTAGCGCTAGATCTCTGTGCTCTTCACTTACGAACCTCACAAGAGCCTCCCCGTTCCTCCTACCTTGGGCATTCAGACAGAGTGCAGCACCTCCCCTGCAAGATTTAAATCAAAAGAGATGAAACTGACTTTCACAGCTGAAGCACTACAAAAGTACAGGTAAATTCTTAACTACTGACTTGGCAATATTTAGGCCTTTGAAGAATCTCGCTATGTCCTGGTCAGATGACTGCCATGGCAATCCTCTTGCTCGGATAACAGCATTGTCATCCACAAGTTCCATCTTGCTGCTGCAGACACAGAAAGACACAGTAATGCAGAGACATCTGCCTGTTGTATCTGCCACACACTGTCAGCCCTTTCTGCTTGCCATCTGTCCCTGCTCTGCATCTGCTAGATGGCACTGCCAGGTCAGTGAGGCCCAAGTGCCACCACCATCCAAAGCCATACCACTGTAGAAGTCCCTTAGGGAAAGTTTGCTCTGTTAAGCTGCCCCTTTTCCCAGTTCCCTTTTCCTGCTTCACCACATTTGCTCTTTGAGCTGTCATCTCTTTGATCACATTACTAATTTATTTCCCACTCCTGACATCATTTGTGATTCTCCATTGTCTGAAGATGGTTGCTGGTATAAAAATCAAGCACTTGCTATTCTAACCTAGCTAGGAGGAAATTGAAGCAGAGCAATTAGATGTAACTGAGATTAGTGCTTATTATTTGTACTGTGATAGTGGGTAAGAGCCAGTCACAAGCCAAGATGAAATCCGTTCATGGTCATACTCAGCACATGTAGGACTCCTGCACAGAGCTGAGCCATAACATTGCTTGTTCAGGCCATTACCATGCTACTAGAGACTAATATAGCTAAAGGCTACATTTGCTGCTTAGCATGGGAATAGCTTAGCCACGGAAAGCCAAGTTTAATTGGTCATTAACACAGTCTTTTGTTCACTTACTTGTTAAAAGCATCAAGTACAACAAAATGCTCACAGCTACCCAAGACTGCTTTTCTGCCTATTGCAGGAACAGGTTGTTGCACAGAAAAAACTATGTGATTGATTAAGCAGATGAAGTGCTGTTCAGTAGCAGAGGACTCTCTCATACAAAAGAGCCATGGTATGCCTTTTTATAGAAGGGTCATATTTCTCATATTTTAATTTCTCAGGTGGTCTTTCTGTCCAAAAGTGTTCCTCCTTGCCTCCTAATTCTGCACTTCTCACTATCTCAAATAAGATGGGAATCTTCCACCTCACACAAGAATTTTGTTAGTGAAAAGAAAAAAGCTTAGAACAATGCTGAACATAACACCTGAGCTAATCTTTCTGGATACTTTCTGCCAATATTTTTGCATTTTTTTTCTTGCTTCTTTTGGCTCAGAGGTGTCAGCATCATCTACCATTATGGTAGATCCTTAATCTGGAAGAGGGAAGTATTCAGGCAAGATGGGAATAGAAACAAAGTCAGTTTAACACCAGTCTCTTGTGATATTGCAAAGAGAGCACCCAGCAAAACACTGAGAAAAATCTATATTTATACATAGAAAAAGGACAGTTACATTTAAAAAAACAAACCAAACAACACAGCAGTCATGAAAAGCAGATAAAGCTTTACGTTCAAAACATATTTAGGAATAAAACAGTCATCATAGCTTAAGCAATTGACTGGTAGCACAGTATCTCTGGCCCAGTATCTTTACAAAACGGTTTCTTCCCTATTAAAAAAAAAAAAATGAGTGTATGCAGTAACTGTGGAGTAAATTGCAGGAAGAGTGCAAGAGTTCGTAACCAATAAGGTTACTTCTGCAACACTGCTTACATTCTTTGTTAATAGCATGACACACTTAGCACCCATTATAAGCACTTATTAGCAGAATGCAGAACTATCAACAGCTAACAGGCAACATTGAAGCCTAATAAGAAAACTGCGTTACATTTGGTCATAGAACGTGTTTCTTTTCCCACTTAAAGGATCTAACTGATTCCCACAGCAGTGGCAAGATAAATAGAAATAATCGTAACAGCTGTTTGAAGATTAGAAATACAGAGAAGCACAGCTTATCTCAACAGTAACTTTAAACAAAAAGTGGTGGGGGTTGAAACACGCAGCAAGAGTAAGGAAAAAGTACTTACCATGGCCCACTTTCAAACTTGTAGTTCACTCTTTCTGGATCTGAAAATCGGTGATCTATGAAATACAACAGAAGTTATTTCCTATTTCATCAGCATACAGGACAAGCAGCAAAACCAAGGAAGCAAAAGATAAAACTCGTTCATCATAATCACTTACTGTATGGTTCAGATATTAGTGTTAAAATAATATTCCCCATATCTTCAACTTGAGAGGCTCCATAGGGAAATTCTGGACTGTTCTTGTCAAGATTTAAATCTTTATGCTGGAGTTAAGTCAATCATCACCAAATAGATTTCTAATTGGCTTCCTGCTAGAGTAACACACTTCCATGCTATCCTGTGATGCTAAGTCACTTCTGAGAGGAGGATTTAGTCAATTTTCCTGCTGGAATATGTTAGCTGCTCTGCCTTGGCCTCTCACTACTGCCACCTACGGGAGTGTGAGGTCACTTCAGGAAGTGTCTGGGGACATAAGACCCCATAATAAGGACATATATTTTATATATCCATGAATTATGAATATTTGACAGATACACTTCTGCATACTTCTGCATGTGAAAGAGACTAGAGTCCTGTCTTCTTTAATTAACATCATCTTTAATGTAAGGAAAGATTTGGAGAAGAAGCAGTCAACTAAAAGTTCCAGAAACAGAAAGATGTTTTCTGAACATGCTTTCTGAACAAGTAAATCCTAAAGTAGAATAAGTATCACTTGAACAAAATCCACAAGTGGCACTTGGTCTAAACCTTGCCTATTAGAAGTTACAAGCCAAGTTTTGTGCTGTTACACAGAAGCGTTGAGAACCCAGTAAGAATCCACCACTCTTGTATCCCACAACCTATACCTTCTTCAGTCTGAATGATTTTGGAAATGAGTGCGACAGAGAGGAGGAAGTGCCCTGTCCTGGAAAGACAGGCCATAGAAAGACCAAATAAAACCCACACATTCATAAAGGGAGTCTGATTTAAATTGCATATACAACCTTTTGTCACACAAATTTAAACAGAGTTTACTATAGTATTTTTTCTGCTTTCCATCATATTTGCCCCTCTCCAATACCAAGCTACAAGACTGTAAGATTACTTGGAACTCCACTCAATAAAGCAAATTTTTAGAAGAATCTTTTCCACTCACATCACCTCCTTTGATGAGTGCAGGGTAAAAAAGCAATCAAGAACAGAATAAGAAATATAAAGAAGTCTGGGAATAGGACTTAAATTTTTTTATTTGCCTTATCACTTTGCATCAAGACTTCAGAACAAGAGTGAAAGAGTTTCTTAAAAAAGACCCATCCCAGCATGGTAATGCAAGACATTGAACACTTGCCCACATCCCTCCCAAACTACATTAGACACATTTCAAATGCTCAAGAGCCTGCACGCTGGTGCTCAAAAGTTGCTTCATAATCCAAGACAGCAGGTTTCCTCTTTTTAAAAAAAAAAAAAAAGTAAAAGGAAAAAAAAGAAAAAAGCCTTCTCCACCTAAAGCTCAGTAAAGTTTGAGTTGGCAGATGCCTACATGAAGTGCAGGGAACAGAACAGTATCTGTTAGAAACAAACACCTTACAGAAGCTTTGTTGTATCATCTCATCAACAGGCAAGTCAGCATAAGTTTCTTTGTGAAATAGTCTTCCCTATTATTCATAGGATGACTGCAAGTCAGTTCTACAAAACAGATTTTTTAAGAATTGTTTAGCTGTTGTCTTGTGAGATGAAAAATAATTTCAACTGAATTAATGCATTCATATTCCACGGCAACAAAAGGAAAGCTTCTGTGCCAACACAATACACTTGAGGCTAACTTGATTTTGAGGCTTTGTTGGTTTTAAGCATGCACTGGAGTATGGAAGGTGAGAGGATGATGTTTAGTCTTGGAAGAATATTTGACGATTCGGTGAATTATCATAGTTTAAAAAACTTAAACCAGGGATTCCTCCCCTCCAACTGCTTGACTATAAATAGTTTGCTAGTCATTGGCTTTACCCTCCCTCCTGGTACCTTCTTTGGGGTAAAGTACTGAGAACATTAGATAGTTTTCTTAAATACCAAGCTAAAAATCCTGAACAACCTCAAATACACTGTTTAAGAGATCACCACTATTTGTGACAATAAAAAATTTCTTCATTGTAGTATCTCTTTCTAAGCTTTAAACTCAAGCTCACCTCCTCCCCCTGTCCCTGGGAAAGGGAGGTTGAAAAGAACAGTAACCCACAAACAGACTCCCTTGCAGAGAGGGTGCCTAAGCAGCACCACACAGATGTTTCTGGGCACCTTGTATATCAGAGCAGAGGAGTGCTTCTCTTCCTTTTCCCAACACCCCTGCCCCTGCAGCATCCAACAGCTCTGGGCTTGTGCAGAGTCTCTACTGTCCATCCAGGGAACAACAAGCTTCTGAAAGATGCAGGTACTGGAACCCTGCTCTTGCCTGACAAATTTTTATATAGATTTTGGAAGTGTCTTTCCTCTGTCAAAAATCAAGGGAAATCTGGCAGCAGTTTCAATAGCTATTCCAGCAGGGGACATGCATACACATGTGCACACACATGCGCTTGGCTGTTGAGACTATGCTGTCAGAGCTGAAAAGACACTTCAATATTTCCTTTGTGCAAAGCCAAAGATCCCCACAGGTGATCAGCTGCCAGAGAGGGGAATGCAGCCGTGTGAAAGGGCTGAGAATTTGAAGAAAGGCTATCACACAAGGAAAATGAACAACTTCTCCACTATACATTGATTTCCATCATGAAAATGTTTTCTGAAGATACTGACTCAGAGGAGATGTAGTTCCTAGAAACACCCTAGTGCCAATGTAAGTTGGTACCAGATGTTAGACACAGAATCAGTTGTGCCAAACTCTAGATTATTATAAACACAGTGGGAGGGGAGGAAGAAAGTCATCAACATTACCAGAAGTAAAAAAAAAAAAAAATTGCTCACACTTTCACTTCTCATTAGTTAGAAGGAAGGCTTTTAGGCAAGATTGGAGAAGAGAATTTTCTGCATATACAAATCAGTATGATTAATACACTCCTAAGTGAAAACCTGTATTCTAATGAACAAGACTGACTACATAGAGGTGGACCTTCTATGGACAGAGGCACTAAAAATTCTGGACTCTTGATGAAAAAACTGTGAATTGAATAGTCTTGACAAAACCCACTCTTTGTTCTGTGAAGTGACAGGAAACCACACACATCTGTGTACATTTTTGTTTAAAGGATGCCTCTCCTGGGCAATTGAAATGAGACAATTACAGTGGATAATCCAAGTTCACATTTAAAGAAGTGTTAAAAATCAGACCTGGCTGTCTCAAGCTACTATATGTAGTAGCATACACATGTATATTCTTAATAAAGCAACAAGCAAATGACACAAATAACAATGCAGGATAGGAAACAAGGCACTACTTAATCTTGCTGTGCAGCTATGGTACCACCTTCTGCAACACTCAGGAAGTTAAATGGAAGGCATATTCTACATCCTGGTGGCCTCTATAGCATGGAAGAAGTTTCTCGATCATTTCCTCAGATTCATCACCACAGCTTCACCTACTGCCAGTGCCCTCCAGGACTTCTTCCTTCCCACTGTCTCTTCCATTTCTCAGTCTCTTAACTCCTTTCTTACTGAACAACTTAACCTGAGATGACATCAAACAGCATTGCAATTGTGCTCTGCACTGTTCCTTTCCCCTTTGTTCTGTTTCTTAAGTCTCTTTAGACAGAAGATTATATATTTCTAAATAATACTTTGCATAAACAATCTCATATTACTCATATTATCTCATTACTCATATTCCTGAATACTATCGCAAGAAATACAAATAGCAGTATCCAATATTCTCAGGTAATACCCAATGAAGGGCTTTTCGTTGCCAGAGTTAGGTGCTATTGGTTTTAAATTGTTCCCAAGACATCCAGGTCAAAAACCCCCAGACAACAGAACTCCAACAAACCAAGTTTCAACACATTAAGCAGGTCGTTCTGAAGTGCACATTTCTACTGAGAACATTGTCAGATACTCCTTACTAGGAGTTATCCTCACAAATCCAGTTCATAAGTGGAACAAACCAAGCATTGGAGGAAGCAAGAGCTATTTGCCATTTAATGGCTTCTGCACACCCAATCTCGAGGCAAAGGATGAGTCTTCTGCAGACCTAATATGAATAGTCATGCAAGCTTTGTTCACTCCACCCTGAAGGCACTCACAGGGTGAAAACTGGCTCAGCAAGCTTTGCAAATCAAGAAGAGCAGCAAGTATGGGAGGTACAGAGGGTGCATGAACAACCCTGCTTCTTTTGTATGCTTACACATAAAGAAAAAAAAAAAAGATTTCAACAGACCCAAGTTCCTCTCCCTGCTGGAACATGATCAGTTCTCTCAAGTTCTGTTACTCAAAATTTCTCATAATTGTCCTGCTGTCATTACATTTACACAATTCCAATTACATTCTGCCAGAAGATTGTCTACTACACTAAGAACTGTTCTGAGGCCTTAAGTTAAGCAGCAGTAGCACTCAGAGATAGTAGTTACAGCTAGTCTCGGCTCTTCTTTGGTCCCTCAAATTTCATGGCATTTTAAATATTGCTCTACTACAAACTAAAAGAAATCAGTATTTGTAAATGAAATCTATCATTTCTTGGGGGAAGAAGGAAGAAAGATATGTAAAGCTTTCACCTGAGCTCTTGAGTTAGAATGTTTTTGTTGCTATACACAAATTTCAGCTAGTCTGCTGAAAGAGTAAGTCCCCACAGTACTTTCTAAAGGAAGAATAACCCAGCCAATTTTTCAGTTTATTATCTCTATGCTCTTTAAGATTGCACTTGCCTCATCTGCAAGAAATACATAGCTAATCCCCTACTATCCAGTGTGCTACACTGAAATGTGTATCTTGAATGACTGTGCAGTAGGAAGTTATCTCTTCTGACTGTTGGGAGCAATTGAGTAAATCCTGCATTTGCCTGCACTTTGTTTTTTAATCAAATGTTACACATCAAAAAAAAAAAGCTTTTGAGGGCTTCTAATAATTTAAGTAACTGTAGATTCATACCCAGCTTTCTTATACAAGTTTCCTCTTACTGTTCACAACCATCTTACACACAGATAAATGGAGATGTAAATACAGGAAGGTATGTGCTCAAAAATCATTCTACTCCTGTTCCTATCAGTTTGCAAATGCACATCTCTTGAATGTACCACATCAATTGTCAGTACCCCATCCCTATACCAAAATCCTTCTATCCTCACCAAATCCTAACAAAGTAGCACAGTATAGTTTATGCAGCAGAAATCATAGAAGATTCCCCCTCATGCAGCCTCTTTAGCAATGGGACTGAAGATCTGCACTTTCAACAACAATAACAAGAGCTTGGTCAAATTCATGCACTAATCTGCAGCTTCATTTCAAACCAATGCATTTGTTTGTAATTTGTTTCTGTGTCCCCCAACCCAGCATATCTATACACAAAGGAAAAAAAAACCCAAACAACTCCACTCACAACTGTTTGAACTAGTCTTTAGATTTCGCACCTGCTACAACAACTTTTTTATCCCAAATGTTACATACATGTCCAGACTCAGAGTGCAATTAACTTATACAGCTTCTGACACAGATTCATTTGGCACATTTCAGCAAGGTGAAGAGAAAAAAAAATCATCATATTTGTCAATAAAAGGAAAACAAAAATTTTACTCTTCTTGGTCTCTGCATCCTCTGCCCCCAACACTCTCAAACAATAGAGCCAGAGATAGTCAGTTTTAGCCATGTTGCATAAACATAACAACTTTACAAATAAGTATATTAACAATTACAAAACAAGGCAAACCACAAAGATTGCTATAAGACCAGAATGAAGTTAGGTTTATATCCCTCAAGAAGCATATCATATGCAGAATTCAGACTCATGCTGAGTGCATTTGGATACACTGACCCAGCCTCTAGGAACTTGGAGAAAATACTGTTGGCATCTGCCAAAACCACCCTCATGTGGTACTGACCCTTTAGGGGCTTCCTGACAGTCAGGTAACAGAGGGTGGTATACTTCCCTCACCCAGTAGCCAGGGGATACACAGTCCTTTGCCATGCCTTAGCTGACCAGAGATACTCCAGACAGCTACAGTCATACAACTCTTTCCAGAGAGGCAAGACATACCCTAGACATTCACCCTCAGCAAAGGCAACTCCACAAAACAGCTGAAATAGTTCATTGCCTTAAACTTCTCCATCTTATGTCAAAGCATTCCTTAGACAATGCATTAAGTTTTTGACCATAACTTTAAGAAGCCTCCAACATTCATTTCCTATGCAACACAGCATTTCTTTTACTTTTCTACACAACAAGTCAGACTTCTAATCTGTGTACTGCTTTGCTTCAGAGTAGGGGGAGTAGCAGTTTCTGCCTCTTCACTAGCAGAGATTAATCTTAATTTGCAGATGACAAAACAGAGCAAGCACCCTCCAGTATTCAACCTTATGGTTAAGCACAAAAAAAAAAAAAAAAATCCAAAATGCATATGTATTTTATGCCCCAGACACAGCTACAAAGCCCAGGAAGTACTTGTCATTCAGTGAAAGACCAAAATAATTCAGAAGCCACAGACATCAGCTCTTAATGGCAGCCACTGTATGGACACAATAAGCTAGTCAAAGGAAAAGTTATTAAAACAATAGCAACAACCACCATCAGTAATAAAGAATCTCTCAAATTCCTTTATTCCTCCTTGCTAGCTATCTGTTGTTGATCACTACTCCAACAGCTCGGTAGGTAAGTCAAGTGTTTCTGTGTTCAAGAGTATGTCTGAGATGAGGACTGAAGTTTGTAGCAAGGGGGAAGACTGACAGGGAAGCAAGGAAGAAGGCACAGACAAATCATTCACAGCTTCAGCTCTCCTGATTGTACATGGCATGCAAACAAAAGCATGCTGAGACTAGTAAAGACCCAGACAGAACTAGGTTACAGACCACTTCAGACTATTCAGAAAGCCATTTTAGACATCCCTGAAAATGGAAATCTATTACTGACTGCATGTTAGTGCCAGCCAAGCCTCACCTTGTCAGGTGGAGCATGTGCACCTCCAAGAAGACTGAACACCACACATACCAACAGCACCCATGCCTTAAAGATTCATGACAAGTTCACATCAAGAATAACCATTCCCTCTCCTGAAAATTAAGACAGCCTCTCAACATTCAGTCTTGCCCCAAAATTAGATAAAAATCTAACTGATGCAATGAACCACCTCAAACTTTAACATTATGATTCGTAACAGCAATTTGAGCAGGTGTGCAGTTACACTGAACTGTGAAGTTTTAAGAGAAAATACTATAAAGACAGTAAAGAAAACATAGAAGCCAAGAAGAAATACAGGATTTTCTCCACAGAAGCATGCATCTTCATATGTTTTTATCGTTATCTTTGTGAGAAAGCTCAGTACAGCTCCGAGTCACTCATTAAAGTTATACCACCCCAAGCATGTGTTGCAAGCATTACTGACACACCTTTGTCCTAAAATTCAGACAAGATTGTAACAGCAGCAGACACCATCACTGTTAAAAGGATACATTCTGTCATGGCTGCAACATCGAGTTTGCTAACTTCAGGTGAGCCAGGGCAACACTTCTTGAACTCTTTCCGTAAGTCAAAAAAGGAGTAGAAGCATTCAGGCAGTAGGATATTCTGTAACAGGAACAAAGTAAGTACTGTCAGTCAGGGCAAGTTTAGTCTACTTTGTCTTTAGATATCAAACTTTCTAGCAATTTTCATATAATAGGTAGGAAACACAAACATCCTTTGCTACAGAGAAACTTACACAGCTCTTCTTAGTCACCTAAGTATGTTGATAAACTTTTTTGCTTAAGCAGCTTTCTCTATATAGAGTTTAAAAAGAGAAATGTGCTTCTGCACAGCCAGAGAAACATTTGTGATTACTGCTAGAGCCTCAAATTCAACATAGAAGTTCAAAAGCAAATGCCTGCTATTGTAACTTCGATTGTTGATTCCAACTTTAACTGCAAAAACCCAGAGGGCACTCAGCTCAGCTTACAGAACCAAGCACAATTTGCAAGACTAGCAGATGATACTTCAGTTTATAGACAAGGCTGAGTTTTCAGAGAATAGTCACATTTCCAATATTTATTCTCAACAAAAAAGAGGTTGGTGCAGAAGTTGGCAGTTTATGGTACCTGCATTAATTGCAGTGTACAAAGCCAGAAGCAAGTTATGTAGCGCACTGGAAGTCCATAAAATCCTTTTTGCACCACCACTATATCTAACACATGCTTTAAATTTTTTGGGGGTGTGAAAGAAAAGACATGGAGAAGTCTTGGGGGAAGCTGTTGAAACCAATACAAAACCTTATTCCTTCAGCTAGCTCTTCACCCCAGAGCTTCTCCACAGACAGAATACTTGATATTCCTCTTGGCTGATTGCTGCCTGCCAGGCCTCTCCAGATTAAATGCAAGGCCTTTCTTGGGTTTAACTACTAGTTAGCATCTTGGCATTACAACAGAATAACAGGCTATGTGCAAGCATACTTAGGAAGCCCAAAGTAAGTAGTTTAGGCTCTTAAACAAGTTCTGCTTTGAGAATGTCAGAGCTTATCTTAACATATGGACAGTGCATTAGGCAAACGACACTCTTTAAAGACAAACTTATGAAAATAAAGCAAGTGTGCTTGCCAAGACTTTCTGCTTTAGTTTTAGCATGACTCTTTCTTCCATGATGTAAAATGAAGTTCTGTACTTCACCTGTGTTCACTGGAAATGCTTGATGCCAGTTCATTCTCTGAATACCACAAGTTGCTAGATGGGTTCAGACTGTGCATCTTAACCAAAAGCCTAGTGATTTCTGCCTATCTGGATTTTAGTAATTCCACCCTCCAGTCTCTGGATTAGGGTGTTCACCAAAAAACTATTTAAAAGTCTCATAAGCATCTGGTTTACTTTATTTACAGGCAGCAAAGAACAAATTTCAATTGAATAATTCTTAACAGCAACAGAAGATTTTGATGAAGACTTCATTCCTGTCTGTGACCCTGTGATGATAGAGAAAAAGGATGCCTATCCTCAACATCAAATCACCTTCAATAATTGTAGTTGTCCCTTCTTTTATCAGCATAATTTAAATGGAGGAAAAGACTTCTAAACCAAGAAGAAAGCATGTTAAAAATCTGCTTTCACATTTTATCATATTATGCATCATAGAAGTTACATATATAAGGACTGTCCCTTCACCAAGAATCATGCTCAGTTTCTATAGCTTTGAAGTCTTAGAAGAAACACTTAAAGCACCAAGTATTGCAACCAAACTCATTCAGTATCTCTTCTGTAATAGCACAGACTTGCAGCAGTGCCCCTTCAAAGATGAAGCAGCAAATTGATAGGCTCAGAAGTCAGTTGCAATGAGAGGAGCAGAACAGCTCATTTACAGAGCAATGCATGTTCACAGCAAACCACAAAATGAGGTGCCATTAATACTGAAGCAGTTATTTCAGAACTGGAGAGACTCAGCTTATTGCTGCAACCCTATCACTAATGAAAAGTGGACAGGACCTTGTAACACTGTTAGCAATTTGGCAATTCTGAAGTTATAGAGAACTCTAGACTGTGGGGCTAATCATCACTCATAGTCTGCCTCAAACTACTGTTTGGCTCCTTACAAATAGGAACACCGCCCTTGGAGTGTCAACTGAACATACGAAGATTCAAAGTTGCTGAAGCTAAACATGAATGTAAAATTTCAAAAGACAGTTTATGATTAAGGTCCTTAACTATTTAGCAACATTTCCAAATCCCACCTGTTAACCCATTGTAGCTCCTACAGCTGTAGAAGCTATGAGTACTGCCAATGCATTGCTCTTCTCTCAAACACTCAAGAGTATTTTCCTTCTGATTTAACTTAAAAAGGCATCTCAAGGCTACATAAGCACATGCCTTCCACATGGACAGGCTCTTTAGTCTGGTAAGCATATTAACGTAGGAGTGATGTTTGTGCTATAGTTGTGTGGAGGTACCCTCATACTAAAGAGAGGTTTATCAGTTTTGCACAGAAAGCACATTCAGAGTCAAACTTAAGCTACAACTACATACCTTTTTGGAAGCTTCAGGGTGCAAAACCTGCCTAATGTGCAACTGTCCATCAGTACAGAAACAGAAGGAAGTACCTACACCAATGTTCAGCTCATTGCTCACAGACTGATTAAACTGTAGGCAGGAACAAAAAAGACATACATGTTAAAGAGATCAGAGTGGCTGCACTGAGCAGTGTCATCAGTTATTAACATGTTATTCCTGGGCAGGAGGAACATAGAGCTAGAATGCCTTTTTGCATAAGCCTACTCCTTCACTTCTGTAGATTTGTTTCCTACTTGTTAAGCACATGCTAACTCTTGTAATTATCTTCACTAGGAAACCACTCTTTTCCCCTTTCTAATGAAATATGGTTACACAGACAGTCCACATCACAGAAGAAAAAAATCCTTTTTGAGAAACATTTATAAGAGCACTACAATGAGGCACAAAACTAGTTGCAGAAAGCTGAAGCAGTCGAGCTTTTCAAACAGGGTAGTCAAGCATATTGGAAAGGAGACAGGTTTTCAGCCCTACCCTCAGTGGAAATCATACACCCCCTTGTTAATCTAGGGGCTTTAGTACTCTCACCTTCCCAGGACTGATGAGCACAAGCCTTGACAGGGCCTGCCTCCACCCAGCCTTTTCAAGGGACACTTGAACTTGGTTTCTTCTAACACTGATTGGGGCCTCACCCTCAGCTGAGACTCACTCAGGGTCCAGCACAACAGGAGAGCAAGGCAAGGGAATATCTGATGCTGACTTTCCTCTCTTTCTCTTGGGGCTCAGTTCCTCCGCAGCTGAATGAGCAAAAAGGCAAGGGAGAAATGCCTGCAAAGCCCTTCACACAGAGGCTGCCTGGCCCATACACGTCAGTGGTGCCCCTGTGCCAGGTTCCACTGTCCTGACGGTGGGGTAAAAAGGATAAATAGATGATAATATTGCCTCTACCCCACAGGGGAGCTCCCAAGGGAGACCAGCACCCAGCAGCCAGTTACAGGATGTCACCTGTCTCAATGCCTGCTCCAGCGGTGGAGCCAGTGCCAGGCTCTCCACATCCACCTGGGTGATCTCCTGGCACTCAGCCGTCAGCTCCGGGTGGTCAGGCCGGACCAGCACGTCATGCAGGTGCCCCAACTCCAGAGAAAGCAGAGGAGGGGTGAGTCAGCTCCTCGGGCTGGGGGTCCCCCTCTGCAGCACCAGCCCCTGCCCTCCACCAGAGCCTGCTCCATCCTGGAGCTCCCACTGCCAGCCCAGCGCTAAGACCACCCTACCCGCACCGAGCGTGGCAAGGGCCAAAGGGGAGCAACAGGTCGAGATGCTCCTCCCTCGCATGAAAATACCTCCTTACTCCTCAGGTCGACCACTTTCCACAGGAGCTGGAGCAGCTCTCGCTCGTCTGAGCCCAACCTTGCCCCGTTGGTGCCCGCCGTGGTCACAAAGAGGATCACCAGGTAGTCGGGAGATGCCGTCATGGTGCCACAGGGTCAGCGGAAAGGATAAAAAAGAGAGAAAGAAAGAAAAAGAAGGAAAAAGGGGAGGGGGACGGGAAGAGAGCGGAAACTTTCCCTGCCCGAGGCGCTTCCAAGCGAGACCCAAGCGGCAGAGCCCCCACCTGCAGCCTCCTCCCCAAGGACCTGGCGCGGGGGAGGCGCACAGCTCCCCCCTTTCCCGAGGCGGGCAGCGGCCGCTCCCACGCCGGCTGCACCCTTGGGAAGCGCGCAATGGCTGCGGGCTTTTCTGCGCGGGGCCGCGGCACCACCTGCCCACCCCCGGCCCACGTGGTGCAGGTAACACACACCTGGCGCCGCCGCCCATTGGCCCCGCCGGGCGGGGACGTGGCAGCGCGGCGGGGGCGGCAGCGGGAGCGGGAGCGCGGAGCCGGGATTGCGGGGCCGGGATTGCGGGCGGGACGCTCAGCGCGGGGCCGGGATTGCGGGGGCGCGGCGGCGCAGGAGCCACCCCGGGCCTCCGAGGAGCCCCATCGCGCCCCGACGGCGGCCCGGACCCTGCCCGGCGCTGTCTCCTGCCGTCGGGGCGCGCTGCCCGGGAAGGTCCGGCTCCGCACCCACGGGGCCGCGGGGCGGGGCTGCCCGGTCCTGCCGGGACATGTCACGGAGGGCAGGTCGGTCCTGCGTCCGCGGGCAGCCCCGTGTCCTGGGCGAAAGGGCAGAGATGTCTCCGCCGCCCGGCGGGTCTCCCCTCGCAGCGGGCGGGTGCAGTACCAGGGAGCGCCGTCGTGGCGTGCGGGCCGGCTGTCCCCGGAGCAGCTCCTGCCGAGGGAACCGAGGGGCTCAGGGCGGTGGAGCCTCTTCCTCCGTTGTCCTCAAGGCAGCGGCATCGCAGCTTCTGTACGGCTCAGGCACGGCAGACAGAGTCGTGTGCTAAGAGCTGGCTAGGTAGGTGTTGCAGCCTTCCCTCCGTTATCTGGTGATTTTGGCCCTTGTGATAACCTCACTTCTGCTGATTGCTGTTTCATTGTGAAATCATTATTTTAAATGCGTAATGCTCAAAGCCAGATTTTTAAATGACAAATCACTGAAAGCAGGGCAAACAAGTAACACTAACTTTCCATAGGGAAATTCTGTAGTACACCGTGTTCTTTAGGACCCCAGTTGTTTATTTCCAACTTCTTGGAAATAAACATTGGATTGCAGTGCTGCTTCTCGAAATTTTTACTGTGATCATAGAATATACTGAGTTGGAAGGGACTCATCGGGATTATCCAGTCCAACTCCTGACCCTGCTCTAGACACCCCAAGAACCACACTGTGTACCTGAGAGCATTGTCCAAATGCTTCTTGAACTCAGGCAGGCTCTATGCTGGGATCACTTCCCTGAGGAGCCTGTTCCAGTGAAAAATCTCCTGATATCCAAGCTAAACCTCCCCTGACTCAGCTGCATGCCATTTCCTTGAGTCCTGTCACTGGTCATGAGAGTGAAGAGATCAGTACCTGCCCCTCCGTTTACCCTCGTGAGGATGTTGAAGACCACAATGAGATTTCCCCTCAGTCTCTTCTCCAGGATGAACAAAGTGACCTCAGCCACTCCTCATAAGGCTTCCCCTTCAGACCCTTCACCTTCCTCATGGTCCCCCTTTGGATGTCTTTTTCATATTGTGGTGCCCCAAACTGCACACTATTCAAGGTAAGGCTGTGCCAGTGCAGACCAGAATGGAACAATCACCTCCTGTGACCAGATGGCGATGCTTTGCCTGATGTCCCCTGGGACACTTCTGACTCATAGTCAACTTGCCATTGACCAGGCCCCAGGTCCCTTTCTGTGGCATTGCTCTCCAACCTCTCACTCCCAGTCTATAGACACAACCAGGGTTACCTTGTCCCACGTACAGAACCCAGCACTTGCCCTTGTTATACTTCATATGGCTTATGATTACCTATCTCTCTCATTTGTTGAGGTCTCTCTGCAGGGCCTCCCTGCCCTCAAGGGAGTGAATAGCTCCTCTCAATTTAGTGTCATGGGCAAACTTAGTATTCCTTTGAGTCCTATGTCCAAGTCATTAAGATGAAGAACACTGTGGTGAGGATGGAGGGAGCCCTGTAGAACCCCACTAGTGACAGGTCACCAGCCTGATGTTACCCCATTCTCTATAAGACTTTGTGCCTGATCTGTGAGCCAGTTGTTCACCCATCAGATAATGTGGTTATCCAGCTGTGTGCTGGATATTTTGACAATGGTGTGATTGTGTGTTTCTTCATCACCATTCCTTGTGTTGGTGCAAGTTCCCAGCTTGCACCACCTTTTATTAACTCACACACATTTATTTGTCAGGAAGGGAGCAGATGTTTCACCGCTGCTGGGGATCCTGTCCGCCACTGACTTGTCTGTATGGTGCCCAGCACCCTTGTCCTGTCCTGCTGCGGTTTGGTGCAGCCTGGTTCTCTTTGCAGGCATTGCATCCAGGTTTCTGCTTGATAGTTTATGTGCTTCATCAGACAGCATGACACAAGATAGCTGGGGTACCTTTCACTCTCTCTGATACAAGATTTCAGAAACGGCATGCGCTGTTAGCAGAGACTGCAATTTGAGGGGTTAAAATGTCAAATTAATCCCTCCAGTTTTTAAAAGCTTAGCTGAAATTGGCTATGTGAATCTGGCATCAGGAAACACCTGAGCTAATTGTGCCCCATTTGTAGAAGGGTTAAAGCACCTGCTTTTCTTTGTGCATTTTACTTCTGATGTTCTGATGCATTAAGTAAAATGTATGTGAAGCAGAGGACTGGGGTGCATGGCCTCAGCAGTGGCTGCAGCTGATCTGTACTCAGCATCTGAGGAGTGGGGTTAGTCCTCACAAAGGGTGTTCACTTTGTGACCTCTGCTAGGCTGGAGCAGGGGGATTCAACGGGATAGGATTTCTTTGTGCAGTCTCCCTTTCAGGTCTTAGTTTAGTGCAACTTTTTGAAAGAATCATTATAGTTTACTACAAAAGTCCAGAACTACATGTCTGAAATGATTCCACATTGGAGTGTGCCAGACAGAGAGTATTGCCTTGGGTGGCTCCTTGTCTTTCAGTCAAACTTAATCATCCAGGTTCCTTCCCAGCGCCTGCTTGGCTTTTGAGATGCAGCCTTTGTCTTTGTGAGAACAATTTTTTGATGGGCACCTGTTCCTTTACATGTGATTTATTGTGTCCTGACTTACATATTTCCTTTTTTCTACCCTTGTTGTCTCATCCTCTTTTGTCTGTTTCCATCTAGGAGCAACTTATCACTAGACCAGACTGCATTATATATAGTAACCCCTTTCAAAGGTGAAACTATACACTGACAATATTTTTAATTCCCATTATATCTTTTGGGTTCTTGACTAACCCTTGTTTTATCTATTTATTTAGGAAGCCACTTGCCACTAATTGTTACTGTAGTGCCATTACCTTTTATTTTTCTCTTTCTTGGATAACACATTCCCTAAAACACCTGTTTTACAGTTACAGCTCCCATTCCACCCTCTTTCTTGCACGCTTGCAGCACCTCGTCTGACAACATGCACCAGTTGGTCAGGTTCCCGTGTTGTGTTGCCCAGGCTGCTGGCATTTGTGTACTCCCATTCCTGTTGCTTCTCCCTGGCTGTTCCTTGTCCTAGGACTGGTTAAGCATAATCTTTGCATGAAGAGTCACCTTCCAGATGATGTCAGTGTTTTTACCTACAGGAAGGTACTAGGATGCTTTGGGGCAAGATGACCTCTCACGGCTCCTCCCAGCACCTTGTTGCTGTGCTTCTCTCCTCTCCTTTGGTATTCCTTCTGTTCCCTATCTGCTGTCTGTTTGACCAGCCCCTTTGCTAGTCTCAGTCTGTTTCTCTGTCCTTTTTGTATTAGTTCTGGTGGCTTCCCACCACATGCCCTTTTGTTCCACTTTCTGTTTTCAGACATTTCTGAAACTACTCTCACCTTTGTTCGTGTCAAGGAGCTGGTCCTAACATCCCCTCCTGAGCAATGCAAGAGACCCCTGGGTTCTCTTACTTATTTCCACCATTTTCTGTAGCTTCCTTATCTCACCCATTGATTCTTCCTCCCAGTTTATTTGAACAAATCTGTGACACTGCATATTTCACTGCATCCAGGTTTTTTCTGCTAGTTCTGCATCTCTCACCCTTTTCTACAAGAGGGTCTTCAGCCCAATACCACCTGCAACTCTGTTATCCTTTCCTGCATAGACCTCTGGTCTGTGCCAAGTGTCCCACCTGTATCAATCTTCCCCAACAGTGTTGTAGTTTTCTTTCAGAATGTCAGCCTTTTACAATTGAAATTGGTGAATCAGCTGTATAATTTTTAAAATGTGTTATGTTTACTACCAACTGTTTTTTTAATGTCTTTAAGATAACAAAATTCTCTTTTCTCTACTTTCACCAGTGGAGAAAATACCCCAGAGAATACCCAAATTTTCTGATATCGTGCAACTGGGTGACACTTAAACACTGCTGCTCTACCTTGCAGCAAGGAAATACCGCTGACCTGTAAGCCCAGCCATGTGCTGAAATCAATGACACTGCATTCACAGCCACGTGAATTTAATCCTGCAAAACTGATTCTTCTTACATGCAGAGCTGCAGCTGTTCCCAGCAGTGAGGGAGTTGCTGGAGAGAAAAACAGAGCTGGAATTCCCCTCCCAATTACTGAAACAGCTCATGCTAGCTGACCTGGTTGCAATGCTGTTCCAGGCTGTCCCAGGAGAGAAGTCATCTGACTGGGACTGTGCTCCTCCAGGCCAGTGGCACACATGGTGATGCTCACGTTTGGAGTAGATCTGCAAAGCTACTCTCCCACAGAAGTCTCTAAAGAGCCCATAAACATAACCAAAACAAGCCATGACAAGTGTCACAAGGCACTGTGACATATAGAGGTGTTTTTCTCTTTTCTACATTAAAAAAATTATAATTTACTTCAGGAGTTTAGATCCTGAGTTATTAATCAGTGTAAGAGAGGATCCCAGCTTGGGGCAAGAATTTGCAGTCAAATCTGCCAGCATGCCTAAGGAGGCCCCTTGATTCTCAAATTTGGATATGGTTCTGTAAGGGGATTTGCAGAATTTTAACTACATCTATTGAAATAGTATGAGGCAGTACCATGTTTTCAGTGTATTGAGAAGAAATTCTAGTTGATGAGTCTCCCTGCACTGCCACAAAACCCTTCTTCAGGTGTGCCAGTAGAACTGGTTGTGGAATTGCATGTTGTGGCCCAGCTCCCCAACACGTGCTGTGGGGACAGGAACTTCCTGAACTAGTTTCACCACTGCAGATGGCTATATTGAACCACAGCCTTGTTTAAACTGATGCAACATTGTCATGTGGAGTCCAACCCAGAGGACTGCTGCACCTGGTGTAAGTGAAAGTTTGGAGTGCCGAGCGAGCAGCAAGCTTGCCTATTGAAATAAAAAGAGGGAATTGTGAATTCCTGATGCACACACAAAACAGCACCTTTCATTAAGCATCTGTTTCAGACACAAGATGAAGATAACAAGGCATAATTATCACTGTTGAGGAGAGCACAGGTATGCAGCTGGGGCTTCAGTCCAGAGGTGTAACACATCCTGTTGTACCTTCCTCCCAAGGCACACGGCCCATTTGCTGCCATGAGAGCTCGTTCTTGTGTAACCACACACCGCTTGCGTAAGATGAATTCCACACCATTCTCCTGCCACGGGGCTGGCTTTGGCTTCGAGGTGTCCCCGGTGCCTGTACACCGTGGGCGCTGCCGCAGGAGGGCAGGCGATGCTGGGCAGGTTCATCGGGAGCTGCGGAGAGGCGGAAAGGAGCGGTCCCACACGAACTGCAGAGAGGCGACAACGCCTTACACCTGAGAAGGGTTTGTGTAAAGCACGGCAGAGGCTGCGGAGGGAGTTTCTCAGGCAGGACTGAAATTAGCGAGCGCCGAGCTGGTGAAACCGAGCAGCAGCCAGGGCAGGGAGCGCGGTGCCGCCCGGCGGGACTGGGCTCTGCGGGGAGCAGGGGGGGCCGTCCATCGGCCCGGGCTGCAGCGGGTCACGGGCTGGGCCCCACGCTCCCAGAGGGACCGTCCGGCCTGACTCAGTCTGTCACCCAGCATGTGCCACAGCGGCGCCGACTCTGCCCTGGCGGCGATGAGGGCGGGGGGACCCGCCCCCTCAGCACAGCACAGCCCCCTCAGCACAGCCCCTCAGCTCATCCCAGACCGCTCATCCCAGCCCCTCAGCTCATCCCAGCCCCTCAGTTAAACCCCGCCCCCTCATCCCACCCCCTCAGCTCATCCCCGCCCCTCATCCCCGCCCCCTCAGTTAAGCCCCGCCCCTCAATCCCGCCCCGCCCCCCGGCCCGCGCTGACCGGAAGCGCTCTCGCGCGCGCCGGAAGCGCGTCCCCCGCGGCCGGGCCAAGATGGCGGCGGACGCGGCCACCGAGCTGCTGTTCCTGGACACGTTCAAGCACCAGAGCGCCGAGGTAAAACAAAATGGGCCGCGGCGCCGGCGTGTCCCCTCGCCTCCTCTCCCTGCTCCCCGGCTCTGGCCGCCGCCGTGCCCGCGCCGGGGCCTCGGCGGGGCGGGCCCCGATGGGCCGGGCAGGGGCAGCCCCGGAGCAGGGGCCGCGGCCGGGCCGGGCCCGCAGCACTGATCGAGCCGCTGGTCCTGCGGGCCGAGGTGCGGCCGGCTGCGGCGCAGCGGGGTGGGAGGGGAACGCAGGTTTTGTGCGGGAGGTGTAAGTGACTGGTCTGGGAGGCGGCGGGGAACAAAGAGGATTAACGCGCCGCGAGGAGGCGGTGGGGAAGGAAGGCGGGTAGAGGCTGTGCCCGGCCACTGGTGAGATCCCTGGTGTTCTCGTATAGCTGATGATGAGGAGGGGTGTTTTTAAGGTATTCCCTTGGGTTTGTGCAGTTCGCGTGCATCGCTCACAAAATGAGTGTTTCAAGCTTTTTCGGCAGTGGGAGATGGTGCAGATATTCCACTTCGAGGCCGCTGGGATCCTGAGCATCCTTGAAACTGCTGGTCTTGCAGCAGATTTGTCCAAGACTCATCCTGCTGTGCCGTTCAGGGAGGAAGAAAAGGACCATTAGGGGGAAAACAGCTCTTTATTGTAACATGAGAAAGATGTAAGAGAGTCATGGAATACCTTGACTGTGTTCACGAAGAGGCATTAGGGGAAGAAAATGGAATATTTTGAGCTGATGCTGCAATTAAAAGCAATGCAGTTATTCAGGAGTCTTTGCTAGCTGTCAGGATCAGCTAGGCCCAGGCGTATTTTTAATTTCACTACTTAAGACAATGTTAGGCAGGAAACGCTAGCCACTGCTTTTGCCCTGAGTAGGAGACAGTAGCCACTCCTGTTCCCCCTCAGGACAGTATATTCTCTTGTTGAACATTTTTAATTGCACACAAGGTTTTCTGGCACTTTCATTCTTGCCATTGGCATTTTCCAAACCTGAACCGTACTGAATTTTTACTGAAGAAAAATTCAAAATGTATTTTACATGTTGCTTAACAGTCTTCTTTATGTTATGCTAATTCTTCAGCTAAGCAGATCATGAGTCTTGTCTTGGAACTCGTAGTTCTTGAAAACTGTTGCTGTGTTTTTGAATAGAATTAATTATTTGGCTTAGCTATTCAGTTTAACTAGTGTTGAACAGTTCTGATGCAGGGGTTTTTTATTGTTCTTTAGGGAAAGTGGGTTGGATTCACCTGCTGTCTCGATGATGTTGATACATGGCTATCAGGGCATAGTCCCTTATCATTTAAGGAGGAATTTGTCTTTCTCTTGGACAGTGGTCCTAGGAACGAAAGCCCTTCCTCCAGAAATCTGAGTCTCCCACATGACACACAGACCTTTTTTAGAGACAAAGGCATGAGCACCCACAGCCCTCACTCCTTGCCAGGCTGCACTCACCCCCTTCCCGTTAATGGATCTGTGCTCCCTGTCCTTGCTGGATTGCTTTGGTTCCACCATCCAGCCTTTTAACATGTCAGCCCTTAGGCCAAGATGTTGTATTTGTGTGCTAAGAAACGTATGCTTAGATTTTTCTTATTATATGGCAGCAATATGTGCCCAAAAGGACATCCTAAAAGCTCTTTTTAAAACTTTACTTGTTTCTGTTTCTTGGTTAATAGCTTTCTAAAAATCTTAGTACTTTCTTGCTTTCTGCTGGTTTCATTTGCCTTCTGTTTGTGGTGAAAGTTAGATAAATTTTGACTGCATTTTGACCTTTTAAATTTTCATTGTGTAGTTTTGTTGGTAAATAGTTGACAAATAGTTGATATGTGTGTACTGTTTTGTGAGCACATATATTGTAGAGATGATGGATCAATAGAAAAAGATCTAATGCAGTTAATTTACTGAGAGAAGACTTCCAGCATTAATTGTTTGGTAGCTGCTACATGGGAGGTTACTGTGACTTTGTGATTGCTTCTTAGTTTAGTCAAATAACCTTTTAGATTGTGTAAGAATTCTTTGTACTTACTATTTTTGTGTCAGAAATAGAAATGTAATTTTCAAAAGAGTTTCAGATGTTTTTGCAAAATTGGATAAACATCATACAGACTTTTTGCATGGGTCTAGTGAAACAGAGTTATAGTATTATTATAATTTCTACTATTACATTTGAAAAACAAAACTTGCTAATATTTGAAATTAGACCACACATACCTTCTGCCTGAAAAAAACAGGCTGTTATTGTTTAAAAGATTCTTGCAAATAAAGGTAGTGAATGATGTACATAAACCAATAACACTTTCTAGAAAAAAAACCTGTTAAATATATGAAATGTACCAGAAGATTATATATAAAACCCCCCATTTTTCTGTCTAACAGCGTTTATAATTTTACAGAATTGAATTTTGTTATTATTGAGATTACAACCTTAGTTCCATTAGTAAAGAATATGGCTACATTATGTTGTTTGCATTTTACCTTTTTTATATTCAGTTATTCTTTGTTTTGTAGCAAAGTACCAATATAGATGTAGTTCGTTTTCCATGCGTGGTTTACATAAATGAAGTCCGTGTCATTCCTCCAGGAGTGAGAGCTCACACAAGTTTGCCCGACAACAGGGCTTATGGGTAAGTGAAAGGTATCTGATTCAAGAACACCTTCCTGTTTTTTTTTCTTAAATGTCTATATCTCAATAGACCCTCCTATATAAAAATGTAAAATGCATTTATGTGTTTGCTGTACTTCTAAGTATTTTGGGGAATTACTTAAACAGTATAATTTTTTTTCTCTTGTTAGTCCTGCTTACTCTGAGAAGGAGCTCAACTGATTTAATTTTTACTTTTGTTCTGTTTCTTAGAGAGACATCCCCACATTCATTTCAACTGGACTTGTTTTTCAACAATGTCAGCAAGCCAAGTGCCCCTGTATTTGATCGGCTGGGGAGGTAAGTTCTTTCAAGATTAGTGCATGACTGCATTATCTACATTTTCTAACTGAGAATTTTTATAATGCAGAAAATACACAGTAGAAAATCTTGTATCTCCCAGGATTATCATGTTTGGTTTGGGTTTTGCTAGTTTCTGTGTCTTACTCTTTTCCTCTAATCTATGTGGGAGGACAGAGCTTCATGCATAAAACAAGAGTTTCTGTTATTTTTATATTTACAAACACTATATATATTAATAAAAATTATTTTGTTGAATAAGTGATTTAGCTCTTGTTTTTAACAGCATCTATTTACTCAGTATTTTATTGTTTGATTATGTGTTTAGTACTGCTGTGTTTTATTTCTGTAAGCATGCTTTATATTAATAAAAAAATGATTTTGTATATTTTATTTAACAGCCTTGAATATGATGAAAACACTTCAATTATTTTCAGACCCAATGCAAAGGTAATGCAATGTGATTTGAACTTCCTCTTAGTTTCCTATGGATCTGTCATTTACGTACAAATGTGGTCACGTGGTTTATTAGCACTGTGTAAAGCATTTATTGTTTAAAACCTTATTCTAAAACCTGTCTGTAGTTAGGTAATCCTTATTTTAGAGTCTGCTTGGGTTTTTGTTTGTTTTTTTTTGCTTTTCTTTTTCCTTTTGTTGTTATTTTTGGTTTTGGTTTTTTTTTTTCCTCATTAGTAGGCTGTAGTAGATTGGGGATCTATCTAGGCAATAGGTATATTTCAAGGAATTTAATGCTTTTAGAGAAAAATGATTTGTTGTAATGATGTATTTAAAGTTTTCTCAGTTTTCAGAATGTGGGGTAAAGAGGTATTTTAATGTTTGTTTTTCCCTCTGTCTTTTATGCAGATATTGATACAGTGATACTAAAGTAGCTTTTTTGAACTTGTCTTCTAAGTGCTTTTTCTTTTTTTTTTTAACTCAATAGGTCAACACAGATGGATTGGTTCTTAGAGGGTGGTACAACTGTCTGACTTTGGCAATATATGGGTCAGTTGACAGGGTAATAAGTCATGAGAGAGAGTCACCCCCTCCACCCCCACCTCCACCCCCACCTCCCCAGCAACAGCCTGGTTTGAAAAGAAATCCAAAACATGGTGAGCCTTGTGAGAAGACATAGACCATTTTCTTTTTTTAAATCAGCTTTATAGTATCCTGTCTGAGAAACAGAACCCCAATTCTTTCACATTTTAGATTTCAGTGGCTTTCATTTTTGCCTTTGTCCCTTGGTTTTGTGTTTTCTTTTAGGTTTATATAGAATGGTTTTAAGTATATGCTCATCCAGCGCTTTTTTGAGTCTGGGTTACTTGATCTGTTGCTAATTAATTTCAGTGGTCAAAAAGCAGTTTAATTTGTGTGAACTTAGTCATTAAAATGTAGATGACTGAAGTACCAAAAAAGTGATTAGAATAGTATTGAAGTCATAACAAGAAAATTTCACAGTTTTGATTAACTTTTCTTTTGTGACTTTGTAAAGTACATTACAGAACAGTGCTTGGCATTGGTTTTAAGATGGCCATGAAAAGAATCTGTAATCAAGTTTCTGCTTCAATTTTGGTTTTAGATTTAAAGTTAGAACTATCTTGTCCAAAGTACAAGTATTAGACTACAAAATTTGAATATTCTGTGTAGTAAAACCAGTTGTAAACTGTAAAAGCCAGTTTAGTAAAATGTAAACTTTTTTTAAAAAAGCAACTCAGGTATTATTGATAGTTACAATATGGTCAGTGTCAAAGCCAGAACTGCAGTCGTTACCCATGTAACTTTCAAACCAGTATTATATTGAAAGAAATGAGTAGCGTTAATAAACTTTATGACAGATACAGTTCTTGTTTCCATCAAAAGTGACTGCAGGAAACTGCCTCACCTACTGCAGATGCAGAATAAAGATTAGATAAAAGCTAGACAATGAAGGTGTTCCCTAGTCAAAAGTAGCACTGAAAACAAAAAACTTTCTGCTTCTATTCCCGTGATTCCATTAAATGAAAGTTTTTATTTTCACAATAAATACAGTTGATGGAGAGAAAGAAGACCAATTCAATGGCAGTCCTCCAAGACCACAACCTAGGGGACCAAGGACACCTCCAGGCCCTCCTCCTCCTGATGATGATGAGGATGAACCTATGCCAGTGTCAGGTACAATGAGAACAGATTGTGTTTTTTTTGCTGCACATCACTGCTTAGAGGAGGCAGAATTTTGTGTTCCTGCCTGGTGTCAAGTTTCCTGTCTGTTGGTACTCCTGCTGGACAGAATCAGTTTAAGAAAAGGGGCTAGAAAAAAAAATCCATTTGGCTATGTTAGATTGTATTACTTTAAAAGTTAGTTGATTGAGACTATTGGCGGTTGATCAATACACTGTTTGAACATGCTGCTCATATTTTATATAATTATTCTGTTGGCTCTGCAATTCCTTGTCCTTCTCCATCCTTCTGCAGCATCTGCCAGGTTGTCTGGTCTCACTATTGCTTAAAAGTGCCAAGAACTCTTTACTGATTTCTTCGTAGTCTTACTGAACTAAGTGATTCGTTTTGTTAATTTTCAAGATGCTTTTTCTGTATCTCCATGTACATAATGCAAAATTCTAAAGGATATTTACTGCCATAAAAGACAATAAAAATGTTTCCGTAAATATATTATCAAAAGAAGGGGAGCTAAGAAGACTTTCCATCCTTTATAATGACACCTTAAAGTTCATGAGTATATAGATTTTAAAGCAGCTTTTAGCACTTTTCTTTAGTAATTTTAGGATAGAGCTTTTAACTAAATGCTTTTGTACCAAATTCCAAAGTGTTGCTCATGTTTCCTCATAAAAGGTTTCAGTAGATAGAGATTTTTTAGCAAGCTAAGAGACATCTAGTCTGAAGAGAGCATACTAAAACAAGATATATCCAACATTCCTTGATATGCCCCAGTCTAAACTATCAGAGAAGGCCCAGAATCCTTGAAATTATTCCAAGTAGGGCAGAAGATACTGAGGAGGAGGAAGATATGGGGTCTTTGTGATCCTTGACTCAATTAAAGGGAGGCTTGTCTGAGGGAGGACCTGGGGGATGGGCACTTTTCAGGGTGGGCGTATCCCCATGAGGTAAGAGTTAGATATCATAATTAGATGATACTATAAGTTTGCAAAAAACTCGTGTATGGGGAGGTGTTTATGCCGTCTTTATGCACGTAAGAAGTCTAATTAAAGAGCTTCTTTTACCTTTCCATACTAACATTGTCCAGAGAATTACTTCTTTGATTTCAGACAACAATTGGATGCAGGGCAATACATAGTGGTAAAGGATGTGGAAAAGTCTGAGGTACCTAATGACTTTTTTGCCTCAGTCTTTAATAGGAAGACCAGTAGCTCCCTGGGTACCCAACCTCTGAGCTGGAAGACACACACATAAGGAACAGATTGAACCTCCCATAATCAAGGAGGAAGCAGTCAACCCAGATATATAGGGCCAGGTGGGATCTGGAGGCTCTGGAGCATAGTTCTTATGAGGAATGGCTGTGGGAGCTGGTGTTGTTTAGCCTGGAAAAAAGGGGGCTCAGGGGTTACCTTATCACTCTCTACAACTACCTAAAAAGAGGTTGTAGCCAGGTGGGGATCAGTCTCCTCCCAAATAACAGGACCAGAGAAAATGTCCTCAAGTTGTTCCAGGGGAGGTTTAGCTTGGATATTGAAAAAAAAAATTCTTCACTGAAAGGGTTACCAAGCATTGGAACAAGCTGCTGACAGAGGTGGTTGAGTCACTATCCCTGGAGGTATAGATGTGGCACTTAGGGATATGGTTTAGTTGTGGACTTTGCACTGCTGGATAAATAGTTGGACTTGATGTTGTCAGAGGTTTTTTCCAACCTAAAGGATTCTATGATTCTATATTAGTGATCATTTGATTTCAGAAAAGTACTCTTATTTCTGAAATTGCATATGTTTTTAGTGGTTGGGGAAAAAGAAGATGATGTGGACCACAGGGAGGATTACTTTGAGCCTATTTCTCCTGATCGAACATCCATTCATCAAGAAAGCCAGTATTCTGATGATGGAGAAGTGGAGGAAGATCAACCAGAAGAAGGGGAAGATGATGATGATGATGTGGATGTTGAGGAGGAGGAGGATGAGGAGGAGGATGATGATGATGATGGTCATACAGTAGAGAGTATTGCTGATGAGGAAGAAGAAGAGGAGGAGGAAGATGAAGATGAAGAGGAGGGTGAAGAGGAGGAAGAAGGTGAAGGTAAGTGAAGTGGTAAAGAGTTAAGGGGGGGGAAAAAAGAGGTTTATGAAATTTTGATGGCAGTACCATTATGATGACTAGATGCAAAGGGAACTGGATATTTTTCCCTTGGTTGTTGCCCTGTTGCTTGCCTTGCTTGTGGTTCTGACATCTCTTGAGAAAGATACTTCGCTGTGGAATATTTACTCCTTTATAGTAAAGCTTCCTGTTCCTTTTTATGAATAGAGGAAAATAGATACAACTTGTATGGGTAAGAGTGATCATCCAATCTTGCTATCTTTTGTTTAAAAATGTGAGAAGCTGATGAAAGAAATTATTTCTTAATTAAAACCAGAAAAAAGTGTTTTATGTAATAGTCAGTTGTCTTCTAGTGTTGCTTAAAGTTCCCACCCATGCCTGTGCCAAATTTCAGGTTAGAAGGTTTATGATAAATGCAATCATAGGAAGAAAATTCGACAATATTCTTGTAGTAAAGTGGACCCTAGTTAAACTTTTTGCTTTATATGTTTTTTTAAATGTCTCCATTATTACATAAAACCCACCATGAGTTGGGGCTTTCACTTACATCTGGAGAAAAAAGGCTCTTTGTGTGTAAGTGTATGATTGTTCTCCAGCCAGTAATATTTGTATTAAATAAATTATTATTTTGAAAATATTGTCTGCAGTTATGAATGTGTTTATTCATAACTAATCTCATAACTGAATCTTTTCTTCTTAGGAGATGATGGCTATGAGCAGATTTCAAGTGATGAAGATGGAATTGCTGATCTGGAACGTGAAACATTTAAGTATCCAAGTTTTGATATTGAATATACTCCTGAGGATCTGGCATCTGTGCCTCCTGTGACATACGAACCTTTTGAAAAGGAGCTTGGACCTCTTTTATACTTCAACTGCCCTTACAAGACTGTATTTGAAAATGAAGTTGGTAAAATAAAGGACCAAGACCCAGATAAAGAAAATTCGGGGGCGGTGGAAGCCTCAGTTAAATTAACTGAACTGTTGGAATTATATCAAGAGGAAAGGGGTGCAAAGTGGGTCACTGCATTAGAAGAAATTCCAAGTTTAATAGTAAAAGGATTGAGCTACCTACTGGTGAAAGACACAAAACAAGACTATATTACCCAGCTAGTAGACTGGACCCTACAAGCTTTAAACCTTCAGGTGGCTCTCAAACAGCCCATTGCTTTGAATGTTCGACAGCTCAAAGCTGGGACAAAACTGGTATCATCGTTAGGAGAATGTGGGACTCAAGGAATAACAGCACTCTTGCAGGCGGGAGTTATTAATGTGTTGTTTGAACTGTTGTTTGCAGATCATGTATCATCCTCCCTTAAACTTAATGCTTTTAAGGCTTTGGATAGTGTCATTAGTATGACTGAGGGAATGGAAATGTTTCTAAGAGGCGGTGTAGATGTACATGAAAAAAGTGGTTATCAGAAACTCCTGGAACTCATTCTGTTAGATCAGACTGTGCGAGTAGTTACAGCTGGTTCTGCAATTCTCCAGAAATGTCACTTCTATGAGATTCTGTCAGACATTAAAAAGGTGGTTGATCAGTTAGCAGAGAGCACACCTCCTCTTCCTAATCACACAGAGCCAGAACAGGACCAGGACTTGGCAGGTCTTGAAAGAACCAACCAAGAATATGAAAATGATGTGGAGACTCCTATGGACATGGATCATCTTTTGGAATCCTCTAATATAAGCGAAGGAGATATGGAAAAACTTGTTAGTCTTCTTGAAGAGATCTTTCATTTGATGGAAACTGCTCCTCATACAATGATTCAGCCACCTGTGAAATCTTTCCCAACCATGGCACGCATTACAGGCCCTCCAGAAAGGGATGATCCTTATCCTGTCCTGTTTAGGTATGGCAGTTACAAATTCACTTTCTAGAGTGTGTTTTATTTCCTTGAGCTTGATAGAAATATATTTCAGGTGTGGCTTGATTGACTTAACACTTTTCTCGATATTCTACTTTGTCGTTTATTGGAGGATACTAAATTGTGCTTATAAAGTCCGAGAGGGTTTGATAAGTTAATGTACCTGTTACTTTGTTAGCTTTTAATCAACCTAGCTTGCATATAACAAGAAGTTAACCTCTCCTTACTGGTACAGTGCTTGCACTTGAATTGCATTCATAGATGCTGACCAGCTGTGCTAGCTGCCATCCCATTTAAAAATGCTTATAGACCTAGAATGTTTTCCCTTTATGTTGGAACATGTCTACATGTATGGATAAAGCAGGTCAGGGTGGCAAGGTACCAGCCAGCCTTGGTTAGAAGTTGTGCAGGTGTGTCAGAATCGCTCACTGTTTCACAGCACAAGCAGAGGAGCTGAGGCCTGCCTGCCTTCAGCCAGCTGAAAGGTCCTATGGGATGTTTCTCTGTTAGCAAGTTTCTGTGTAGAAAGTATTTCTTTAAATGCTAACAGGTTTCTTTGATAGTAGTGATGTAGGTCATGAATATGTGTGAATATGCAAAGGGTCTTCAAAAATTGTCTCTTAAATATGCTTTAATGGTTGATTTCTTAGCACATTTAAAACATTTAATGCGGCATTGATGATGATTCAGTTGCAGCAAATTTAATAAAATATAATGTGCTATGTGCGTAGATGAGATTTTTTTTTTGTTTGAGGTTTTTTTAATAGAGATCAGAATTTTAGGGATTTATTTCATGTAACTATTATAGCAATTATGTTTTGTAAGGTTGACATTTTCTACTACTTGGTAATTAAAGATTTCCCATAGTCCACAGAGCAATAAATACTGAAGCTAAGAGGCATGTAATTTTATATAATG
Source organism: Xenops minutus (assembly GCA_035221455.1). Taxonomy (NCBI): domain Eukaryota; kingdom Metazoa; phylum Chordata; class Aves; order Passeriformes; family Furnariidae; genus Xenops; species Xenops minutus. The sequence goes on along the minus strand of JAWWEE010000074.1, from coordinate 127,700,106 downwards.
TTATTGTGCAGTAGTGACAGATGATTGTAATACTGCTGATTATTTTCCTGCATTTTGGTGGTTTTTTTTTTTTTTTTTCAGGTATCTTCACAGTCACCATTTCTTGGAATGCATTACTTTGCTACTGTCTCTTCCGGTGACAGGTGCACATCCAGGTGTGCTTCAAGCTGTCCGAGATATATTGCGTTTCCTGGCACAGTCACAGAAGGGCCTTCATTTCTTTATTTCTGAGCATGAAGCAACAAACTTGTTGGTTAGAGCACTTTGTCAGTTTTCTGATCCAGATCAAGAGGAAGGTCTCCAATCAGATGGTGCCAATGAGGATACTTTTGCCCTGTGGCTCCTGCATTCAACACAGACATTACAGTGCATTTCAGAATTGTTCTGCCACTTCCAGCGGTGCACAGCCAGCGAGGAGACTGACCATTCAGATCTGCTGGGAACACTTCACAACCTTTACTTGATCACCTTTAACCCTGTAGGAAGGTCTGCTGTGGCTCACGTATTCAGTCTGGAAAAAAATCTCCAAAGTCTTATTACTTTAATGGAGTACTATTCCAAAGAAGCTTTAGGGTAATTTATGAATTTATTTATTTCTTTATTTTAGTTTTTTAATTTTAAAAGTATCTATAATAAATAAGTCAGTAAATCTAAAATATTTTTCTTTTAGATCATGGTGTTTATAAACCCCCCCTCTCCCCCTCACTTTTAAGTCAAAGAATGTAATAGGAAATCAGGCCTGTCATTTATAATCAAGTACATAATACCCAAAATCTGTGTAGATCATCCACAAAGTTATAATATATATATGAAAGATTTCTGTTTATATGAAAAAAACCCAGTAACTAGGCTGTTTTCATTTAACCATAAAATATTGACTGTGAAACAAGCGAAAGATTTGACTTGGGAAACTGGACAATGTAAACTTCTCTGGGGTTCCAGTTCTTGTAAGAGTTGAATACAGTCATTGTTTTTCTGGACAGGCAGTTGCACTAATTTAGGTAGCAGTGCATTTAAAACAAAATTTGTAAAATGGATTAACTTATGGAAAATATTTATGTGCCTCTTGACTCCTTTCATTTTTCATTGATGTTGAAATAAGTATGAAGTCAATGTAAAAGAAAGTGTTCACTTATGAAAAAGTGTAGGCAAAAATTGTTTGGGTTTGTTTTTGTTGATGAGTATATGGAGCAATCCTTGGTGAGGGTAGAAGTTCTGTAGGTAGATTTTTAGAAGTCACATAATGAAAATGTAACTGATAGCCGGTTGTATTACCTGGGACCTAAAGACAATCCTTGTTGTTTCAGAGACTCAAAGTCTAAGAAGTCAGTGGCTTATAATTATGCCTGCATCCTCGTTTTGCTGGTGGTACAATCTTCCAGTGATGTCCAAATGCTGGAACAGCACTCAGCACCTTTGCTGAAGCTGTGTAAAGCAGACGAAAATAACACCAAATTGCAAGGTACAGTATGTATCATTATCAACTGAATTGTTTGAGTGTGTAGAAGAAACCTTTTATGTCTGGGTAATTGGTGCTTCACAGTCGTCTGGTTTGCATAATGAAATTCCTTTTCCGGCTGCGTCTGATTAGTTGAGTCACTGAGATAATGTGTAATTTTTTTTTCTGTTAATGAGAGTTATATAGGAAATTAGTTAAATTATTTCTTAAGAAATACTGACTACCCTGAGTTTTGGATAATTACAGGAAGTTTGAAGTTCTTTCTGTGTTGGAAATAGGAGAGAAAATGTCAGTAAAAGTGGACTAACTAGTCAGCAAGCTGATTCTTATTTTTGTTGTTCACTATTGTGATTGTTGTAGTTTAACCCCCACTGGCAACTAAGTTTTTTTGACTGACAGTGACCCTTTGTGACTTTTAGAAATATGTTTATTTATATACAAATTAGAAAAATTGAGTGTCTGTATTGACTTGAGCTGTTTTGTCTGTGGGCATGACATGTATTGCCTATTCTGAAGTCTTATTTTTTGGATGCTTTTCAGCTGGCTACAGCTGCCCTATATACCTCATAAATTTCACACTTGGCCTTAGTACCTACTGTGTAAATTAAGTACATTTTGATTGAAAAAGGTTTTATGTTCATAAATTCACTGATTTAAGTCTTTTTTTTTCCCTTTCCCCCCAGAGCTCAGCAAGTGGCTTGAACCTTTGAAAAACCTAAGATTTGAAATAAATTGTATTCCCAATCTTATTGAATATATCAAACAGGTTAGTAGAATACACATAGTTGCCATCTTTTAGTTGTGCCTTATAAGCTTAGACCTTTTGTAATTTCATATTTTCTCCTAGATACGTATTAATGTCTGATATTTAAAAAGATATGAAGTGATCCAAAATGGATGTTTTTATTAAAGCTTCTGATCTAGGCCAGGTCTTGAACTATTGCAATAATTAAAACAAAACTTAAGGTTAAATATATTATGCAAAGATCCAATTATTTAAATATTTTTGCTTCCCATAAAACCACAATGCAATTGTTGACTCTCTTTTTTTGCTTCTGCCTTATTTGTGACTTCTTTGCTAAAGGTGGAATAATTGAACTTAAATTTTGTGACATACGGTAACTAAATATCGAATTTGAATACTAAACTAGTGATGTATGCTTAAAGTCCTCCTTTGTAATACAGGTTCTTTCCTTTTTTCTCCTTTTCCCCTAAAAGAATATTGACAGTTTGATGACCCCAGATGGAGTTGGTCTTCCTACTGCACTTCGTGTTCTTTGCCATATTGCATGTCCACCGCCTCTGGTTGAAGGTAACGCTACTTAAGTGTGAGTGAAGTGTAACTGTTGTTGCCCAGGAGAAATTAGACATACAGAAATGTTATTTCTTTTCTGTACAGGTCAACAGAAAGACCTTAAATGGAATCTTGCAGTTATTCAGCTCTTTTCCTCTGAGGGAATGGACACCTTCATCCGTGTATTGCAGAAGCTGAACAGCATACTTATTCAGCCTTGGCGACTCCATGTCAACATGGGCACCACACTCCACAGAGTCACTACTATTTCTATGGCTCGCTGTACCCTCACTCTTCTTAAAACAATGCTAACAGAACTCCTGAGGGGTGGATCTTTTGAATTCAAAGACATGCGTGTTCCAGCAGCACTTGTTTCATTACACATGCTCCTCTGCTCTATTCCTCTCTCAGGCCGCTTAGATAGCGATGAGCAAAAAATTCAGAATGACATTGTTGATATCTTACTGACTTTTACACAAGGTGTTAATGAAAAACTTACCATTTCTGAAGAAACTTTGGCAAACAATACTTGGTCTTTAATGCTGAAGGAAGTTCTCTCTTCAATTTTGAGAATTCCTGAAGGCTTTTTCTCTGGACTTATACTGCTTTCAGAATTGTTGCCTCTTCCACTGCCCATGCAGACTACTCAGGTATAACTTAGATTTCTTTAGTTTTTAGAGGATTTTTTGTATTTATAATCTTAGACCATTTTTGTAGTTGTGTAAAAGGCAGATATGTGAAAGGATGAATTCAAGTTGTAAGCATTTGTGTTCTTACAGATTCTTTGTAGATAGGTCTTTTTCAGCAGAAACAAAATTGGTATTACTTGGAGCATTTTTTCTTAAATTAGCAGTCATATGCTGTTCTTTTCCCCCTTGTGAGATTATCTAGACTACCATTCTGTTATTTAAATGATAGTCTACAAAGCCTTTGATTTTAACCCTGAATGGCAAACTCCTGGTATATTAAGGCTCTTCTTTCTTTGTCATGGATCTTGAATTTGTGATCTTTAATAAGTAAGCGTAAGAGATGTGTGACAGCTCATGCTCCTGAAGGATTGCCTAATTTGCTGGAATTGTGCCCTGTCATTTGGTGATAGTAACGAAAATGACATTCCATGGTTTTGATGAGAACAGTACTTAGACTTTGTTAATATCTTGTGGTAGAATTTTATGATAAAAGTTGAAAGGAAAAACCCTCCTGTCCTTCTGTTCCTGCAGGTAATTGAAGCACATGATATTGCAGTGGCACTGAACACCAGGAAGCTGTGGAGTATGCACCTCCACGTGCAGGCCAAGCTGATACAAGAGATTGTTCGATCATTCTCCGGTTCATCTTGCCAGCCTATTCAGCATATGTTGAGACGTATATGTGTTCAGTTGTGTGACTTGGCTTCACCTACTGCTCTCCTCATCATGAGGACTGTATTGGATCTGATTGTAGAAGACTTTCAAAGGTATCTTTCTTCTATTGCAAAGATTTCTTTAAGTTCACCTTGGTTCTGTGCAGTAGATTTAGCAGGAGAAAAATACTTTCAGAAATACTATTGATTCAGTATGGACTGAGTGAATTCTCGGTCCAGTGCTATATACTGTGTCCTGATAATGCTTAATGTTGCCAAGGAACCAGCTCATACCTTTAAAGTTTTGATGTAGGCAGTTTCGTGTTCTGTGCTTGTGGTAAGTATTTTTGGAAGATTTTCTTCAGGCTGTCCTTGCAGTGTGTTTTCTTGCCTGTGAAGTGCTTTTAAGGATCTATCTCACATTAGTAAGAAAAGTAGGCCAGTAAACTTTGTATACTGGAATTACATATGTGTAGTAGTTTGTAAGCTGGAGGAAGTTGAAGCTACAGATTTAGAGGGTTTTGAAACAATGAGTACTATTTCTTTAAAAGCATAATGATCTATAGATACTATGTAAAAAAGCATATTTATCCATAAACAATTAGATGCCCTAGTGTTGTTATGTAGTATGTTAAATGAATAGTAGATTAGTTAATTTATGATGCAACCAGAAGTCCTTTAGTGAAAGTTGAGCAGTTTGCAAAAAGTAAATGAAACTCTCAACTATGTAAACTAGGTGTGTTTTTTTCTAAAGTACAGAAATATACAACCTCTATAATAGTTGTTGTTTTAAAGTGATCTAAAAAACTACAAAACCTTTTTCAAAGTGCTTTGGTATCCTTTCAGCAGCACAGAAGATAAACAGTACACTGGACAGACCACTCGATTGCTCGCTTTGTTGGATGCCCTGGCTTCACATAAAGCTTGTAAATCAGCTATTTTGCATCTTATCAGTGGAACTACTAAAGGAGATGAAAAGTATGTAGAGGTTTTCCAGGAGCTCTTGGCTTTGATGCGATCGGCTGGGGACAATGTCACTCATCAACAATGTGCTGAATATGTAACTTCCCTTTTGCAGTCCCTCTGTGATCAGGTATTTTCTATATTTAATGCATAATGTGTGTTTATAATTGAAGGAGACAAATTAAATGAGGTTAATTCTTAGGTCTGCTTTTTTCCAAAAGAAAAAAAAATCAGCTCTGTTAAAACACAAAAAGAAAAAATGTGCATGGTTAACTGCTTTGGCAGACTTGCTGTCTTGTTACTCTTGAATGTAAATAATTTTATCAGATGTCTTCTGCATTATGTGCACTATTCTAGTAGCTCATTAGAGAGCAGAAACTGAATGGCGCAAAGATCGCCTGTCCCCTCAGATGGGAGAGGGATGTCCTTTCTCCTTGGGGGCCACTGACAAAACTTGAGTTGTCACTGTTCACCTCTTACCTAAATAAATATGTATCTCTTAGTTGTCTAACTGAAACCTCTTGAAAATGTATTACAAATATAAAGATATATAACCAACCATAAAACTACTCAATTTAAAAAAGGTACAAGTTGCTAAACCCAGGTAAGAAATGTTATCTGAAAATTGATTTGTAGACAAGCTTCGGTAGTTTCTCAGTGTGTGTATAGATTTGCATGTCATTATTTGTCTTACTAGTGCGTGTATTTATTTGATTTAGTGCTTACCCACTTACACAAAAGACATTTGGGCATTGTTGGTCAGTAGAGATAACCAGCCATTTTCATATAAACAAGATCTCTCTGCCTGTGCAAATTCATTTGAAAATTAATTTTGTTTTATTTTATGTAAAATGTGGAGGTGACAGGAGATCTTGGGTGTGGTGTCTGCAGTCTCGTAGTTTTCATAGAACCACAGAGTCACAGGATATCTCAAGTTGGAATGGACCCGTAAGGATCATCATCATCCAACTCCCTGCTCCTTGCAGGACTATCTAAAACTAAAACATATGACTAAGAGTGTAATCCAGGTGCTCTCTGAACTCTGACTTGGTGCCATGATGACTTCCCTGAGGAGCCTGTTCCAGTGACCAACCAACCTCTCAGTGAAGAACCTTTTCCTGATGTCCAACCTGAACCTCCCCTGATGCAGCTTCATTTCATTTGCCTGTGTCCTGTTGCTGGTCACCAGAGGGAGGAGAGCACCTGCCCCTGCCCTGTCTCCCATTAGTCACTTGTAGTCTGCTGTGAGGTGACTCCTCAGCCTTCTCTTCTCCAGGCTGAACCAGCCAGGGTACCACAACTACTCATCCTATTTTGTTCAGTGTTTCGAGATGAAGGGACACTTTGACTACCTAGACAAGAAACTGTGTTACCCAGTGACTGTTTGGCTTTTGGTTGCGGCTGTGGCATCATATTTCAAACTTTGAAGCTTTTATGTTTTTTAAGGTAAATAATCGTTTGTAACATTTAACAAAACCAAATAAAAAGGATACTCTAGTATTTTACTGGTCAATACTAACAGATACAGCAATAAGATGATAGGGAAAGAAACTAGTGCTTCTGACTTAATGTTGTGACTTACACTTACTGCTGATATACAGACTGCATTTTTACTATTTGTATAATAATCATTCTTTTAGGATATTGCACTCATTTTGCCAAGTTCATCAGAAGGCACTGTGTCAGAATTGGAGCAGCTTTCCAACTCCTTACCAAGCAAAGAGCTGATGCCCTTAATTTGTGACTCTCTGATGGAAACATTAACTAATTCTGAGAGCAGTTACAATTGTCTGCTGACGTGTATCCGAACAATGATGTTCCTTACAGAGCATGACTATGGCTTCTATCATTTAAAGAGGTATGGTATTTTATGATATCACCAGCAGCTTAAAGTTGTTTAAAAAATTCTGCAGTATGAAATCATTTCCTACTCACTTAGTAGAAAATGTTGAGGATAAGGCAGCTAAACTTTTGTTTCTCTTTGGGGCTTCAGTGTTTTAGTCAGTATTTCGGTCTTCTTCACTTGAGATTTTACCTCTTAATCATTTCCGCAGTGTGAACACAGGAGCACTTCCTTTCAAGAAAAAACAAAGCACTGAAAAATGCTTTGTTTTCTCCATCCAAGGGTGGAGGATTAGAATGAGAGACAGTGTTTGTGTCATTCCCTTTTGAGACAGTCAGTAGTTAGAGCTCTGGTCTAGGACATTGGAGAGCTGTGTTATTCCTTCTGTTTTGAGGTGGTTCAGTTTGCACTTCCCTCGATTATTCTGACCTTCAGGCAATTAAGGCTTTTGAAATTATTTTTTTTTTCCCAAACTATTTTTGTTGACTCCATTAACAGAATATATACAAGCCTTGGACAGTATCATGTTGTTTCAACACCTAATTCCTTGTCCTGTATTTGGACCTGTTTCTGTCTGCTGAGGGTGAGGTGCAGAGGCAAGAAAATTGTGAGATTCACAAAGAGAAAAAGAAGCCTTGTCGAAAAAAGATTGTTCAAAACATTTCTAAATAGTGCTATTAGACTGCAAGAAGCCGTACAACTGTAAATGAAAAGTAAGCTGGTTACAGATACTGTTGTTTCTATGGTTTCATATGTCCAGCCATCAGCTGCAGTGCACAGCCTTGCTATTTCTGTGTTGATGTTGCCTTTAGAGTTTGTTTTCTGCAGTTAGGCATCATGGGATGTAATTTCTTACAGGTTTTGGAGATAGTACATATATGTGCAGTCTGAAATATCTGCAGACAGCACTGGTGAAAACAACAGTCTGGTACAGAGAAAATAGTGATGTTCCAGCTTTGTAATCAAAGCCCAACGTGGTAGTTGTAAAACTGACCAAATTTACCTTGCCTATGTGTTGTTTTCTTATAAAAAATTACAGTGGAATGGTCACTAATAAAGTATTTTCTCTCTTTTGTTTCTAAAACAGCTCTCTAAGAAAACACAGCAGTGCTCTGTGCACTGTATTAAAGCGAGTAATAACTAGTTTTAGCAAAGACACAGGTGAACTGGCCTCTTCATTTTTGGATTTTACGCGACAGATTCTAAACTCTGATACACTGGTGAGTATGCGTTGAATACTTAAACTCAGCTGCGTTTCTCTGAAATGTGCAGTGTGAGACATGTTCAGGAACAGTTATTTCAGAAAGCAGTTGACTGTGCAGATTGCTGTGTAAGCCTTTTCCTTCAGTAGCATTAGTGCCATCTTTAGTTTTTAATGAAATCTGTCAAAACTAGGCAGAATATATGTTCAGTAAGTAAGCTTTTCTTTCAGTAGGAAGAAAGGCATATCGCTCCATACTGATTTCACAAGTGAATAGCATGTGGTGGTGTCCACATTTTAGGTTCACAGAATCCTGTTCGAGGTGCTGTATTGATGTGTAGTATAGAAAGGACTATAAAATATTTGTTAATTCTGTGATAAAAAAGTCAGCTTACATAGAAAAACATTGCATTTGTCTTGGTGCAGCATCTAAACTTGCCTGTTGAAGTGTCCTTTATTAAAATAATTTACATATGTTTTTAAATCAAGAGATAACTCTTGTTTTGCTAAATTTGCTCTAAGGCAGGTTTGAATTCTAAGGGGTTTGCAGTCCAGAAGTATAATGAACATTTATGTGTACTTATTTTACAATTGTCACATATTTCAGGGTTGTTGTGGAGATGATGGAAGCCTTATGGAAACAGATGGGTCCCATCCAGGCAGAACACTGGGTCTAACTACTGCAGAGTTAAAGCATCTACTGCAGAACAAAGAAGAAACGCCAGAAAACCTGCTGCTTGATTTGGAGAAACATGTTATGGTAAAAGAATTTAAATAATCAAGTTGATGTTGAGATCTTGTATCTGAAGGTGTTACAAAAACAATATAAACCATGCCTCTTTAGTGAGGAGGATGCACAATTCTGGCATACCTTGCAAAATTGGTAATCAGTATTCCCATTATTGTAACACTGATATCCAAAATCACGTGTTCTGATGCAGGATGGATTCTGACTTTGTTGTTCGTATTGTGGTCATGGTGAGACATCTCAGGTAGGGTGGGGAGCCCCTTGTGGTGTGAGTATCTGCACACCTTAAGAGCACAGGCAGGTAACTGTGTCATGGAAGGCAGCAAAGGAGTACAACAGTGTTGGATAGTGGTGAAGCAGATTGTTAATGTAATAACCAACAGGAGCCATTGCTTGTGTAGCTCGACGTGACTGGTAACAAGTGGAGTTAATACTGGGGGCATCATATTGTTGGATGTTTTCAGCAGGGACCTGAACAATGGATACATCTTCAGTGAAGCTGTAGATGACAGTAAGCTGGGGGAGTGACTAATATGCCAAACAGCAAAGCCTCAATCCAGAGGGATATCAATAAACTTTGTAGGTTTGGTTTAGCAGAAAGCTTCATTAGGAAAAATGCAAAGGTCTGCAGTGAGAACAGGATAATCCCATGCCTTGATGCGGGCTGGGCTGAAAAGGGCCAGGTGGTTATGGTGGTTGTTACGTTCAATGTGGGTCAAGAGTGCATGGTCACTACAGACCAAGCAGGCTGTGTTCTGAGCTATCCTGGAGGGACCATGGTCAGCACATCAAGGGGTCTTGTCTCCCTCCAAAGGATAAACAGATCTGGTTCACGTGAGTTGGTGAGCTCTCATGTGTTCACCTCTGGCCAGATTTGTCCTCTCACCAATTCTAGAGAGATCTAGGGAAACTGAAGAGGGTTTTACCAAGGTGGTCAGGGACATACTTAGCCTGGTGAAGAGCGCTAAGGAGCTATCTTAGAGCTGCTTACAGCTGTCTGGGGGTTAATAATGAAAGTGATGGAATCAAACTCCTTTTTGGTAATGCCAGATGATAAAACAAGGGGCAGTGGCCCCAAATTGTGGCTTCAGAGGGTCTAGTTGACATAAGGAAAAAAATAAATGCCTGAGAGAGAAGTGAAGCACTGGTACAGGTTGCTCAGTGTGGCTGTAGGCTCTACATTGCTGGAACTATTTTTAGACATGGCTGGATAAAGTTATGGTTGACCACATTTGGCTTTTGTGATAGTCCTGCTTCAAGAGTGTGTGGAGGGGATTGGACTAGAGGATGTGCAGAATTCAGTGCATCCAGCTCTTCTGTGGTTCTAATTGCAAACTTAACTCTAATGTCCAAATCTAATCCTATGTAACTGATGGCAGCCATGCAGTAGATGACTAATTCAGAAGAGTCCATGAAACAGCTGCTCCACAGCCTGTTGGCCACAAATGCCTTTCCAGTGCTATATTCCTTCCTGTCCCTTCCCTGGCTCTCTGCATCTGTGGTAAGAGATTAAAAGCCACAACTGTTCAGACGGAGAAGTAGCAGACACTTAAAACTTTGGAATGTTCTGTCGAAGAGCTTCTTAAATAAAACCTGAAGCGATGCCTTCCTTGGGACTGTTAGAGAGGATATTGCATCAACTGGGAATGAAAACTAGAATGGTCATGTGGTGACATGCTTGTTTTATACCACACTGAGGAGCTCTCTGCTGTTGTTTGTGTACTTGGATGTCTGTTTCATTTTTTGTGGCTGGAGAGACTGTTTCGTATAATATTATTATTGTATAAGTATTTTTATAATTAACCAAAGCATATTTCCTTCTCTGAGGAGGGGAAAAAGTTCTGACTTGTCCTGTGTTGACACAGGATCGTTCTAAGGAGGATGATGGCCTTGAATCCTTACTGGACAACATTGTTGGAGTGAGGCAGATGATGGAATCTGCAGGTGATTCTTGTCCACTGAGTGACCAGGATGTAGAGCCTATTCTTTCTGCACCAGACTCTCTTCAGAATTTGTTTAACAACAGGTAAAATCATTACGCGTGTGAGCATTCTACCTGTGATTTACTGAAGATAATGCAGTAATTTATGCATGAGCATATTAAAAGGAATCGAAACAGCACTGTTGTCACTACTACCTGCTAGTCCCAATGTATTTAATGTCATGCCTGTATCAAGGGTGAGGCAGCAATGTTCACCCCAGTTTTCTGTAGTGTTGCTCGCATTGGCTGTACACATCCAAACAGGCATTTGGCATTGTTTTGTTGCAGGACTACATACGTGTTGGCAGATGTGATGGATGACCAGCTGAAGTCCATGTGGTTCTCACCCTTTCAGGCTGAAGAAATAGACACTGATCTGGATATGGTAAAAAGTTTTATTACCATAATGGAAATGGATTTAAGAACAAGAGTTAATCAGAGCCAGTAGCATCAGAAAGTCATGGTTTGTTTTCCTGTGCTCACCCTGCTAAACTGATGCAGATAGAGGGATTGGCATTTGTTAAAGGGGCTGTTAAATGCTTTCAGATTCACCTGGAAGCAGCCACAAAATTGGGAGCTTTTGCAGTGCTCTGTTGCAGAAATCGTCTCCTTTAGAGAAACAGTTGTGTCAGTCCAACCTGCTTTTGCTTTTCTGATGAGGCTTTTTGGCAATTTGTGTTAAATGTAGAAAAGAATGTGGTGTATTTTCTTGCTTGTCTTCTCTCATTCCAGTTATGTACACAGAGCCTGATAGCTACACTTTTTATATTTTTTATTTAAATATTTGTTCTGATGTCATGGAAGTGAAAAACAGTAGTAAATGAAACTACTTGCCCAAAAAGTTTCCACAGTATTTGAAACTTTATTTTTATAATCTAAACTGTAAAGCTAATTGTGAAAATTATACAATAGTATCCCCCCCTCTTTTTTTTTTTTAACTAAGCAATGGGCAGTTAAATGGCAGATTAATTTTTTGAAAAATGATCTGTTTCTGTTGACTTCATTGCCTTCACTTTTTTTTTCTAGTTTTATTCTTCTTTAATTTGCATTCAAAGATACTCGTGTTTTTAATTGCTTAAGCAAAACCAAAACTGTTGAGTCCTATATAAAAGTGGCATTAATAAGTGATAGGGCTGTAGCTTAACCAAGAGTTGCCTCACTGTAGGTCATTCAGTGACAAGACAGGTGTTTCTATTTTGGAGCTGTGCCCTTCAGTTTGTGGAGATTCAGAACTGTCAGGAGAATTCTGCTGCAGCTCTGCTGCCTTTTTTTTGTTACTGCTGCTCTTTATTTTGAACCACACCATAGCATTAAAAGGTAGAGAATGGAGCTCTTTTGTTCCAGAAGGACCTTAGCTGAAACTCATCCATCCTTGTGCAGGATGGATGTTTTCTTCTTCGGATGTGCTAGTAATGACTGTTGTGATAAAACTAAACTCTGACATTGCAGGTAAAAGTTGACTTAATTGAACTGTCAGAGAAGGGCTGCAGTGACTTTGACTTGCAAGCTGAATTGGAGAGATCATTTTTGTCAGAACCATCATCTCCTGGACGTACAAAAACGACAAAAGGGTTCAAGCTAGGCAAGCACAAGCATGAGACCTTCATAACTTCAAGGTGAGATGAGTTAAATGAATTTAGCATTGTATTCAGCACTCATTTTAATGTTCTCATAATGTGAAATACCTTTCAAATTGCTTCTCCAATATGGAGAATGCCTGACCTTCAGTATGAATACAGTTTTACATTAACTAAATAAATCATGGTTTGTCATGACAGTGGGAAATCTGAGTACATAGAGCCTGCAAAGAGAGCTCACGTTGTGCCACCACCAAGAGGAAGAGGCAGGGGAGGATTTGGACAAGGAATTCGGCCACATGATATCTTCCGTCAGAGAAAACAAAATACAAGCAGGCCACCCTCCATGCACGTGGATGATTTTGTTGCTGCCGAGAGCAAAGAAGTGGTTGCTCCAGATGGGATACCACCAGCCAAACGGCCACCAAAGGTGTCACAGAAAATTTCTTCACGTGGTGGGTTCTCAGGGAATCGAGGAGGACGAGGAGCTTTTCACAGTCAGAATAGGTTCTTTACACCACCTGCTTCAAAAGGTATGTTGGTTCCCATATTAGAACTGGAGTAAAAGCATGCAAAAAATGCTTCAGTAATACTAACCCAATTTCCTAGCAGTGAATCATCCCCGGTGTGAGATGTTCCTGAAGCAGTATTGTTGAAATAAGTTTGGCAACAGAAAGGCAAAAACCTTCAATGCTGTGGAATTGAAACAAGGCTGTGAATTCCCATGTTGCCTCTCTCTCCCTCTTCTTTACAAAAGGAGTCAGCTGTTTTGAGCAACTGCTGGAGTCCTTCTCTGCCATTTGTGATATGGTACTTCCTGAAATCAAGCACCACAGTACATCTCTGGGTTTAAATGAGGCTTTGGAATAAAAGGATAGAAGATCCTCACAAGAATAAGATGCAATTTTCAGTGAGCCTGCAGATACTAGCTACAGTATTTAAGTTTCTTTCTTGTATAGAAAAGGCTGCATTCCTTTCCCTTCCATCACATAATTAGGACAAATTCTTGCAAAGTAGAAACAGAAAGTTCTTCTGTTTATAAAGTTATAAATAGTAGGATTTACTTTACCACAAAACCTGAAAGTATAGGAGTCTGGATAATGGGAATTCTTTTAAACTTCTGATTAATATTGATTAATATATGATTAATAACTGATAAATATTTTCCCCTGATTCTGTGTAGAATACAGTAACTTGTAGACTTTGAGTTAGAATACTGAGGGTATGTTAATGCAGAATATCTTTATCTATTTGAATTATGTAAATATTGTGTTATCACCTTGAGTATTTTGAAGACTGAAATGGCAAAAAACCCCAGCCTATGATGTTTGCTCAACAGCATGTGGGTTTTTCTCTCCCTATCTAGGAAATTACAGTCGTCGTGAAGGCACTCGAGGATCAAGTTGGAGTGCACAGAGTACGCCCAGGGGAACCTACAATGACAGTAGAGGTGGTCAAAGCAATTTTAGCAGGGGTCCACTGCCACCACTGAGACCATTAAGTTCAGCAGGTACATGGTATTCATATGGGCATCGAACTATAGAGAATTCCTTGAATTTCATTTTTGCTTTACAAATGAAACCATGCAAGGATGCTGCAGACACCTTGAAATTCAGCAAATGTTTTAAGCATATATGAACAGTTGTCACTGAGACTGTCAAATACATGCTTTTGTACGAACTGCCCTGTAACCCATAAAACTTGCTGAATTGAACACTTGATCGCAGAACCTTAATTGTGCGTTCAGATTTTTGCCATTTGGTTGTCTTCGTACCTACATGGTAATTATAGCGCAACCCAAGCAGAAAAGTTTGCCTAAGAGAAAAGTGAAAGTTAAAAGGAGGAAACAGACACTGTTTGTATCTCATCTTGTTTTTGTTTCTTACGCTTTCTCAGCAGCTACTCCGCCTAGGGCTTCTTTTTTTTTTTTTTTTTTTTTCCAACTGAGTATACTTTTCTTTGCTTTAAGGCTACCGACCGAGTCCTCGCGATCGTGCTTCCAGAGGCCGTGGAGGAATTGGACCGTCTTGGACAAGTGCTAATAGTAGTAGCAGTGGTGGCTCAAGAGGAAAGTTTGTTAGTGGAGGCAGTGGAAGAGGTCGTCATGTACGTTCCTTCACACGATAAAATGAAACCTAATGGTGAAACAGCCCAACCTTGTGGACTTCTGTGAAGATGACAAAGAAAGCAGCATCATTAAAGGACCAATTCAGTTTCTGGTATCTGGAGGACACCAAGAGAATATTTTTGTCTGAAGAAAAAGATTTTGTTTAATACAAGACTTGAAATTTCAATAAAATTCAAGACTTTTTGTGTACAATTGTAAATTTTTTGTTGCTTTTGGAAGAATGTTTCAATTTTTTTGTGGATTTCAGTAGATAATCCTTAGTAAAGCAGCTCTTTGAGTTGAGACTTGAAGGACTTCTAAAATATTCATTGTGCCAAAAGAAAGGTACAGGTGTTTTGTGTGTGACTTATTACTGCAAGAAAATTAAAAAATATATATATGTAAGGCAATTTTAGGTTTTTTCTCTCAGGTTAGAGCCATTAGCCCTTTTGTTCCTTTGGTATTTTTGTTTAGCCAGTCTGAGTTATTAATGAATGAGGTCCATCTGACAGCAGGTGAAGTAGCAGATGATAGAATATTGAAATCAATCTGTGAAAGAATATAAATGTAAATGTGATTTATGTAGGTTTTGCTGTACATCTTGGGTAATGTGATTAGAAACTTAAGGTCCCACACCAGGTGAAATTAGAATAAAATCTGTCACTGACTTCAAGGAGAATAAGACAACATTCCAGCACTTACCTTATAACTCCAGCTCATGCATTAGGAGCACAAGAGTTATTTCACTAGAAATCAGGATATGCTTTGCAGTTAGAAAGCCAGATACCCATACCATTAGAGGGTCTGGAGTTAATTTGTCACTTGCCTATCCTCTGACTTAACGTTGCTGAGAAGGCAGAGACACAGGTGTATAAACTGAGCAACCACATAGTAAGGCAGTGATGCTAAACCTTCCCTTTGAAGAGATGGTTTGGATTTTTGTTTCTGCAATTAGACTGAGATACAGTGCAAAAAATAAAAGCTTCGAGGAGTAGAAATTCATAATGTCACAACTAGATTCAATTCTAGATGTATTTTCATATTAAATTCAGTGACTGAAATAAGGTTTACATGTTTGTTTTACCTGTTTGCATTCCTTTGGGCTCCATGGGTTTTAAAGAATTAACAGATTGTCCCTAGCCATTTATTGCATTTTTGGAAGGGATGAGGTGTGGTAGCATTGTCTAAAGGCCATATACAGTCTTTACAAATGAGCTCCATTGTCAGACTTGGCTGAGCTTGATTTCACTTATGCTTTGGTTTCTTGCCATTACAGAAGTGCTATAAATGTGTCTTAGTCTACTTAAATAAGGCCCAGTTGTAACATTTTTGTTTTGCATAATTTCAATTTGCTTTGAGCAGCTTGTCTGCCTAGACTCATAAACTTTAACACCCTATTTTAAGTGTTTCTCGAGTATTGTAATACACTAAATTGAAATTTTTGTAGCTTTATACTGCCTGGCTAAATTAAGTAGGTTTTTATTTGAACCACAAAAGGCCCCTATTATCTGTACTTTCTCTGTGTGGAGACTGAGACTGTCCCACTGCTTGGGAGGTTGACATAACCTATGAAAGTGGGAAATTTCCATGAGCTGATTGGGTGCACCTAAAGGGACCAGTATCAGTTCATAAAGGGTTTAACATTATTTAAAATAATGTGAACAGATGTGGATTGGAAACCAAACAATTTTCTGAATGGTAAAATAATAGGAAGATGTAATTTTACTAATAATTGTAATGACTAAAAAGGGTGGAGCTCTCACAGGCATTACTGTTATTAATGCTATTTTTTTAAGGAGCATTGCATAAATATTTTTAAAGCTGACTTACTCCTTTAGACCATGTGTTTAAGGTTGTTTTATTTTTTTAGAAATTTCACTGTTTTGGAAATTAGCAGGGATATGAATCATTTGGTTTCTGTCAGGGAATTTGAACTGAAAAGTAAAGAAAAGTGTGAAGCATGGAATAGATATGTAAATATTCAGTATTGGTTCTTCAAAGTTTAAAAAACATGGCATGTCATATAAGTAATTTTCAAGCTAGGAGGAAATAAAGGGTTGGTTAAATTGATGTATGGAAGCTATGTAAATTTAGTTAAACTTCAAAAAGAAGTGTATGTGTATCATGTTGGTTTGTTTCTTATTTTTTATTTTTAATTAATTTAGTTGTGCAGACCCTTCGATGCAAACTGGTTCCTTTCATGGACAAATTCAACATGAAATAATGTTTTTTAAAACTTAAAGGTTACTTGTTTTGTTCTTTTAAATGGGATTGCTACTATCAGTAAATGACACTTCAAAGTTTAAATTTTGCTTTTGGTACTCTGCCTAACAAAGAATTTTCAAGTTTTGTTTCCTGACTGGAGCACCAGAACACTGGAAGTGGCTAATGCCGTTTAATTTAGAGACTCCTACACTTACCTGACGAGCCGAACAGTGAGAGGGGG
This sequence comes from Xenops minutus, assembly GCA_035221455.1. Classification (NCBI taxonomy): domain Eukaryota; kingdom Metazoa; phylum Chordata; class Aves; order Passeriformes; family Furnariidae; genus Xenops; species Xenops minutus. The sequence goes on along the minus strand of JAWWEE010000074.1, from coordinate 127,683,145 downwards.
GTGAGTGAGGCAGAGGAGATCTGCAGTGCAACAGAGGCAGACAAAGGCACAGTTTGTGTATGGGATAAGGGTGAGACAAGTCATGTGCATTGTTTTTTGCATCCAAAATCTTTAGTTGCTCTGCAGTCTACATTGTGGCCGAGGGCCAGGTGCAGATGGAGAGGTGTAAGGAGATAACAGGTTATCTGCAAGCTGCTGTGCTGGTCTTTAGTTGTGCCATGTGGGCTTTCAGCCTTTTTTTCCCTGTTAACTCCTCCCATCAGGTTAGGGAACAGAGCCAGACAGTCAAGGCAGAGGACTGCGGCAGCAAATTCATGTTTGAGTGCTCCATGTTCAGATTGCCCATATTTAAGCAAATACAACTCTGTTGTTTTACTGTTCTTACATGTTCCTATCTCACCTGATTCTTGTAGTGGCTATGAAAAACCTGCATTAGGGATGAGATCCTTGCAGTGGATGGACTGAATTATTTTTTCCCTTCTTGCCAGTTTACTGTCTTCTTGTTAGAGCAGGACTAGAATGCCATACTCTTGTAGTCAGGAGTTCTCAACTTTTGCTAGCTCTTTGCCTTCCAAATAGCTGCTCATCCGATTCAGAAATTCCCATCTGTGAGGTGGGAGGGAAATCCTGGAGAAGGGGTAGTGTTTGACTGAACACCTGCTTTGTTTATTGCTCCCTTTAGGAGGGAAAATGCAGCCATATCTACACCAGGGCACTGACTTGGTATTGTGGTTTATTCCTGACTTCTGGTGCCTAAATGTTGCTATTTCATCTGATAAACGGGGTACTTGAGGTTCTGTAACAGAAAGAAGTGAACCAAATGACTTAATTATGTGTAGACCCTTTATTAGTTCAACTTTATACAAAGTGTACTTCAAAGTGATACAAAGTATTGTTTCTTTTACAGACTCAAGATTAAGCTGTTAAGTGCTGGTTTATCCTTGTGCATATAAAGGTAGAAAATGTAAATAGATTGGCAGCAACCTGTAACGCTGGAAGACACTTCAATGTTTACTCAGTTAATAGAAAGTTGCATAGAATTGTAGGTCTTTATAAAGGCATCTATCTATGTTGTAAAATCTCCCTGACCTACATACTCCATCTGACCAGCAGTACGGGAAAAGACAAGGCTAGTACTGCTCCTTGTAAATACTATCCAGCACTCCTAAGGAAAATGGCTGTAGAAAAGCACCATGACAGAAACATCCAAGAGGACAGCACAAGGAAAATTTCATTTGCAAGGCTACCTACCCGTTTCTATAAATTGCAGGAACTGTTTGCAACCTGGGATTTACTAATGCATTGAAATTAATAGAAACACCTAAGACCATTTGAGATAAAACCCCTTTGGGCCAGTCAAAATACTTCACTATAGCAGGTGACTTTGTAATTCCCTTCCCTTCTGTACTGACAAGAAACTGTTGCATATTTGTGTTACTAAATGGATTTATCCGAGAATGTTAATGCAGTACCAGAAACATAACTAACTACAACCTGCCACCTTAATTAGAAAGTCCAGCAAAATCCTTCCTTGCCACTCCCACACCTGACTCATGTACAGTTCTCAGTTCCAGGACTTCTGTTGAAACTCATCTAAACCTACTAAAGCCCTCTCCAAAATTACTGTTCCTGCTCCAAATAAAGCAATTCTAATAAGAATGGTTTCTACTGGCTAAGTGCACTGACCACTTCTTGCTTTGGGAAGAGTGCAGGAGAACAGGGAGGGCAGCTTTAATGCTCAAAGAAACTATTTTGTCTTGAATTTGGCCTCTGAAGTGGAGGAGTCAGTTTAAGGGAACTAGTTTATGTTTTTCTAACTGGGCTCTTGGATCTTCAGAATATATATGTAAATATTGATTTTCTTTCAAAGACTAAGTTACCACTTGCTTTAAAATACTAATTTCTTTAAGCACATCCTTAGTGTTATTCTTTTCCACCCATTTTAATGTAGGATAGAGAGTTGCTCAACTCCTGTAATACCTTGCAGTCTCAAATAATTTACTTAACTGCTTGCTCTTGAGTTTTGCCTGTGAATGTCCCAGGCTTGATACTATCACATTGTGTACCCACTTAAGTGCGGATAAAGTTTAATCTCCTTTTAATTCTATTGCCATGTTAGCTGCAGTGCCACACGCTGGCAGCTCACATGGTGAGTTGGCCGGTGGCACCGGCTGGTGCAGCCACAGCACTGCTTTTGGGCTGAGGGAACACAGTCAGACTTACTTGTTCTCTCCACTCTCCTGGCTCCACAGTCTCTGCTCTCCCTCTTCCAGCTGCAGAGTGCTAGGAAAAGTAACTAAAAATACAACAATTCGTATTGTTATTGGTCCACTTGAATAACAGCTCCACTTGTGAGCGAATGGAACTGATCAAAGTGTGATTTAGTATGAGAATACTAATACCAGTAATTCTGTGTTGAGCCTTCCTCTAATGCACTTTTAGCATTGTCTCTCATATAATCCTACAATACGATTGTGACTAGGGAAGTAGCGTTTCCAAGAGAAATGTCTTTAATTTACATCAACTCTAGTACAATTTTTGGAGCCTTAGTTTTTATGAAAAGGATTAACAGACTACTGGAAAGAAAGAAAAAAAATCCCTTGCTTCTGCCAACTGCTATTGAGAGCTGTGTAATACATGAGACTGGAAAAGCCAGAAGTAGATGAAGCATTAACATAATGGGCTATTTTTTTTCAGTCTAGTCAACTGTACGATAGATCAAATGATGACCATAATTCAGCAACACCACCCTGTGAGGAGCTCATTAGCAGAGGAAAATTTGAAGTGCAGAACAGGATGAAGCTGAAAGTCACCGCAGGGACCTGACGTTATTAGCTACTATGTGCCCATTTAAACTACCTCTGAAAGTGCTTCTTGGCTGCTGAAGGCAACCCAAGATGACAGATCATTCCAGCAGCAAGTGGGCCAAAGCGTTGCCACATTTCCACACTGGAAGTTCAGACTCTCCTGAGCTAGACTCACAGCAGAAGTCCTTCCTTTACACCAAGGATGCATTTCTCTCATGCAGTTTCATGTCCGTCACTTAGGGAAAAGACAACAGACCAAATGCTAACTAAACATTAACTAAACCCTACTTTCCATACTAGGAGGAATTTAGTCATAAATAAGTGGGTGAAATTCCTAAAGCAAACAAATGTATTTTGGGGAAAGCACAGCTAATAAGTTGCTTTCTTCTGTGGTCAGAACAGAAGATTGGGTTACTGCCCCCCCACTCAGGAAAGATGTTGCAGCTCATCTGAATTCTATAGGATTTTGAAGTGATTTTCTTTCACATTAGGTAAAGTCACATCACAGTGACATAGTTACAGTACACAGAAAAGCACTGACTCTAATAACATGAAATCTACTATTGCCAAAAAGCTTCAAAATTAGTATGAATGCTGCAACAGTGTCACACAGAGCACAGACACTCACAGCTTGCTTATTTAGAACACAAGAGAATAACAGCATTCTTACTTTCTACCTACAACTTTAAATACACACACTGATGTAAGGGAATTGACCACTGAATGCTGAGTGTCAATGAAGGTCTTCCCAAATTATAGCTACTGGTTTACTGTTCCAGGTTGTTAAATATGGCTTCTTAAGAGATGTGCTATGTTGTGAGTTGATAAGACTGCTACACTGATCTAAATAGTCTCAATGACTATAATTTAATCTAGAATACAGGGACTTAAAACATGTAAAGATTTGGATATAACTCTTCCTATGAATGTTTTTAGGTGTTTTTTTTTCCAGAAAAAAACCCCACTTTTACAGAAGAGCTATTTATATCAGTTTTTAAATACAGAAGACCTGAACATGTGCACATGTGCCTCAGTGGTACTAAAGAAACAGCAAGTTAGAAAGACTTATTAATGCCCAAAATTCAGACAGCTCTGACTACAAGTCTTCCTACTGTAGACTGTACTAAAGAAGATTGCTGCCTCTCTCTTTGGTTATGCTGTTAGCCATAAAACTATTGCTCTGAGTGACAGCAGGGCATGCACAGTAATGTAGTGACTTTCTAAACTATAAAATTAACTTATTCAGCTTGTTGAAACTGCACACATTTTCCTGAATGTTCAAAACTGATTTTAACACATTCATTAAACAGGAGGCCAGATTCCTCCCCAGTTAGTCCACTGATGAGCTGCAATGGACAGAATTAGTTATACCACTGAAAACAACATGAACAGGCTGTGTGAGAAGTTTGGAAAAGTTTTTGAACCATAAAGATTTCTCATGCAGTCCTTACAGATAAATGCTTCCTTGATTCAGTATTTGTGTGTCTGTCAAAAAAATTCTACTGAAAACTTAGAATCATAGAATCAGCAAGGTTGGAAGAGACCCTTAAGAATGTCCAGTCCAACTGTCAACCCAGCACTACAACTGTAACCTCATAAGCACTAAACCATATAAACCAGCACCACATCTTAAAAAACCTCCAGGGACAGTGATTCCACCACCTTTCTGGGCAGCCTGTTCTGATGCCTGACCAACCTAACAATGAAAAGTTTTTTTTCTAATATCTAATCTGAATCTCCTATCTCCTCTTAAATCTGTTTCCTCTTGTCTTCTTACTGCAGGCACAGTAGAACAGACTGAACCCCCACCTGGCTACAACCTCCTCTCAGGGAGTTGTAGAGAGCGACGAGGTCCTCCCTAAGCCTCCTCAAGACTAAACAGACCTAGCTCCCTCAGCTGCTCCTTGTACACATTCTCTAGACCTTCCACAAGCTTTGCTGCCCTTCTCTGAACTTGTTCCAACACTTCAAAGCCCTTCCTGTAGTGAGGGGCCCAGAATAGACACAAGCATTCGAGGTGTGGCCTCACCAGAGCTGAGGACAGGGGGACAATCCCTGCCCTCGTCCTGCTGGCCACACTGTTCCTGACACAGGCCAGGATGCCCCATGCCTTCTTGGCCACTGTAGTGGTTTTGGTTTGGGTTTTTCCTGGTAATTGAGTCATAACTAAGGAAGTATTCCATCTCATTTCTTTACATAAGCAAAGATATAAAGAGGGGAGTTGGAAGTCAGGAGGCA
>JAWWEE010000074.1:127650214-127661761 GCA_035221455.1 Xenops minutus | reverse complement strand
TGTGTGCGCTGTGTGTGGGTGCGCGCTGTGTGTGCGCTGTGTGTGTGCGCTGTGTGTGCGCTGTGTGCGCTGTGTGCGCTGTGTGCGTGCGCTGTGTGTGCGCTGTGTGTGTGCGCTGTGTGTGCGCTGTGTGCACGCTGTGTGCGCGCTGTGTGCGCGCTGTGTGTGCGCTGTGTGTGTGTGTGCTTTGTGTGTGTGTGCTTTGTGTGTGTGTGCTTTGTGTGTGTGTGCTTTGTGTGTGCTTTGTGTGTGTGTGCTTTGTGTGTGCTTTGTGTGTGTGTGCTTTGTGTGTGCTTTGTGTGCGCTGTGTGTGCGCGCTTTGTGTGGTGTTTGCTGTGCTGTGTGCTGTGTGCTGTGTGCTGTGCTGTGTGTGCTGTGTGTGTGTGTGCTGTGTGTGTGTGCTGTGTGTGTGTGTGCTGTGTGTGTGCGCGCTGTGTGTGTGCGCTGTGTGTGCGCTGTGTGTGTGCGCTGTGTGTGCGCGCTGTGTGCGCGCTGTGTGCGCTGTGTGTGCGCTGTGTGTGCGCTGTGTGTGCTGTGTGTGTGCTGTGTGTGTGCTGTGTGTGCGCTGTGTGTGTGTGCGCTGTGTGTGTGTGCGCTGTGTGTGTGCGCTGTGTGTGTGCGCTGTGTGTGCTGTGTGTGTGCTGTGTGTGTGCTGTGTGTGTGCGCTGTGTGTGTGCGCTGTGTGGGGTGTGTGTGGTGTGTGGGTTGTGTGGGGTGTGTGTGTGCTGTGTGTGCTGTGTGTGCTGTTTGTGCTGTGTGTGCTGAGTGTCTGTGTGCTGAGTGTCTGTGTGCTGAGTGTCTGTGTGCTGTGGTGTGTGCTGTGGTGTGTGCTTTGTGTGTGTGTGCTTTGTGTGTGTGTGCTTTGTGTGTGTGTGCTTTGTGTGTGCTTTGTGCGCTCTGTGTGCGCGCTGTGTGCTGTGTGCTGTGTGCGCGCTCTGTGTGCGCTGTGTGTGCACGCTGTGTGCGCTCTGTGTGCGCTGTGTGTGCGTGCGCGCGCTGTGCGTGCGCTGTGTGTGGGCTGTGTGTGCTGTGTGCTGTGTGCACTGTGTGCGCTGTGTGCTGTGCGCTGTGTGCTGGGGTGTGTGCTGGGGTGTGTGCTTTGTGTGTGTGTGCTTTGTGTGTGTTTTGTGTGCGCTGTGTGTGCTGTGTGTGCTGTGCTGTGTGTGCTGTGTGTGTGTGCTGTGTGTGTGTGCGCGCTCTGTGTGCTCTGTGTGCTCTGTGTGCTCTGTGTGCTCTGTTTGCTCTGTGTGCGTGTATGCTTGTCTGTGTGCGTGTCTGTGTGCGTGTCAGCGTGTCCGTGTGCGCGGTGTGCGTGTGCTGTGCGTGTGCTGTGCATGTGCTGTGCGTGTGCTGTGCTCTGTGTGTGTGCTCTGTGTGTGTGCTCTGTGTGCGCTGTGTGCGCGTTGTGTTGATGTGTGCTGTGTGTGTGCTGTGTGTGTGCTGTATGTGTGCTCTGTGCATTGTGCACACTGTGCACATGCTGTGCGCGCTGTGTGCACTGCGTGCTCTTTGTGTGTGTGCTGTGAGCGCGCTGTGTGGTGCTGTGTGTCCTGTGTGTGTGTGCTGTATGGGTGCTGTGTGCCATGTGTATGCTGTGTGTGTTGTGTGTGCTGCTGGCTGGGCTGCTTGTGCACTGTGTGGGCTCTGTGTGCTCTGTGTGCTGTGTGCTGTGCTGGGAATTCCTCCTCATCCTCTCCAGAGTGTAGCCTGCTAAGCCTGAGCTGAGATGATTCATGAAGATGCCTTTAGCAGGGCTCTGTGCACACCGAGGCGAGCTGGATGTTTAAAATCTTGAAATGTTCTTTGTACGTGTGCTTTGTCGTCATGCAGCTGTTCACATACCTTTTAAAAACAAAAGTACTACCGAACTCAGTGTTTACTGGGCCAGATGCACTAGCCAGGTGGTTCGGGCTGTCGTTTCATAGTGCGCTGGATTTGGTCAGGCCAGGTTGCTAATCAAAGGAAGGAGCTGTGCTTTTTGCATTGCCTGCACTTGTTTCTCTGCAGCCAGACCTGAGGCTAAGGCGAGTACAGTATGGTTTGGTGTATCAGTGGTGTCTCTGAGGAAAGGGCATAATTGCAAGTCAGTTGATGTAGTTGTAAGTTAGAGCTGTTCCTTGGCCTTGCTACACCCACTCTGATCTCATCTACCAGATCCGGCATCGGTCATTTGTTGCACATTCATGATGGTCTGTTTTTTCTGTGTACTACTGTAAAGATAAAAAATATAAACATCTTAATTACTGTTTTTTGTATTTTATGTCTTTATTATATTCTATAGAAGCTTTTATTTTGAAAACAGAGAGGGAGATGTATTGCTGGAAGCAATATTCCATTTTAAAAAACACAAACCCCCTAAAGATTTTTGTAGTTGCAAGTGGGTAATGCTGGAAATATTCTTACAGCTAAAATTTAACATGAGAAAAGTTACTGAGTTATCAAGGGTAGTGTCTTACTATTTTGCAAGTTTCCTAATGAGTTTGGTTTTGTGGTTTAAGACCAAATGACAGCATAACGTGCAAACGAATTGGGAAACCAAAACACTTCCCTTACAGATGCGTGCAATTTGTGAACTGTGCAGCTCCCCTGTTCCACCCAAGATGTGTCTAAGCTCCGCAAGTGCATGGGGGAGGGTTTGTGTAGCAGTTCAGCCATGCTATGCACATTCTCGTGCAGAGTCCTGGGGTGTCCTGAGTTGTCTTCCCAAGCATTGCCATATATTGTAGAGTTGGGTGGAGAACTCAGTCAAATTCATGTGGCACCTGAAGCTGGCTTTGCTCAGCACTGGCACTTGGAGTCTGCTCCTCTGGAAGGTTCTTGACACCTTTGCAGTGTTTGCAGTGGCTATCAGCAGCTCACACTACCGGTACTCCTGTTATAATAACCAAGCTACTCTTTTACTGCATAGGGTTAACTAAAATTCACGTGCTAGCACAGTTGTTGAGTAGGCCTAGCTTATGTGAACTGCTCTTGATGCAGTCAGAAGTTTCTTTCCTTGTATTTTTAGTAACAGTCACAGTGGAAGTGACAACAGTTCAGGCCATTTTACCATTAAGGTTTACATGTAGCAACTGCATCGTATATACCCTAATGGTTCAGATATGGAGGAGACAGCTTTGCTTATGTTAGTGTCTGCATGTTTGCAAAGTGTTTTGACCATATTCCGTTACTATTTCTATGCAAACCTTGGGAAGAACTGTGGTTGTGCCCCAGGAAGCCACTGGAGTGCAGAGTAGCGCCAAAAAAAGTGCAGAAACTCACTGGCTGTTGCAGCAGGATGCAAACATACTTTCGAAATAGTAGAGAAGTTTGCATCTGCAACCTATATTATGGTTTATTTTTAACCTAGTAGTTGAAGAGATCAGTTAAAAGAAACAGTGCATGAAAATTAAGCCAAAATATGTTGCTGTACCATGCTTGCCTTTTTCATTTCAGTTGCTGTGTTATTCTGTTGGAATTTTCTTCTCTTGTTTTGTTTTTCTGTTTGATACTTTGAACCATTAAGATTGTAATTTACTATACTAGTGGTTGCAAGTAAACTTTTCATACTAACATTTGTATATTGGTTTTGTCCTAAGGTTGTTCAGGGGAATAATGTTATTTTGAGGGAAGACGTATCATAGATTTCTTCCATTGTTCAACTGGGCATAACATGGAGCTCCACTCTAATTTTGAGATTGCATCCTGCTGAATTCTAATCTCATTAAAGTGGATAGGAGACATACCTTCAACATTTGTTATTCATTGTGCACTAATAATGGGTTTTTCAAAGTTACATTTAAAGTGTTTAGAATAGTTAGTTTTGCTTCAAATTGTCTTTCTTTTTATAAATTTGTGTAAGTTTGTTAAGCAGCCCTACATTGTTTCTCTCCAGAGTATTTCTTGCTATTGGAAACCGCACATTGGCTTTTTAAAGGAAAAAGGAAGTGTTCAACTACAGAATTTGCTGTAGTTGATCTTTCTTAGTGTATAAACAATGCATTGTAATGATACCACTTCTTAAATTGTATTATGCTCGTGAATTAAGGTTGTTATTTGAAAATTTTTCATGCTATCTTTTGTTTTAAAATAGTGCTTATGTTGTTATCTTTGTATATATTCTTATATATAAAGCCTATTCTGAGTACAGTTGTCTTTATCTACTTCCTTCCTTCCTGTTCACCTGCCAGAGAAGTAAATCTAAAGATGAGGCGATCCGCAGCTCCAAGTCAAGTCCTACAAAATGTAGCCAAAAAGCCAAGGTTTACACCACCAGGAAAATGTGTTGCAGTTTGTCCCAAGAATGAAACTAAGGAGGTGGACCAAGAAATGAAATTAAAGGAGGTAAAATGAACAGGGCACTCACTACAAAGTTTATTTGTTTGTACACTATTGTGACTGAAAGATAGCATCTGAGCTCACCACAGACCTCTGCTTAAATAATCTGTTCAGAACAGATTTGGATAGATTCGCTCTCAGAAACTTTGAACTTGCCTCTCAGGTAGATTTCTCTAACTCTGTGAAGTGGATACAGAAAAATGTTTTTCAAATCAATAAAAATAATCATTGTTGAGCCCAAGTACAGTTCCCAGTGTAGCTGAGGTAGGGATTGCATCTTGGCATGGGCTTTGTTAGATTTTTTTGGTAGGAGCAATTAAAAACCCAAGATACTTGTAATAAAGTGTCAATACATCGAGTTTTCAGTTTTGTGGCAAGGAACTTCCCCTTCAGCCTTTAACATTAACCCAAAAAAGCATCACAATTTTTTTTTATTTATCTACATAAAACTTTTATTAAATTCAATTCATAAACGATTGGCACAAATGATGTTTCATATTGTATGCATATGCTTTTTGTTGTGAAGACGAGATGTGTAGGGATCTATATATTTCTGTACAGTTTGGTAATGACAATTACTATTCTTGAGATCCCTTAGTGTTGCTGTTTTCTCTATTTCTCTTCATCTGCATGAAGGAAATGCTATTGTGAACTCATTTTTCTTTTGCAGAAAGATGAGAAAGAGGAATATTCTTCATTGCTTTCCAAAACATGTGTCCAGAATCAAAATGAAAATTTTACAGAGTCTGTGGAGTCAACTGGAAAAGTAAAGTCAAAAGCAAGTTTCAGTATTGCTAAGTGTAGGAAGGTGGAAATGAAAACACTACATGTGCCCAAAGCTGGTAAGATGATCTTTCTTATTTTTGACCATGTATCATAAGAGAACTTCAACATTCATGAATGATACACTGCTTACTAAACCTTAATGAAATACTATTATAAGGGTAGTGCAATGGTGGCATTATTTGGTATTCTACTGGTTAAAGAGGGAAAGAAACAACTACTAAATTATTTTTTTTAAATAAAAATGCATGAAGAAAAGGTATTTTAGAAGCCAGTTGATAGTGTCACTATTCGGGTTTGTGTCTTCCAGAAGAGCACTATAGTCAACTCACTCTAATCCACCCTTACAGCAATATAAGAGCTGTGATGCCCTAAACAGGGGCAAAGTGTTGTAACTTGGAGACCTTGCTGACCTCATGCAGAAAATGTTAACCATTCTGAATGGAGAATTCATGAGGGTTTCTCTTCTTCAGTGTCTCCAGTGGGCACTCAAGGTTCAAGCCAAGTCTGTCAGCAGAGCAGAACTGTCTCTGCTCATTTTTGTGTGTGTACTCTAGTCATTTGTGCCCTGGTAATGAATATTACCCCAAAAAGACAGGGTGTAAGCACTGCAAAGACACTGAAATCTCTGAACTGTAGCAAAGGCACTTTGACAGGCCTCAATGCCTCTGTGGGGTTGCGTGTCTTCATTTCCCAGTCTTGGTGTGCCCTGACTACAGATACAGCACAATTCTGTGTTGTGTGAATGCAAGTGTACAGCCTCAGGAGCTGAGTGCAACTTGAAAGCCTTGCACGTGAACTGGGTTATTAACATTCATGGATGAAAGTTGCTCCTTTTGGGGCCAGCTCAGGCATTTCAACACCTGTTTTACAGTTATTTTTGTTTTATTCATTATGTTTCTTCATAATTAATTATATTGATAGTGATGTTTTGGGGTTCATTTAATTGATAGTTTGTGTAATAAGTGGAGTTTTGAAAGAGCATCCAGTGGCGGCTTATCACCTTGAATGGTTGGAATTATAATTCAGAAGGCTTTAAAAAAGTAATATTTAATTTTGTTTATGACAAAAGCTGCTAAATCTTGAAGCCTGATTGAAGCAAAGCTGCCATAGCTCTGCATCCCAAGGTCCGGCCAATAGTGAGGCTAATTCTCAGTAGGGAATTATTCCCAATAGGCACACATGTGTCCAAGATACGTATACATGACTGGTAACATAGGCCAACACAGACAGAGAACACAGCACTCAGGCAAGCACAAGCAGTACCAATGGACACATCCTGTTCCCCTCTCTGGCTGATCAGGGAAAAATAAATGAATATACATGTATCTATATGTAAATATACATGGACACAGACAATACAGATCCCTCCAGTAACTGATCTTATGCACTCAGTCTATTCAGTAGCCAACTCCTTGATTTGTTGGATGCCCCAGCTGTGGGCACATGAGCCACAAGCTCCCAGTTCAGGTTCTGGTACACAGACCTGCATTCCCACAGGTAAAAGGCCATAAAGTACTTGCCCTTAGCCACTTGGTCAAATTAGTGGTGGGCTCCTGATCCATTCATCTCCGAGCTGCTTTGAACACAAGGGATGCACACTTCCAAACGTGTCTGTCTGGTAGCTAGACTTACCAGTAGCCAACCCCCAAGTGTCCTGGTCTCAAGTAACTTGCTTGGACTTCTTGGTCCCTTCAGTAGCCAACTCTGAATCCCTCTGGTCTCTCCAATATTTGGCTCAGACTCATAGCTGCTCCAGTATTTCGTTCCCAAGTTTCTTATCCTACAGCCAGCTAATCCCTATTGATGTTTGCTAGTGATCACACATTGACATGTGCATCCAGGCAGTGTACATGGTCTCTGGCCTCTCTGCTGACACTTCATGTACCTAGGTCCTATGACCTGTGTGTGGTCCAGCTCCAGATGCTGGCATATCTGCTTCCATACACACTTATGCACACAGGATAGAGTCCTTTCGCCTGGAAAATACTTAGAAATCTAGTTAAGTAAGAAGGTGGGACTTGCTCTGGCAATAGGATTCAGTGCATTGCTGAAGAGTCTTACTGACCATCACCTGTTTAGGCTGCCTTTTTCCTCTGATTGTTATGTGCTTGTTCCTCCCTGAACCACCTTCATCTCTCTCTTGCTTGTCCTTATGGTTTGTTTTTCCCCCCGCTCGCCACCAAAAATTTCATTATAAGCCTTGTGCAATCTCTTTTGCACAAGTTTCAGGCACCAGTACGCAGCAACCCCCTCCATTCTGTAAGGTGCTTTGGAGAGCCTTTCCCATTGATTCTTCCTTCTGGGCTTCAGCCCCAGAGAACGGGGGTGTGATGGCCCTGAGAAGGTGCTGCCATTGACATGTTATGTGACCCAGAGTAGTTTATGTACTGTTTGGCGGAGCTAATGTGGGGAAATTGAGCCTCCTTGTGTGTCTTTTAGTCTTACAGCTTTTGTGTTTATCTGCTGCATGCTGGAACTTCCAGTTCTTCCCATGAAGCTTACACTTGCAGATTTTCAGTGTGTATGGGGCAAGTAGTTTTTGGGGTCATGCTTTCCTACAGGTACAGCTGCAGAAATTTCCATCTGCTGGTTCTGACTAGCAGTGCAATTAAAAGGTACACAGTGGATTTATTTTCCAAAATAATCTGTGAAATCAACAATCTTTCCAACAAAAAATGTTGTAAAGTGGAAAAGATACTAAATGCTTTTTCAGTATGAATTCTGGGTGCAGCTGATATAGATCCTCTGTGATGACTGTTGAAAGATAACCAAAAAGTTGTGGAGTGAGAGTGGGTGAGCTGCTTCTGTTGATGTGCTGCTGCCTTTCTGAGTAACTGAACAAGCCATTTTGTACCAAAGCCCTTCTATGCCTGCAGAATGGGGCTAACCCTGCAAAGCTTCATAAGCTATGATGAAATGTGGTATAAAAGAAGGATATCTAACGTCAATGTTAGTTATGGTCTTCAGGTTCACTGGTGATGCAAGCACTGTAGTGAGAAAACAATCCTGGCTCTTAAATCTTAAGTAATTTCCTAATAACTTAGATTTTCTAAGACAGTTTCTGCCCTTTACGTCACTTTTGTCTGCTATTCATTACAGCTAATGTAGCAATTACATAGATTGTGTAAACCATACTCTCCTTTGTAGTGTGAAATGAAATTGTTTTGTCAAAGTTGGTTTTGGTATGGCATTCAGAAGTAATGGAAACCAGTTGTGAAAGCCAGAGTCAATTTGGGGTTTTTATTAATATTGTAATGGAACTGTATCTGACTGCCAGTCTCTGCAGCCAAAGAATGCTTCTCTGTTAAAGGGGCATTAATATAATTTTAATATTGAAAACATCTGTGTGTATGTATTATTTTGGTTTATTGTCTCTGAATTATTTCATGCAGATGATAAACAGTTTGTTAGTTTTATATCATGCTCAAAGCTGCTGTGTTTCGGTTTCCAGTGCAGCAGTGGAATGTGTAAATAAATACACTAATTTCCATTGAAATTCTTGTGAAACACCTGTGGACCATTGGACAACTGCACTGTTCATAGAGCTAACTTTTCTGAAACCCAGCCCTGAAAATGCTGTGCATTCTTTCAAAAAAGCTTGTTATCTGACTCATGGTGTCCATTTCTTGGAGTAGACAAGTAAGGATTTGATTAGATGAATCAAAAATTATAGCATATCTGGCTTAAAAACCCACTTGTTTATCTGTGCTTCTTTTCAAAAAAACTTTTCCCTAAAAATGTCACTAATAGAAATAAAGCATAAGGGACTCAGAAATTCTATGAGATGAGCTATTTCTAAAGTTGTTTAATAGTTTGTAGCAACTGTAAGTGAAACTTATCTATGTGTTGTAATTTTAATACTCTTTGAACTGTAAGATATGAACATGATGTTCATTGGGCAGTTTGCTATTTGTGATTAAAAGTTCTGAATACTGGGATATTATGTTACCTATCTTTATAGGAAAATGAACTTTATCACTGCTTTATGAATTGGTGTTTGGTTGTTATTAAGAGGCAAAGAGCACAGCAATCTCCTTGCTACTGTTGTTTTGTATTCAGAATATAGTACTTGTTGACACAAGATAGGGGGGAAGAGGGAGGGAGGAGCAGGAGGGAGGTAATTTATTTGACATTGTCATTAGTGTTTTTTCTTACATGCCTCCAGAGAATTCTATCAGCTAAGTCTGCATGCTCTTTAAAAATGAAAGTTACTTTAACGTTCCTAAACTATTTAACAGTAAGTGAAAACAACATCATAAATATGTTTGGTAGGATATTATTGCACCTCTTAGGTACTTGGTTTCTACTTGTCGTCATGACATTCTGAAAAATCTATAAGCAGTATCAAGAAAATACGAATAATTTGGATTGGAAGAAACAATGGACAGGCAGATCCCTGAACTGTACTTAGTATAACCTCAGTGTTGCTGGTGAGTGGGATTGCCCAGAACTGAGGTTTTTATCCACATTTTCTTCTTCAACCTAATGTTTTTAATGTGTATATATCTTTATTTATATAAAAGATACTGAATTTAATTGATGCTTATTATCTGAGTTGGCAGCTTGCCTTCTGTTGGTATTTTTAATTTAGGAGAATGTTCCTCTGTTTTACTCTTTGGGCTTACTATACAGTGTGTGGAAATGAATAGCTCTTTCACCTGCACACTTAGATGCAACATCCCAGTTGGACTGAGATTTCATTGTTTGAACCTGATGTAGGTGAACAGAAAAACTGGATGTAAAGTTTTAGTCTGTTACAGCTCACCTCCTGTTTGTTTTTTTTGTTCAGGAGTACCCTGTCTTTGATCCATTACTGTTAATGTGTCTTCCAAGGGGAACTTTGTTAAAAGTCATACTCAGATACTATCTTTGACCTAACAATGAGGATAGATTGTAACTATTTCACAACAAGGTTAATGTGTTCATCCTGTGTCTCTCAAATGCTTTCCATGCTGATGATATCAATGGTATTTATTATTTGCATATAGTTTTGAATATATTTTCTCTATCTTCTCTGCAATCTTAATGTTTACTGAGTACATTGGTCTATAAGGTTTGGACACTTTGCAAATTTAAATTTCATTTTTCACAATCGGAATTTTTGTTGGCTCCTTCAGCTTTCTAGAACATTGTTACAGGTTTGTTTGACACCTTCTATCACTTGATATGACTAAGAATCCTCTTAACCAATTAATTGGAATATTGTAAGAGAAAATCCACTGTTCAGTTATGACAGTAGCAATCAATTATGTATCAGTTTTAATGAGAGAATTAAATAATGTTATTTTCAGGTTTTGTCATATTGTCCAATTTCAATCTAACTGCTTGCTTTTGGTTTCTCGATAACACAACTGAAAACATTCAGGCCTGGCATCTTATAATCAAGTATATTATTGCTAAAACTACTAGGATGGCTGCAAAAGTAGAAGTATTAATTCAATTTCTGTTGTTGCACTTCACAGATGAACTGGAAATGATATTCCAGTCAGGAGTATTTTTACTGTCTGTCTATTTTAGTGGTGGAGCTGCATGTATAGCTGTAGTTCATTGTGTCCTTGAAATATTTTCATAAACAGCTGGTAAAGCAATTAAGTCTTTGGGTAAAAAATACTGCATAAACATCTATAGCTCTTAATAATTACCAAGTACACCTTAGTACTCTTAAGGTGTGTCTGGGTGGCTGAGTGTAAGTAATTTATTACTGCATTGTTTGCAGGTTAGATTTTGCAAGTTTGTAAATTTTGTTATAATTTCTTATTCAGAATATTACCAAATTACTTTGCTAGCTCTTTATGTTTTGTAATGACCTCCTTCTCCCTGCAATATTCTAGACAGAATGGTTTATAATAGCAAATAGACAAATTTAGAGACAAGCTGATTCTCAATTCAGGGTAGTTTCTTTACTGTTTAGTGTCATCTGTACCTGTTTGATCAGGTCATCTTAGGAGATGGGGACTGGTTAATAAAACTGGATTGATGTAAATGTATCATAAGAGATATGTCCATCTCTCTGGTTGGACAATGCTTCCAGAAGTGTTCATCTATTGCATCAACCATGATGGGTATCACGCACACTGTCATTGTCCCAGTGTCCCAGTGCCCAGCAGTCAGTGTGTTTCAAGGAGACTTGTCACAGACACTTCTGTGTCCTAGATGGCTTGTGTTTTCTAGTCTGTAGCTTTCGGACTCTTTGGCATCTCTTCAGGACAACACCTTTTTACTTGGTGCTCTTCTACCCTGCTGCTGTCTGTGGAGGTTTGACCCTGAATAAATGCCTGATGTCCAGCAAAACTCCTTCAAGGCCTTTCCCCCCCCCTTTTCACCTTCCAGAGGGAAGGGAAAAAAAAACCAGCTCAGAATTTATGGCTAAAGATAACTGAAAGAGGAGCTTTGATTAATACCACGGGCAAAGCAGAACTTAGAATAATGCTTAAATTTATTACT
>JAWWEE010000074.1:127510612-127641233 GCA_035221455.1 Xenops minutus | reverse complement strand
GCGGCGGGGGGGGGGGAGGCCGAGGGGCGATGCTGGAGGAGAGGATGCTGAGGGGCGATGCTGGAGGGGAGGATGCCGCGGGGTGATGCTGGAGGGGAGGATGCCGAGGGGCGATGCTGGGGGGAGGATGCCGAGGGGTGATGCCGGGGGAGGATGCCGAGGGGTGATGCCGGGGGAGGATGCCGGGGCGCGGTGGTGCCGCTGCCGGCGGGGAGCGCAGCGGGCTCTTTAAGGAGCCCGGCCGGCGGTGGCGGGGGCTGCTGCCAAGTGCGGGAGAAGGAAGCCGAGCTTTGCGGCTCGGCCCGAGCGCGGCCCGGCGGAGCTGCCGCCCCGCGGTGGCGGACAGCAGGACCGGCTCTATGCAAATGGCGCCGCGGGCTCTGCCCGCACCCGCACCCGCACCCGCACCCGCCCCGCACCGCCCCGCCGCGCCCCGCACCGCGCACAAAGCAGTTGTTGCGTTTTGGGGGGACGTCGGTACACGTAAAATCATCCCCAGCACGGTTTCACTTTGAGATACGTGCGAGGGAGCTGAGGAGATGTGTCAGAGCTTGTTACTCAAGCTAAATTAGGTAATTTTTAGCTGGGTAACATGCTAATCTTTAAACCTTTATGTTTCTAAATCCTGCGTATGTCTGGTCTCTTCATACAAAAGTGTATTTTGCTTGTTTCTTCTCGCCTTCTTCAGTCTGAAGCCTTATGTAGGTCAGGCTTGGCTTAAGCAGATTTCCTGAACCTGCGTCAGCTTAAGCTGAAGGAATTTTAATAAACCCTCCCTTGTAGGCGTGGGCCTAAATGAGACTAGCCTAGTTAAGCCTGATCTTTTTCTGTTTGTGAAAAAGAGCTGAGCAGAGCTAGGGACTGCATGGTGGCTCCAGGAACGGCTTCCTTAATTCAAAGATAACAATGGTGGGGAAGGCCAGATCTTCTAATTTTACTTTATCTGAAAAGCTCGATTTGCTAAAACTCGTGAAGCCGTACGTTAAAATTCTCGAGGAACATACCAATAAGCATTCTGTAATAGTGGAAAAAAACAAATGCTGGGATATCATAGCTGATAACTACAATGCCATCGGAGTAGATCGCCCTCCTCGTACTGCACAGGGCCTGCGCACGCTGTACAAGAGGCTCAAAGAATATGCCAAACAGGAGCTATTGCAGCAAAAGGAGACTCACTCAGATTGTAAAAGCAGCATTTCCGAGCCAACCAAGAAAGTTGTGGAGATGATTCCACAGATTTCCAATGTGTGTTTAAGAGACAGGAGCGGTGTTCAAAGGTGAGACAATTCTTTTTATTTTGTTACTGAATGGAAATTATGGCGCCTCCTATCTACTCTGTAACGCTTTTGCTTGTGCTCAGGCTCCTGAAGGAAATGTTTATCAGAGGAAATTCCCAAATGGGGAACAATGACAAAAATAATACTGCTTTTGTTTTGTAGGAAGCTGTATGGTGACTTAGCACTGCATTCTTTTTTCTTTTCTTTTTTTTTTTTCCAGCAATTTTTCAAAGCTTGTTTCAGAGTCTTTGTCATACTCTGGAAAGTGAGGGTTAAGAGAGAATCAAAGGGAAATAGTAGCTCCAACCTCTACCCCTCCCCTACCTTTTAATAGGCAGATTATTCAAACACTGGCAAAGGGAAGGCTATTCTCCTCCATTTAAGGTAATACTGCAGTCATTTTGCAACATATGGAACTATTACCAGGTTATATAGGATATTTAATAAAGTTAGTTCACAGAGCTAAGAAACCTCACTCATGCATCTTTTTTCTTCCATTTACTCTGGTGCTTGCATGTTATGTTTTAGCTGATCCTGACTCTTAAAAAAAAATAGACTTCACACTGCAGTGCCTTTGTGAGTGCAAATGTTTTTTTAAATTATACTTTTCTTGCATTGACGGTGGTTCCCTGAAGCTGGAGCAAAGCTAATTGCAGTCTAAACTCCAAGCAGTTCTGTGTTGTACATGAGGTACTTTAAATACAGAGAGAAACTGAGAGGTACAGCACTAGAAGTTTTCTTTTCTTTTTTTTTTTTTTGGTAGGATTTCTTTTTTTTTAACTGCTCAGTAAAGTGAGACACACTGTCTAGATTTGAGCCAGACATAATACAGGCAGGCAGCGTTCAGGCTTTCTCCCACAGCTGGCTAATGCCCCTCATATCTGACTTGCAACACTCTGCTGGTTCTGTATTGGTCCTTGAGGGATCAAAAAATGCCTGGGTCAGGTTTTGGTTCCTCCAGATACAAAAACTAAGCTGGGGGCAGGGGGGGGCCCGGGGTGGGGAGTCAAATAACTCCCCAGCAACCTTGAGAAAGCTCTGATTTTTCTTATTTTCCCAAGCAGATTAATGGGAAGCAAACTTTCCGTATTTTAAGCAGATATATTGACAGTGGGTGCAGCAGCGTAACACTCTAAGAAAAGCTGGCATGCGCACACTTGCTGAATTGGACTCATGGTGCCACTGGTTGAACTGAATGGTAACAATTGTCTAAATCCCAACATGCCAGATGCTCTAAAAATATGCTGTTGTGGGTCCTTTGCGTAAAGAAGTCTAAAGCAACTGGGCTGTGCTGCTGCTCCTGGTGAATGCCCCTGGAGGAACCATTCCAAAGAATTCTCTGGAACAAAACGAGGCTTTTAATTGCACTAATAAAGGTTGCAGTGTCTTGACTACCAACTTTTCTAAGGAGGGGAAAGAAAAAATAGTGTGAGAACTTTGGTTTGTAGATCGGCTTATAAAAAGCACTGACGCTTTTAGTGAATGATTAAGAGCTAATGATCTCCATAGTTTGTCTCTTATAATTTAAACAGTTTTTACAGTCCTTTATGGGTCTGGGAACATTGATTTGATTACTGCTTACCCAAAATGGTTCATTTTAGGAACAACCACTAGACTATGTGCTGAAGAAAAAGAATATAATTTAAAAGATTATTTTTTTTCCTGCCCAAATACATCATTATTTGATAGTTCCAATTTTAACTCTGACTTGCATTTTACCCTAGTTTTATAAACCCTGTATTGAGTTTTAACTCACCAGGATGTGGTTTAGGTTTTGTAGAAGGGAAATACAACTTAAAATGAATCCAAATTCTTAATCGCACCTTTAAGCAATTTCTAGCTCACTGTGATTAAACAAAACCTGGTGAATCATGGGTGCCTGCAGGGTTATAAACACCGTGCCCCAATTGTGGTAACTGTTGTTTGTCTTTCTTTCAGTCAAGTTGTCAGAAACAACATTAGTAACCACCATACGGGCAGCTCTTTTGTTTCTCAATTCCTTCTTTCTCTCTTTGCTGTCTAATTGTTTTCCTTTTAAGAGGCTGACTAAGGGGGAAAAAAAAAGCGCCTCGTCAGAGTTACCTGAAGATTTGGTAGTTTTCTAGCTCTGTGTGGATTGCACTTTAAAAGATGGGGTTTTTTCACTGTTTGGAGGCTCTAGTCTATGTTAGACTAAATCTTACCTTTCTTACTTCTATTTAACCTCGCTCACTTTCTCTTTCTGCTCTCTCTCCGTTTCCTTTTGTCAGAATGACCTGCTTCTCCTGCTGGTTGTTTCCTATTTTCTCAGGCTAGAAGCTGGCCAGGAGCCAGCAAATAAGAATGAGGGAAGCTGTATTAGAAGCTGTGGTTATGAAGAGGGAGGAAACCCGGAATTACAGTTAGCACTGGGGAAAACAAGTGAAAATTTGTGTTCAGGATAAAGCTTCCGATGCTCAATGAGAGGAGTAAAGGGAATGTGAGAAAGAAGTGTATAGGAAAAGGTGAAGCTTTGTGGCATGAGGAAGAGGCAGTAAGGTGATATAATTGATACTCCATAGACAGCTCAGGTAACACTCAACGGAATTAAGATTATCTTGATGTTTTCTTTGGAGGATTAATGAAAAGTCAGTTTTCAATGCCTGCTTCAGATGAACAGTTTTGGTTTTTTTTTAAAGAATCTTTGGTTAAAATAGTTTGTGTGGTTGACAGGCTTAATTTTTTGAAAATACATTGCTTTGGCCCTGACAAACATTTTTACAACCGATCATTGAGAAGTATTCATGCTTTTATTCTACAAAATGTATTTTCATGTCATGAATGACAGGCTAGTCAGGGTCCTTTGGGAATTGCAACCATGACTGCTTATTTATTTTAAACAAAAAGTTTTGAAGACCATGGGGCATCCCAGAGTTATGATCATGCCACCTTTTTATTAAGGAGTTAGTGCATTTACATGAGAATAGGAAATACAAATTGCATTTCTGCTTGGGTTCTGGGTATTTGAACACACATCTATTACTAACCAGGACAGTGTCTTAATAATCAGATAGTGTGTAGGTTGTAGGGCTTTCAAGACATTTAAAAAAGTGTAAAAACCCTCATCTTTCAGCCCCCAGTTTAATAGAGGGCAACTTGGGTCCTCGCGTTGGGGAACATCCGTGAATGTTCTATTATTTATGAATCCACTCACTGCCTTTAACTGCAAGTGGCACCCTAGTTTTCAGAGGGTTGGGAAGTGTCTCAAATCTGAAACCACCAGTTGTAGACCCTATTTTAGACAGCCATGGCCATGAGGATGCATTGCCTTCACTGTCAATACCAAGTTAATATATTCCCGTTCCCATGTTACACTATACGGCCTTCCCAGTCATGCTGCAAGTATTTATTCTTTACAGATCTGTACTGTGATAGATCAAGAAGCTGATCTGGCTTAAAAAAGCATTACTTGAATAGAGGAGTGATGTGCAGAAGTGTAGGGTTTCAAACAAAACTGGTGGTAGAGTAGTGTCAGGAAAAGCTTGAGCCATTATTATCATCAAAGCCAATGCAATGTCACATCATGATCTGAGATGCTGCTGACTCAGGGGTTTACACAAAGACAGATGAGTCAAGTGGGTGTTGTTCTTTTAAAAGGAAATACACAGAACTATAGGCTATTCTTAATAGAAACACTTCTGTGTCTTCTCTTGAAACTTCAGAAAAATATCAAGATTGCCCCTTCAAAGAGAAGGAGCAGGAACTACCTTGATTCCCAAATCTACTGGCAAGGTTATCATTTGGACTCTGGTTTCTTCTCCCAAAGCTCTTTGTGTAATTTTATTTAGTGATTATTGTACATTTAAAAAACTCTGTATAGTTGAGTGCATGAATCAGAAAGAGGAAGCACATTAGAATAGGAAGATTAGTAAATTTGGGAGATAGAAATGTTTCTCTCCACTCAATCTAAATTATCTCCTTGTAAAATCACATTATATAAACTCTTTCCTCTGTTACTTTCATGACTTGCTGCCCTTTTTTTTTTAATATTTTCATTTGTCACTAATAGCCCTCCTTGCTTCTCCAGTGCCAGAAGCGCCTCCCAGGCGAGTTCTCTGTGGGCTGTACTGCCTTTATAGCAATAGGATCTGAGTGACACATGGCTGTGCCTGTGTGGTGAAAAGAAAGAGGGGTACAGGTAGTGTTCGGATACTGAAGTAGGGTCCCAGGCATAGATAACAGAGCAGTACTCAAATGAACCTTTGGTTACTTACAGCTATGCCTTTTCAAATAGTTTTTAATGGGTTATTTAAATATGATTTTGTGTGTTCTAGTGCTGGTATCGATAAAGAAACAATTGCTGGTACCAGTTCACCACAGGCAATGCTGGATCACCATCCTTCGACAGTCATGATGGACTTGCAGTCGGAAGAGGATGTCAAACCTCCTCCATCTTTGATTATAGACTCACAGCAAAATGAGAACTTAGAACAAGAGGAAGAACACCAGCTGGTACATATTATGGAAAGGTCTCCTTCAACATCAGTATCTTCAGTTGATATGAGAGTGATGATGTCTCCATCCCCTGTACCAAGAAGAGATGAATTTTTCAGGCTTGAGGTTGGAGAACGCTTTAGACCAATATGTGGTTATGACCCACAGATGTTACAAATGTTGAAAGAAGAGCATCAAATAATATTAGAAAATCAAAGAAAAATCGGTCTTTACGTCCAAGAAAAAAGGGATGGTTTGAAAAGAAAGCAACAACTGGAAGAAGAACTGTTGCGAACAAAAATCAAAGTAGAGAAGCTGAAGGCAATACGACTACGCCGTGATCTGCCAGAATACAGCAATATTTAAATATTTTATTATGTCTGTCATATTCTTTGAAATACTTAATAATAAATGCAAAATTGTTCCTTATGTTAATATGGATGGATCAAAATCTGGGCTTAAGACATGAAAGCATATTCTCCATGTTGTTATGTACCTTAGAAAAATACCTCATATGCATTTGAATACACCAACTCTTTTGGTCTAAAGTGTAGTCAAATCCTGTACATTTACGTGTTTAGATTGATAAAAACCCAAATTTCTAAAATATTTCCACTTACCTCTATTAGAGTTGTTATGAGCTAATGAAATTTAGCTCAGCTCTTGTTAAAAATTTTGTTCATATGCATTATTTTTTCAGATAATCACCTTTACTATCTTAATGAACTTACAGGTTAATAAATACATGTAAGAAGGAGAAATAAGAGGTTATGCTAAAAAGGTTTTATTCTTTTCAAGTTGTTAAATCTTATGACAGTAGTGAGATTTTGCTGATATATCAGCTTGGAAAACAAAATTACTGGATTGTTATATTTTTTTAATGTTCGGTAGACAGTTGAATAAATGTACATCTTTTTAAAAGTTAATACTTTTTAACTGTTTCCAGTGGAGGAGTGTTTCCATAGGATGTTACCAAAAGAGAGACAATGAATGCAACACTTGGTTTTTAAAACTGCATGCATGTGTAATTTGTGTGTACAGTTATCATGATCGTATATTCAGTTATAATAGTAATTATACTGGTGATCAACCACATAAATGTCTAATTTCCTCATTTGCATGCATAATTACTACAGTGCATGTGCAACCGAGACAGTTGCAGGTGCCTTTGCTCAATATCACAGGACTATAAGCTACTGAAATGAAATTGTTTCTGTATGTAAGTAACATGTGACTTGACTTGAAATCAACAGAAGATTCTGTGTTATTCTGGGTACCTTTTATAGACTCTATTGTTCTGATATTTCGATTAGTTTCAAATAAAAAGCCCCAAATGAAAACAAAATTGATTCTTCTGTCTGTTCTAGTAGCAGCTGTTTCCTCTGTAGTTATGATCAACGCTCATAACAGGAAGAAAAATACCTGGAAAAGATTGGTCCCAGATGATTAATTTCTTCATAATTCTGAGTCTCCTGCCTGTTATGAATGGATCTACAACTGCCTTAGACCTCTGGCTCCTTATTCCCTGTAATAATATTTTCCCCTTCCTCTGATCTTTAATGCAAGAAAAGGAAATGAAGCACAGAATCAAGGAAAAAGAGAGAACAAAGGAGATGTAATTCCTCCTGTGTCTCTCATCTCAGAGGGCCCCAACAACAGAATGAACAAAAGCAATAGGAAGGAGACTATTTCTTCCTTGCTTCCATCACCACTGTTCTCCCAGATTTCCTTCTGTCTCCATTCCCATGAAATCTCAGCTTGCCAGCACGAGGCAGTGGTCTGCATCAGCGGACTCTGAATGAGGTAAGCCTCACACCTCCTTGCTGGTCTGCTGAGTGAACCAGGTTACCTCCCTAGCCACAGGGATAGGTGCTTATTGAAAACTCTGAAGACTGGAAGCATTTAAATTTAATTGAGGGGCTAGCGGAGCTTAAAAAATTGTAGTTAGGTTTTGTGATAGTAGAGAAGAGAATGGATCTTAACCATCAGTGTTCAGGATAACTTTAACAGCTTGCAGGTAGGAAAAGTTGAGGAAGCAAGTCTTTTGTTTACAAGCTGAGGAAAAACACAGAACAGTGAAAGCAGATGTTGGCAATATGGAGTTCCCCAGTACTTTTTCAGTTGTTTCCTAGAGAAGAGAGCACTGTGAGTGTTTGGGGAACTTTTGCGTGCACTGAAAATTATGGTGCCTGGATAAGTGGCCTTTGTTTCTGTACAGTCCTTGGCTTTCTGCTGTATTTTTTAGGTCAAAGACATCGATCTGTTTTTGTGTAGCTGGAAACACTTCAATGAAATATTCACTTCCCTGAGTTCACAAGAATCAAAATGCTGGCTTTAATAAATAAGGATTTTATTTGTTCTGTTTCTCAGAAATGGGAAACAGCACTAAGTTATCTGCCCTCATCTTGTAATTTGGAAATGTCTGATCTTATGTTTTTAGTTGAAAATCAGAATTCTGGTTTCCAGTGGTAAGGAATTAATTTCCATTTCTTTTTCCGTTCCTACATATTATGCAAATGAAGAAGTTTTTAATAGTTCAGAAAATAATTCCCATACTGCTCATTGTCTTTCAGTGGTCTTGAATTATAGCTACTCTCATGCTGACCACTAAAATGCTCTAGAGATTTTAGAATATTTTCTGTTGATGCTAGATGAAGAGGTGACCTCCAGGGTTTCTATTGGCATGGTATTTTTATTTCGAGGACTAGAACCAGAGGAATTTCCAGTCTTGGAAAGCTTGCAGTCTTTTCTGAACTGGCAGGCAAAGTAGTTGCAAAAATAGGACTCTGGGTAGAGCAAAGGCTCCCTTGTGTTCTTGATGTTGGAAGGGGAAGAATGCAAATGAGTAAAGAAATAGAACACACCAGCCTGGTCAGAACTGTCCTCTTGTAGTCAGTGTTCTTCCACGTTTGGTTGTTCTGACTTTGTCTCATTTGTTAGTGGAAGGCCTTTCATTCTTATCTGCACACAGCAGCTCTAGTGCAGAGATCTCATGCTTCTTGTTTGCTTTGTTCTCGGCTTTGTTTCTTTTGGGTTTTGGGGAGCTTGGGGAAGGAGGGGGACATCTGCTGAGTCCCTCTGGAGCTTACTCATTTCTTTACTAGTGAGGTGAAGTTTATTTCTTTTCACTACAGGAATGTTTTCTCTTTCAGTGACATTATATTGTTCTCTCAGTTCACTGTTATGCTGACTATATATTATACTCTCTATGCTGGTGGATCTGCATTTCTTTCTCACTCCACATCTGCTTTATAGTATCAGGTTATCTGTCTGAGTCAGACTTCTCACTTCTGTATGCCTGTTCCTGATTTTTTTCCATGTATTCCTAATGCCAGGTACATGCACCACAGTTGTGGCTTGTCTTTTTGGACTATGAAGTGCTATGAATTTTTACTGTTCCAGCAAATGATACTGCATTAGTGTGTGTGAAAGGGATGGTAGGAAGCCCTTCCTTTGTTCATGCTCATTCTTATCCTCTTACTCGTTCACTACATCTGGCAGTGCCGTTCCCTGTCTGCATGTTGATAACTTGCATAGTAGAAGCAAAGTAATTTTAGGCAAGGACAATTTTCTACCATATGTTCATGTCCTTCTACTAATATAACTGAAATAAACAGGCTCTAGGAGTAATTTAATTCCCAACATCTAGCGGATTTACATTTAGGATTCAAATAAAAAACTGTAAGTTTGATAACTTTGTGGTAATTGTGATAACATCGTGTAATTTCATCTGTCTTAGTAACTGTCTGATGATTAGTCTATAATTTCATCAGCTGCTCTCTAATTATCTGGCTTTTTTTGTCCCTCCCTACTTTGCCCTGTAACCTTTTGACTCTCGTGGAATCATCTCAGTGGATGTGCTTGCCTTAGATCAGAATTCTTACCAGGTAAAACTGGTAAGAGTACTCCAAGACCAGGAGAGATTACTGATAGCTAATCTTGCTTGTCATACCCCTGTTTTCTAACATCTTTCACCTCACTAGCTTAAATTGCTTTCATTTATATTTCTACACATTTTCTGCCTTGTGATTTTTTACCCCATACAGTGAAAATGCATAGACTAAAGCTTGTAGACTGTCTTTGGGCAGACTTGTGCCCACTGGATTTCCAATAGGCAAAGCCATTAAGTTGCTTTTAATTAAATGAGAGTTGTTTCTGTGTGGGGTGAACCAATGAGGAATTGTGATACCCAGGCTGTCTGGCTAAGCTATCTTTTAAAATTTCCTCTATCTTATTTTAAACTGCTTTAGGATGGTTCCATGTGAGTTTTAACTTTGGTAAAATAATAAAAAAGTTACTCAAGAAGATGATAGAGTGTTATTTTCCTAAGATGTGGATTGCTTTGCCATTTTTCACATGAAAATAAAAAGACTTTAAAAAGAATGTTTTTAAGCATTAAAATGTATTAAATGTAACTTATCAGTATGTATTCCTAACAAGTCATGGCGTTATTCTGTTTTAAATAGCCAGGTCTTACATAATTTAAGAAATCTCTCTACATATTAGATTAAAAAAAAAAAAAAGTATTGTTTAAGGTAGTTAAAATAATGTCTGTTACCTGGCTGTGTACCATATAACTAAATTTCAGTCATTCTGTGACCTATGTTTCTGTGTTTTACCTCTGATGAAAATGAAAGTTCTTTGCCTTGGTGTTGACCAAGTTGCCTGTGTGTAGTGATGGTTGGGGCATCCAGTTTGCCTCGGCAATTTTTTCTCCATAATAAAGATACAATTTCCTGAAGTTCTATTGAATACTAGCTAGCAAAATGTGAATTCTTCTTTGTAAAACCTACAGTCATTCAGTGGTAAAATAGCTGTAAACCTCAGTTCCAATCTATGTGTGTAGGGAGGTGGTTGAGGGTTGGAGAATCCAAGGAAAGCTGTCATCTTTAGGCATCAGCATTCTCTCCTGCCACTGCCTTGCTTCCATTATTTCCTCGCCATTTCCTTTTGGGTCTTGATTTTCATCTATAGGTAAGGTTAATTGCAATAATTAGCATAATTTAGCATACATATAGTGAAAAAATAATTCCACTGGATTACATTACCCTTCTAAACTCAGTTGATGTCAGGACTCAGTTTGGTTAAGGCTCAGTTATTTTCACAGAACTATAAAATATTCTGAGTTGGAAGGGACTCACAAGGATGATCAAGTCCAACTGTTAAGTGAATATAGGGATCAACCTCACAATTAGTGTTATTAGCACCATGCTCTAACCAACTTAGCTAATCTCAGGGGGTTTTTTGTTTGCAGTATTCTGTGTGTCACCATTTGCTTACTTTGTATGTTGTTGTAAGATCCTTGTCTGTATTGCTAATGCTTTCTCAAAATATATCAGTTTGCAAAGTTTGGAACTTTATGCATGCTTGAAATAAGTAAATCAGTTTATAAATTACTGATTTTTAATTTTTTTGTTTAAGTTTTAATTTAACAGTGAAGCAATAGGAAAAATGTTTATCTAGTTTGAGGATGGGGACAAGGGATTTTGGACTGCCTGTGGCTAGTTATTACAACATTATTTGTGTCCTGCATTGTGTCAGGTAGAAACTTGCATAGTGTCAAGTTGTATTTGTTATTAATCACTGAAGATGTCATGTGAAAGAAAGTAATTTATAACTCAGCAGCAATTTGCAGGTAAATTTTATGTAGCCCACTTGTCAATACTCTTAAGAATATCATTCTGTGAAGTCAAAGAGTTTATGTGTGGCATGTACCAGAAATATGAAATTAAAATCGGTGTGTATACATTACCATTGCTATTGAAACATTCTTTCTTGTCATATGGCATTTACTTAGGGCTGCATTTTCAGGCTGCCCCCCAAAAAATTGACTTGTAAATTCTGCAGGTTTCACCCAGGCAATGTTTGCATCATTATACATTGTAAGGAAGCTTTAGCAGTGTTGTGATGGACTTCTAGATGACATCAACTATCAGTTTGGCCAAACTACTTTATGCTGTGTTGCTTCCTCTTGGGCTATAAATGTGTGTTCTTGTATGCATTTGTTTATGCTTGTCTATGTCTCAGCTGTAACAGATTACCTGGAGAATACTCTGTTTAGGATATACTGAGTTTTGATCATTTTTCCTTTGTGGTGTTCCAGTTTCCATGTGCTTTTGAAAAAGTAGACAAAACATGGCATCAAGCGGATTTTTGGCCATTCCTATAAAACCCTCACTCAAGTTTGTCTAATTTGTAAGTCGTTGGCAAACACAGAATTTGGTCATTTTCAGTGCAAGTTTGTAACACTTTGGATGAAGTTCATAGTAACTGAATTCTTAGGGAGAAGCTGACCATGCTGAGCACATTGCACTGTTGAGTGCGGATCAGGGATTTCTCAGCTGTGAATGCCTTGAATGAAAGCAAGAAAATGTGTCCCTCATTTTGCCACTAACAGGACAGACTCAGTGAGGGAGCCACTTTATTTAGATTCAGAGAGAATGACAGCAAGGATCCCAAGCACAGCTGTCCTTCTGTTGGGGCAGTAAGTCTTTTGGAGCTGTTGAACTGTCCAGCTGGATAGGTAATGGCCCAGCTCTTTTGCGAAAAAATCCCAGCGATAGTCTGAAAAATACTGTGTGTAGCTCTGGGATTCAGAGTTCTACGTAGTATATGTGCAGAAAAGGAGTGAATTAAGCTCATTTAGGGAATTTAGCCATTGCTGCTTGTTATAATTATTTCTGCTAGATAAAATCTATTCCTTTCAGAATAATTTTTGTTATATAACTATATATGCCAATTTGCTATAGTTGAGTTTTGAAAACACGATTCCTAAGTGAACTTCTGAGATAGTGCTAAAGATGTTTTTCAGCAGTCCAGAAGTTAAATATATTTTCAGAGTTTTGGATACTTTAACTCTGAAGATCTAGTGGGCATCTATAAAGATTGTTTCAGGATTAAATATAGCAGAGATGGATTTAATCTTTTTCTAAATCTCATCCTTCTCTGATGAGCATACTCATGTACATATGTTTGTAGGCACATACATACCCAACAAGATACACATACGGTGAGTTGATAAGGAGCTGCACATGCTGCAGTGGCTTTACAGCGGCATCAAGGGTCAAAGAAATCCCTTGGGAATAGCAAGTAGAGCCAGTCTGCTGATGGAAAGCTGCCATATCTCTGTGTCTTCTAGCGTTTCCTTTTATAAGTGGTCAGCTCAGGACCAAAAATAGGCAGGGTTGACACAAAGTAGGCTCTGTTAAAGGCATCATGAATTTAAGGGTCCCTGTATGGAATTATCTTATTAATTTGCATTGGAATTTCTATGCAATTTAAGTTGTATTCGATTTTCTTACATCCAGAGGCAGCACAGTAAGCATTGCTTACTTCCACAAAGATGAATTTCTTCTCTTCCCTCCTCCCTCACCTTCCCTGTTCCAGTTTTGCTTTCCTAGTAAGAATTACAACTAGAGATCTAGGTTTTTGTGTTTGGATCATAAATATTACTTTTCTTCTTGGACTACTGAATGGATTACACTTATGTAAATCAAAGTTATGTAACTTGATTTGGAAAGATTACTCTTTCCAAATATTTCGTCAGCCACTCTGCAAGCAATCATTGCTGCATAACACATGAAACTTCTAAAAAATATGACTCATCCCATGTGTGCCTCTTCCCAGGGTAATGTCATAAATTTTAAACAGTCCTGTTTAAATAATTTAGGATAGGAATATATTGTGTTTCATGCTTGTGACAGTGGGTGCAAATTTTATTGATTATTTGTATTTTAAGGACTCTTTCCTATAATCCAGGAACATCAAAGATGGCCATTAATAAACACAAACAATACATTACAAGTGTTTTTCCTTCCAGTATGTGCTAAAACAGATGTTAATACGAAGGATACATAATCTTAATAAATCCCTTTCTGCCTGCTTGCTTTTTGTTACAGATCTAAAAGTCTTTGAATTTAGGAACAGAGATTTTGTACAGTACAGAAATAGTTTTTTATTTTTATAAAAAATAGTAGAAGTAATAGCAAATGCTTAAGAGAACACCAAACCATGTATTTTCAAAGTGCCACATGTGGTTTCAGCCAAGTATCTTCCATTAACATTTAAATACAAAAAGATGCACACTTACATCTCTGCAAGCTCCGTCAAAATGACTGCTTTTTGAGCAGGTTACAATTAGCCTGTGATTGTGGAATAGTTGATTAACTATTTCTAAGTAATTTGCTTTCTTTGGTAATTTAAATATTTGGAATTTTTTCATATCCCATTTAGACTATAATTTATTGCAACAACATTCAATATTTACAGAACCCAAGAATAAATTTTGCTTTCGGATATCGCTTTTGCATTCATTTTTTGAAGTAAAAAACCCTTTACTTCACAAATGGATCAAAACAAATTTCAGTGTGGATGGCAACATTAAAAAGTACAGTAAACAGTCAATTTGGATGGCATTTGACTGGTTCCAGTGTTTTACCAAGCTGATCTGGCTCACTGCACCAAATGATGCCTGCAGCCTTTCAGAATTCTCAGTGATGCTGCTTTTTCCTTTGATAATAGGACTTGTACATCTATTTCTGTGCACTTGACAGAAGCTTTCAGCTTAGTTCATTAAATTTTTACAGTGAAAGCTGGAGTCAGTTGAATTTTTAGACAGTTGAGAGGTTTAGGAAGAATAGTTTTCTACCATGGAGCTATAATTTTGAAAGTATGTGCTCTCCAGCCTCCCTCCTCTACAGCTGATACCTTTAAGAGGTAAACGTTTCATTAAATGGTGATGAGAGGATTGTTTCTACTTGTTCAAATTAAGGACATCTGCCATCCCTGTTAGTGTATATAGAAGGTTCCTATTTGAAAATAAAAATAAGGTTACAAACTCAGATACCAAAAAAACTTGCCAATAGCACAATCTGAACCCAGCCTTCACATTGTGTTGGGTATAATCATTAAGTACATGATTAAGGATTGTGTTTCTCTAGGCTTCCATGCCAGTTTCAGTTCACAGAATGGACTGTGTGCACTCAGTGAGTAACTAGTCAGTATTTTCTTTCTGCCTCTTTGTTCAATTATAGACCTCCCTCTTCTTCTCAGAACACTATTCGAACTATTTTGAATTAATTAGCTAATTTTTTTCCTCTGGTGCTCATCCTGATACTATCTGAGTGCCTCCCAGATGTAATTATGTTTCACAACAATCCTTGTGAGATAAGAAATTGGTATAATCTCCACTTTCTAGGAGGTAAAGCAAGAGTTGAGGCACAGAGAGAATAAAACTAAAAAGCCCCATTTTTATGGAAGGTGTGGACTGAACCACTGAGCACTGCATTGTGTGGACAGAACCAATGAGCACTGCATTGTCTCAGTGCTTTACTATACCATACAATTAATCTTTCCCAACCACAACTTCCAGTTACACCCTTGAGTGTTCACTATTGATACAAATGAGACTGAATCACAAGTCAGGCGCTCAGACAAATATTTATTGCTGAAAGCTGGGGTTAAATGACTTCCTTTACACCGCAGAAGAACTCTACAAGACATGCAAGCAAAGTCCAGTTCTCTAAGGCATTATTCAGCTTATCTAACCGAAAGACTGTACTATGAGTCCTTGCAGTCTCAGCCTCCTTCATCCCACACCTTTTGCAGTTTACAGCAAAGCTGTTCAGGGATGGCACAGGCAGCAGCAGTGTTTTTTTCCTACCACATTTCCTGCTTTTCCAGCAGTTCAGTTCTTTGCACTGAATGAGCAAGAGGTCCCATGACAGTGTAGTGCAGCATGTTTTCTGTAAAGACTTTATCATTAATGCATATGCACAGTGGGGCAGATCAGGTCACTGGAACACTGTTATTTTTGACATCTTCAAACTTTGCTTGACTTTGCAACCTTAAAACTATTCACTTAATGGAAGCTGGCTTATGGGGGTTGTGAGTGGGTGGGTGATGTAGTTTTGTACTGCTAGGTTGTACATGTTAATCTTTTGGCTTTTAGAGCAAATTAACATTTTTGAACAGATTATTCCATAATATTTGCTATTTTCATGTATGTAAGACAGACAAGGTTGAAAATCTTATCTTTCCCCTTTGGGGTTATGAAGTGAATTACTACATTAAGGGGTCACTGAATTCAGTGTAGACCATTCATATCATGGCATGCAGTGTTTTGCCCGTGTTTGCTCACAGCCAAGAAACTGGAATATTGAAAATTTTTCAGGTTGAAGAGCAGAATGTACCAAAGGGACTTCAGGGAAACCGATATGATGATTCAAGCCTTGGCTCCTGCTTTGCTTTCATGGACTTGTCCACTAGAAATTATTTGTTTGATTCTGGGTCTTCTACTACTCCTAAACTCAGAATTGATTTGGATTTGTCTTGCAGGGTGTGATCTGTGAAACAGAGGTGGTTCAGGAGCTTATTTGCCTCCATCTCTTATGTTGCACCTAAATCTCCTGTTGCAGCCCTATCCACCTCCCTTGGTAGTCTTAAAAGTTGAATTAGAGAAAAAATTGAAGGATGGGTGAAGAGAAGTGGGCTCTGTTTGCTAGGAAGGTGCATTGCTCTGAATGCCATTCATGTCTCTGTGCAGTCGTTGCCCTTCTGCGCTCGACTGCTTGCCACATTTTATGTTGCAATGTCATGGAATTCTTCTGTTGTCATTTTCCACTTTTATTTTCCCTGTCATTGCCTAATCTGTTCCTCTTCTCATTTCTTTGTCCCAAGTCATCTCTTCATTTCCCTCGATGGCTTTCAGCTATATATCTTTTTAGCGAACCTTGAATTTTGAGTGTCAGAAATGAGGGGCAGTAGGTTTCTCTTACACCAGCTCCTGCGCAGAAAATCCCAACTCTCTCTGCTCCTTATACTGTACCCCAGTCCCAGTCTGTCCAGTGGTTCTCCCCATTCCTAACATAATCTGTTGTCTTCGTATTCTTTTTGCTCCCTGTATTGTTTCTAGCCTTTCCCTGCATGCTTTTCTTCCGGCTCAGACTCAGAGTATTTTACTCAGTTGTCAGTTTTCTACTGGTTTAACATCAGCCTTCCCTTCCAGCAATAATCTTTCTTTTCAACCTTTGTTTTCCAAGTTATTCTTCTTTGTAGCTGGTCCTTATTCCCTCTACCATTTTTTTCTGTGCGGTGTCAGGAGAAGGGATGTTGTGTCTGAAGGAGAAGGCCAAGGAAAAATTCCCCTGGCATGTGTGGAAGAAACCCAGATTTGGTCTGAGTAGTGAGAGCTGTCACTACAGAGAAGTCTATTCTCAGCCTCAGTTAGAGCATGTCCAGTGGGTAATCCTCAGGAAATTAAGCTGCAGGACATGTGCATACTGCATTTATTTCCAAGAACATTTAGGTTTCAGGGGTGGGAAAAGTTTTACCTCTGCCAAAAAAAAAAAAAAAAAAGATGTTATCTTCTTCCCAGATTTTTAGATTCTTCACGAGACTCTTGAGTTAGTAGAGCTTCTAAAAGGAATAAGAGTTTATTGTGGCTAAGACTGCATTAATCTGTCATTTTGGTTCTCATAAACAGCGATTTTTCTTTCACTGCCATTTTTTGTGGACATTGTGCATGTGTGTCAATATGTGGACTTAAACTGAGACAGGTAGCCTGGAAGATGTACTGTGGACTGATGAAGACCTGGCAAAGTTATTAGCTATGTAAAATAAATCTAACTGGAATCCCCATAGTATTGCATATTCAGTAATCTAGAGGCTAGTTGGATTGACATTTCAGATTATAAAGAGACTTTGACAGAGAAATTTAAAAATATTTAAATTTCTTGATCATTTACATTTTTGTTTGAAAATAATCTTGGATTTAAAACAATAATGTGTTTTTCAAAGAAAATATTCCTGCTTGAAATATTAGTCTGCAGGTGAGTTTTCTAACAATGCTGATACATACAAAATGAATTACATAAACATTTGTGTTTGCAAGGGGTACAAAGCACTGGGTTGTAATCAAATGACTCTGAGTTGTAATCCCAGCTGTCATTGATTCCTGTGGGTTTAAGACAAGTCAGCTTGACTCTTACAGGTTGCACTTCTAAAAGTCTCACAGAAGAGTGAGAAGAGTTATTACATATTTTTCCATCTTGGAGGCTCACTAATATACATTTACATGTTAGCTTAGTATTAAGTTTTATCATTAAACTGGAGTTGCTTTGCAAATAAAGGATGATGCTGTCTGTCTCCTTTTCTTTAAATATTCCTGAGATATCTTAGGAGTGTTTAGCATACAGATATTTTGTATGCAACTAGACATTTAGCTACTATGTAAACATCTGTTTTCAAAATGTTATGAATTAATTTAATTAAGGAACTTTTTGATTATTTCCTCTGCTCAGAAGAAAGAGTTGGTGCTGGCTCTGTGGAGCAAGATCCATGGCACATGTTTAGAGTGACTATGGAGGCTGCAGCAGAGCACTGCCATCGAGTTTGGGCTGTGATTCATTCAAAGCCCAAATATTTTACCACAAGTCCAGGTTTTTTGCTCTGCCTCCCTCTGTTTCTTAATTATTCCTTATTGCTATAGAGTGCAATTTGAATCAAAGCTGTCTTTAAGTTGTAATTTTTGCATTGCGATGGTGCTTTTTATTGAGAAGATTCAGAGCAGCTGAGGGAAAACTCCCTGTTGTTCCCTACATGCTTACAATATGGAAGTTCAAGTACGGAGCTGTTGGGTCACTTGACAGGTCCTGTGGTGTCAAAATTACCCCAACCTAACAGTAGCTGCTACAGAAGAATGGGCAGACTCCCAATCTCCTTGTTCCAAACCTCATATATCCCTTCCCCATATTGACTGTAGTTGCTGATGGAATTCATTGAGCTGACTTGCCTGCAGCTCGTGGATGAGAAGCAGAGGGGGAGAGGGAAGGAAAGGTTAGCCCTAGGGCTTTGGCAGCAGCCTGCAGTTGGATGGGGTTAAGCCATCCATTAAACCACACCTCAGGCCAAGGTTTCTAGCGGCCAGCTCACTGGAACGTGTCCCTCACTCCTTGTGGTAGCATGTGTGTACTTACAGCAAAAGCTGCAGTGTAGAGCCCCATGAAAATGCATGCTTGAGTTACCCTCTGTAGTCTTTCATAATGCAACTACTTTCTTGCTACCTTGGGAATAACCTAATGCACTTAGTTGATGCATTTTCTATAAATCCTGCTCATCAGAAACTGGTTAAACTAGTTTGCCATTGGAATGCTCCCCATCCCTTCTCCTGGATCGTGTCCCGATTTCTGTAAATCATCACCTTCCTGAGGCTGCTGAAACTTTTCCTCCCATCAGTTAGGCTGTGGTTTATATCTTGAAACTTAAGCCCCTGCTTTCTCAAGCAGAGAGAGAAAGCTTTATATGTGGAATTTTTGCAAAGCCCTGTTAGCCATGTCTTTTAAAGTTCCCAAGCCCTTCATTTTGGGAGGAGAGACTTGCTGCTTGCTGTGATTTCTTCATGGTTAAGCAAACCACACTGCCAGGCTGGGCGGTTTGCTCTTTGGGAGAGAAATGAGTGGGCATGGTTTTGTGATGTTTCTCATACCGTGGTGCATGCACAGTTCCTGTTACTTATTATTTTCACTCCAAACTGATTAACAGCATTGCTCAGAATGTACAGCTGAAGTTTATCATCCAGGGTTTCAGCAAACCCAGCTCCATTTCAGATACTGTCTAAGGTCAGTGAGCAGCAAGGGGTTTCTGCTGAAACCGCTGCTGTATCCCTGTATCAAACACTGAACTCAGTCCTTGTGAGTAAGTCTCATTTCAATTCCTGAAAAGCTCATGACAGTGTATTTATCGAATTTGAATATTCTGCTATTGCACTGGAATACATATTTGAAGTTAAATAGATGTGATGCTGAATACAAACAAAACTGATAAGATAAAAAGAAGGTTGAATGAAAGTACTTAATCAGCATTGTTGGTGAATGGGTTTAGGTTTTCTATGTGAAGAAATTATATGAAAGATAATTTTGAGAGGATGTAATTATTTTTGCATAAAAATGTTTAATTAAAAAAAAACACCCTACACTTTTATCTGAAACTCTACCGTAGTTGTAGGTAAAAGGAAAATAATTTATGTAGCACAGAAACAAATTGTTCTTGAATATTTCTATAAACAGAAGTTATGATAATTCAGAAGACAAATTGAAGGAAGAAATCTTAACATTACAGAGTGTTATTTTTCCTTTTTCCCATAGGAACATTGTATGGAATATTGGTGCCAATTTGCTTCTCACTGGCGGCAGGTTGCTTTGAAAATCCTTGTCAGCAAAAGTCACTATTGCAAAAGGCTAGCAGTTTCCAGCTCTCTTTCTATATTTTTTGTTTTATAATTATTTTAGCTGAAGCAAGGATAAGAAAAGTTTGAAAACTTGTTATTGCCTTCAGAGTTAATCTACTGGTGATTTAGATAACACCATGCAGGACTCCCTGAGTAAAAGAGCAATGACCATAAAACAGATCTCAGAGGTCACCAAACTCATGCGGGAGGTCAATGGAGGAGACAAAAAGGTGGCCATTATTTGTGAATGGCTGTCCTTTAATAGAGAAGAAGAAAATTCTGCAATGAAGTCTCCAGTTCTTGCAGCAACAATTGAAAATCTTAGTACAAGGAAAGAATTTCATGATTAAACCAAGAGAATCAGTTATGAAAGAAAAAAAATTATTTTTTATTTATCTGTTGAATCAGTTTGCAATTAGAAACTCAATATAGGTTGAAATTAGTCTTTTGTATTTTTAGCAAGGTACAAGTTCTTCCCTTCCCCCCTCTCTCTTTCACTTCTCTAAATCTTATCACTTGCACTTACTGAAGATCCAATAGAGCCTTTGTACAGTTTTACACAGAACTGCGAGGATTTATTATTGCTCTTTGGCTCATTTAGGAGGATTCATCTACAAAGAATCCCCAACATTACAAAAAGGGCTTCTCTGTTCCATTTTCTCATCCTTCTGTGGCATGCCAATGTTCAGTAGCAGCTCTGTTACTCCTTGGAGATGGGGACATCTGCCACATGAAACTCTACAGATGTTGGCTAATGCCCTGAAGAAACATCCACATATGGAAAATCCTATCTGCTTTAGGCACTGTGTTAGCTTAGAGTTCTATACAGACAATACAACTTTCAGAGTGCTTTGGAAAGAAAATTCCATTCAAAAACTATAGCACTTTTCATTTAGATAATGCAATACCTTTGTAGTAAATGCTACTCTGAAAAAATGCACGTTTTAGGCATGTAACTTTTGAGTATTTTGCAGTTTTCAGAATAGGTAGACTTGATGTAGAAGTGGTGGAGCTGGCTCTCTATTGGACCATTACCGTGAGCAAAAGTTTCCTCTTGCCACTTTTCCTTAAAATACCAGCATACTTGGAAGTTTTGGAAAGGTTAGTCTATGGCATAAGCACTTTGCTGTAACAGATTTTTATTTTGTTGAATCCCAGATGGAATCAAAGGAACAAACCGATTTAAGCTTTTAACCAGAATGCAAGGGTATTTTAATGAAAATTAGTCTGATTCTCCCTTTGAAGCTGTGCATGTGCTGAAAAGGAATGCTGCAGATATTCCTTTAGGTAATGCTGGGGTCCTATCTACCATTATTTGTATCAGATTGCTAACTCTTGAAAGCATGTGTTTATTTTTAATCCATATTATAATCAACTGCTGTGTGTTCTATTATGATTTCTTAGCCTTACTAACTGAAATATTTACTATTAATATTTACATCTGTGACTCTTATAATTAGGTAACTGAAAAATCTAAATCAATCTAAGCCTAGTAACAGCATTTGAGTTGCTGCAAACTCAAGAGATGGTCTGTTTCAAGATTCACACAATTATTTATTTTTCAAGGGTACAAGGAAAGGTTTTGAAATAATAGTTTGCATTACTACTGTTATGATTATTCTACCACTTACTAGAGATGACTTGAGCTCCAGATCTGGTTACAGGCTGCCTTGGTTCCGTTTCCTGAGTTCTATATTCCTGTCTTTGCTTCCAGGACATTGCCCAGCACCATCTCACCAGGACCCTATTTTCATTTTCTGCGATGGTCATTTCCCGTCTGCTGTTTTCCCAGCTTTTCCTTTTATTCTTTCTCCATGCATTTTGTGTATGTGTCAGATCAGGAGCTCACTAATGCACCAAGTATTTGCTTTCCCTGGAAGTGCATACTTTCTGAAACAATGTTTTGGGTTTTTTTTCAGGTTGAGTCCTTATGTGCTGTTCTCTCTCGGTCCAAACTTACCATAAGCAGCTTGGGGCAGGAGATGCACCACTTTGTTTATATAAGATAAAATGTATAGCTTGTCACTGATTTTTTTGCAATGCAAATGACTGTATGCTTTGTCAAGAGAACCTGAGATATTCTGTGTTGTTTTATTTCTCTTTTAGATGCCCTGAATTTGCCAGCATCAGGGACTGCAAAGGAAGAAGCAGCTCAGGAAGCACCTGACTGCCTTGAGAAATATTTCAGTGTTGTGTGGTGTAAGGCATCAAAGAAAAAGCACAAGAAGTGGGAAGGAGATGCTATTCTTATTACTAAAGGAAAGTCAGTAATATTGAAAGATATGGAAGGAAAAAACATTGGACGAGGTATTGTAGATTTGCATACTTGTGTAAAGGAGCAACTGGCATAAAATTACTGTGATTTGAATAACAGAGACCCAGCTCTTTAGATAATTTAGTTCTCCATGCCAGTGTTTGTTGACTGAGATGAAAAAACAGAAGGTTTTTTTGTTTTGTTTTTGTTGTTTTTTTGGGGGGGTTGTGTTTGGGGTTTTTTTGTGGGGGGAGGGTGGGGTGGGATGGAGTGTGGGGGGGTAGTTGTGTGTGGTTTTGTTTTGGGGTTTTTTTTGTTTGGTGTTGGGTTTTTTTGAGAGAGCTTGGAGAAGACTGCAAGAACTCCTTATATTTCTCACATATAAGGCAGATGCATGGGGGAGGCTGGAGCAAGCTGAATAACATTATTCACAAAAACACCAAATGGTAGTCCAGAGAGAGGATCTGGAAATCAATGGCTGTACTAATTCAGCAGAAATGCCAAATGAGGGATGAGTAGCTGATTTTAGTTGCTCACATAATGCAGAACTGAAGGTGTTAAAATTAGGGGAAAATACAGTTAAGTTTCTTTGTAGATATTCCTGTCAGCAGTATGGCACCCGGGAATTTCAGAGGTGGATCTCTACTTTTCAGCCCGTCAAACAGCTAAAAATACCGTCTTTGTTGGAAAGACAGGCAAACAGCAACATTTTCCAGCCCAGCCAAAGTCAACTGTGTAGCAATTTTTAGTCTTGTAGTTTTAGCAGCAGCTGCTGCTGTAAGACATAGTTTGGGTTGATATCAGAGTTAAAAATAAGACTAGCAAACCATAGGCTGCAGTCAACTTGAAGCAGAAAGCAAGAATTAACTTTGCTAACGAAGCCAAAGATATTCTATAAGGGAGTAGGATTGAACAATGTTGTACAAAACATAATTTTTAATTTTAGGTCTGAGATGGCTTCTCTGCTCTTTTGTTACAATCAGGACATTGTGAGCCTTGTTAGGACCAGGCTGTTTTCATTTGCAAATCAGTCTGTAACTTAGAAGTTAATTTGAATTTATTTATAGCAAAGCAATATATGTACAGACTTGCTTGTTTTTGAAAAAGGCAGAGAGAAAGAGAGTAATGCCTGGAATGCATCAGCCACCACCCTGTTGTTCTTGTGTTTTTTTTCAAGTCCTGTCTTCTTGAATTAGCAGCAAACACAATGGAAAAATGAACATTGTGATTTTTGCTGGTAAAAGTCTTTTTGCCATGTCTGATGGTGTCAGACAGCACAATGATACCAACATCACTGGTGCTAACTTTCCCATTCAGAATTGCCTTCAATGCTTATTGATTCTAAGAAAATCATAAATTGATCAATTTAAGCAGTGCAATTTTAAATTTCTGCAATTGCTTAGCTTACTGCATGAGAAGGAAAAGTCCAGTAGTGGTGCTTACTTTCAAAATTGTATTTGACACTAAAACATTTATAGTGAATGTGTATGAACATCCAGACTTATTATTTTTAAATGGGAAGAAAAGTCAAAGGAAGAATTTTTGTCTTTTCCTTAGGCTTACCAGGGCTGGATCTAAGATGGCCCAAGGGAACCTAAAACCAGCACAGGCTATAGCTTGGTTTTGAGGCAGCAGGACATCTTGCTGTTCTCCTCTGCATGTGTCCTAATTCCTGAATCATGCATTACGAAGAATTCAGGAGTTGCTCTCTTGTAAATTGCTGTATGTCACAGAAACAGTTATTTCTGGCAACTGCATCAACAGCTGAACTTTGTAGGTTTGCCTTTTGCCTTTCGCCTTTCCTCTTTCCATCTACCCTTAAAGCCCATCCTGTCTTAGAATTAGACTTTTCAGACCAGAATCTACACAGGGGTACACCTGTATTCAGTATGTTCAGCCTGAAGCTATGTAGAGGTACTAACAGAACATAAAAATGCAGAGCAAAGGAGAGGTCGTAAATGGCCTCCCAAGGCACCTTGTTTAGGAAAGCATGTGCCTTCTCATGTGTTCAAGCTCTTTCCTGAAAGCAAGTGTTCTTCTTTCAAGAACCAAACAAGGTTCACTGTGTGCTTTTTGAGTACATTTAGAGGAGAGGAAGAAAAGCATCTCCCTTTCCCTTTTGGCCAGACTATTTTTAAGCACTTGCTTAGACTGTGAAACACCTCAGTTATTTTTTTTCTCTTAAAAGAATTCAAATCCAGACCTTCACCTTTCAACCTTTCACATTCCTAGAAGTGGGAGACCTGAGCTTTGCAAGCAACTTCCAGCAGTCTTTATATGTGGTGTTTGTTGGCTAAACTATGTGTAAAACCTTGGGAGGCCTTGCCTCTTTCTTCACAGATGAGTGATTTAACTGCTGGTCTACATAGACATGCCTTTTTTTTTTTTTTATTTTGGCTCAAGTAAGGATCAAAGTCTGTTTATGCAAAGTCACACAAATTCAATAATTGAGGTAAAGAATTCTGAATTAACTCTTTGAGTTAAGAAAATAAATTATACATGTCCTCTGTTTCTTGTGTGAGAGCTTCAACCACTAGAATGCTGTTTAAAAGAAGGAACCCCCACTCCTTCCTACACTGTTATCTTAAAAGAAAGTGGCAGCTCTAGGTGTGTTTTGTAATGAGACTAATAGTGTATGTAGCTGCTCTGAGAATACCCACCTGATTGAGTCCACAAACTATTGAGCTGACTGATAAATCCTGACAATAATCAGAGCATATATGTTTGGGAGCATGTGTAGAAGTAAATATTTCAGATGCATCTGAATCCTAATTGTAAACAACTAATTTAGAATTATTTTAAAAGTAGAATATTCTGTTTAGATCAATAGCAAGAGGGACTAGGGGAGTTCATGTTGGGACATGAAAGAAGGGAAAAAGGGCATAGAATGGTCATAAGGCAAGCTGCTAGATTTTTGATATGGGGCTAGTTTTTAAAAATTATCTTAAATGGTTATTTGACATTCAGAAAACTGGATTGTGGATGAGGATGACTGAGTACTTGCTCACATATTCTGCTATTAATTATGATCATTAATGCTTACACAACAATCTCTGCTGAGGAAAGAAAGACTTCATGTGTAACAATTGAATTTTCCAGAGTCAACCTTTTCACAGTTCGGGTTTTGTTCCTACAGGTGAGTATTGGTATTAAGGAAGTAATATTTGCTGTGTTGTCTTAATTAATAAATTTTTATATTCTTTTAGGTACTGGGTATAAAGCTAAGGAGCTAGACAGTCTTGATGAAGGTCAAACACTGATGGTTGGAGGAAAAGAAATTGAAGTGATGAGTGTAATTTCAACAGATGACTTCAGCAGTGGCAGGTGTTTTCAGGCTGGAATAGGGACTCATGACACAGTCCCAACTGCATTATCTGAAACTGATATGAAACCATTCTGTAAACCATTCAGAAATGTCTGTCAACCCAGTACAAAGGAGAATATGCTCAAAGATTCTCAAAACTGCAAACCTCGCCACGATCCAAATGCTTCAAGTAAGATTTATATTTTTTAGTTTCTTTAAACATCCTCTGGCTCTCAAACATTTGAACGTGTAACCAAAATGTTCATGTTCTCCGATGTATTACTGAAATATTTCTGACATACAGTACTAGTGTCTAACCATATTAGCATTTTATCATGTGTGTTTCTAACAAGTGAAATACTCTGCCCTGCATAAACTTTCTCATAGTTGTTACAGATGGCTGTGGAAACACAGTAGAGTGATTTCTGAGAGTTTTGTCAAGGAAAATGAGTTTATTGATCAGAGAAACAATCTGACACATGCTAGGAGTTCTCGATGAGTTGCAGCTTCCCGCTGGGGTCAGTCAAGCCCTGCCATAACGTGGGAGCACAGTAATTGTGGTGAAGGACCAGTAACAGAGAAGTTGAGCGAGATCCAGAGAATTGCTTCTGACAGTGCCTGATCCTTCACAGCCAGCGAGTGTAACTACACTACCCAAGCTCAACCAGATGTCATTTGGAATAAAAGTTTTGGTATATAGAGCTGGAAGTATGTGAGTTCATGATACAATACATGAGAGTTCATGTATTGTATAGAAACAGGCTGGTTAAGCAGTTGTGGAAGAGGGATCCCATGAATATTTGATAGCTGCAGGTATTGGTTCCTTAAAGAGAAATACCCTTTTATCTTTCAGTAATAAACCCTTTAGGACCTATATTCTGCTGGTGGCTCTATCTTCCAAATGGAAGATAAAAATGCATTTAAAAAAATGTTCCTAAGTAGAGCAACTCATATTTTAAAAAAATACAAATTTTTTCTACATTGTTACTGTAATACCTCCATCCTACTTCTTGCCTCATATCCTGATACTATGGGACTTTTTGAAGCCGCTTCCTGGCTGCTATATGAATAAACAATGAAATCTTAATCAAGTAGTAATAAGTGAGATCATTGGCTGTTTTGTAGAGCAGCCTTATTATCGCTAGCTTCTGGTCTGAATTTAATTTGATTATGCTTTCTCTAAGAATGTTCCTTCCTGTGGTTGCAAGATGATGCTGCATTAGCATTCTAACAAAAAATCTGGCAAAAAAAGACAATGTATTCAACACACAAATTTCTTTGCTGTTTTCACCCTAGTCTGTTAAAATGTTACATTTTATTCAAGTTCTCTGCTGTGACTTTTCTGATGAATTTGAATAGCTCCTTCAGGAGGTCAAGAGCCCTCAACACATCAACAGGCTGGACTCTAAGTCATTAGATTTGGTTACACAGGAGAATCACATTATTTAATGCCTGATTGCATAACCTCTTGCAGAGGTTACTGAGATACTTTACAAGACCATGACCTTGATATTAGAGCAATCAGAGGTTTTCATGTTGAAGTCTATGACTATAGTTGATTAAAATGCAGCTTCTTCAAAGTGGAAAGTAATTTATCCCTGTTCTCAGCAGAACAGAGTACAGTGACAAATATGTAAAGCTATGTCTTCCACATATGATTTCTAAGCTTTTAGTCCACTGCTCATCCAAACCCCATTTTCATCCAAATTTTTCTCAGTAAAGTTATCTTTTTATCACCATTGGCTCTTAAATATATACATATGCTATTTGATGTAATCCATCAGAACTCAGCCCTTTGTCAGTAGGAAACAAAATCTCCTTGACTGATACAAGCCTTCAACTAACCTATTGCCATGAGTAAATTACCAAACTACCAGCAACTATAAATTGCTTTCTCATTCTGTCCTCTGACAATAGGACTTTTCACTGAAGGTGTGCTGCATCAATAGCAGTAATCCAGAATGGACATTGTTTGGCAAAATTGGGATGTTAGAGTTTGTAAACAAATTGTGGCAAGCAGAACTACTATTCAGATGTAGCCCAATACTTCATGCTCTCTTTGCCTCTTTATGTCTTCAAACCTGCCAACCTCTTTTATTCATGTGTTGTGACAGCCTTTGTCAGCCCATGCTCAGCCCTTCCCTGGTTTTCTTTAACAAATCAGTGCCTTTTATCTCTGGTTATCAGGCAGAGAAGTCTTTTTTGGGCAGCTACAAGAATATCCCCTTGAAAGTGTCTAGACTTTATGAAGGTGATCGTTTATTTTCTTTTTCTTAAACTTTCAATTCAGAAGTATTTTGGAACTTCTGATTTAAACCTATGCATTCAAGGTTGTCATGCAACATTTATCAGGTAGGCAGTTTTACCCGTCATAAAAAAAAACCCCTCAGATTTCTCAGTTTATTGTCTTTACCTTTGAGAAAAATGCAAACTGTTTGGAAAAC
This sequence comes from Xenops minutus, assembly GCA_035221455.1. NCBI lineage: Eukaryota > Metazoa > Chordata > Aves > Passeriformes > Furnariidae > Xenops > Xenops minutus. The sequence goes on along the minus strand of JAWWEE010000074.1, from coordinate 127,613,278 downwards.
CTCTGTAAAATGATTTTTTTTATTTAGAGGGCAATCTAGGTACTCTGTAAATGCGTTTTCTGGCAGAGAATGGCCAATATATTAAACAGTGTCTTTAACAGTCATTATATCATTGATTTTATTCTGTAACTGAGTTAGAGAAATAACACCCTTTGCTAACGGTCTAAAATGAATGTTTTTGTTCAATACTCACATATGCTTTGAACTTCAAGATTCTCTAGTTATGCCACGACCAAATGCAAGTCATCAATGGATGTTCAATAAGGCTGGTTTACCAGTGGTGGATGTAGTTGTAGATCCTTACCTTGGAAATAATCTCCGACCACATCAGAAAGAAGGAATTATATTTCTATATGAATGTGTAATGGGAATGAGGTAAGATGATAATTATCGTTTTGGCTTTCAATACCTGTAATATTTTCATGCCCATGTTTGAAATTTGACAATTGAAAGGGAAGATTTGAGTAATTTTTTGGTTAATTGATGTTAGCAATTTTTTCCCAATAAAGACTGCACAATTTTTTTCTGACCTGAATGTAGCATCATGCTTGCCATGATTTTGACAGATGTGATCAGAAGCTAGTGCACCAAAACCCCTGTCTGCAAATACCAAGTCTTGTACACACAGATACAGTCAAACCCATGCTGAAGAACACTGCTTTCTGGATTTTATAAATAATAGAATTTATAATTATTCTTGTAGTTTATAATTCAGACATTTAAAATAAACAAGCTGTTTTGCCAACCTGTTGAAAAAATACAGTACTGTTTTCGAATATGTTTTCTCAAGTCATAGATTCTTTATACACAACTTTTACAAATATTGGATAATAATTTTAATTCTAAAAGTAGATTTAAACTCTTTAGTTTTGGAGGACTAACACAGTAATGTAGAAAACAAGGATTTTCACTCCAAGGTCTTCTGGTATAACTGAATGAAAACCTACAGTAGAGCACAGAAAGTATAAATAGGTCCTTTATGCTTCAGAAAACAACCATAGAAACAAATCCCTAAACTAGTTGTAAATAATTATAGATATGTCTTTTAAGATATTACCACTGCCTCATTATATCTTACAGAGTTAGTGGGAGATTTGGAGCTATTCTTGCTGATGAAATGGGCTTAGGAAAAACACTGCAATGCATTGCACTTGTCTGGACTCTTCTGCGTCAAGGGGCCTATGGATGCAAACCTATACTAAAGCGAGCACTAATTGTCACCCCTGGGAGTCTGGTAAAAAACTGGAAAAAGGAATTTCAGAAGTGGTTGGGAAGTGAAAGGATCAAAGTCTTTACAGTTGATCAGGTAAGATTTATTTCCAAAAGGAGATTAGGTAATATTTGGCTCAGAAGAGAGGAATTGTGATTTTTTTTTCCCTCTTTCTTTTTTTTTTTTTTTCTACTAGAGACCAAACCTAGTAATTCTCTGTTAGTATGTGTTTGTAATACATTACTTCTCCTTCAGATAATTGTCCATATGGACATTTAGCTGTCAGTAACCAGGTCATAACTCAAAGTCACCTGCCTGTACTCTGTTTCTGTGGTAGTTACTTTTGTTCTGTATTGAAAACTTCTTCTGATTTGTTTTGGCTCTGTGTTTCAGGTTACTTCACAAGGTTGTTTCCTTTACTCTTGCTGTCAAGAATTAGATTTCTGTAGGGATGATTTAAGGTCTCATCACTTACCAAGCCTAGAGTCTCAGTGTTGTGTAATGTGAATATCTCTCATCTCTAGAAGAACACAAACAAGGACAAATCTTATTAAGAAGCAGGCTGATGCTTATCCCTGTTCCCTCCTATAGAGAAGCTGTTGCTGCTGGTATTAACACTCCCAAGTTCCAAGGAAGTGGAGAGCTTATAGTACCTGCATTGGTGCTTGCAACAAAGATAAAGATGCTTATATTCCAAAATTATTTTTTAATCTAATAGTTCCATACAAGTAGCTTGAAGAAACAAATAGTACTTCATTCTAAAGGTTACGCAATTCTTATGTCAACCAGATTTGCCTTTAGTTTCTTGCATAATCCTTATTGTCTGTATGGAAGAGTGAATATTCCAGGTGAAGTCGAAATTTTCAACCTGTTTTTAAACTTCTTGGTAGAGTGCACAAAGTTTTGGAACATTAATTATTTCTTTAAATTCCACTCTTGAAATTGCTGATCTTCCACTGAAGACAGTCCACATGTAATTGGTGTGTTTTGCATCATTTGCTTTTCTTAGTAACTTTCTAGGAATGGTGATATAATATATGTTAGAATGAGAAATGTCGAAGTTTCTAAAAGAAACAGTTACAAGGTAGAATATAATATGACAATATTTTTATCTGAAAGGGTAGTTATAGATAACTGAATGTTTTCATGAAGTTTTTATGAATAATGTTGGGAGGAGAAAGTCTGAATTTGATGACAGTTACTATGTCCTAAAATTGCAGTAGCTTTCATTTTCTTTAAATCTTAATAACTTTAATATTTTTACTCATCTTGTTGGATTTGTTTGATTGAGGATGCTCAGCATTTTTTAGGATTTTGTTCCCAAATAGCAAGAATACATTGTCATGCAAAAGGAAGACACAATATAACTTGCCTGGGGTATAATGAGGTATTTCAAAATAATTTACTGTCTGTCTTCTCTGGATAAACAGCAATTACCATATTGTTACTTCTCCAATACAACTTAAAAGGAAAAACTTGTCTCAAATATTTTTTTTTTATCTTCTTGCCTATGAGGAACACGTTCAAAGAGCTGGCAAACATTTTAAAACATTTTCCTCACTTTCACACTGGCACACCACAACCTGAGTCAAACCCCTCAGTAACAGACTTTTCAAAACACCAGACTGCTACGTGCTTTCAAAATGTGATTACAGTTTAATGATGTTAAAATGCAAATGTCATGTAGAGGACATTGCTTTTAAAATTAAGGTGTCCCCGCAAAGGTTGATTTTAGGTCTTGTTAATTCATGTTATCAGCATTTGAGATGTGTTTGAGAGAATAATTCCTTTATGTGTTTGCAGAGTATCACTTCCACTGAAGTTGTTTTGATTTGGTTTTTAAGTCAAAATATCTTGAGAAATAATTACTTGCAAGTTTATGTTGTTTATGATTCAGCATTTTTGAATTTACACTTCACCTGCCACATTGGATTTAAACTAGTGCAAAGAAAGGTCTATTCAAAGAGGAGGTCTGGGACATTATGGAGCTCTAATACTGATTGACAGTTGCTCCATATGTGGCTTCAGGCAACTCGCTTAAACCTGTCAAGTCACTTTGGGTAATTGTGAAAATGGAGTCTATAATGCAGACATATCTTGCAGCCAGTTAAAAGAATGAATTAATTACTTGAAATTAGCTTGTAAATTTATTTTAATTTTTAGTCCATCAGCCACTCCTGCTTTTATACACAGCCAGAAATATCTTATATTTGGCTGCAGGGGGCTTATAATATACCAGGACTCTTCTGCTTCTTTTTTAAGGAATTCAAACAACCCAGAAGAGTTGATTTACCAGGGGAGGGATGTTGGAGGCCTCAGCACTTTCTCTGTAATCTCAGCTCACAGCCTGAAAGTGTAGTAAAACAAAATGTTTTTTGAACGCTGGGCATCTTCTGATGCTTGACCATTGCAAGAGACATTCAGAGAGGCATTGCCTCTGTCTTCAAGGCTGCAGTGTGAACCAGAATAGTGGGCAGGGACAACAACATGGGGTGTTGTCTCCATGGCTTCTCTGTGTCTCTGTTTCTGTGTCAGGAAATTTTCTGCTACTGTTTTGCAAATGGCAGTAAAAATATGGCCAGAAAACAGACAGTTAACTACAGTCCTGGAAACAGCAGGAATGCTCAAGTCCAGTCCCAAACACCCAGGAAAATCAGTGCATGCCCTTGTTACCTGCTCCTCACTATTCCTTGCTTCCTCCAACACATGCTGGGCCTCTTTGTGAGCAGCATGTGGGGGATTGATCCACCTCAATGTACTTTGTGAGATTAATGTGCCAGATTCGTCCCACAGATTCATCTGATTCACCTGCCAGGAGGCTCTAAAGGTTGCGATAATTAAGTGGTGCTGCTTTTACAGTGTATTACACCATCTGCCTCCACACTAAGTTGTCTGTGTTTGGTAACTGATCTTGTTTGGAAATAAAAATATCTTCTGAGGCTCTAGCTTGATTTGCATTTATGATTAAAGAGGTTCTTCAGCTTGTCAGCTGCACCCGTAGCCTACTTAGTTAGTGAACACCATTAGGAATTAGGAAAAATCGTGCAGGAAATTGGCATCTGGAGCCAAGCGGAAAGGTAAGGGACATGCCCACAGTACATTTTTCCATTTTTGTGCATAATTGCAAGACAGGTAAACAACTCCAGTTCATTCACAAGTCTTCACAGAAATGTGACTAATTCTAGGAAGCCTTTTTTTGGGCAAAGCTTGCTGTCCCATTACAGTGAGTTTTTATTCAGTGTGTGTATCTCCTTCAAAAGACATGAAAATTATTTGTGTCTATTGAAGGAAAAGGGCTTGAGTAGTATATAAGAGAGGAGATGCTCACAGGCATTTTGTGACCAGTAATATAGGGTTTAGAAATGTACCAGTAGACAGTCATATTTTCTGGGGCTGGTTAGGGACTCTATTTTCTGATTCCCAGGATGCCCTTACCTTATGGCTAACCCATCAATGTTAAGAGCTAGTAATGAAGTAAATCATAGAATAATCATAGAATACCAGATTGAAAGGGACCTCAAGGATCATCTCTGAGATAGCTCAGTTGGTTAGAGCATGGTGCTAATAACACCAAGGGTGTGGGTTTGATCCCTGTATGGGCCATTCACTTAAGAGTTGGACTCAATGGTCTTTGTGGGTCCGTTCCAACACAGAATATTCTGTGATCTGATCCAACCTTTCTTAGCAAAAGCGTGGTGTGAACAAGATGGCTCTGCACCATGTCCAGCCAAATCTCCAAAGTGCGCAATGTTGGAGAATCCACCACTCCCCTGGGGAGATTATTCCAATGGCTGATTGTTCTCATTTTGAAAATTTCCCTCTTGTGTCCAGTTGGAATCTCCCCAGGAATAACTTGTGCCCATTACCGCTTGTCTTTTCCATGTGTCTCCTTGTAAAAGGGAATTTCCATTTTCTCTATATCCACCCTTTAAATACTGGATCGTGATGATAAGGTCTTCTTTAAGCCTTCTTTTCTCAAGGCTGAACAAACCTAGTTCTCTCAGACTTTCCCCCAGTGACAGGTTTCCCAGTCAGATGCAAAAACTTGCAGTTAAGCCAAGGAAGTTTCTTGTTCTACCTAGTTTACTTGTCTTTAAAGGGGATGACCTGTTTTCATGCCTGCAGGGGAATGTTCTTGAAAAACTCCCAGCGCTTGCCAGTTCCTTTATCCTCCATGAAAGCTTCCCACCATGAATCTCTCCCAGCCTGAACTTTGCTCTTCTAGAATCTGATACCTAAAACATATCCGATAGGTTCAAATATATTTGTATAATATAATATTCAGTAATATAATATTCAATTCAAAATACAAGGGAAATTTTGGTAGAATGTGGTAATTTCCTACTGGACCACATTACTGCACAAAGTGAATGTACAGGGAACTACCTGTGTCTCCTCGTTATCTTGGCTTTAATTATTCATTTGAAGCTTACCCATACACCAGCACTGGGAAGCTGTTACAGGAAGCTTCTGCTTTTCACCTTCATGGTAATGTGTCTCAGAGGATTTGAAGGCCTAAAAGAATAATAAATTTTCTTTTAATGAGGTAGTAAAAGTAAATTGCTGCATCAGATCCCACATCTCCTTTACAAATTAGGAAAGAATCAATAATCTGGACTCATGAAGGGGATAGTAAATGTCTTATGTCATGCTAGACAAAATTTCTGCAGATACTGGATGTCTAAGGAATATGATGAGTGGTATCCAAAGAAATACTTGTATGATGTATTTTCCTTTATGCCTGCAGGACCACAAAGTAGAAGAATTCATTGGTTCTCCACTTTATTCAGTTATGATAATTAGTTACGAGATGCTATTGCGATCTTTGGATCAAATTCAGGCTGTAGAATTTAACCTCCTAATCTGTGATGAAGGACATCGTCTGAAAAACAGCACTATTAAGACAACTACAGCCCTCACTAGTCTGTCTTGTGAGAGGAGAATTATCCTTACTGGTTAGTATCTATAGTTACTTTTAGTATTTTGCTATGCTAATAATGTTACATTGGGGTAAAGGAAAAAGATACTCTGAGAATGGCAGGAGATCAGTATGAACTTTGGCTGGCAATGGATATTAAATAAACGCAGAAATCTCAGGTCTTGTAAAAACAGGTTATTTCCAATGTTTTTTAAATAAAACCAAAATTTGTCAGCGTTCAGGGGCAAGGAAGGAGCCTGGGAACTTCTATAAGGGACTCAGGACTCTGTTTGCATATGCTTATTATTTTCCTTTGTATTTATTTAAAAAAAAAACAATTTGGAACTTTTTAAAATCCTTTGTCAGAAAATTAGATGTGCAATATGTTTAGTTAGGAAGACAGTATCTTGTAAAGATACTTGTTAAAGTTTCAGATCACTTCAGGACTCTCAGTAATTCACACTGAAACAAAATATCTGTTTTCAAGATGCATTGTCGACATTAAACTCTGCATTCAATGGTTTTACTTCCATCAGTTTCAAGAAAAAAATTACCGAATGCAGCATTATTTTTTTTGTCTTTCAAGGTACTCCAATCCAAAATGACTTGCAAGAATTTTATGCATTAATAGAGTTTGTGAATCCCGGAATACTTGGGTCTTTATCCACATATAGGAAGATATATGAGGAACCAATTGTCAGATCAAGAGAACCTTCAGCAACAAAGGTACTTTGTTGAAAAAATGCTGAGGAAAACTCACAGACAGCAAAGTGAAATTTGCTTTCTATGAAATAAAATGAAGTTTGGGACTACTATTAGTAGCAGAAACTTTTCACCTTTCTGTTTGAAATAAATTCACTTGTTCTACAAAGGGTGCAGAAGGAGCACACGCATGTTTCAGCTCATTTCAGCTGCCTATTAATTTGAGGGCAACAATCCAACACTTGCATTCCCCAAAATGCCATGTGCATTGCCACGTGATGATACTTCATTCATGGTTAGTTTTCCACAGCACTGCAAAATCTGCATGATTTAACTGCATCTTGAGAAGTTCTAGAATATAATTTGAGTCTTGGATGTCATCTGGGACGTTATTTCCCTTTGTTTAAGACTTAAGAAACCAGACGTAGAACTAAGCTAATGCAGTGACACTAATTGGTGAAGAATTGGTCATTACGGACCCATGTCAGAAAGTGATATCATACATTTAAAACATTATTTAAATACCTAATTAAAATCATACAGAACATTATTCTCATGAAATCCAAGATTATAATTAATTTTGTGGTTTGTTCTTTTAGGAGGAAAAGGAATTGGGAGAAAAAAGAGCAGCAGAGCTCACACGCCTCACTGGACTCTTTATTCTAAGGCGAACACAGGAGGTTATAAACAAATTTCTGCCCCCCAAAAAGGAGAGCATAATCTTCTGCCGACCAACAGCACTGCAACTCGAATTATATCGAAAACTGCTTAGTTCTCAAGTTATTACATCCTGTTTACAAGGCAGGCTAGAAAACAGTCCTCACCTAATATGTATAGGAGCTTTAAAAAAACTTTGCAATCATCCTTGTCTTCTGCTTAAAGCTATAAAGGTATCTCTTTGCTTAGGGGTGGGTGCCTGAAATTAGCCATTTCAGCAGGCAAAGGTCACTAAAACTATGTTATGGTCAATGTGCATGTTACTCAAAGTCATTTGCATACTCTCACACGCAACTTGCTTTAGGAAATCTGCTTTCAGAAATAAATGTTAGGTAATCTGAATGTACTCAGGGAAGGTATCTCATCAGTTTCCTATTGCTCTATGGTACTTTTTTCCCAAGTATTTTCCCTCTGAATCTTGTCTCTGGATATTTGCAAAAATGCGTATAAATGTGAATTTTGCAAAGAACACTTTACTATATGTACTTTCTCTGCTGGTTCCTCTGAATTCTCCCTGTCCACATGATAATTGCACTTTCTCAGTGACACTGGGAGCTGCAGGCTCAAGATATACTAGATGTCTCCGTTTCCACTTCTACTGGGATGCTATCATGCAGTACACCTTGTTATTTCTATAAAAATATTCTCATTCCTATAGGTAAATAATATGATAATTAAAATTTGGTAATAGTAATTTATATGGCCACTAGTTGAAGTCCAAGTAAGGTGGGTGGAAATGTAAATCTTTCTTAAAAAACATACTTTTTGACTTTGTAGGAATGTCCACAGCACAAAACTCCCTGTAATTTTCAACACCGCTGAATAAAGTTCATTGCCTTTACTTCATAGTATAAGCATTAGAAGTTTTTCATATACAAAAGCATAAGCCTTCAGAACATACAGGGATCAAAAGGACTGTATGTGCAAGTTATTTATTGCCATTGTGGTTTTGGCATTTAGTCTGGCTTTTTCCTCCCCGTGAAACATTGATTTTCTAAGTATATCAAGATATTACCTGGATTTCTTCAATTTTATTGGTTTTGCCTGCCAATTTTTCTTCATTTACATTTGTATAACTGAATCTTAATGACAGCATTTTCCTAAAGAGTGACTGAGTAGGAAATTCATGGAAAATATTATGTGATTTAGAAAGAATAAGCAGTGTATTGATTTCTTCCTCATTCCCAAGGTTTAGATATGTCTTGGATATACATTTGTGTGGTTGTTGAAATAGAAAAGTTGCACACATTTTTCAGTTTTAAGTATTTCAACTGTTTACTCAGCTCCAAATAGTGTCTTAGATGAGAGGGTGTAAACAAAGATAAACACTCTCAGTATTTTAAACCTTTTCTTTCAATCCACTATTGGTAGGTTGTCATGCTTACCTGTGCACTACTTTGTGGCAGCTTTTGATGCCTCCTTTTGTTTTCAGAATAAAAATATAGCAATGTTTAAAAAAACTATGTTAGAGGGGATATGGAACTTTAATCCTTTTATTTTCAATAGGAAAAAAGCTGTGATCCTATGTCTGAAGGACATGATGAGTCTGGCCTCTACGACGGTGTAATTGATGTCTTCCCACAAGATTATACTTCAGACACTTTCTCTGAAACCGATTCAGGAAAATTGCAGGTTCTGGTGAAGTTGTTAGCTGCAATCTGTGAGCTCACCTCCTCTGAAAGGCAAGTGTGAAAGAAAGGTAGAAGGAAGGTAATGGGAGTGACCTGGATATTGATTTGCTTTTCAAATGCACAGGGACGTAACATTCAAAATAAAGGCATTGCAGCTATTTGCAGAGGTGTCAAATGTATTTATGCATTGTAGTCCTGGCTCTTTCTTGTTGAACTAGGACTTGCTGCTGACATAATTTTCAGAGATGCTTTTCATAATTTATTCAGATACAAATACTTGTATTTTTCACACCAAGTCCCAACAAGTAAGATAGTTTGCTACAGCCCTTGTACTGTATTACCTTTTCTTGCAGAAACTTTCCAATGCTTTGTATCTCTTTGAGAAGAAGTATTAATCTACTAAATTGCACTAAAATATTTTCATTACTAGATAATAAGTTATTTCCTCTTTCATAACTCAAGTGCTCAGTACATGCTGCCTTTTCTGTCCAGGGCAACTGGTCTTAACAGATGAACTTACACAGCAACAGCTTATTTGCCCTGTGGTAAATGCCACTGTCATGTAGGAAAACCTCTGTTTATCGTGGGGTACTAGCATGCAAATGATTAATTTCTGTGCAATTGCTGAGTTATGGAAATCTCACATGACCTGGTGTCACATGATAATTTTTATGGACTCTTGCCTTAACATCCAGCTGTTCCAAAAGTGTTTAGCTTTTGCTTCAATTGATACTTAAAGAGGACATGTAATTCAGTAGTGAGAAATAAGAGCAGATCTTTTGACAATGATGTAATGGAATATGAAGATACTCTCTTTTTGCAAATCAGAAAGATGAGCTTGTTGTTGGGTTGGTATACCTAGGATCCATTGAAACCAATGACAGCTAAATATCTGAAAGTATTGGCCTTATTTCTTGTAGGTCAAAAACTACCAGGTGTATCAATAAAAAGCATGTCTCCCTGTAGCAGTACTGTAGGAGCTGCTGTGTTACAGCTGTTGTTGAGACATTATTTTACACCTTTAAGTTCTGTTGCTTTAATTCAGTGCTGTTCATGTTCCTTTTCCTTTTGTTTCTCTGCTCTCATTGGTACTGAGTAGTTTTTGCAATATACAGACTCAATTCCAGCCCTCTTCTGAAGTTTATATTCTGTTTTTGAGGGAAAACAAAGGTGTGAATGTGGTATTGATTGAGGAAAAAAAAAATAAATCTTAGCAAGTCTTTACAAACAAGTCTTGGATGCAGTTCAGTTGTAAAGTGTAATAATAATAATATTCTAACACACTTTTAAAAATCTTAGTATTTTGGTTTTTCCCCTGGAATTATTTGTCTAGTTCTTCAGAACTTATTTTCAATCCAAATTATTTTAAAAAATAATGGAATGTGTTGCACTTAGTTTAGATTACAAAAGATCTCCAAACGAGATCTGGCAGAAAATGCCCTGACTGTCCCTATTATTTTATTTATGGCTTAAATTCAGAAGATATTTGTCTGCGTAGTAGAGTCATACTCAATATCTGGGAGGATGGAAAGTCTAGATTTGCAGATCTCTGAAACTCATTTTAGCAAAATTTCAGAGAAAATACACCAACATTGTTTGGGTCATTAGTGTAAGGGATCAGACTGATTTTGCTTTCTAAAACAATAACAACAGGATACCATAAACTATATTGTTTATGGTATCTTTCACTAGCCTTCATCCCAGTTTTTTTCAGTCATAAAATGTAGGAAAGAATCTTAACTTTCCTACTCTACTTTAAGTATGTTTTTTGTTAGAATTTCCTGAGGTTTTCTATAGAAGTTCATAGTACCATTTTCAGTAAATTGAGTCATATATTATTTATTAGCTCCTACAACATCCTCTGCAAATGCTGCATTAACAACAGCTAGTTTGTATAAACAGAGATTTTTTTTAAAAAATAATTGTTTTGTGATTGGTTCTGAATCCCTGCAATCTGTGCATTACATCAAATTCTGTTGCAAAGGGAAACATTAATTATTTAACATTTGAACACTTGACGGTAGGTATAAGGCATCCAGATCTCGCACTTGATTCTAATTAATAGGAAATGTCTTATTTCTTAGGAAATAAAAGTAACCTCAGGTTGATGTATAATTTTTGCTTGACTTTTATTTCCTTACATGTCTTCAGTAATTTGTTATTGGACTTTAATTTTACCCAGGTCTAAAATGATAACTTTGTTTTACTGTTTGACAGAGTCGTACTGGTATCCAATTACACTCAGACATTAAACATATTACAAGAGACATGCAAACGCTATGGATACTCTTATACTAGACTTGATGGAAATACTCCTGTCTCCCAGAGACAACAGATTGTTGATTCTTTTAATAGTAAATTCAGTCCAGCTTTTGTCTTTTTGCTGAGTTCAAAGGCTGGTGGAGTAGGACTGAATCTGGTTGGAGCATCTCATTTGATCCTGTATGATATCGATTGGAATCCAGCTACGGATATTCAGGTCTGATAACAACTGCGTACTTGTGGGTTGGGATGGGCATTAAATGAATTCTTGATTGATTTTGAATTGCCTGTCTTTACATGTTTTCCCAATTATCACTTTGCATCTGGACAAGTACAATACTTAGGGAAAATTCTTTCTGGAAAGAAAAGATGAAATATTTCTCTGATGTATCATATATATTGGGATCATTAGAAGCCCTCTTGCAGTAAAAAAAAAAAAGATTAAATTCTGATTTCTTTGGAGGAATGAGTCATGTATCCTCTTTGTCTCCTGACATCTTTTTAATTGGAGAGTTACTGTGTTTCTAAAAAGAAAAGGAAAACAGGGTTAGATATCATAGGAAATGTTGCTGTTGATTTGCAATCCCTGAGAAAAAGGGAGAGATTCTGATTAGAGTTACAAGAATGAGAAAATCACATGGCAATGACGCCAAAAGAGAGAAAACAAAGCTAATGCTGTGCTTTTCTTGTAAAGGCACTGTTTGCCGCTAGGGATTGTTTAGCTGGCATAAGAGTGTTCAGTTAAAATAGTGCTTAACAGTAACAATTAAAAAAACCTTTTCATGAACTCAATAAGAAACTTTTTATTGTAGAGTAATGCTGCATGCCTAATACCTGAAATAAGCTCTGATTCGTGGCCCTGCTCAACTTCCAAGGGTGAATTAGTACCCTCATGTGGTCACTTGTCTTGTTGCTTGAAACAGTCTGCTAGATCAGACAAAATTGCTACAGGTTGCCAGAGACCGCAAACCATGTTGTGGGTACTTGTACCCAGTATGTAGGTGCAACATATACAATTTTGAAAAGAAATCATATAGCAACACTCAATTTTACATTTTCTTTGAGTAAGAAATAAAGGGGATGCAAACCACTATTCTTACAAATTTTAAAGAAATTAAAAAGTCACCTTTAAATACATGTTGTGGCAGAAACCAGTTTTGGAGATGGAGGAGAACGAGGAGTATTCCTGAAATATTAAATGGTTGTTGGTTCTTGGAAAACAAATATGAAGAGGGGCTTTCTGACACAAAAAGTTGAAACCCCCACTTTCCTACTACAGTGTACAAAAAGAAAGGGGATCATATATGACAGAGAGTAAATTAAATTTTCAAAATTATTTACAGTTAATACCAGAGAACTTACAAAAACAGTCAATTATTGAGGAATGCTTTATTTGGACAGCATCTTTTTGAACACACAAGTGGAGCTGGTAATTCGATCAGTGAGAACTACAAGTTTTAGTTAAAATATCTTGCTTAGTAGGCTGTTAATCCTCTTCATGTTTTTGCTTTCTTCAGGCAATGGCTAGAGTGTGGAGAGATGGTCAGAAACATACTGTCCACATCTACAGGCTGCTAACCACAGGTCAGAGATGGTGCTCAAACTTACCCTAGAGTGAGACACTTCTTGAAATTTTGTCCATAAAAGAAAGGGAAGGAGTGTTTTTGGAAATAATTCAATCCGTAAAAGCATATATTATTTGTTTTGAATTCAGTTAAAATGGAGACATCACATTGATTCATTTGCCTTTGCTTAAATAACTAAAAATAGTGGTTTAGCATTTCCTGTGTATATTGTTATCAAGTAATAGATTTGACTTCTTTGGAAATACTGGTCAAAAATTATCCCAATTTATCTATTTTTATTTTTTCAATACAGGCTCAATAGAAGAAAAGATTTACCAAAGACAGATCAGCAAACAAGACCTTTCTGGGGCAGTTGTAGACCTTTCCAAGACATCTGAACACATCCATTTTTCCATTGAGGAACTTAAAAATCTTTTTACACTTCATGAAGATTCCAACTGTGTTACTCATGACTTGCTTGAGTGCGACTGTATGGGAAAGACTGACCATCAAAGTGAGTTTATTTTTCATTATCTCTGGCCATTGCTGAGAAATCCATTCTGAATATATAGTCTATTTCTGGAGAAAGCCTTGATGCTCAGTAAAATAAGATTTAAATAATGAAGTTCATTATGGGGTCTTTCAGATTTTGGCTGATTTATCTAAGCCATAGGAGCCCTTGACAAAATTAAGAGTAGAAAAGATTAATTCCTTGCAGTAACTACGAGTTCATATATCATGCCTCTTAATTTGAATTAGTTATGTCCGGCTTAACTGATGATTCCTTACAATAAGTGACACAATATGGTGTTCTGTTTCTAAATATTCAAGGACAGTAATGAGTAGCTGGTAAGGGTTAGTTAAAAAGCAGGTTATCTGAGGATAGCTGTACCAGATGAAGATCTGCGCCAGCTCACTGTATATAAGCCTTCATTTCTGAGCTATTAACTAAAGCTGCTGCAGGATGATTAAAATAGTTATTTGAGAAATGCTGCAAAGCTCCCTGGCAGTTGTAAAGCCAGGTTGAAAATATTTGCCTCTATGTTTTCTGTAGGAACCTGTCTCCTGTCATTTTGGCATACCGAAATTGTTTTCATACCTTGCTGTATACAGGTATATAGATTTAAGTTAGGAGAAGGATTAAAAAAATAAATTACCATAAGTTATGTTTGCATCTTACCCATTTTAATTTTTATAGCTCATTTAGTTTCTTAAAGGAAAGAGTGTCTGTTGCCCTGGTATGTTTCTTTCCTTTGGGCATAAAATATCCACCTATTTGTGGGTGAGATAGTGAGGTACCAATACTGATAGCCTTCTAAATGCACAGAAATACCTCAAGAAAAGGACTCAAGAAATGGGTAACAAGAGTGTGTGTTCTCAATAGACATGGGCAAGAAATGAGGTAATGTGGACCCAGTATGAGACTGCTTTGCTTGATGGTTTGCGTGTTCCTGAGTAATAGGCTAGACTTCTGTTTCTTTCTCATCTCATGCTACCTAAAATAGGGAGGATTTGGCTAGTGAAAGCACAGGGCTTCTGTAGCCATAAGACCTTTGTTTTCTCCTTTATTTTTGCTCCACATGCTGATTAAATAATCTTTGTCTCTTTCTTTAATGATTGAAAAATTAGACCTTCTGTTTTCGTGTAAGTGATGTTCTAAAATATACCAGCCTCTACTTAGGTACTATTACAGGACCTGGTTGGGAAAGGCACCTTTTGTGTTAAATGTTAGCCAAATTTTCTTGGTGTGCAGTGAGGCAGGTACGGCTCCTGGACTGCAGTAATCCAGAGAAATTTTGTGTTGTTACTGTGATGAACACTGGTGCATGTAATTTTAATTAGCATTTTGCTATTGTCTTAACACTCTTCTCTTCTTATCTTATGCTTTCAATGCATATTGGTTCCATGAATTCAACCACAGCATTGGTCTCTTGGATTCTATAACCAGGACTTCCTTGAGGGTAATTATATCCTGGACCCAGGGAACAGAAACTTTTGGCAGTAAATCAAGGAAAAACTTGAAGGCCATTCTTAGACTTAAGTGGTGGTAATGATAGAGTGTGGGGAAGGTTTGATTTTCTAAAGAGCAGAGAACAAGCTGGCTCATCAGTTCCCTAGTCAAGTTGCTCTGAGTCATGATCTTCAGTCTGATCACCCCAGAATGCAGCTACCTCTGTCTTTCCTAAGAACAGAAAACTGTGAAGTTACTGCATCAGGAAGCTAGATTCCAGGTTACTGGAGATAGATAGCGGGTGCACAGAAAAACCAAGAACTTTTCACTGATTTGTCTCCTCCATTTCTAGCAAGTATGATTCAAAAGATGAACTAAAGAGGAACCAAATAGTATAATACAAGCTTCACAACATAGGAGCTTTTCCATTAAATATACACCAGTAAGACTGAATATTCTTGACCAAGCTCCTGTGTGCATAGATCACGCAGATGTGTTGCTTGCTATTCTACTAGCCTTCAGATCAGCTACAAAACTGTAAGCCTATTGTTTTACCCAATCATATTATAATTTAAGAAGTTAGGAAGGCATAATCTGTAAATGCATCTATTCTAAATTTTCTTTTGGCCAGTAAAAGAATATATTTCAAGTCTACTTCAAATGCGCATCATATATTAGTCAAAAGGAAAGTCATGCACATATGAGTCTTTATGGACTCTCCAAAACTTTAAGAAAATCAGGAATAGGCTGAGTCATGCTACTCACATCACTGGTCTTTCCTAAGGAGCACATAACACTGCTATGAAAATATTTGATGACAAGTTTTAAAACAGTAACAGCAGTGATGCAGTTTTTTCCATCCAAAATTATTTGTTCATTTATCTCATGCATCAGATGAATCATAAAGCCATCAATGTGTGACCTGCCCTGCAATGACCTGGTAGTTTGTAGCTTTAGGATCCTTTGTCGAACGTGAATTCATCTCTTTGTGCTTCACAGCAATAGTCCTTTCCTACTGTGATGTATAGCATTGTGTATATTGAACAACTTGGCATAATCTGGATGTACAGAGTGTACAGATCTAGTGTGCTGACTCAATGAAACAGCTACTTAAACTATTCTTAGCTGGCTGGAATGATTCCTCTGGGAGGAAATTGAAGCTAGTGGGAATTTTGCTGCAACATACATCTAGATTCAGGTTTACTTAAAGAATGGGAGCAGCCCAAATGTCATAGAATAAGGAAGACAGAGGAAAGGAAATTGCCAGATAAGATGTTTCCTTTCCCATCCATGTGTAAAAGGATTTATCTTTATGCTAGCATATGGTGATTTTGATAAACTCAGTGACTGAGCAAGAAAAAGCCTTCCCCCTGTTACTGTGGATACATATGTTTGGGTTTCATTGACACAGAAGGATTATATATGCTGTTCTATTTTCCCTCATTTGTTATCACCAACTGGCTTATTGATTCAGACTGAAATTTCCTGTCTTCATTTTCTCTAACGAGTTTACTGCATCATGTTTTTCAGAGACTTGCTCAGAAAAGCCTTCTGTATCTAGAAGTTGTCAGCTTGGACAAAACCATGGGAAGCCTAATTCAAAGAAACCACTCTCCATGTCACAGCTGATGCAATGGAAACATTTTTCTGGGCAACATCAGACTCTTGATGATCCTTTCCTTGAAAGTATAAAAGGGAATGTTTCTTTCATTTTCCAGAATGTAACCAATTCAACTGCCCCACCTAATAAAACTTAAGTGCCTTTCCCTACTACTTGCATCCTCCTGGTCATAGGCCAAGTAAATAACTGATGTGCAGTTACCATTTGTTCTTTTTGCTTAGTTCTGTTTTGTGTGTCTCTCAGGAGGTTTCTGGGTAAATGTGATTCCTGGTATTTATACAAAGTTACAGTTATTACTAAGTTAATCGTAGTTGCTGTAATTATAATACAGATTTTTCAAACTAACTTTGCATTCCAATTTTCTGTTCCTTTGATATCATAATTAGTAAGACTGTTTTTATGCACGTTCCTACTTTGGTCTACTTGGGTTTATAGTTTCCATTTGATCATAATGATTTACTGCTTGTAAAGTTTGCAACTATTCAGCCAAATTTTGTAAAACTAGGCAATGCTATATAAAGGCATATGATGTTAATGAAACTCTGGTTGAATTTTTATTACGACAATGAAAAGTTATGTGTCTGTATAAATGTAGTTTTATAACAAGGTAGATATTTTTTTCCCTTGAATTTGCAATTTGATGAAATTCAGAGCAATAAGCACTAAAGTCCAAAAATCTGAGGCCACAGCTTGATACTGTGCCAAAATATTCTGAAATTCTCCTATTGCTTTTACTTGGGAAAATAAGATGTGTTTCTCAGATGTACACAGTATGGGCTTATCTGCTCTTATTTAACTACTTTTAAGGACACTTTCTGCCAAGCACTTGAGTACTGAGCACATTTTTATAGTGTATTTTTAAATTACTATAATTTTCTTCTTTTTTGAAAACACAAATGTTTGAAATCAGTTTGTAGCTTTTAAGTGAAGTACTTTGAAAAGCATACGAGAGTAGAAGATTGGATAATTTTCAAAATACTGCAGACTTACAGCATTTGAAAGAGCTTGAGCAAGGGCTCCATTGTGGTGATCCTGCATCATGTCACATGGTGTACAACCTCTTGATATTTGGTATATGTGACAAGAGAGGCCAAAAACCCAACCAGCTTTCAGAAAACAGTTAAAATTGGTTTATTCTCCATGTTATATCAGTTAGTGCTCCCTCTTTTCCTAGACTGTCACTGAGTTCAGAGTCCATCCCAACCCCCCATCAAACAAACTCCTTGCATTTTGATGCATTTTGGGAACTGAAAGACATGTGCATTGACCTCTGTTTACCATCCACATTTATTTCAGCGGGTTTTGTGAGTTTCCTTTGACTCTAAATGCTGAATGACACCAGGAAATAATGAAGACCAAAGTGAGAGAATGATTGAGAAAGTCAGCAATTCTGAACATCTTTTTGGCATGCAAATTGTGTTCTTGGTAGCAATTAAATTATGCTAATAGTTAGAGTTTAATTGTTTAACATTTTGGGCTGGCTGTTAAAAAGCCTGTTCTTCATCCTGTGTATGGGGAGAGTGGCAGTCACACTTATCTGGGTGCTGTGCTGCTGTAGTGTCTGTTCACTGTTGGACAAAGTTCCCAAAGCTGATTTTACTTAGCAAGGACAAGCTTTGCTTGCAGCTTTGTAGCTCAAGAAGGAGATTCTACTGAATCTGTATAATGATGATTATTGTAATTAATAATTACCTGAGACTGATAATGCTTAGATCTGTGCTGCCCATAAGTCTCTGTAAGTTTGCTCCTGTCACTGCATGTAGGAAGCAGGATACTGGCCTTCTCTGTTCTTTGCTGATGCTGATCTTGTATGTGGCTTCTTGCATCTGCATGAACAAGTGCATACCAGTTTGCTTCTATTGCTCATTTGTTTGTGAGACCATGGTTATGTCCACTGAACACACACAAGCCCACTCTGGTTTGGAGCAAACCAGCTGGCAGTGCTGTTGAAGAAGGCTGGGCAGATAAGAGAATTTTCCTCTGGAATCCACATCAGGCCGTGTTTCATCTGCTCTGCTGAACACAGTCCCTCAGGAGTATCTCAACAGGCCTTCTCACCTTACCTGTTGAGTCTTGCTCTCAGGCAATTCTGCTTGCTGTCGTGTCATGCACCACCCTGCACAATACAGCTGTAGCTGCATGCTGGCTGAACATAGGTCTGACAGAGAAGCCCTTTTATTGTTTGGCCTCCAGGGTAGTTTCATTTTGGCAGTTTTTAAATAAATAAATTAAAAGCTGGTGGTGGACCATCCCTGAGCTCTCAGGAGGCCAGAGGAGAGGAGCCCCTGGACACATCCTGCTGTGTGTGTGAAGGTGATCCAGGCCCAGATCATTGTTCTGGGAGAGATTACTGGAAAATGGCCTATTACACAAGTAATGTTGCTTCAAGGTTAAGAAGGCCAAAGCAGCCTATACAAACATGCAAAATCAGTTACAGCTTTGGTCTGATTTCCTGCCTGTGTCCTGCTGTGCCAGGCTGCCCCACATCTCTGGCAGTGGCAGCTGCATGGTGATGCTGATGGAAAGCTCCTCCAGCATCCACCCAACCAACCAAATGTGCTCTCCTCATTAACCTTTCATGACTTCAGGTTATAATGGAAGTGTGCATGTGCTTCTTGGTTGTTTGAATAAGACAATATTACCCAAATAACAGGTTGCACATGGCATTACATGTGATGCAGTTTGAAAATTTGATTCTGAAATTTGATGAATCCTGGAAAATTATGCTTCTCACTGGAAAAGTAGGTTGTGGAGAATATAGAAAGCATGAATACAGACTTTAATGTATTGTGCCATCTGTGATTCTTCCACAGTAGTCTGCAACAGTCTTAAAAATGAGACCAGCCCTTCCTGCTCATGTAATCATAGTATAATACTCAGTGTTTTCATACAGACTGCAGCAAGTGGACATGTGAATTTCTTCACAACAAGTGAGACACATCTCTAGGAAAAGTTCCTGTGGTGAATTTACCCTAATCTGACTGTTAACTGGGAATTTCAAGTCTCCAACGATGTCATGTTGCCCCTTCTCTTAACAGTTGTGAAACCCTAGAGGATGGAGAGGTGGATGGTGCTGAAAAGCAAGTATCAGGAGGACCTGGTACTTGGTCTAGTAGATGGTCTCAGATGTAGCTTTTGGATTCACTGCCAGTGATGTCAGCTGTAAAGTGCAATGTAATTTATGTTGCATGGTCCCATCAATCAGTCCTAGTCTCCTAGATCTAAGACTTGCACTGCTGAAAGGGGAAGGCGAGGGCTGTTGAAGGGATGTGGTCTAGTGCAAAGCTTGAAATACAAGGTGTTGATTAATATTGTTGCCTTTTTCAGTTTTTGAAGGATGCAAGTGTTCATCCACCAAGCAATAATTCTTATGGATACATGCCAAAGAACAATGCAAGTCTGCCCAACAATAGGTCTCAAATGGTGCTTCTTCAGTGCACCATGAAGAGCAGCAGATACTACAGATGTAAGCACAATCACAAGCAGCTTATTTTTTCAACAAATACTAAGCAAAGATTGCCAGTACTTGACATTTATTAGTGCTATGGAATCAGCATGAAGGTCTGCCTGGGGCAGCAAGTGGTGAGTGCTGTGCCAGCTGAACATCTTTGTGCCTTTATAGGTGTGAGATACTGAGGTTTAGCAAGTCAGGGTGTGCTCCATCTGAGCTGAGGCTGTTGCAGGGCACTCCCTGGAATGACACTGATTTGAGCTGATTTGCACCAGTGGGCCCAGAGAGGAGTGCTCACCCTGTCAGAAGAGGAGATCAGGAAGACCTGTTCCTAGGGAATAGTCTGCTAATCTTAGAGCAGCTGCTGCAGGTCTCAATCACAGTGGGCAGGTAGGCCTGTCAGCCAGTCCTCAGATTCAGCAATCAATATTGTGTTTGTTCCTTGCCAGCTCTTAGATGGGAGGAGGGGATTTTGGAGAAATTGAGTTACTTCTGGTACAGGGCATGCTGCCAGAGAGACAAGTGTACTGCATGTTCCTGCCTGAGACCAACCCTGATTTTAAAAAGCAGAAGGAGTGGTGTTTTATTTATTTCTGTATACTGCAGCAAGGGGTTTTTTTTAACTGGTTTCATATGACTGTTTTTGTTGATTCAGCTTTTAACCATCTTGGCTCAGGTTTTCTTGTCATTGAGATGGTGACCCTTTATCATTATTCAGTTGCAGAATAGCAAGCTGAACTATAACTGCATTCGCTTGTTGTCAGACAAGAAACTGTACAACAAGCTTTGGGTGTCATACAAGTTTTTATGGCAACTGCCATAGATATATCTTGCATTCTGACAAGAGGCTGACATCAAGTCCAGTTAAGGGACTTGCCTTTTTTCAGAGACCATAAAGTTCTTTCACTCGTCATCTGGTACAGAGAAGTGCCAAATAGTGACTGAATGATTCTGTAATGGAATAAACTCATGGGAATTTCTTAAAATGCCAAATATGGAACAAGCTTTGACAACTGCCTGGGGTTACCACCAGGATTTGGGAAAGACATACTCCAGCCCTTGCAGGCAAGTAACACAAGAAGGAAAGTAGTTCTTTCATGTGCTTTCCATTGAATCAAAAGTTGACGTAAATCATGGTTGTTTATGTGTGGCTTAAATAAATTATGTGTTTGTGGCTAGAAAGATCTGGGAAGGCTATAAAGAACAATGAGAAAAAACACTTTGGGCTTTATAGTGTAACTGAAGAATAAGCTGAATTGAAATCTGTTTTTAACAAGACCTTGTGTGCTATTACTTAGTACAAAAGCAAGACTGCTTTTGGAGGCATAGGTGCTCACAGGACTTAGAACACTTGATGCAGTGTTCCACTCTTGAGGGGTGATGTGTTTGCACAAGCAGCACCAGTCAGGACCAGGTAAGTAATTCTGAACACTGCAAACACTAGAAACTTCCCTTGTTAGGTACCCCGGTTGCTGCTACCTTTTACTGGGCTTTTCATCAACACATGGAAATACAAGCTGATTTAAAGGAAATATATCTGCCTGAAAGCCTCTGTGGCTGTTGCTGCTTCCAGCCTTTTCTATTCTCTCTCTCCCTTGATGTCAGCCTGAGTTCTCCCTGTACTCCTTTGTTTGCTTAGTTTGATTTACACCCACTTGACAACATATGCTCTTCATTCTCCTCTCATTCATTTCCTTCCAAATAGGCAAAATGTCAGTCACTGTGACAAAAGCCTACATCCATTCTAGCTAGATATTTGTGTGGTTTCTGTCAATTAGCCAAAAATCCTTTCCCTCTCTTCCATGACTGCCTTGGCTCAGGTTTTGGTTTTCTAGAGTGTGTGAGTTATGTCACATAACAGTGAGTTCCCTCTTGACCCGTGACTTTTCAAGGTTCCTTTTGAGGGATAGGATATGCTAAACAGTAGAAGTGCAGCCTGAAATTTCCTCCCTCCATCTGAAAGATGTTGTCTTTCGAGGGGTTTTCATCCTGTCCTGTAGCTGGTTTGGAAACTCTGGGCTCCACAGCCTCATTGAGTCAACAGAGTTCTGTGCAGGAGTCAAAGCTTATCCAAAACCTTGCAGACCTGGAATCTAAAACAGATCACCAAATCAATGAGTTAAGTAGGTGAACCTTTGAGGGTTGCTCATGGCAATGTTGTATTTGATATATGTTCTATGAATGTAGAAGGGGTTAGCAGTCCTTCCTAATACTAAGGGTGAGAGCACTTCCTGCTATACAGCACTTTTCTCCTTCCTTTTCTTTTTTGAAGCTTTTCCTGTTTGGATCAAATTTTTCCCCCATCAATTTTGTGCTGTCAGGCTGATTCACGTTTGTGTTGCGTCAAAAACTTCAGCCAAAATGGCTGATCCGTTCCTAAGACTGTATGTAGGAGAAAACAGGGTTTTTTCCCTATGCCAGAACTGGAAACCCTTCTGCTGAAATGCCTTCTTGCCTTCGTATTTTGGACTAGGACTTAAAATAGTAGGTGGGAAGAGATAAGAGGAAGAGGCATTACTTCTGTATTAGCATGTTTTTCACTGTTCCCCTTAGATTCTGCACCAGTTTATAAGTATTTGTAAAAAACAAGTAGTAGGACTATGTATGGTAAATACTTCTTTCTTTTGAGTAGCTAAATGTCTCTTGATTTCTTCCACACCAGGCTTGTATAAGACTCAGAACTGCAAAGTTTTGAGCAAGCTGCATTCCCTCAGAGCTTTCACCTGTGATCAGGCCCTGAATACCCCACATCCCACAGGGTGACTGAATGCAGTCTGAACACGGTTGTTTCAAGAGATTCTTTCTGTAATTCTTGTTTTCAGTTGCTCTCTGCTGGGCAGGGCACAGTGCAGCAGCTGACAGAAGAGAACTATCTCATCTGTGTCCTAAATCAGCCTACCAACATCCAGTCCACCTCTAGGAGGAAAAAGAATGTGGTCACAACAGTAAAACTAGAGCCAAGGTGTTATGGGATAAGGAAATCAGTGAGATCAGGATTGTCACAGAGAAAAGGAAATGGAGAAGACTTAGGGGAGCAAGGAGATAGTAGAAGGGAGGACCAAGACTGGGCAGACAGAGGCTAAGATGGTGTCCTCCAATGTGAATTCCTCCCACGGGACCGTCTTCCACAGACCTCTCCAGTGTGAGTCCTTCCCACGGACTGCAGTTCTACAGAAACTGATCCAGACTGGACCCCTTCCATGGGGTGCAGTACTTCAGGAACAAGCTGCTCCATCATAAGTCCCCTGAAGGTCACAAGTCCTGCCAGCAAACCTGTTCCAGTGTGGGCTCCTCTCCCCATAGGTCCACAAGTCCTACCAGGAACTTGTTTCAGCTCAGTCTTTCCACAGGGTCACAGCCCCCTTTGGGCATCCACTTGCTCTGGCCTGGGATCCTCCATGGGCTGCTGGAGAGTCTCTGCTCCACCATGAACCTCCATGGGCTGCAGGGGCACAGCTGCTTCACCAAGGTCTTCACCAGCATCTGCAGGGGAATCCTCTCTGGCACCTGGAGCACCTCCTTCCCCTCATGCTCTGCCACTGTTTCTCTAACATACTCTCACTTCTCCAGTTGCTGTTCCACATTTCTTGCCCCTTCCTCCCCACCCCCTTAAACACATTATTCCAGAGGCACCACCACCATTGCTAACAGACTCGTCCTTGGCCAGCAGTGGGTCTGTCTTGGAGCCAGATGGCATTGGCTCTACTGGCCATGGGGGAAGCTTCCAGCAGCTTCTCACAGAAGCCAGCCCTGTAGCCTCCCTGCTGTCAAAGTCTTGCCAATCAAACCCAACACACCCATGCAGTCACTGGCAAAGTGATTATTTCCTCTCAGCTCAAGTCTGTAAGATTTTAGAGTCATTGATTTCTTTGCTATTGAATTGTGAATCACTGAAAATTTGAAAGCATGGTCCAGATGAAAAAGTTTGCAATGTTCATTGCAATGTGACCTCTTAAAGGACACAGATACTGTTTTGCAAGCTGCAAGGCATTCAGGATTAGCATTGCCTTATGGACATTTAACAGCCTTGTACATGTGCATCACAGTGAAATAGTGTGTGAACACATATTCTCTTTTCTTGCTTCAACCAGCTAAGAGGATGGACAGTAATATGGGAATAACTTGTGTTGCAGATGATGTGAGTGGAATTTGTGCTTTTTACGTATACAGAAATCTGGTATCGTTTATCTTAATGGTACATTCCAAATTAGCAAAGGTTTTTGACTTTGTTGCTGTATTTAGTATCTATGCACAACCTCATAAGTGCACTTAGTAACTCTTCTTCCAAGAGCAGTGGTATAAAGATAAATTAATCAAATTCCGTGCAACACTTGGCTCTATATGTGGGAGGTAAAAAATTTGACCCGTGGTTTAGAGAGAAGGTGCATCTGAACTGTTACCAGAGGTATGCAACAAAAGGGTAAGAGGAGACAGTTATTGACTTTAGAATTAAAAATCTGAGTGAATATAAATAAAATAAAATAATGATAATTAAAACCAAACAAAAAACAAGCAAAAAAACCCCCGAGCAACAAAAGAAACCCAAACCAAACAAAAAAAAATAGCAAAAGAGATTAACACTGAAAGATGCCTCCCAGGAGGCTGTGGAAGCTCCATCCTTAGCAGTTTCCAAAGCTGGACTGAAACAAAATCCTGAGTAACCTGATCTAATGTTGAAGTTGGCCCTGTTTTCAGTAGATGATTGAACTAGATGGCCTCCAAAGGCTCCTTCCAATGCAAGTGGCCTCCTGGACTGTGTTAGGAATATGGAAAAAGTACAGATCTTCGAGGTCTGTGACTGACTAATGGTCACTGATCAAGAGCTCCTTTGGATCTAAAAACCTGTGATAGATATAGAACAACAGAATCTGCTCAGGAACAGTGAGATTTTAAAATCTCATATGACTAAGGAATTCTGTTTTGTGGACGAAAACTCAATACCATCAGTATGAAATCAGCAACCTGGAAAGAGTTATGAGGTCTTATACTGTGTGGTGGCAGCTTCCAGAAGCCCGTGTTTCCCAAGGAGCCTATGACGTGCAGATGAACAGCGGAAGGTTGCATAAATCCAAGAGTCACTTGAAATTGTAGCGCCAGCTTTCCTGAGGATGCTTTTAGCAGTGACTCTTCTCTTTGTGTAGCCATTGGCAAAGTATGTTGTTTTGCACAGCTGTACAATAAAGAAAAACGTAACTCAAAAGCAATAGTAGTCTGTGTATCTCCTCCCAAAGATATTACAAGCTTTAGTGGTCTGGAAAGCTCTTTAAGAAACTGCTGAAGGGTTGCAAGTTCTGAAATGTCAACTTTGATTTGAAAGCTAAACACAGTCCAGAAGTTACCTTGCTGGAGTTTTTCTTCCTCAAAATCCAACAGACAAAATATTAAGAGGGAAGAACATGCTGGAGATGAAAATATTGCTGAACTTGATACTCTCATGAACAAAACTTGTTTGCAAAATAATTTCTGCTTGTCCCCTACCTCAGCATGCAAGCAACCTCCAAAAAGAATCTTCCAAGAAAAATCCTTATCATCAACAGTCAAGAGGACACAAAACTTCCTCCAGGACATGGCTTGTTTAGTTCTGCACTTAGATGTGCCAATAAATGTGGTCTCTAGACAAGTAATTTCTTTTCCTCTCCCTAGGAAAGTTGCAAACGTATCAGAGCTGAAGAGACTCCAGGTATAACAGGAGAGCAAAGATTTTGCCCACCTTCAAAATTGTTTTTTAACTGGCTAGGCTGTAAAAGCCAAATCCCTGGCTACAAAGGACTGCCAGAATCCAAGTGTGCTCCACCAAGCTCATCCCTCCTCCTGCAGTGCAGCAGCCCTGGAAGCAAGGAGGGACACTGTCTGCGTTCAGAACAACACCCTGCCTTGCAGCACTGGCAGTTTCCCCACATTGCTCTCATCTCCCCTGTGTCAAGGCCTATGCCCCTCATCTGATACAGGCACATATGTGTGCTGCCTGGTGGTATAAATGCAAGCAAAACACTTGTTAAAAAGCAATTAGGATTGCTTGACACAGCACTTTTCCTCCAGCCTTGGCCGCAGCAGTGGGTCTGGCCGCAAACGCGCTGTTACTGCTGGGGAAGAGAAGCGTAAGGGTGTGTGTCTAAATCCAGCCAAGGGTTTGTCTGGAGACTTGGCTTGCAAGCGGGGAATTTAGGTGACTCCAGGCCACCTCCTTCTGTAGCTCTGTTTTCCAGTTTCCCTCTTGCAGTCTCAGTCCTTGCAGGTATCACGTTCCTGGGGCAGGAACAGCTTGTTTCACGCTATGTGTTTCTGCAGGCCTGATGCAGCTGCCTGGCTGGACGCCCAGGTGTGCTGGGCTGGGAGGGTTTGGGTAGCAGAGAGCTGAGGCATCACACAGCAGAGAGGGACTGTGTGCTGCTCCCTGCCTGCAGATCTGCACTACAGCCTATTCCAGGACCTCAGTTGTATGAAGAGACTCAAGCACTGGAACAGTCTGCCTAGGAAAGTGGTGGAGTGGCACTTTGGGACATGATTAGCAGTGCACTTGGCAGTGCCAGATTAATAGTTGGAGCTGATGATTTTGGAGGTCTTTCCAACCTAAACAGTTCTATGATTCTATGACTCTGGCCCTGCTGGTCCTCCTGCTATGACACTCATGTCAGAGATGCTTCTGCTCCTGCCCTTACCTAGAGCATTTTAGAGCCTTGACAAATCCACAGCAAGCATTGCCAACGTGCCAATAACCTGTGCGAGTCTTATCATCCGGCAGCTTTGCTGTGCTCCCTTTTAATTTCGTTTTGCTTAAGCGCCAGCAAAGGCAGAAGGCGAGGTTTCCTGGAAGGGTGACCTGAGGGTGGCAGCAGCTGCTCACGGTCTGTCTGTCGGTCGGTCCGAGCGCCGGCGCCGGGTGCGAGGAGGAGGCTGCGGAGCCCTCGGAGCGCCGGGTTATTGCCGGCCCGAGGGACCACGCAAAGGTGAAGGTGACAAAAGATCACTGTCATTCATCGAGAGCGCCTGTGACCAGGAGGGTGACTTTGCTACAAAGGAGACCTTTTGTGAACCCTATCGCTGCTTCCAGGCAGCAGTAAGGCACCATCACTCTGCTGCTGCATTGGAAGTCAGTGAGGCACCGCTGGTCTGGTGGCCGGCTCTGTCCTGAATGATGGGGATGCTACCCCCCGGTGGGGAAAGGCTTGGTAACTGATGTGAAGGACCACAGCTCCTGAATCAAAGCTGCAGGTGACACCTGCTAGCCCCAGAAACCGAGTGCAGGCACTGTGGCTTACAGCAGCGAAGGGATTTGGGTGCCTAAGTACTGCCTTGGTGGTGCTATAGGTGCTGAAAAACCCAGCGTCCTGAAACCACTCTGCAGCTACAGGCTGAGCTGTGAAACATTTGAACACACTAAATACATGCAGGAACCAATAAACTCACTCAGGGTAATCTCAGGTTGGTGTTTGATTTTCACAGACTTGCCACCATGATCAAAATGCCCTTGTGTCTTTCCTTTCTACTGATGCTGTAGACATTTGTGGACCCCAGTTGAGGTACCCAGCTCACCTGAGGCATTGCAGAGTGTGCTTGTGCACCTGACTCAGAGCTGTGATTTCTGAACATGGGGAGAACAAAAAATTTGGTGCCATAATGCTGAGTTTCAGAGCACCTGTGTATATCTGCACCTGCATATCTGTCTGATTCTGGCATCCTTCTCCAAGGCTTGCTTACAAGCCAAGAGGGAAAAGTAGAAATGACTGCATAGAACTGCTCTGTTCTTTTTATTTCCAGGGCCAGTAGAAGTCAGTAGGATCTTGTAAGTAATTTAAGACAGCCTGAGCTCATCTCTAAACTGGAATGTCTGAAGAGGTTGTTCCATCACAACACATTATAACTTTCAAACCTGCCCTCAGTGGTAGCTAAGACTGTGGAACATCCCAACTTTATCCATTACCAAATTTGGCCACTTTGCATCATTCTATCAGGACCCAAGATCTTGGGGTTTTGTTTGGGATGGCCAAAGTCCCATGGGACATAATTCATACTGAATTACAACTAGGCAATAAAATATTGAAACCACACACAAAATTTCTTTCAGGCCACACTTCTCCTGAAATCCTTGGGTAAGAACTGAGCAGAAGGGGAACCATGCTTCTTCAAGTTTGGCCCTTGTTTTTTTTTTGCAAGATCATTAACACACTCAGAGTCAGTTCAAGCAAGCCTGGCACTCTCCAGCTGCTTTTCCCTGTTATTTGTGAGTCATTGTACCTTAGGAGTGCTCAGTTGCACTCAGAATAGAGTTTAAGATACAGAGGGCTGACCTGATACCTGCTCAGGAAGGTATCTGAAACTACTGTGTCATGCTCATTTTGCCTCTTCAGATATGACCAATTCTACTCCACCTCCAGGTGTTCACTGTATGATTAGTATACATCCCTCTAAGACATATCTTCCACAGCATCCAAGCCAAACCTGACTGTGTTGATTCCAGTGTGGTGACATCTGAAGTGTGTTTGTAAGAACCAAGGTAGTACCACTTGAGAAAGGCCATGGGGAACAGTCTGGTAAAATGTGGGGAAACATTTGCTTGCATCACTGATAATTGTCTATCAAAGTGGATGCTGCTTCCATTTCATTTGTCAGTATGCTGGGTAGATATCTTCTGGTGACCAGAAATCCCTTGTAGAGGTTGTTCATTATTAGCCATTATTATGAGCTGCTCTGGTTTGTCAAAACACACGAGAGCTTGTTGAGCTGCCTGGAGATGGGAATGATGAGAGCTTGTGTTTGAACAAGTACAGCTTTTAGACAGTCTGCAGAGACTGGTTTAATGAAAAGTTAAAATTAAGTACCCAATGTCCAGCCCCTGGCTGCTACCAGCAGCTGTCAGCAGCAGGCCCTGTCTTGGGGTGGCTGAGGGTGGTTGTGCTGCCAGACAGGCAGGAGCTGTGTCTGGAGCCATACAGGCTGCTGCTGAGGTCTGAAGAACATCTGCTGTGGGAAACCTTTCTCTCTCCTTTTTCCTTTCTTACAGGGAAATAGGTCAGGAAGCAAAAAAACAGGAGCCAGAAGGGAGGATGAGAAGTTACAGTGAGCAGGTGTTCTTAGACTGCAAATGAGTTGCTGGGATTAATTCACTCTCAGTGCTAAGCTCCTTTGACATTCTGTCTCTGGCTGTGGGAGCATCTCTTCTCCTTTTGGTCATGGACAGCAAGGAGCTGCAGACCTGTCAGGGCATGGGGACCCACATCTGACACTCTGGCAGAGTGGAAAAGAAATGGATTTCTTTCAAACAGACAATATTCAAAATAATTACTCCCCCCTCCTCCAGCTCCCCACACGCTTTGCAAAGCCAGGAAACATATGGACCTTTGTCCTTAGGGAGTCTGATTGAGAGAAATCATTACATGATTTGCAATGAACAACAGTTGTGCTGGTGAGTTGGGCTGATAAGAAGCTCTGATCTTGCACTGCCTTGGAGCAAAGGCAGCAGTCTCCTGTCCTCCAACCCCGTTCCTGAAGGCTGTCCTAGTGTGCTGTGGCTGTGGCTATGGACTGGGAGGCTGTGTGGGGATGCTGCCAGTGTGATCCCAGCCCAGATGAGGTGGTTTATTTGCTGCTGTTTTCTGACAACTCACTGAGCCCTGTGAGAACCCACCCCAGTGTCTTCCCACTACCACCTCGAGTTTTCCACCTGATGCTGCTGTGAGTGGTTGAGCTCAAGGCAGAACAACTTTGAGCAACCTCTTGGTTGGCCATCATTAATGATCAAGTCTGATGAGGAGACATCCTAATGTCCTAAGTGGGTAGTGCAGTGCTGCTTGGAAGGAGGAGCACCAACATTTCCCAGATCACTTTGGCATGCCTCTCATTACCAGAGAATAGTTCAGTGACAATAAAATGCATTTTATTATGTGTAAATGAAGAACTAAAAATCCAGATTTCTAGAATTAAAAAATTATTTACAAATGTTAGGACAGAACCATACATTTATAATCACAGGTAACATTGATGAGAACTCCTGAGTCGCCCCCACCTTGTGCACTCTAGGCTCACAGAATTACTGTGCAGCTGTTAAAGTTGTCCCAGTCCATCAAGTGCACCTTCATGCTCCAGTATGTGATGCCAGGCAGGAGCCGTAATCCTGAATGGTCTCTTTTTGTGTATATTCTTGTTTACTGGGGATCCACTGGTTACAAACATTCTTTGAGCTTCCTGGTAATGTAGCATTTTGAAAATTAATTAATTAATTAATATATAAATTTCTGCTCTTTGTGTTAATTAATTCCAGCAAAGAGTGTGTGCTGACCTCCCGTAGCTGGGGAAGCACAGCAAGTGGATGCACATTTCAAGGTAAAGCAGTTACTGTAGGTCAATCAACGTGCTTTGTATGAAGTGTAAACACTGGAAACAGATACTTTCCTCCTCACACTTTGGGATGGCTGAGATGACTCTCTCTCTGATAACTTTGCTTAGCAAAGATTTTCTAGTAAAAGATACATCTTAAAAACACAAGAGTACAGACATTCTGAAGTGGCACCTTAAAAAACTTTTCGATGCCATGTCAGGCTGGGGATTTAATGTAATATTGCAGAAAGTGCTTTTAAGGGTGGGATGTCACATTGCAGTCATTAGTACATCTGAGAAGCTGTTGGAATATGGGATCTGGAAACTACTCTCACACAGTGTATGTCAGAGTGACAAAAACTCATGAAAGTTGTGAATCGCCCTGCATGCCGGATGTGCATGTCTCTGCTCGTTTATCAGCACTTAACGCTGTACAAACTCAGGGACACAAGCTCAGTGTTTTAGGTGCCTTCCAGAAAGGCATCATTTATACTCTGGAATTCCTTGACATTTGCTGTAGAGGACACATTTGGAGCTAAGGTTTGACTGGGTGGCTTCATCAACCTTTTTGGAAAATGGAATTTTCATTTTTTGAAAATGTTGTTAATTAACTATGTATTTTAGCATCAGACCTTCTCTTCCTGCCTGCTCGGACTGCTTGTTGGTCATGCTGTCTGTCCAGCCACTGCTAGCATCTCAGAGAAAGCACTGAAGTAGGTAATGATTCCTTTAAAGCCTTCTGAGCTCATGAGAGTGAGACAGTGCATTCCCATGCGGTTAAGTTATACACTTACAAGCCCCGGCTAGAAGTGTTAGCAAAACAGCTTTGGGTTGCTAGGAGGTGCTGTGTGGGGATTAATTAATCAGAATGGTTGTGCCTTCTGTGTGCCATTGTTGCTGATATAGAAGAGAAGTTTTCAAAGCCAAAAGCTGTGATGGACTCTTGTTAGGCTGGGAGATTTGCATATAGAAACACACATTAAGACAGTTGCGGTAAATGTTAGTCATTGCAAAATACGGCACAGAAAAATATCTAAACTATGAGGCCCACCAGAGGCTCTGTCTCCTCTAAGATGCCCCTCTGTGCACATTGTTACAGGCAGCAGCCATATGGAAACAGCTGAGGCTTTACTAGTATTTGGCTCAAAATTTTTAGTCTGGTTTTGAAGCAACATCCTAAACTTTCTTAACACAGAAGTAAAAGAATTGGCTTTCCCCTTGCAAACACAGGGGATGCTACCACAAGTTGCCATTGAGCTGCCTAGATGATCACTTTCTGATATACTTTCATCGATATGGAATGTCAGTAGATGGGGAACAAGAGGGGATAACAGTAAGTCAGCAGGCAAAACAGAAAAACCAGGAAGAGACTAGTAAAACCTAATGGAGCTCGGAGCAATCTCTTCAGCTAGACAATGATGGGCGCCCAAAGCTCCAGACTGTAGTAGACACAAGACAGTCGTGACTACACTCACACAGAGAGGATTGAATCCACACAGCTTTCAAGTGTTTTTAGTCATGAAGTTCTTTGGACTTGCAAGCTTGCTGCTAGTTGTCTCCAAGCATCCATTCCCTGAAAGGTATTATCCAAACAAAAATACCTAGTTTCCCCTCAGGTGAAGTCAGGTATTTCCTCAGCTTTTTGAGAAGAGTGTAGAAGGAAGGCAGGCATGGTGTTCAGATGCCAAAAGCTGTTCACTGGTGACCTTACACAACAAACTTTAAGACAACTGACCCCAGGAGTCCCATATTCAATATGCCCAGAGCCAGAGATGGGTGCTCTAATTCTGCATCCCATGGGGCTAATCTCCTCAGAACTGATCCCTCTTAAGTCCTGTGTGAGACTGGGATTCAGAGTTCCCCACAAGTATTGTCTGGTGTCTGAACAGCTCATTGTGTGCAATCACAGCAGCATGCACGTTCCACACTTGTCAGGGGTGTCAGGAAGGGAAAAGGCTGGATCTGAAAATGAGCATGTGAGCTTTCAGTGCAGTGTAGAGGGAGCATGAGGGGCTAGGCTTACAGAACACCCCACAAAATCACACCTAGTGCCTGTGTGCACCCTGTTCTGTTACCTTTGCCTCTCTTTCAGCCATGAAAAGAGGGACCTGCACAGAACGTAAGGCAACCTTTTGGTTAACAATCTGCTCCTTACACCGTTTGTTTGTAAGACAGCTCCTTATCCTGAAGGAATCCTGCTCTATAAACCCCCGGTTTGTAGAAGAATTGCAGGTGACAAGGAGCAGCTTCTTGCCAGAACTGACACACCGGGCTGATAATATTCGTGGAAACAGTCTAATATATAAAAGCAGGAATGTTGTCTAGCAGTTAAAAGATTCAATGTGGAAGGGTGGGCTTAAGCTTCCTCTGTGGAATCTGTGGTGGTTCCTTGCAGGTCCATTGCAGCAGCAGCCCAGGGAGCCTATGGCTCTGAGTCCCTTCCAGGGGAAGAGAGGCATGTGTGCTGCTTTCCTATTTCCTGCATGAGTGCTGCGTCCACAAGGCTGCGATGGAAAACCTGTTGGAATTCATTTCAGGATGGAAATGACTACTGTTTGGGGTGGATTTTTTTTTTGATTGCTCATGCATGTATTTTTTCCATTGCACCAGTGCTAAACATGAGGACTGATACAGTCATTGCCTTTGCTGTACTCACAAGTAATGGTTAGGTTATAAGTGCTAGATGTGATTATAGGCACTTCCCTCTTCTATACACTGCACACTTCCTTGCTAGCCTCAGTATAGAACATCCGCTGCCTAAAATGGAGAGGGAGGAAGGCTGAGCAGTTTTTGTTTTGTTTCCTCCAAGGGGTTTGAGCCTAGGCACTGCAGCATCGTCTTCCCAGCTGCTGCTCTCACTGCCCTGCAGCAGTGGAGTAGCACAGTGTTGCTCCTGTTGTAGGCTGGTTTGCAGCTTGCAGCAACACTGGTATTTAGAATGAACAGGATTACTGAAATACTGTGAGACGGCAGCCAACAGACCTGCTGTGCGGGCAGTGGAGCTACGGGAAATCAGGCTGTGGAGTTACCTGTGCAATTCCAGAAAAAGAAGGTTATGCTGCTGCCAGAATAACATACTGCCCACGGTTAAGGTGCCTCTCTCTGGGCACTGTAGCTTCTCATGAAAGGTTTGCATAAGAGTTGTTACTGTGCAAGCCTCTATTTCATACCTGTGGTTACTTACACCTATTGGGCTCATTGTCTGGTGCCCACCTGTGTTAACACATGAAGAGACCATCAGCTGGCATGCCAGCGTTGTGCACAGCTCGGGGATTGTGGAAACCTCATCAGTACAGCTGATGAGGTCTATTAGTTAATGGTGGCTTTTAGTGCAGCTGGTTATAAATTGGTTTTTACTTTGTATTTCTTGGGTGAGTGATGGTGGCCCTGATTCTGCAAGTTATTTAGGTTCCTGCTACTAAAATCTGTGGAGACACAATGTCTAAATTTAATTTTTCAGAATGTGAGACCTGTGGGACTGTTTTACTTGCTGCAATTCAAATGCATAGAAGGATCCCTATAAATATTTCATGGCTTCAGGGACAAACTGTGAGTGGCTGCAAAACTAGAGACACATACATCTCTAGGAAAAAAACACCCACATTGCAGCAGCAATGGAGAAACCCTGCTCCTAACCTGTCAGTACTTACAGCTAACAGATGCAGAAAGGCAAAGTGTAGTTAATGTTTTAGAAACAGGCTTTGCACCAATACAGGTTTTCAGTTTTCCATGTCTTTCAAATGAAGCAGAAATTACATGCCTATCTGCCCTCAGATTTTCCTCGTTAGCATTAATCAAGCACACTTGACTTGCTTACAGATGAATTTGATTAGGATCATGTATACTCTTAGGAACCAAAAATAATGAATCATGACTTGAGTGTACGTGCTGTTACAGCCAACATTGTTGCTTGGTGTCTGCTGCAGCAGTGAACTAATAGAAAGGTCCTAGGACTGGGTTCCAAATCATTGGCAGCAGAAGGTGGTAAATGGCACAAATGAAATAAAGCAAGACCACACAAAACAGAAAGCTATAATGTGCAGAGCCATTTAAATCACTATATTATAGGCTGAAATTCTTTATTTTCTGACATAGAAAGAGCTATAATAGAATCCTGATTTTGTCTGCATGCATACACAAATATTTTTGCATATGTTCCAGCCTCTGGCCCACAATGTGTAGCTTTTAGATCTGTGAACTCACTTACACTTCTCATTTTATAACGCCAACAGATTCTTCTGTTCTTTTAGCAATGAAGAATAAAGATGCTTTCCAAAAAAAAAAAAAAAAAAAAAAAAGCATTTGAACTCTTTCCCTCTATATGTATGGTATTGTAGCTCTGTGTGCAACTCATTCACCTCTGCACGTGTAAATTCATGCAAAGCCCATGTGCTCAAGTACTAGTTCAGAAGCCAGCAGGGGATGTAGCATTCCACTGCCTGTAAAAATGTTTGTTGATAAAAAGACAAACACAGAAAAGCGTTTGTTTTGACAGTATTGATATTCCACATAATGTATTCAGACCTTCTGTCATCCTTTTTTTTTTTTTACAGTCAGTTTTATTGTGTAGTAATTCTTGCTCACACTCATCTCATCAGTGAGGTCCATGAGGACCGTCTGTATGATAGAAGGATGCAAGACTACATGTGACATTTGTTATCCCTGTTGGCATGGCAGCTGCCTGGGCCTTTGACAGATCTGCAATCTACTGAATCATTTACCTAAGTGACAGAAAGTATCTGTAAGAAGAAAAGTAGACATATGGAAAGGGAATAATACATAAAGAAACATCTGCATAGAGATAATTTGCAATTTTTGGAAAGACTTTGAAGAACGATACATACATTGGGTATAGTGTCATACTCATGACACTGTGAATCCCTTATTCTACTGGCAGGCCTTATCTGGCATGTATCGAGCTTTTATGGAGTCCGTAGGATCCCTACTGTGTGCTCTGGCTGCAGGGCCCTCCCTGACCCTCCCCAGTTGTCTAATTGGGTGAGGAGGCACTGTTCTCTCTGCTATGCCATGCTTAGCAATGTTCAGTTTGCAGCAGGTGTCTTTTTCATTAGTTGTTTGGGGTTTTTTTCCTTCTGCCATCTCCCCTGTTTGCCAAGCAAGCCCCTGGGGCTCTCTGCTGTCATTGCTTTCCAGGCTTTGTTGCTGTTGCTGCAGACCTGGCTGCCGGGTGACTTCACCCCAAGCTCCTTTGTCATAAAGACATCCTGAGCATTCGGATCCTCCAAAGCATGTTTTTATAACTACCCTTTCAGAACAAAAACTGCCTATGTCAATATATGCCATGATGGGAGAAGGTAACCGCTACTAATGAGCAGAGGATGCCTGGCAGCAAGCATCGGTAAAAGATTTCCACATTAATCGAGATCCCTGCCACAGAGTTGTGGTTACCTTGAATTCTCTTTGTGATAACAGTACCAGAAAAAATTGCCATGGCATCGCACAACTTCTTGCAAGACCAAATGCACAGCTAGGGAGTCACCTTGGAAAGGAACTCGAGACACAGCATCCTAACTGGCCGTGGGTGTGGGCTGATGGTACAACTCCCTCACTCCCTCTGGTTTACGCAACACCGGAATGGCCTCAGGGTTAGCTTGCTGGCAAATATCGAGCTATTAGGGGAATACAAAAAGAAAGGAAAGTTCAAAAGCAGAAATGTATTTCATACAAAGTTTTAATGGACTTCTTCAAGGGTAGATGTGCCAAAATGTTTCCACTGGAAACTTTATATAAAATTATTAATGTAAAGGGGTTCTGCAATCCTGGCATCTCTCTTCCCTCTCCTAAGAGCTCTCATAGCTCATAACAGCTCTGTTCTGTGTACTGGGAGCATCAGCAGCTGGAATTTATCATTTGTTAGTCTTAGTATTTCTGTAGCTCATTTCAGAGACTCTGCTGGTAATGACAGCTCTTGACCTTTTACCTTCAGGACAGCTTGGAATTCATCTTTTAGGCCAGAAATCACCCAAACAGCAAATGTGCAAAAAAAAGAAAATAAATAAGCATTTAGTACCGTATCAGACCCATTCTTGGCATTCCTTAAATTCCTTCAAAGGACAGTCAGAGGGACAGACTCATTGCAGCTCTGGGCTCTCTCTCACTATTGCTCTGTGATTGTGTGATGTTCTTAAAACCTTCCCAGTGTTTTTAACTCTTTCTCGCCTTTCTAAAGATTTTACAGAAGAGTTTTCAGATGCCTCTTGGACTAATAACTACCTTTTAACCTCAGGGCTTTCTAATGAAATCCCATCCCTTTTTTTTTTGCAGGGCTGGGTTCCTGCATGCAGGTGTGACTGTCCTTGGCTGTTCACTGCAGTTTCTGAGCTATGGCCTCCTGTTTTGGTGGCCACGTAGTGGAAAGTAGCTTTCTCCAAAGAGGGGAAGTTTGGAGATCTGCAAGTTTGGGAAACACATCTCCTAGGGCTTCTGATAAGGTGGATTGTGGGACACTTATTTTGATTATACCTTTACTGTAATATCAAGAGGGTTTTCCTGGTGGCTATTTGTTTTCTCAGAAAGTTTGTTTTCTCTTCTTTCCTGCCCCAAAAGAACTATTTCCTTGAAAAGGCTGACATAAATTGAATCCATACATAGTAACCAGAGGGACCAGCACTCCCTGTATGTCAGAGAAGTTCTTAAAATAAACAGGGTGGAAAGAGAATAAAGCTGTGAGTTACAGCCAGTGACAGCAAACAAGGTGGGCTTTCTTTTCTTGCATTCCTCTGAGCATTGTGTTTGCTCTGCCTCCTGATGGCTAGGTCTGTACTCTTGAGCAGCACAGCATCCTAAGCTCTGCATGCCCCAGGTATTTTAGACCCGGGAACCATCGTGGCTCATGGGAGAGGCTGCATGTTCATGTCTTGTCCTCAGGATGTTTCCAGCATGCCCACCCTGCCTATGGGACAGCAGTGAGGTGGCACTGCCAACAGGAACCACTCTGCCACTGGGATCCTCCTTTGCCAAGTTCTTACGCAGCCCTTTTTCCTACTGATGCTAAGGGTGCCCGTTTAAGGAGCAAATGAATCTGCCACAGGAATCTCCTGTATTGGGATTACATGTGCTATTAATAAAAATCGCCTTCAATTTCTAAATTGAGGCGCTTAAAACCCACAATGAATGCATTCTGCAGTAATGAAAAAACCCACCAACTTTTTTTGTTGAAATTTAAATAGACCCATGAACTTTTGTATCATGCATGCTATTTTAAAACTGTAAATCTATTCCACTTTTTCCACTGTGGTTGTTTTTATGTTTCATTGTCTTCTTACATAGGAAAGTCTTTGGTCTTTTAATATAAAATATTTTATGTTTCCAGGCACAGGTTTTTGTGCCCAGTTCAATACGTTTGGTAAGAAACTAGTTTTCTGACACTACTTTTTCTCTGGTATAAGATTAAAAAAAGAAACTGAAGAAAGTATTAAGGTATCAGGGCATCAAGAAATTATTACTAACTTCTGGAAATTTAGATTAAGGTGTTCTAAACATTTTTTAAGAAAGAAAAGAAGAAAACCTGAATAGTGGCAAAGTGGCAAGTTAGTTCTTTTCTGTGATTTCTGCTTTTAAGAAATCCAAGCAGGACTCAGGCTAACAGACTGTCTAAGGCCAAACGTTGTCTTATTATGAACATGGCCTGAAACTGAATGATAAATTCTGTAGGTAATGTAAAGGTGTCCTAAAACCCCCAAAGCTATTTAGAATTCTGTTAAAAAATGTACTCAACTCTGCTCCCCCTAGAAAGATCTCTTTTCCATAGCAGTGAAGGAAAATGTATCTGCAGTTTTGCCTCTTCCATACCTTTTCCTCTGCTGTCCACTGTGCTTAGAAGATCCCTGTAGACCACAGAGCTATTTCATTCTCTGTGAAAGTCTGCATAAAAATCTTTGATTATTCTTCAATATTTGATGCCTGTTGTGATGCTGATTTGCTCTGACCATTGCCTTTCCTATTGATCAGTGCTCTCTCTTTGTTTCCTTCTGTTTCCCATGCCTCCAGTTTAATAATGAACTGACAGTTGTCTGGGACAAGGACTATATTTTTGATATATATGCTTGTATAGTGCTTGGCATAATGCAACTTGGTCTCTGACTCTGTATGTCAAATATTAATGATGTTGCTTCCAATGCTTTCACTCTCCAGTTTTGTAACGGTTTCAGAAGTTCTCTTTAAATAGTTAGAAGCAAATTATTATTTAAGCAATATTTTCCACAGCAGTTATGATTTCTTTGAATAATTTAAGTGCTTTTTCCAATATGCCTCACAGGCACTGTGTTATGCCTGTGTCATTTTACTGATTTAAAGCCAAAGACCTAATGATACAGAGATCTGCTCCAGATGTCTGAATAAAAGTGCACAGTGCAACCACTGAAAACCAAGAGCTGCTGCTCTGGAGAGAGTACCCTGTTAACCAGAGGAAGTACAAGGAGTACAACAAGTGCCTTCTAAAACCTGGCGTATACCCGCAGTGTCAGTTACAATTTACTTCTCAGTATTATTCCCTTGGAGTATTTAACTGCCTCATATACTTAAGGGCTGCCCTTTCCTTAGCACAGGAAATGACACAAACATCTGAGGTGTCAGACTACTGTCACTGACAAGCATCCCTGATGAGTGAAACGTGCTATTCACTGGTTCGTCACTACGTGTGGGCTCTGTTGTTATTGTCAAGTTAATCTCTTTCTATTTCTGAAGTGGAAATCAGGATCTACTTCTGTGTTAAGCCAGTCTCTAATCCTTGTATCCAGCTAAACATAACCACAATCTATTTATATATTGGGCTATCCCCAATTAAGCAAAAAAATAGTATAACCTAGTTTAGCCATTGGGTAACACCGAGTATTAGTGGTGGTTATTTATATCGTTAAGATGTTTCAGACTTGCTGCATTAAAGAAAAGCTTGGATGGAGCTTTTTAATGTTTGCTGTCACTTACAGCCACATGGGCGTAAATATGTAGCCATGTGATGATGATCCCCAAATTTGCTGGGCTGGGCTGGGCTGTCTCAGCTGCAATCTCCTGCATGTTCCCCGTCTGGAGTGGCAGCTGGAGTCCCTGGCTTGCCTGAGCCCTACAGGAGAGAGTTCCTGTGGCAGCTGGGAGCGTTCTCATGAAATTTTGAACTTGGCAGCTCCTTTCCTCTATTGCAGCTGGCAAGGTGACAGCAAGCAGGAGGGTCTGTGCAACCTGCTCAGGAATTTCTCCATGTATGTTGGTGTTTGACAAATTGGTTTTCCCCCAAATGCACGTGGGACAGTTTGTGTATTTAAACAAGTGGGTTTTGGGAACTTGCTGCTCCATTTGTTGGGAAGTATACACTCCACAAGTGCATCATGGAAAGACAATAACTAAAGTAGTGACGCAGACTTTAAATAAACAAAAAAGTTACTACCAGGTGATTTGGGCAGCTCTAATGTAATTAGTAATTAATATTAGAGACAGCGTGTTGTATTTGACTCTGCAAGGCACTATATCTTACTTTCTTATGTCGGAGCATGGGTTTATTTTGTCTTTTGCATTGCTACAGTATGCACAGGGCTGGTGTGGCTGTCAATCTTCAGGCATGGCTATGATTGTTACTGTCATTGGGTTTCTTTTCTTTTAAAAGAGGGTAAGTATATGCGATTGCTACTTTCATTACTTCTAGACCAAGCCAGGGCCCAGGCCAGGACCAGACAGCTAAGTTTCAGTATTGGGTGCTGATCTGGTGAAGGTGGAATAGTATCTTCAGCAAGAGACTGTGATACATGCAGCTGCCACTGAGAAACCGCAGGTGTGGTCTGGAGGTGAAATTAGACTTGTAAGGCAAACAGCAGAGTGTTGCCGAGTACATTCAAGATGTGAAGTAACATGTAAAATAGCTCACTTCCCGCACGTTGTCTGTTAAGTATCTGCCCTTTCACTTCCATGACCTTTTTATTGCACTTTTTCTAAAATTCAGGAACTTTTCCTCTCACTGTGCAGAATATTTTCCAGTGAAAGTATTTTCCAGTATTTTTCAGAAATAGAAAATAAAATAATCCAAAACCCATGTGTTTGCAAGTCAGGTATATCCTTCACAGAAAATTATGTTTGTTACCTTCAGAACTCAGCATCTTTCTGGGTGAGAGAGAAGTAATCTCATTTTTTCTCAACTCTCTTCTCATCACTGACAAAATGTTTATGCAGGCTGTCCTCATCTCCACATCCTCATCCCCACTTTCTCTCAGTACAACAGACTTCGGGCCTGAAACTGATCAAATGTGCATTTTCCTTTTTCTGTTAAATTTGAACAAGCCCCCACATGACTTTGTGTATGTGCTCCACAGCTCCCACTGTGAACAGAGCAGCCAGTGCTCACTTCAGGTAGGGTTGCAAGGGTTTTGGAGTCAGCCTGTGCGAGAGCACCCATGGGGAAGCTTCTGGTTTATCAGAAAACTGAAGAAATACCTCCCATGCCTGTATGCTGGGTGACAATCCATGATAAGGACCATTATGTCACTGGTGTTTGAGGAGTGCTTTGGAAAGCCAAAGTGGTGGAGCTCTTAGGTCTCTCCTAGTTGTTTTGGGCTGAGGCGGCTTGGTGCCTTAGTATAATCACATGACTGTAAATAAGAGACTGAGACGCCAGCAGCTGGGAGTCTAAGGACTTCCAAAGACTTTCCTGGGATGCTGGCAACGTTAAAAGTGTGAGTGACACTGCACAAATGATAGGACATCTTCAGATAAGGGATGGTGCTTGAACATGCACGATCTCAAGAAGGTTGTTCTGAGAGTAGAACATATATTTCTGACTCTCTCTCTTGGCCTCTCTTGTTAGTGTTTTTTTTTTTTTTTTATTCAGCTAGAAGGCTAACGAGCTAACAAGTTATGTTCAACATATAAGGATAATATTAATCGTGTGGTTAATTAGAAAATAATCCAAAGGTGCTGGTGAGGTCCTCCTGTGATGTGAGTGAAGACAGCAGGGAGAACCCAGGGTAATGAAGGCAGTAGATATGTTCTGTTCTCCATGAGAAGTGTGAGAAGCATCCAGGCACAGGTGTTATACAGTATTGTTGAACCAGAAATGTGTAGATATATGGGGCACGGGATGTTCATCCCCATGGGGACTTTTACTTCTATTTTGCCTTTGCATAACTGAGATATGTTTTTAAATCTCAGTTATGCTTGATATTGACTTATTTTAGGGGTTCTTTCTGATGTATACCAGTGTGAGAGAAGAGAGAAGCATTACATAAGAGCAGATATTTGAAGATGTTCAGGTGAGCTGTCAGACAGTTTTTCCATGTGATCCTCTAACGAAAGAATGTTTTGTGCCCTAAGGGTGCTTCTTGTTTTAGCTTCACCTTTTCCTTAAGCTGTGAGTGAGGAGTGTATGGAAGGCAGTTCAGTGCCAAAGCCAACCTTAGCTGCTGTGCTGTGCCTGCTGAAGGAGCTCATTTCCCTCCACTGACTCACTGAGCTGAAGTTGCTCTTGTACATACCCTGCTAGCAAGGAAAAGAGCTACTGGAGGCAGTGTTATACTGACCAGCAGTGGTGATGTAATTGCCAGCAGCAGTCTTGGGTCAGAAGTCAACCAGCAGTGGGCTTGTAACTAGGAGATCAAAATATTTTCCTTGCCTTTTGGAATAGGACGTGTCCGTATTGTTCCCCCTTCTTTCTCTCTTTGTTCATTATGATGTGTTTTATCATCTCAGTTCATGTTTGTGGGACATTGGGTCTCACTTTACAGTGTAATAGAGTTGTTTAAAATCCATCAGACCAGGACTGCAGAGAGGGCACAGAGCAGCAGGAGGGACAGCAGGGCCAGCTCGCCTGCTTGGCTCTGGTGGCCAAATTGTGAGCTACACAGAACAGATTTGTAGAGCATCAACAATCAGATCTAGTTTATGAGTCATACTAGAAATACATTCCTTGAGCCTGTGACTTTGGATTAGCAATTTTTCTTTTAGCTTCTAAAGTTTCCAGCTTGGCCATTGATTAAACTTCCAGTAACACAGAGGCTTTGTGAAAAACAGAGCTTTAGCTACTTCCACAGGCTCAAGGAATCAAACCTTTTTCCTACCAGTTTCTCTAATTTTGTGCTTTATGGGAGCAATGCTTGTCAAGTACCCAACTTCAGAGCAGCTCACCTGAGAACTGTGCTTGAACAAGTGACAGACATTCTCTTTTCTAGTCATCTACGTCTTTTAATCAGTAGCACTCTCAATGTGATTGGCTTGATGAGAACAAGTCCTCCCTTATTCATGGAAAACTTTAGTAGCTTTTAGTGTAGAAAATAATCAGAAAGCATTAAATAATATGTTCATTAACATGAAGGAGGAAAAGCATGTGACAGAGTCCTTGCAGAGCCCACTGTTTCTGAAAAGGATCGTATTGTCCCACACATTATCACTGAGATGTACATTTTACAGATACATGGTTTGCACTGGTGCACAATGCAGCGAAATTATTGCAGGTTCTGCTAGCCATCAAAATGGTTGGTTTATTAATGATGGCTTTTTTTTTCCAATGCCAAGCTCCTGTGTTTACTGCGTGCTTTCATAATGAATAAATTTTATTGAGACAATAGGCAGAAAGCAAAAGACAAACTAATGGTGGTTGTAGGAAGTCACACTGCAGCTTGAACATTGTCATACGTGTGTGTATGTGTGGGTCTCAGCTAAAGGACTCAAGAAGGTCCTGCTGTGGCTGTGCCAACCTTTTCTGACTCCTACAGAATATAAGAGCCATCAGTGACAATGAACTGGTTTTGTGGAGTTAAAATTGAAGCTGACAGCATTGTAACTGCTGCTATTTTACTAAGTATGTTCCCTGAAAAACATGCTGGCTATGTAATCTTTTTTCAGGAGGCTGAATGGATGGAGCAGGACATGTCCATGGTGATGCAGTGACAGCACACACTGGTTTGCAGAAGCAGGGCAGAAAACTCCACAACTCGTGCTACCATACGTCTAAGGCTGTGCAGAAACAGCAGTTGGTACTCCACGAGTGTGGTTGGCAGCAGAAGTAATTCCTCTCCAGAAGTGTCCCAGCAGCTACTGTGAAAAGGCTCCTGTTGCCATCTGTGCTGAACAAAGCGCAT
This sequence comes from Xenops minutus, assembly GCA_035221455.1. Classification (NCBI taxonomy): domain Eukaryota; kingdom Metazoa; phylum Chordata; class Aves; order Passeriformes; family Furnariidae; genus Xenops; species Xenops minutus. The sequence continues at coordinate 127,569,857 of JAWWEE010000074.1, read as the reverse complement.
GTACTGATTTCTCCAGTTTTGTAGCCAAGTTGCTTATGCATTTATGCACTTCCTGTACTACAGCAGGAAAGTTCTATTCAGCATTATACGTGTAATGACTGCATCTTAAACCTTGGCTTACTTGTTGGCCATCTGAAAAGGCACTTGTAAAAATCAGCCTTTAGGCTGTTAGTGATGTCTTCATTTCGCTTGACTGGCAGTATAATTTTCAGACAGTGCAGTTTAAGGCCAGCATTACTGCAGAGAGACTCATCTCCTCATCCCTCTGAGAGGTATCTCCATGATTCATGTAACCTGTGTTAGATGAACCACACTGGAGCTACTTGGTTAACCCTCTGCTTCCCTCTGGGAGCAAAGGCAAGTAGTTTAAATGAGGTGAAGTGAATCCTACCTGCAGGACCTGGTATTCAGTTGTCCTGTCATTGAACACAGTGCAACAGAGATGAAGAATTAGTTCTTCAAAAAATAAATAAAAAACCATATCTTTGCTTGTGTTCATTATCACATCTTACATTTTGGAGAAGTGGAAAGTACATACTAAATGACATGGGAGTTAAACTGCATAAATAGAAGAGGTGTTGTTGTTCAATTAAATAGGCATTAATTATGCCTGACTGTGTCGAGCATCTTGCTCAAAGGCATTTCGAATGGCTCCGATCCGCTTACAGCCTGACACTGGAGAGTGTGTGTTTTGCTGATAAACATGAGTCCAGGAGCCAGAAAATCCAAACAAGGCAGTGAATCATGAGCAGTAGCATGAAGCATCACTTTACTAGGTGCTAGTGTGGTGAGCAGGCAGCCGAATACTAAACCAGGGACACTGGATGGGTGATACTGTAAACGGGGAGAGATGAGAGCTCCCTCCAAGAACACCATATTTAGCTGTGGTTTAGCTACTGCTGTTTGACTGCACAGTAAAGAGAGTGAGGGATATGATGCCCAGACACCATACTCTAGATGTGACCTGATGTTTTGGAAGAAGAGCTGATTTAGCCACTGTCATATGCTGTGCATTTTAGGATGTCACCTTTCTCCTGGTGCAAATGTGAATAGCAGTTCTATTGTGACCTTGACTGAAACCAGCCCAAGCAAGCACAGCTCTCCCTCAACCGTACTCCACCACCTTTCCTCAAGGAGTGTGCCAAGTGGCTGTTGGGTCCTGAAGACAACCACAACCTTGCCACCCTCCCAGGGCTCCCCCACCCTGAACAGGACCCCCCCACCCTGACCAGGACCCATGTCAGCCCCTGCCCCAGCAATGGGACTTCACCCAGACAGTGAGCCCAAAACACCTTTTAATGATGTGAAACAGAAGGCATTCTGCAAGCTGAGATGGGTCGGAGAGCTCACTGGTGCTCTCTTCCCATCCCAGGCAGGCTTGCTTTGTAGGTAAATGCAACCAGGACCTAAAAATCAAGATCTGGCCACCACATGGAATATATTTAAAGTAAATTTGTTTCTATTGGTAGGTTTTTGTACTTTTGTGTGAGTATGCCTGAGTATTGATAATTATTGTTGACTGCACTCAGTGTAAGAGTCTTGGGCACCACAGTGAAGCAGAAATAGTATTTGGATCAAAAGACCTCTTTCTGGATCTCCCTTCACCAGTTCTGAAGACCAGAGGCCTGCTGTTCTGCTTAAGTTTCTAACCTATGGTTTGCTGATGCAGCAGTTACCTATTGTTAAATTACCACCATCCCTTAGTGTTATAAAATCAAGCTATCAAATTCTGTGAATTCTGCAGCTGCAAAGGAGACTATGGCTCCTGAAACTGATTGCACTGAGAACTGTGGCATACTACAAGGATCCCAACTGGAAAAAGTCATCTGTGCTGATGCCATTTGTCTGAAGGTTTTTTTAGCTCAGTATTCGAAGAACATTTATGGCTTGCTCACATCCTACTATTATTAGTAAATTATGATTTTTTTTATTTGCATTGAAAAACACATTTATTTATGTCATACATGACTTAATCCTGTTCCCCAGACAATTATCAGCAGAATTCATTAACGTCATTGAGTGCAGGAGTGGGAAATAGGCAGTTCTTTTGCTAAGTAACTCTTACCAAAATAATCCAGTTTTGCCATTTGCTCTTCATGCTTGCTCTTTTTTCTCCCCCCAAAGCTGACAGTTGTTTTAATTTTTTTTTTAGTTAGCTAGACTGAAAAGTAACTTGCATTTTATTGTGAATCGAACTGCATTGCTTCCTCTGGCTGCTCATTTCTGAGCTTCTGCTGAGTCGTCAGCTGTGCTGGCTTAATGTGATAATGGGGAAAATACCTTTTGGACACCCACTATAGTCAACAAAGCCCTGCAGTGCACAGATATAGAACACACCTTCCTTTTGGTACATCAGAATCCAGATTATCAGCTAGTAATAGACTACTAAGAAGTTCTCCAGTGAGTCAGCTTATTAAAGACAATCCTATTCCCCAAGAGCTCTAGGGGAGCTCTTTTACAGCTGTCTCATGAACAAGGAGTACAGATCAGCGCTTCTTCCCTGTTCTTATGCTCTGTTGTCAAAGGATCGTGTTCTGCTTTTAGTGCTCAGTTAAAGAATTGTAAATACTGCTGTGGTGCTTTGGAAAGAAGCTGGTGGGACAAATTCAGTATTCCTTGCAAGCAATTGCTGGGAACAGAGTCTACCAAATCTACTCCACTGAAGGGAGCAATGGCTTATTTTTTAGATCGGATGGTGGCACTTTTGAGTGATCCTAATTGTTTCCCTTAAAATAAATCAGGGTTTTATTATTCCTTAATTTCTGTCTGTCTTTCTCTGCCCTGCCCCCACTTAAGACCCTCAGCAGTTTACCTCAGGCACATAATTCTTCATTCTCTACATCATACCTCACAATCTCAGAATATTTGAACCCTTGTACATTTCTTACTCAGCATGAAACTTCATACCCAGTCATTGGATGTGAATTGGCACAGGAAAAGACAAAGCTGTGGATATGAATTTATGTAAATAAGCTGGCAGCCCCATTTATGTGGGCCTAATCCTGCTTCATCTCACATCTTCTTTTGCTTTTCGTTCTATTTTTGCTCACCGAGCTGCTGTGGCCCCTGTGCAGTAGGAATGGATGGTGATGATGGACCAGCCACCCCAGAGCATGCAGTGACTGTGGGCGCTCCCCGTGTGTCCAGCAGTATCCAGCCCAGCACCCAAATTAATTTCTGTCTGTAGCTGATGCTCTTCGTGGGGCTGAGAATAGCTAAGGGCCAGTCAGCACTGCCATGTGTGAAAAGCAGAGAAAAAGTGAAATGCCACAATGGTCTGGAGGAGAGTAAGATGGGTGGATTTCATTTATTGCCTGTGCAGGCAACCCACTACTGGGAACTTCTGCAGGGAAAAATGAAGATGCACTCCTCCACTAAATGTATAGGGAGAAAATGCACTTTCAGACATGTTGCATTCAGTTTTTATTAAAATAAAGCTGGATTTTCTTGCTTTTTTTTATTTCTCCCTCCTTCCCACTTCTTTCCTACTCCAAGTTGATTTAGGTCTTTTCTATGGACAGCCGCTATGTCAGAAGGTGATTTGAGAAACTACTTTTGCCTTCATATACATACATAAAAACTAGGTAAATAAGTGTCAGCTAAAAAGAACTGCTGTTTTATATCCAATGGAAATTTCTGCCTGATTGCTTTGTGCATCACCTGGTCTAATCATGACTGGATGGAGAAGGATTGCAGAGCTGCTACTCTGAGATGTTTACTTCGTCTTGGCTGTAGGGAGGATTCCTTGAAGATGTGATTATTGAGAGTGGATAAGATGGGTGAAAAACAATTGCTCTGATTTTTAATATTGCACCAGGTGGTTATGTTCAAGCACTTGTGTGCTCTGTGACAGCATCTGGCCTTGTGATTTGTCTCTTCTTGTGCCCGTGTCTTGATCAGTCTGTGTTGAAGAGGTGTCAACCAGCAAAGAGTGAAAAAGGGCTTAAGAGACCAGGACTGCACCAGTCTCCATGAGCCCATGGGATTGTATTCGGAAATCCAAGCCTATACCCATCCCTAATGAGGAGGACTGCTTTCATGTATTTCATTAATCAGCCTGCTGTTATCCCTTAGAAGTAAATATCGGGAGGCTAAAAACACTGCATTTCTCCCCAACTTTAAAAACAAGTAAGGAAGTGTTTTCCCCACAGATAGAGTAACTGAAGATCATGATTGCTGATGGCATTCCTTGAGGAACAAGAACTCCTCATCATGCAGAGACAGACAGTTGTACAGAATGGGACGTGGAGAGTTCCTTGCCCAGTTGGAAAACGAGAGTAGGCTCAGAAGAGATTGTATAAAGGAAAACACACATGCAAGTTCCCTAAGTACAAATGCTTCATGTCAAGGTTGGGACAACCCTTATGGATGGCTTCATGGAAGAGATACGTTTTGCGGTTGTTGGAGAGACGTCTTTTCTTTGTCTGCCTTGAATTTTATGAAGAGGACATGAAAGATGATGTCTAGCAATTCCTAATCTAACAGTAACTACAACTAAACACAAAGGCTTCTCTGACTTTGGTTTATTTCTTCTGTCTGCACTTTCTGTTATGATGTATGTTAAACATTTGGGTGAGACATTAGAGCCTACAGTTCTGCTGAAATCCATTAGACCATAAATCTCTCCAGTCCTGCAGTGGACAGGTCTTTCTCTTTTACTCAGCAGTGACAAATTACAGACAACTTAAAGAGAATAAGCAAACCTGAGGTGCAGAGCACAGTATTCCAACCACCCCCTCACCTTCATGATTTCCAGCATGTTCAAAAAAAATTAACAACTTCAGCTGAGTATGTCAACAGCAAAAGTATTTTTGCAAACCACTGTCTATGCCATAAAACTTTCCTGACAGAGATGTTGTTACATTTTGTGCAGTATTACAAGCCCCTCTGTACTTCCTACACAGCTGGACATGGCACTCGTTGGAATTATCACTCAGCAGCAGAGACCCAGAGCCTGTAAGAGACAAATGAGGTGGAGATGCAGGATGTGGGACCAGTTCAGCTGCTGCCAAGCACTGAAACAGAGGCGAAGGAAAATCAGGACATATTTTTGCTCAATTCTACATTTGGTAGGTCTGCATAATTCCCATGTACACTGATGAGTGCCTATTACTTTGGGAAAAGCTCCTGGCTCTTCAAACTTGAGAATGGCTCAGAAGGTCTCTGAAAATCCTCATGAAAGGCACAGGAATTCAATAAAACCAAAGAGGAAACAAAGCAAGTAGATTCCAATTAAAGAATTTTGTAAAGATCGGCTTTTTCAGAAGAAAAACAATTTTACAGGGGGGCAATGTGCTAGAATGCAACCATAACAAGAGATGTTCTTTTCTGCGTATCACTGCTCCCTTCAGTAAAGGTACATCATCAGTTAAAGACTTGCTTGCCTGTAGCATGAAAAAAGAAATTCTTTCCTCTCTTCAAAACCAAAGTTGTTCAAACTTTCTACTTGCAGAATAAGAACCAGTCCTATTAAATTCAGGGACTGATAAAGGAACAGGGAGACTGTAAACACAAAGGAAGGCTGTAGAAGCTTGGTTTTGAGGTCATCATACTTAATCCAGAGTCTGGATAATTGACAGATGAGTATAGAATTTATGTATACTTTTACATAAGTGGTGGTAGCCCTACCAAGTAGTTTCATGACAGTTTCTTACTCTTCATTTGCTAATCAAGAAGTATGTTGTTACAAGCGTCACCCAGTGGCACACATTACAAGTTTGGATTTTTTTTTCTTCTGGAAAAATTTCTGCTAATCAACTGTGAGATATAAAAATTTAAGGACCAGGCCCTGGGTTTGTGACATGTACACTATATATTCATCTTTCCCATGAACAGCAACAAAATTTTTTGCAGAGTTTGTGTGTTCTGATGCATCCAGCTGCAGTAGCCCTGAATTTCTAGTTGCATGTCTTTTCAAGCCCTTTCTAGTAAAGGGTTGCAGCAGAAGTGAGAGCTGGTTATGCAGTTCAGTAAACTGTGTGCAGTCACTTTGAGGCTGACAGAGAAAAATAGGTTTGTAAACATCAGAGCTTTAAAAAACAGATGAACAAACAAACAACTCCTCCTGCCTTGAATAATCCTACTTTTAAGATAATTCCAAAATAACGTTCAGATATTTTATTCCAAAGAAATCTTTTGTTCAGCAGGGGATTGTGTTTTGAAGATAGAGAACAAACACAAAATACATTTAGAGAATTTCATGCATTAATGAAACTTAAGCAATTTTTAATCACCATTAATTTTGATAACATTTGTATTAAAAACTGTCTGAGGTGAAATGACATGTATTATTCTGGTTTTTTCCACTTTCCTGTTTTCATCATGCAAGAAAAAAAGAGTGTTTATTTTACTGGCAATATTAAAGTAATCATATGATTTTGAGTAAGTCTTTTGAGATTGTTTGCAAGTTTTTGCTCTTCTGCATGTCTGCTTCCTCCCAGCTGGGGGCTGGCTGTTGTATGGAAAGGCCAACCACGTCACGGAAAAGCCCTGTCTCTGATCAGATGGGCTTAATATAAACCAGGTTTGCTGAGAAAGAATTAAAGAGGCAGCCCCAAAGCAGGAGAGGATTTACTTCAGCACAGCGGCTCAGTGTGCCACAGCCCACAGAGAGAGAAGGGCAGTGGGAGTGAGGGACCGGACTGCCTGGAGGAGCCTGGCACAAGTAAGGCAAAGGGGATTCAACTCAGTCTTTTGCTGAAGGTGCTAGAGACCCAGACAGCTAGAATGCAGTATGGGGTATCAAAACCAGTTTGAACTTGGAAGGCAGCCTATGGCAAGGACTCATTTGGCTTTGTTTAACAAAGGATGATAATTTGTTAGAGGCTAAATTGTAAAATGTTTGTGTTTGTGATGGGTTTTGAGAGTGACTGTTTATTGCAGGCTGAGAGTTATGCTCTGTTGTTTGACTGAATCAGAGCTGGCTATTCTCTTCATGTCTTTTCAATGGGGATACTGCAAGGAAAAATGCATTTCAAAATTCAACCAAAGCAGATATTTGATTTTGTTTGTGAAGCAGTCTCTGCTCAGTGCATGATTTGTAGTTTAGATATATTCTTTGCTGACAAACTTACTGTGACTAGGGCCACACAAATGATCTCATTTTGCCCTGAAGTACTGCATATCACAGAGAAAATATTATGTATGCGATAATAAGCTGAGACAGTACTTTTTATGTGTATTTGTCCCATGTCCTTCTGGGCACTTGTTCACAGAAATCTTCAGTTTTGTGTGAAGAAGAATAGTAGTTTCTACATGTTGTTTTAATGCTTTCCTGTACTTTTTATTGTTCACCACCTATTACTGAGGTATGAAAGTGGTTGGGTGCATTTTATGGACAATTATCCTATTTACCAATATGGAAGAGAGAGCTGAGAAACATCAGATATGTGGCAAAAAACCAAAATGTCTAAATAACTGTCACTTTGGGAGCTGGAATGCATCAAAGTAACTTTCCTAAAAATGGTAGTTATTGGCCTGTGAGAATGACATCACTGTTATCTGCCTCCAAGCAAGGCAAAATAGAGTTTACTGAGTAAAGTGTAATTAAGAGCTATACTTAGATAAGAAGAGTGAACCAATCTAAATAATTGTGCAGTCAATGAAGTTATTGATTTAATATCTGTAAATTAATGATTGTGTTACCTCCTGCAGCAGCTATAACCTGTATCTCCTCAGAAAAGCTGTTGGACTTCACTGTGTCATCCCTCTTACCAGACAAAAAGTCCCTGTTTGAGGCAGAATCATTCTTTATTTACCTAGCCACAGACAAGACCCAAATTCACCCCATCACAGCAAGACTTGTTTGTGTGTGTCTCTTTTCTTATCCCAGGGTTTTCTAAGCATGCAGTGAGTGATGCCTTATTGCTTTCCTAAAAGTTTCAGCTCTTAACTGAGACGGTGAGAAAGATGCTGTACACCCATCTGCACTGCCAGTTGGAGGCAATCGGGACCAGCACCTCTGCCTCCAATCAAGGCAAAAGATGGGAGTGTTGCCTATGCCTTAGGCAGCCTCTCAGCATGGCTACAGCTGCTGAGAACAGGGGTGCTGATCACTGCCTCTTCCTTCTTCTCCTGGGACATAGCAATGCCTCCCTCTCTCCAAGACTGGGCTGCACCTGGCATAGCTGTGAGGTTGTAAAGGCTAAACAGGATAGGATTTAGCTTGTGAGGGTGGTATTATCCCTAGGCTCTGACTCACTACTGAGAAGTATTTCTTTCTGTACCAGCAAGTACGAAAGAGTGCAGAAGGCTAACTTTTCTTTTCTTGTATACTAGATCCCTACAGAGGAGTGGGATGTGCTGCCTTGAAGTTTATAAGAGAGCATTAGTGCATTTCTAAATGTTTAGTGGGTAACATTTGTGATTTCCCTGTTTCTCACTAGGGGTTCAAAATGACTCTCAACAATGTTACCATGCGTCGCACCCACAATAGCAGTCTGCACCAGCAGCAGCAGCGATGGAGCATCCCTGCTGACGGAAGGAATCTGCTGGTCCAGAAAGATTCCAATGAGTACAATCCACAGAAGCGATACACCATCAGTCCTGATGAATATTACAGAAGGAGCTGGTCCTCAGAGTCGTCCGACTCCGTCATCTCCTCCGAGTCTGGCAGCAACTGCTACCGGGTGGTGCTGATCGGGGAGCACGGCGTAGGGAAGTCCTCGCTGGCCAACATCTTTGCAGGGGTGCATGACAGCATCGACAGCGACTGTGAGGTGCTGGGAGGTAGGTAATTATGTCCTGGGGTCTTTGTGTTTGCTTGCAGTCAGCTCTGCCAGTAGTAATTAGCACCAAAAACCAGAGAGGCCATTTAATAAAAAACAGAGGGAACAAACATTTGGATCTGATCATCAAAATTGATTCAACTCAAACATCACTTTTAAGAAAACAAGAAAGCCAAATAAGATGAGTAAGATACTCACCAGCAATGATTGAAAGCCCCTGAAACAGAACAATTCAGATTCCCATGCTATTTCATTCCAAATTACCTGTTGGAAACTGCCTCATTCCTGCCTATGATGATGCTACACAAGAGACTGCTTCAGCTTTCATGCTGGTCCAATATTTGTGTCACCACTGGCTTCACAGGTCTAACTCCAGCTTTCTGTGTGGGAGAGAAAACAACTAGAGGTCCACATGGTCTGCAATAATTACTTAGAAATCATATATAAAGAAAAAGTCACCTCCAAAATATTTGCCATTAGACGTCATCTCAGCCTTTCTGTATAAAAACATTGCCTTAGCACAGGCTGTATGGAGTTTGAGTAAAATGTATAAAATTTTGAGTAAAAATCTAATTTCTTGTTACTTGCATAGCATGGGCTCTCCTATGGAGAAAACAGGTAAAAGTTCTTTAATAGAGTAGGGAACATTCCTATTGTCCATTGTAGGGGAAGAGGAACAAGCCATAGGATTTTCTTTACTGCTTCCCCGTTGCTATTTTCCTCTACTTTGTTTCAGATTGCAAACAAACAAACATTTGATCTTTACTCCCAAAGATCAAATCATGCAGAGGGTGAAGCTGTGGCACCAAGTCCTAAGCTATGCTGTGTGCACGACAGTGATGTGGAAGGGCTGTGCTGCCACAGAAATCTGCTGTAGCTCCAAGGATGCAGTCACTGTTGCTTTCAGGGGACATGCAGTTTGCTGCCTGGTTTTGCTTGTCAGTATGCAGGACTTGCTTTGCCTCTCCCACATCCCTTCCCTTGGTGCAGTGGTGCCAGTGCTAGTACAGAGAGTTTCTGGGCTTCTCTCCCAGCCTTCAGTGGGGCATAGGCCAGATGGTGTTTTTTTGTGTCCTTAACTCTCCAATTAGGAGAGGTTTTGCCCAGCATTTAATACAGCCCAGCGTCAGGAAGGTCAGACCCACATTCTCCCCACTTGCTGTCTCAGACTGATGACAGAGATCTTTGTGCCTTTGGGGGCTTGAAGTTCACAGATTTAGGTGTGCTTTGGCTTCAGCTTCTGCCATCAACTTTTGCCTTAGTTCCACTAGCTCCTCAGCCTGGACTATCTCTAATAAAAGTTTTCCTTGTGCTAAACTGGTGGTATAGAGTAGGTCTGTTGGGCAAGCAGTCAGAAAGTGCAGCTGGTTTGCTTTGCACACTCTTATCAGGAGGTTTTCTTCTTCTCCATGTGAAGCTGTGTTGTTTCCTCTTTCCACTGCGCTCCCAGCAACGTTGCTTGGAGTGTAGCAGTGACAGATTTTTCAAGGACAGCTCTGCTGAGGTATTGGAAACCTTGTTGTTACATCTCTCCTTCTTTAGTGTCAGCTTGAAAATAAGCATGACAAGAACTAAGTGCTCACTTTCAGTGTGTTTTATATTCTCTGGAAATTCCTTATGATTCACCAACGTGCAAATCAGTGCTGAATATGACTACTTAGGCATAATATTTTCAAGGGGCATGAGTATGTATTTGTAGCTTTTCCATGTGTAACAAGGTGGAGGAGTCTTCTGAATGTTGTCCTCTGGTGTACATGGAGCTTGTTCTCACACAGATGCTCAGTCACTTGAAGAAACTAATCTCCAAAATTTTAGCTTGCAAACTGGAAATTTTATTAAAAGAGAGCTTACTTTCAGGGTAGCCAGCTCACAGAGAAGTACAGTCAGTTTTATGGACAGGCTTTACTACTGACTGTAAGATGAAGCTAACCCACAAACACAGATGTCATGCTATTTGGTCTGCAAAGGAAACCACTCTTGCCATTTTAAGCTGTGTCAAGCATGGCTCTATTCGATTTTATTTTAAATGTGTAGTATTTTTGGCTCATTCTTTTTCATGGGTGTAGATTCTTGGCTTTGAAATAAGGCTCTGATTACAATTTAGGGGAAAGTTCACTCCATTAATGCCCAACAGAAATCCTATGAGGCACAGTCCTGTCTACAAGTGTGGTTGGGACAGAACACTCAAATCCTGCCGTGAGAGGGCTGGTATGCTCAGAAGCCTGAAGACTAGCTTTTTTTTGCTTGGCCAGTAATGAAAGATTAGAAATGAGTTCAACCTCCTTATCGCTGATTCAAATGTCCCCAACTTTGTGGAAAAGAAGAAAGATTAGTATCTGAAGCAAAAGCTAGACTGAGATTTCACAGCAAGGATTGATTAACATTCAGAGTGGGAACAGCCCCCTCAGATCTAGGCAGAATTTTGCCACAAGGCATTTATAATCTAGGTCGTTGTGTGGCTTCAGTACAAAATAACTGACCTTCTGTTGTTTGTTGATTCCTTTGCTATTTGACATCAAAGGTAACATGGGAAACTGCAAAATGGAAGAGAACTAGGGTGCAGCAGAAGTCTCAGTCCCTCCCAAACTCAGCAGCTGTTGTCTCACAGCACCCTGTCCCCATCGCTTGGTAGGCTGTTGCCTGTATTGCTCTCAGCAGCAGTGACTGTTCACCCGTAAACTGTCCATGCTAAAGCGAAAGCAAATATTTTCCATTACTCAGCCTCGCTGGACTCTGCAGCTCCCATGGGGCAAATGTTCAGCCATTGGTTATTTCTTCCACTGGTTCTATTTTCTCTCTCCCACATAAGATAAAGAGAATATCAGCCAAAATAATGAACATTTTGTTTCCTGATCTTTCAGCCTCCTTCATATATCATGGAAACTAAGACAACCAGTAATGAACAGAGTGCAGGTTCAGTGCTGATGGAAATGAGGAAAGAACTGAATGTGAGCCAGCCTAAAATTTGACTCATTAACTTTAACGGTGAAAAAATGACCCACATTCAACTGCTTGCTTTTTTGTAATGTACATGATGCCACAAAATAAATATCACCAATCTTTCTGCTTTTCTTTCCAGAAGACACGTATGAAAGAACCTTGATGGTGGATGGGGAAAGTGCAACCATTATACTGCTCGACATGTGGGATAATAAGGTACTTCAATTTGTTCTAGTCAAATGCTGAAAGAAAAGTGAATATGAATGACTGCTAATATCCAAAGTAGGTATCTTTTGAGAAAGAAAATAAGTGTTTTGCATACAATAAAGTGACGGAAAAGATAGGATTAACCCCACACCAAGGCAAGCATGCCTAATGGCTCTGCAGTGTGAGCCTGAGAAGTGCAATCTTTCATTTTTTAAAGATAATACAAAACATTCAAGCTTTTTTCCAGATCATGTTCATACCAATCTAAAGCCAGCACAATGAATTATCGGGGGCAAGTTTTGCCCTCCTTTGTGATGAAGTATTCATACCATCACCACATTGGAATTACTTTTAGTATAACTGTGATTCAAACCATAACCATTACAGTTTACAGCAGGAATGTATTTGGATTCTCTAATGTTTTACTTTCTAAGTAAAACCTGTTCTGGGCATAACAATGTCTGACCATTTCATTTGAACAGCGCGAAGGAGAATGGATTCGAGACCACTGCATGCAAGTGGGAGATGCATATTTGATTGTCTACTCCATCACAGACCGAGCAAGCTTTGAGAAGGCCTCTGAACTCAGAATACAGCTCCGCAGGGCTCGCCAGAAAGAGGATATCCCCATTATTTTGGTTGGCAACAAAAGTGACCTTGTCAGGTGCCGTGAAGTTTCAGTGGCAGGTAAGAAAAATGACAAGCATAAGCCAAACATAAACATTAAACATAATCTAGTAGCTTTTGGGCTAACTGCGGCACTCTGGCTGAGGGAGCACACTTCGATCAGGACTGAGCAATAAAAGAGCAGTAAAACAGCAGAGAACTGGAACATAGGGCAGAGGACTGAGTGGGGTCTGCCAGGTCCTTAAGCTTCCCTTGGTAATGCTGTTATATGTCAGATAATCCCTTTTCTATATTTATTAAGTATCATCATAAAAGCAGTTTTTATTGCTTTCTTTCCGGCTCCTAGTGTAAGACCACTGAAATATGTGATCTCTGTTAGCTGGAAACCCTTTGGATTCCCAATACATACTTATACATAACAAGTTTAGCCCCCTTATTCTGCTGCCAAAGGCTCTCTTCTTCATAACCAGTTCTCTGTCCTTGTTGATGAAATAAAATTCCTTCTCAGACTTTGTTTTGCTAATCTGGGCAGGGACTGTGCAGTCTTTCTCCTTGCTGCCTTGCTTTGGGATGTTAAACCAGCCCTCCCTTGGCTGCACACAAGTGAATAAGTACTAGGCCCATAAGTAGGACTGGAGAGACTGCTGAGAATGCAGCTGCTGACTCTCAATGTCTCCAGTCAGTAAAGTCTCTTCTTGCAAGGTCTTCCCCAAGGCTTAGGTGACACAACAAAACACATAACAATGTGATACTGTCTTGGCCCACCAGAAACAGGGGTTCCTCTGACATTTTCTCTCTGCAGCTGTTATGCTCTTCTGTTTCCCAGCTGAACTAGGCTAACCTCTTTCTCTGGGTATGTGCACAGTTCCTCTGGCTCCTGTAACAGTTGCCCCAAGCAAAGAGTTTGAACTGAGGCATTCATAGAGAGCCCAAGGATGCTTCTCACTCCTCTCTGCACAGCTTGAAAGTTCTTTTGAAAGATGACAAATGAATTCATGTCCCTTTAGAGGTTCTGTCAATGAGTTCACAGCAAGGCAGAAGACAGAATAAACTGGCTTATGTGAAAGAGAGCTGTCAGGTTTAGCTTAGGGTCATGCAATTGAGGGTAAGAACTGTGATTTCAGATGTACCCCTAAAGCCATGGACAGTTCTGCCTTTATTAAGGATTCTGCCCATATACCTGTTCACATCAAAGTTGCTACTATCCCAAGACTCCTGTTTACACCCACACCCCATGGAGGAGGACAGTGCCCTGCCTCCTATGCTGTGCCATGTGCCTGGAGGTCACCCTTAAATGCAGCCTGAGAGAGTCTTCTTCTGAAATGGCCACGTGTTTTTGAGCCATTGCTGACCTCCCAGCCTTTGGTGTCTCAGCTCAAGTCAGTCAGACCCAGCTCCCTTCATAGCCAGCTGCAGAGGGCTTTTCCAGGAGAGGATTTACCCCCCCTCTCTGGGAAGGACCTGTGACACAGACCAGATGAATCATGGGCTAGCAGCAGCATCAGGTGATTAAAGACTTATCTGTGTCTATATTAGGCTTGGGGAATTCCCTCTTGACTCTAACTTCCCCACGCGTGGCAGCCTATGGTTCTGCTTCCCCTCCTGCTGCCCCCAGGGCTGCAGGACCCATCATGACATGTCCACCTTGCAATTTTGCAGAGGGACGAGCCTGCGCTGTTGTGTTTGACTGCAAGTTCATCGAGACCTCGGCAGCTGTGCAGCACAACGTGAAAGAGCTCTTTGAAGGCATCGTGCGGCAAGTCCGGCTTCGGCGGGATAGCAAGGAAAAGAATGAGAAGCGATTGGCTCTACAGAAACGGAGAGAAAGTATCCCCAAGAAAGCCAGGCGATTTTGGGGCAAAATAGTTGCCAAGAACAACAAGAACATGGCCTTCAAACTCAAGTCCAAGTCTTGCCATGACCTATCAGTACTTTAAGAGCACTGGACTCTGCCAGAGGTGGTGGCATTTTGTGGACATTATCTAACTTTGTCGTGGGACAATCAATCAATCTATATTAGATTGGGCTATCAGTGACTTAGGTTCACAGTTGGGATTGTGATGATACGTGCTGGCATAAGAACAGCACAGTGCATAGAAATATCTTTCTTCCTTTTTTTTTTTCTTTTTTTTTTTTTTTTGTCAGTATTTTTAAAAACAACATATAAACAGAATTAACCAAAATTATTCTGGGAACTGTTCTGGAATACCTGTTCTTTCTCCTCTTACCTTTGGAAAATAGCTTAAGAACCTCGAATGCCATGACTTGGGAAGTGAATACTACTGTTTTTACTATCTCTCCTTGTTATTAATATTTCTTTTTAAAACTGTGTAAAAAATTGAGGAACTGACTGGGGATTGGCCCTTTGCCAGTTGGCTGGTCAGACTTGGTCACTCACAGCTGAAAAAAATGCATTTTTGTAGAATATCTGCCAAGATACCTGTTTGGATTTTTTTTATTTTGAGGATTAGTTTAAGTGAGTTTACACACCTCTTACTTTGAAAATATTTAAAGGGACAATCCTATAATCAAACAATTTTTTTCTCTCATATTTTAATATTATGGGACTTTTTAAAAATCATAGTAAAATTAAAAGTGCAAGTTGTATCAAAGTGCATCAAGTGCAGGAGGCCAAACCTTTGTAAATCACCTGAGCTTTTTTATAAAATCACATGGACTTCTTGTATCCAGTCTTGGCCTTTCTCCATACCAGAGCTATGCTGTATTTATTGTTGTGCAAAATAACAAGCATTTTAATGTCGGGGGGAAATGTATTTATTACCAATTTTCTTAAAATAATAATGTTAATTTTATTACTTTTTTTCTATCTAATATCTTTTTTTTCAGATATGCAAGTTTTTACTTACATGCCTTCTAATAAAATAAATAAAATATATGACTGCCTTTGAGCCTCAGTGGTAAATCCCTAAGAAGGTTTTCAAGTAGAGAAAATATTTTGAATGCTGGGCAAAAAATTACTACTTGAGAAATCCAGTGAGGTTTCCTTACATCTCTGGACAGAGGCTGTTTGGCAATCTAGGATCACAAGGCAGGAATCACCTGGAGCCTCAAATGTCACAGAGAACACAGTATCACTCATGTACAAATGGGGTTGTGGTGACAGAGTTAAAAATAAATCTCTCCTAATCATTTTAGAAATATCAATGAGTACCATTACCCCAGTCTTGGAGGCAAGTGAAATGCTACACTCAGGAACAGAGAGCAGGTAGCTGGCCTGGTGTGCCATAGTTCCCCCTTACTCTTGGGCATAATTGTGCTATTTCCCTCTCAGCTATGCTGGTTAGAGGCACATTCATTACACTTTGCCCACATATGGCTCAGAAAAGCCAAATCTCCAGCTTGGTATCTCGTCTTTCTTGATGATGAAGGCAGCAAGATGAAATACTAATAAAGTGAAAATTAATTCCCTATTTTGAGCTGCACAGTTTTCATGCACCAAATGCTCTGGAAAGGACTGAGCTTACTGAGTGTTTGCCCAGAATTGCCTCTGCTGAGGGGATGACTTCTAGAAGTTCTGTAAAGGTAAAAGATCATGCTATAGGATGACTCTGTGCTTGTGTGGTATTAAGAACTCCCTGGAAGGGAATTCCTGATCTAGAATAAAGCATGATCAAGAACAGAAAAAAAAACCCCACATTTGAAAAGAGTGCAGTCAAGATCCATGTTGCTGGATTTTGAATGAATGCTTTTGAGCTGTTGGCATGCAACCTAAGATCAAGTCTTAGGGTCCAGAGAATTTAATTTTCAGAACTTTAAAACTCTCAGAACATTTTTCTTGTTCAAGAATGAGGACAAAATTGCACAGATTAAAGAAATTCTGAAGATTGTGTTTAAGGAGTGAAAGTATAGCTGTATACAACCAGCACATTTCTTTAGTCTATTCTATACCCATCAAGCTACAAATCTAAATCAAAAAAGTTTTGAAGAGATGTAAAATGCCCATGTTGATCATACAGCCTTTTTAGGGATAAAAACAATCCATGTTCGTAGCATCACTGGATGCATAGGTGGCATCATAAAAATTTGGAGTTACCTAGTAAGTTTTCATGTCCTTCTACTCCTTCCAGGATAATGAAATTTTCTTCTAAAACATATGATTTTTTTAAAGAAAAAAGCAGAATGGTAGACCCATTCCCCGGAGCTGTCACAAAGAGCCACAAAGAGCCATGTGGTGGGCATGATGGGTCACCTTGTTTTTCCCGTGGTCACAGTGAGCAGATGTCACTGCAATTCCATCTTCTGGGACTGCTGCTCTGAATGGCTCAGCACTGCCTTTGGACAAAAACAATTTAAAGCTATGCCTCCACCTTGCATGTCCCAGTCCCACTGGCACTCTTAGTGCACCCTGCAGGCTCCTGGCTTTCCCTGAGCTTTCAGAGAGAGCATGGGGGAGGCTGTGGGGTGAAGAAACACAAGCAGCAGCATCCCCTCCATGGAGCTGTTGCTTCAGTTCGCTCAATCACCATTTGTGCCGTCTGACCTCTGGATGTGGAATGAGAGAGCTGGTGCTGAGCATCCATACTCTGCACATTTCAGGATATTTTTTTGCTTTGGACCTGGTCTAGTCTGATTCTGTGGACCAGTTGTCCATCTGGGATTGTAATGACTGAGATGGACTCCTGAAGGGCACTGTGAGTTTCACCTGAAGGAGGCCCTATTATCTGCTGTGATCTGCATGGCTCCAGTGAACTGGGCATGGAGGAAGAGCTGGGCCTTTCCTTTGCAGCTTCTGAGATGAATCTGAATCATGGTTTTAGCTGATCATCACCAGATGACCAAATACAGCAACTCATGTAACAGCTAGTGTACCTGGAATGACTGATTAACACTAATTTAATTTGGTATGGTGGAATATTCACAATCCCTCTGTGCATTTCAGAGAGGAGTGTCCAAAACCATGGAACAGATCAATCAGCAATTCTAATCACTGTTCTGGCTATTTATTAAGTCAGGGCTACAATGACAGATCCTAATGTGATAATTACAATGCTGGACCCGAAGATCTGGCAGTAGATGTGGAATACGTGAGTCACAGCAGTGAGCTCACCAAGGCCAAAATGGCAAAACTCACAGTCCAAATAAAATAAAACAAAATAAAATAAAGTAAATACATCAAAAAAGGTCTAAGAACACACAAAATGCCAATTATAGTGTAATAGCTGTTATAAAAAGCTCTTTTCAAGAAGATAGATCAGATCTGCGAGGAATTACAGAGAATGTCCAGCTTTAATTATTTAATTGTGACAGGTGAACTACAAGAAGAAAAGTTTACTTATGTTTTGGGACAAAATCACACTAAAGAATTATTTGTTATTATGGGACTATGTGGATTTACAGGGTATTACATGCTTCTGTATTTGGAAGAATTATTGATAGAATTTAGTCAAGGTAAAGACAAATATTTTCAATAAAATCAATGGATGTACTGTGGATTTAACCCTCACATATACAAGCCTTTCAACACCAATCCCTTGGAAAGCTTTAAAGACCAGGGTTCTCTCTCTGGAGCTGTTCGTAGTTCAGATACAAATGGGAGCAAGGGCTCGTGACAGCATCCTGGTGATGACAAGGGGATCTGCAGAGACCTGTCACAGAGGAAAGAAGCAGTTCAGTTCTGTGCAGTATTCTCTTTACAATCTGCTACAGCTTCTTTCTCTCTGGGAAGACTTTTTAGAAAAAGCTGTGGCATGCAGCCACAAGGTACTGATGAGATACATGGACTAATAAGGTATTGAATCTTCAAAAGTGAACTGAGCAACTCATGCTTTGCAACACCTCTGAACACTGTAGAGCTGAATGCATTGCTTAAATCAGTCCTGTGTCTGACCCACCAGCACAGGAGATGGATGCTGGTGAGAGCTGTGGGGCTGGTCCTCCTCAGGCTTTCCTTTGTGGGCTAACCCATTCCTTGTTAGGAGGGCAAATGCTGTGGGCTGTGGTGATATTGACCACACTGCAGGTATTTATCAGATGTGGTTTCCAGGTGCATTAAATAATGTTTAATGAGAACTGTCCACCTTGCCTGCAGTCCCCACCAGTTCTGGTTCAGTAGGATAGCACAGGACAGACAGAGTGGGACAAAACATGGTTTCTTTGGTGCTTTTTCACTTATAGGACCCATGCAACAGTAAGTGTGCAGCACACCCAAGGCACAGTGACACCCAGTGTTAACATTAATGCTAAGTGTCACACTGCTGGTCATACACCACTAGCACTTCTAAATGTGGCAGACTCTATGGGAGGTTTATAGAGTGACTTCTAGGTCTCTAACTGTAGCCCCCTGCAGTTAAAAAAGGGAACATCATGTTGTGCTTTGTGCTCCAGAGAGCTGTGGAGAAACCTTGCTTCTGCTCTTGCTTCCAGAAGGGACCATGGGCCAGATGCAGGGATGGCATGCAGGGTAGAAATGGCTGCAGGAAACGGGGTGAATCCCAGCATATGCCATGAACAGAAAATCCATGATGTTAATGTACAGCCTGACAATCACCCCACCTGCCCTCTCCAGAAATCTCCCACAGATGTTGCAGTGAGCATGTCCTCTCTCGGTGACCACCTCGCACAGGGGCCTGCAATATTCTGCCTTTATGCTCTGTAATTACATATGTAAGGTCATCACATATGTGAGGTACTGTGTTTTCGCCCGGAGACACTGATATTCAGTGTATTAATTACTTGTGATTTCAGCAATTTTGCTGCAACAAGTTCCCTGCTGTCAGACAGTGGGGAAGACACACCCACGAGAGAGCACAGGAATCCTGTGTGGCTCACTGTACAGTGACACCTGTAACCCAGTTAATAATTTGCTAAGAAAATGATTAGGGTAGCACACTTCCTCCAAGTTTTGAAATTTATACATGGGTAATTTTAAAAGGGAATTACTAAGTAGCAGTTATTTCTAAGCTGATACTCTGCACGTGTGCAATCAAAAGCCTCCTGTTAGACACAGGTTGCCTGGAGCCAAACTTGGACTGCTCTTTGGGCCAACATTAGAAAGGTAGGTGGGAATTTTCAATGAGAATATTCAGACTGTCACATGAATACACTGAAGGATGCCTTACTTCAGCTTCTGCATCTGTACTGGCTGCATGCAGTGACTAGCACCTCTTCCCCACTCGCACTGCTGTCTTGGTAGGTACAGTGAGCCCAGGATCCTCCACCAGACCTGTCATTGCCCACTTGAGGCACAGTGAGCCATGGGAGAGCTGGAGGGAACAATGGGAAGGCACTGGGCAGGCAGCCCTCCTGTGCAGGGGTGAGGGGGAGCATGATGACTGCTCCTCTGGAGGAAGGACCTCCAGCTCTGCTAAGTTTTGAACCCATTCTATGCTGCTATATGTGTTTCACTTAATTGCTTAGTGGTTTAACTTCTGCTGAACTCAGAATGAACCTCAATAATTTTGACATGGCCAGGGTGCTATTTCTGTGTCTACCTGTGGCTTTCACTAGCATATGTATATTTCTACAATTCACAGATGTGCTCTAACATTGCTCAGGATGTATTCCCTCTCTGAGCACCATTGAATCCCTGAGTGATGTTCTCAAGCTTTGCCACCATGACAACATTTTAGTTGTTTTTTAACTATATTTTCAGTCATCTGTGCTTTAAGGTTTTCCCTCCTCCCCTTGATGCTGTATTGTGTCATGAATGGTTGCATTTGCCCATCCTTGACTTGCTCTATTTGTAAGTAAGCCGCTGAAGCTGGGATGCTCCCTTAGCACCCATGGCAGGATTTATGCCAGCAGTAGTATTTAGAAGACACCCAGCCCCACCAGGATGCATGTAAAATCCTTTGGCACACAGACTTTGACAGAAGAAGCTCCACTGGCAACTGTGCTCTGGCTGGGATGGGGTGCCCAGCTGATAAAGCCCCAGGAATGAAAGTGCCTAGTGCAGCTGTATTGACACAGTCCTTCAATAAATGCAAAGCACCCTGGCAGGAGCATGCCAGACTCCTGTCCATGCCCGAGGCACCCCTTAGAATGTTGATATAGAAAGTGTGGAAAAAGCTTGCAGTAAATAAGCCTGCAGTTTAAAGAGGTGCTCTAATAAATATGCCTCTCTCAGATAAGTGCTCTATCCATACAGAAATCCATCCTCTGATATTTTTGGCAATATTGATATTCCTTGGTTTATGGACTTCAGACTGCCTCATGATAATTATTAAAAAAGAATCTAAGGACCCAGGTAGAAGAAATGTTTGACTACTTTGGACCTGTGGTGCTTTCAGCACTGTGCTCTCTCTGAGAAGGGACAGGAAAGCAGCAATAGGAGATGCTGTTCAGGAATATCACCTAAGGGACCTTATGAACAGTAGGTTTCCCTTCACTTTCTCCACAAGATTTGTGAAACTGAAATTATTCATCATTTCTCCCTCAGTCTTCTCATCATACTGAAAAGTTCCAAACCTGTTAGTATTTCCCCTAAGGCAGCTGCTCCAACCACTTAACTGTGTTTATTGCCCTTCTGTGTTCCTTCTCTAATGAATGCTCTGTTACCTGAGAGACAGAGGCTGCAGCTCATTCTACTCTAGATGCTAGGTTTTAGGGATTGATAAAACAGAATTTTATTTCCTGGGTTTGGTACGCTTTTTGATTATACCCAGTGCTGTTGGCATATTTGGCTGCCATTACACGTCATGTTCAGAACACAGTGAACTGTGATTCCTCACCTGCCATCTTTTTACCCACTTGGTTTTATGGGGTCCATCATCATTAAAAATAGGTTTTTAGTGAACTACACTCCATTTAAATGCATTGAGCATCTCTTCCATGTATTATTTTGAAAATTACCAATTTTTAATGCACAGCTTTTGTCCTAATTAGGGATTTAAGTATGTGTGTTTGGCCACATGATACAACTCCTATATTCAGTGCAACAAAACTTATCTTCATAAGTATTATCAGATCAAGACCTACTTGTAGATTAATATCTTCTATTGAAACCTTAAAATAGATGACTAGTTGGTAAAGGCAGCTCTGTTATTCCTGTCAGTGTCTGGGATTGCATCATACAATGAGGAGGACGACAGATGCCTGAAGCAAACATGCTTGAAGATTTTTGCTCAAGCAAGTAGTCCAGCTGATGTTACTTACACTTGTGGCATTCTGAGGATTAGACAGTATCCATTATAATGAATCAAGAAAGGACAAAGTGCCAAAAAAGGATCTCTTGTTTTACTTGTGAGTAAGAAGTTATGTCATCCTCCTGCGTGAAAAAGAACTACGTCATGGTTTCACCTGGTCCATCTGCCACTTCCTTTAGGGTGTGCTCCTATCTCCCAGGGGTGGGGACCTGGAAATGTTCTGTACTTTGGCACACAGATAAACACGATATTGTATTGAGAATAAGCACAGACTTTTCTCTAAACTGCTCAGAACTGGAGGTATGTTGGATGAAGAAAAGTAAAACTACTGTTCAAGTATCTTTTTCTATTTAGGTTGTCCAGGCAACGTCTTTCATAACTTGTGGTCCAGATCACCAAAAGCCATTAAAGAGAGCTGCAATGCATGACACAGAAGGTACATGCACTAGTTGACTCACATTTTCCCTGAGAAAGTAATTTCACGCATAGAATTTGGTTGGAAAGAGCTGCCTCTGAGCTTACAGCAACTTCAGTGTTAAGGAGATCTTAACTTTGACCAGACAAACCTTATATATGGTCCTGCTCCACATTTGAAGGCCACTACTTTAATAATTCCTACCTGCATTATTTCACCAGCATGGTGATTGAACATTTCTATTTAAATAGGAGAGAGAAATTATCAGAATGCTTCAGGTCCACAAAAAGATTAAATACTTTGCCCAGGCAAGCAGGAGTTGCTCTGAGTACCATAGGGGCTGTGGAGAACCTGTGTATCCCTGGTGGATGGCGCCTGCTGCAAAGCAGTTGATGTACAAGCTACCCGTGGCAGTTTTGGTTTTCAGATGGAAAATGCTTATTTGTGGTCCACCCATGGGAGTCAGATCTTGGTTATAATAGCCTAGACTGATGCATGCTACATAGTAGAGGAAACTCTTCTGCAGAACTCTAGCCTCAGACACTGCGCAGGCTCTGCCATTGTGCATTTACTGCAGTGACTCTCTCTATCCTTGGCAATGTCTTTGCCAAAGTTTACTTCAATACAAGTAAATCAACAAACTCTTCCCTCTCTAATTAAAAGAAGATTTTAGCATGATGGCAAGTGAGTGTATGTAAAACATACAGTTATATTGTGTTGAGATTTTGGCCTTGAACCATGAGATTAAAAATTGTACTTATCTTCACAAGTCACACTGTTGCCTGCATGCAATATGTATTTAAAGTGGTTCCTGAAATATTAACCACATTTACAGAAATAGAATACCATAGTCAACAATTTACACCTGTCCTGAAGACTATGGCAAATGACAGTCTAGCTAAAAAAAATGAAACTACTTCAAACAAGAAAATATTGCAGTGTTTCTACTGTGTAGATCCACAGGTCTGCCTGGATTTTGACATAGAAGCCTTCCTGCACAGCACCTCTGAATGTTCCCTTGAAGAGCACATACCGCTGTCTCCCTGTTCTGCCTGCTGAGGTCCTGCCCTCCCGGGCTGGGTCCATAGCACTAAATGCTGCTCCCTTCATAGGACTGCTCTCTCCCTTGCGATCTTTGCTACTTTGCAACAGGTCTTTGCATCAAAAGTTGTTAGCAAATCCAGGAAGCCAGCAGTGCTGCCCAGCTGCCTGGCTGCCATCAGCTGGTCTGATGACAGCCCCTTGGCTCCAACAGCTTATTAAGGAAACTTTCCTGTCAGACCACTCAGATGCCACTCTGGCGGTCACACTCCCACCACCAGAGACTTCAAGTACTGGATTGAAATCCCTTCACAGAGTGAGGCTCCAGTGACCCGATGAGTACACTTCTGACCCCCTGCACACCTGACTCTCACGCAGTCAGTCCAGGTTTCCTTACCAGCTTCACCCCAGATTTCCCATAGCAGCATCTCAGACCTCTGGTTCCTTTGAGTAATTTAATAGTGGTACAACAGAATAACAGTTCAAGCTGGGTGCCTCTGAAGAGGGACCCTGAACAAAAGAAACCCTGGGCTTTTATACCCTTACCGTCCATGTGGGCTGTAGTGGTCCCTATTCCTCCTGGAAGCCCTGCCAGGGGCACGCAGGATTATCATGCCTCAGAACTAAATTCTGCTTCTTACAAATTAATGAAACTGTTGTGCATCCAGAAATTTTGGTCCTCCTCAAAAACAGCTTTACTCTTCCAGGTGTCATCCTAGAGAAGTCTCCCATCAATCAGCTGAACTCCAGCTTTCATCAATCAGTAGAAATGAAGCAAGAGCAAGTCTTAATTGCAGCCATAATCTGCAACGTATGTAGCTTCTCACACGATAGTCATTTTTGTCTAAATACAGAAGCAAATGTGACTTATGGAAATCTCCAATGGCATGATACATTTCTGGGAGACCTCAGATAGAATATTAGATTTTATTTTCATATTGGGTAAAAATTATTAACAAAAATTTAGAACAGTACTAAAGATACATGGAATTGTGCTAAAGATACTAACTGTTTATATTGTGTGTATAAACGATAAAGAACAAATATTTACAAATAAATTAAGAACATGTGCATTTATATGTTACATGGATAAAATCTTTATTATTTATAATAGACAATAAAGATATGCTATTTAAACAGAATTTACTTAACATTTATACAACATTCCATTCCATGAGTCCTTCACAACATTTCTACTATGTCAAATACCTGTGCTTACTCAACAAGTTGGCTTTTCTTCTGAATGCAACATAGAAAATATCTACATAAAAATATATACACATAACTTCCATCGAAGCAAAAAGCAAGGAAAACAAAATCTAAACCCATTAAAACTGACATTCACTCTTAAAGAGTAGCAGGAAGTCTGCATATGTGGCATATTTGAAACAGGACTCCACAAACAGGCAAAAATAAAGAACAATAACAAAATGAAGAAAATAAATTTGCTTCTGTCATTGTTACCAAGTTTGATTCAGTAAAAGCTTGCAGCGACATGAAGTTACCAATTCTAAGAGTAATTAGTACTTTGTAGGAATTAGCTGTAAACATCCCGTTGTGGTAAAACTGCATACACAAGTTCAGCTTTTATTTTTACCTGAAATGCTGCACCATTGCCAAAACCCACTACTTTTCTCAAGGCTGCTTTTAAAAATAACCAGAATATCAAATGCAATAATAGGCTTGTGCTTCCTTTCTTTATGAGTTAAGATGATTTGCATTTTTTATGTAAAGAAAATTCAAAATACACTTTTAAAATAAAACCATAATTAAAAAGAGAATGAATGAATGAAAGAGTTAATGTCTGACCTAGATGATCTTGCTTTTAGTTGATACCATTGCAGCTGAGGCTTAATGGGGCCACACTCCCTCTGGCACAGCCAGCTGGGGTGAGAAAGGTGCCCATCAGCATCCACCTGGGAGTGACTTCGCAGTGGACAGGATTGAGCAATGACTATGCTGTTACACCACCACCACCACCACAAGGGCAAAAGGGATGGACACACCTCCTAAATACATGATAGAATTTAAAAAAAAATAGTATTAGAAGTATTAGACACTGCACAGCAGTGCGATACCATAACCAAAAGATGCAAATAGAATAAGGTTCTGTGTCCAGTGAAGGGCTACAAAGGTGATTAAGAGACTGGAGCATCTCTCTTACAACTCTCAGCTGAGCTGGGCTAGTTCAGTCTCGAGACTTGGGCAACGTCTGAGCGGGGACCTCATAGATGTCTAAAAGTATCTGAAGAGAGGGTGTCAAGAGGATGGATCAGGCTCTTCTCAGTGGTACCAAGCAACAGGACAAGAGGCAATGGGCAGAAACTGATGTACAGGAAGTTCCACCTGAACATGAGGAAAAACTTTATTGTGTGAATGACCACGCACTGGAACAGATTGCCAGAGAGGTTGTGGAGTCTCCCTCATGGAAGGTGAGCAGACATTGGACCAGATGACCTACTTTGGTCCCTTCGAACACTACCCATTCTGTGATTCTAAGAGAAAATCAGCTATCAAGCTATCAAACACAGAAATCTGGAGACTGAACTAAAATGAAAATGTTTTCAAAATAAATAGGCATGTAGTTAAATATATTTTGGGCAACAGAGAACTAAAAACCCCTCCAGTTTTATTAAAAGAAAGTGACCAACTACCACAAAGAGCAACATCCTATCCTCATCCCATCTCTCCTTTCTGTGACCCAGTCACAGTAGATTGCATGACCATCAAAGACGTTGAACACATACTGCTTCTCGCCCTGCATTAGCTGCTCATTGTGCTGTTTAACTTTCCAGCAAGTCATTCATAGAAATTTACTACCAGAACTACTGTCCCATGGACATAACTCAAAGCCCTTAGACTGATAACAAGCTCTTTATGCTTTAGATTAGTTAAAGATAGGAGATAAATATCTCTTGGGTTCCAAATAGTGCACTAATTCATTTGAAAAGTACATAGAAAGTTCAGACAGTTATATTTTTATTTTCTGAGCAGACTGTGTTGAAAATCTTATTTTTGTTTGATAGCTTCTACAAATTTATGAACATGTGAGAAGTTTCCTTTTATTTAAAGAAACCCCTCTAATCTTTATAATATAACAAAACATTATGAACCACACCACAAAAGATGAATAAAAATACATTAATTCATGTTGTTCTTATTAAGACTTTTTTAAGCCCACCATTTTGGTCCTGATTTATGATTTCCTGGAATTAACCACTTTTGTGGAAAGGAGATTGTTTTTCTTAAAGATCTTGCAGACCTGGATTAATCTAACTCTTCAAAACACCTGGAACTCCTATAATGCATTACCTAAGTATAAAAGTATAATTAACCAGTAACTGGCGTAATTTATTCACTATCCCATGAGTTGCTGGGTCCACTCAGCACGTAAAGAAGATCCATTAAAACCGAAAAGTTCAGTCAAAGTGTTCTTTGCTAGGCTTGTTTTTGTTTTATAGATGTGCTACAAACTGTGCTGGTTTCCCTTTGGACTGGGAGGAGAATCCAGCCCGTGGCACTGAGCTTGCTGGGTGCCAGGGCTCTTGTTTGCTCAGCCCTGCCCTGCTGTACCTGTGCTGGGGTTATGGTCTGGGTAGTACCCACAGAAAGGAAATGCAAACTTGAGAGCAGACATCAAGTGCTGCTCTGACCAGAGCCCAGCAATCACAAGACCTTGATGGAGTCAGGGGTAAAAGGAAACAGCTTTGCACTTCTGTTTCTTAGTGAAACCTTTAACTTCATGTTTGGGCTCCTAAGGAGGAAAACTGTTCTGAGTTCCTATTATCTTTGACCATGAAATTAACCCTTGAATGCACAGCATTTAGTTTCAGCTTTGCTGGACCTGAATCCCTGAGGTCTGATGGATATCAGTACCAGCAGCCCAGATCAGCACTTCAGCACCTCTTCCTATGCACACTGCAATGTTAAAAGTAGTGGTTCTTCCTCTGGTTGCAGTGGCCTTAAGATATAAAAGGCAAAGAGATCTCTGAATTGATGAATTTATCCTACTGACTGTCCCAACAACTTGAAAAGTAATGAGACAGAGGCACATTTGAGATGAGGGAAGGCATTAAGTCATGGAGTTTCCATAAATGTCAAGCAGAGGTGTATGTTCAGGGAGGCATTTCCATATAAGTAACAAGTGAGACAGAGAAAGAGTTAAAATGGTTGCATTGCAGTCTTTGAAAGTACAGAAATGAACATGAAGTACATACACAGATAGCCAATACCACAGTTACTTGGTCACAGAAATAGTCTCCCGAGGTCCTAGCTTGTGTATGACATGCCAAAAAAAGCTGGTCATCTACCACTGGCAGAAGTGAAAATTATGAGGTATTTCTGACATTTTCTATTCTAAGCACAGGAATTAGTACTTTAAATAACATTCACTGTAGGTGGTTGCAACTCAAAATGTGCACTCTCCTCTCTTGCAGATCATAGGCCTTATCTTCTAATGGCTCAGCTATATGACTAGGTCTTGATTATCAAAGTAGGTAATTGAAATAAATGAAATTATTTATGCTTGTCGTGGCCTCTAATGCATGTGAATTCTTTCCAGTAAAGGTCAGCCTCAGCATTGATTCAGGTGTATCAGTTGAGCCATGTAATTTGATGTGAAATTTGAAATCTAGGCAGATACCTAGAAGGTTTGACTCTACTTTTAGCACTTCTCTGGAAGTTCATAATACTTTCAGTGAAAGGCACAGCTGCAACCAAACCTCATGGACCTGCTGAGATAAGAGGTAACAGAAGATAGTGCTAATAATGCCAGGGTCGTGTGTTCAATCCCCATATGGGCCATTCACTTAAGAGTTGGACTCTGTCTTTGCGGGTCCCTTCCAACTCAGAATATTCTGTGAATATCTGTGAACTGATTGTGACAATTTTTCTAGCAAGAATCACATTTATGGCCATCTGGAAGTTCCTCTGAAAAGATTGTGTGCTAAAATGAACCCAAAGTTTGATATTTAGACATAAAGTACCTTCATTGCTAGTGAAAATCAATGCAAATATTCAGTTCCTTGCTATCTATTCCAACTCTTGTCAAAGGCTTCAAGGAAGCCCATTCAGTGTTTGACATGCAGATATTATTTAGGGAAACATGATCTGGGAACTCAATTACCAGTAAGAATTCCTGATGAGCTGAATTTTGCTGCTCTCTTTGCTATTACAGTTGCTGGTACAAATATTTATGAGAGGTGTTTTACTCAAGGGAACACTTGGTATCTTACCAGGCTGTAAAAGTTCCACCTTGTGATTTAAGCAATTTCAGTATTAATATTGCCTAGGTGGAGAAGAGTAGAGCTAAAACCAAGGGGGAAATGAGTCAGGATTGACTTATCCCTGCTCAGGGAAAGAGCATCACTTTTTTTAACCCATCCCAGCAGAACAAGCTGGTTGGTTATAAACTATAAAGCTGAAGCAGTTTTGTCTTCAGTAGCCAAGCTCTGCATTTCTTAGCTTTGTATTAACATGGCGACAACAAATCCTGCCTGTTAAAGGAGTCATCGGACTTGAGATAAGGATGTTGGACTGATGTTCTTTTGCTGGCTTTACACAGCCAGGACAAAGTGAGAGCCAGGAAAGCTTGAGAAACAGAAACTCATTCTCTATTCAAAGCTGGACAGGTGGGATGGAGGGACAAAAACATCATCAGTTTCCAGTCATTTGTGCTGGTTTTTGAAACATGTTTTCATTCAAAGGCTGGTTTTCCAGGTTCCTAGCTGAGTAGTGAGACATGTGACTACCCAGGCACTGCAGATTTGTCTGTAAGGTCCACTGAATTTTGGTTTGCTTTTGCATTGTAAGTCAGTGACCATATACATATTGTATACATGCACATGCACCATATGCATATTGCAATAGTAATTTTTAATAAAGAAGTTGAGAACAAGATATAATAAATAGCTTAAACACTACTGTGCTTTTTTGATCAAGCGCTTGAAGCAAAATCTACCTCTGAAGCTCCTTTGTTCCTGATGCAGCTAACAGGGTCAGGAAAAACCTCAAGAGAGCAAATCCAGGACATGAGGAGGTGAAGTAGTGAGCTGCACAGTGCTGGGGACCAGGGAAGGCTAAGCACAGGCCTGAATGTGAGCACCTGCCCAGCTCGGGGGCTTGGATTGCACCGGGAAAATGTTCTTCCCTACCCCTGGGACCCAGAGCAGCAGATGTCCCCAGGATATGAGGAAATTGCCTGGCTGTGATTTCTGATGAGAGGAAAAGGGAAATGAAGAGCATCTGAATCTCGGCATCTGGGCTTTGCTCCTGAGCTTATTTCTGATTTTCATCCAGTGACTGCTATATGTAACAGTTCAGACAGCAGAATCTGTGATCAAAGTGATAAACAAAGCCTTAGAGACTAGTTTATCATGCCTTTTTCAGTGTTCTAGAGGTGGGCACATACATGCAGATAGACTGCTCTAAGACCATCTGCTTCACAGGTCCTCTGGACATTTGCATTTACATATATGTGTGAATTAAGAGAAAATGGTGTCAGCCTGCCAGCTTGGTGGTTGTTTCATGTCATAATACTATCATGCTTTGTAAAAAGTCTATAGCTGAGAAAAGGATTGGGTTTCCTATTTAGATTTTACACAGTGTTATATATTTTGAGCTGTTCAAATTGGGGGCATGTTTTTATATGTATTGATTAATAGATGAAAGAGGCAACAAAACTGTTTCTTCTGCATTTACAGGGGGAAAAAAAGAAATTTTGAAATACGCAGTTCGTAACTTCTAATGCATATGTTACCCTAAGGCACCATGAGAATTAGCTAGAGGACACCAGCACACTGAAAGTTGATTTCCTTGTGCTTTAATACGGAGCTCAAGTTTTAATCTCCTTTGGAGGTCTTGCAATGTAGAGTAAACACAAGTAATCTCTAGAATATGCATTGTTTATTCCAGAAGAGCCATTTGGTTCCATTATGTCATTGCTTGCAAGAAGAAAAAGGGAAACTAAAATCTATCATCTTGACCTGGGCAAGTTTAATAGCCTGGGAGTTTAACAGCATTAGTTCATCACCTAACATGGACCAGAACCTGATGGCAGCAAATCGGGGAACTTCTCAACAAGCCTCTTCTCTTGGTGATGCAGAAGGCAATATGGTCTGTCTGTGTGCAGTGGGAGAGGTCAGACTTCTATGCCTAGAGAGGCGGGCACTGTGGCTGAGAGTACTACATGTGTGGGACAACTTCTGCAGGGATGGGATTGACCAAGGTCTTCAAGGAGGTCCTCTGGGAATGAAGGTGGGGACATGCTGTGCATCAGAGGCAGGTGTGCTGCTGATTGAGCTTCCTCCTGCTTCGAGGATGGCCACACCTACCTACAAATGAAAGGAGCTCAGGAAATCTCTGCCCAAGCTTTGGTGTGGATTTATTAAACTGTGAGGTAGCATTGGTGTCAATGCAAGCCAAGAATGAGGTACCATATGGGCAAAGGGCTGCTGGAGGAGGTGGCTAGGTTGAGACACAACAGCAGCTAGGAGAATTACATCGATATAAAGGATATGCAGTCCTTGAAAGCTGGAGATATAGGGCAGCAACAACAGGGAAGGATGGTGCCCCTCAGTGGGGTGAAAATGACTTGTGAGCTTCCCTGAGGAAGAACAGAGCCCATGTCTTCCAGCAGATGGGCAGTTCATAATGGCTGCTCCAAGAAAGAAAGCAAGCTTGGAGCGTCTCTGCTTTTGAGACAATGTAGGGGAATCTTTTGGGTACCGTCCTTGATGTCCCGGTCGTCTGTTTTCTGCTACCCCAGACAGAATAACTGATCCAACTGAGAATTAAGGTTAGCAAGTCAAAACTAAATGGTGTGTTCTGGGAACAGGGGTGATTCAGGTAAGGTTTTCATCATTCAAGGCATAGGCATACATAGGTCAGTCAGAAAGGAACAACTCCTGGGGAAGAAAACAGGGTTGCAAAAATGGTGTAGCTTCACTCATTCTGGCCATCAAGCATTAGTACTGTGAACTGCTGGATACCTCTGCCTTCCCTTTTTTTGCATGGAACTTGTTCCTATCCCAACGCACAGCTACATGGTTTACCTCTCCCCTTTTATGCCCCTTACCATAATACCTCTTGTTTTGGATTATTGCTCACAAAAATGTGTCCATCTACTCTTCTTGGTTTGTTCTTTTTTTGTCTAGGTACCCTCTCCTCAGCACTACATCTTGCACCATTATATAAAGATAAATTATCTCAATGTGAACAGGCGGCATAAGCAGTAGAAAGGGCAAAGCTACCAAAACAGAGTGACAGATGGAAAAGGAATATGGGGCCCTGTAACTCTTAATATGTTCTCAAGATTATGTGAACCACAGAGATTTGGATGAATAATTTGAGACTGGGCTTTGTATAGAAGGGTAAAGTGCTTCAGAAAGAACTGTTAGGAGAAAAAGTAAAATATTGATGGAGATGAATGTACTTATTTTGAAGCACAGTGTACAAGAGATAGTGGTGATGTGAGTATCTGGTAATTATACCATGATAAGAATCCACAGTCCTTGCAAAGGAAAAGAGGGAAAAGTGAAAAAAAAAAAACCAAAAATAATACCATGGACTTGAAGAAAGCAGATTTCTATAAAATAAGTATATTGATAAGAATTTCATAGGAAACAAGCCAAAGACAAGCCTTAGCAGGAATGACCAGGTCTCTGTATAAATGGAGTATAAATGGCACATGTCACAGTGCCAAAGTGGTATTAGGAAGGTTAGCAAGAACAAACTACTTGCTAAATCAGAGCTCATTGGTGTTCTCTGTCTTACAAAGAATCACAGTCCTAAGTAGGTTACACCACTAAAGTGAGTATATAGAATAAAAAAATACAGACAAAATCATAATTATATCAGTGCAACTATCAGTGCAATGAAGGTTACATACAAATAGATTATAAACGCATTGGTAAGAGGTACATTGCTTGGGGACGTTTTGTAGGAGCCTTTCCTCAGCAGTATTACGTAGTCTCACCTGGAAAAATATGGAGGCACAGGTCATCAGCAAAGGTGGAGAGTGACAGAGCAGTGTACACAGAGGACATCAATGTGAATGAGCAGATGTCTGAAAGTACCACAATGGATTAGTTACGGAGACTAGGAATGGTCATTATTTGCATTTTTACAGTCAGGGAGGTCACAGGCGTAGCCCATTCTACCTCATGAGAAGTAAAGGAACTAGATCACTAGAAACTTGAGTTTCTTTTAAGAATTGTTTTTCTATGCTTCTTTTTCTTCCACTGGTGCCAGCTCATTTTGGCATATATTAATTATGTTGTGAAACTGTCTTACCCTAATAGACCCACAAAAGAAACCTTTTTTTAAAATAAACAGAAAGGGAAAGAAGCTGAGGTCAGGCAGGTCCTGTTAGTTTGGGAAATGGAAGAGATATGTGGAGAGACATCAGCTGAATTAAAACACTGAAACCTGGAGTAAAGGTAAAAAGACCAAAAAAAAAAGAAAGGAGCAAGAAGAAAATGACAAAGCTTATAAATGGGAAGAGTGAAAAGGATGTGAGTAATGACAAGAGTTGTTTCTGGAAAAACTGACTCACTGAATAATGATTCACACAATAAATACCTGGATATTTTCCTTTATTTCATCAGATTTAATCAGAGAAACAGCTGGCTCAAGGAACCAGCCTCACTGCTGAGTTTGTTCTCGTGATTTTATCTGTGGCACCCTGTTATGACTGTTGTAAAGCCTTAAGTGCTTCTGGACTTTGTAATGAATTTGAATGGGAGAGTTTTTTCCTGTGTGGTTGCAACCTGTAAGCAGTTGCTCTGCGCCTGGGAAAGTATTTCAACCAGAGAAAGATAGTGGGTGTGAGCAGGCTCACGTCTTCCAGCGACTTCACAAAGTATAGGCATTCAACTGAGCGTATTAGGTACCTTACATTTGTGTATTTTTATTTCAAGTAATACACTGTGCTTTCTAAAAATCAAACTACCAAGCAGAGATGCTACTATTTGAAAGACAAATGTTTAGTTTGTTCATATGGTTCTGATTTCTGACATCCTGACTTGAGTTATTCTGCACTTGTCATGTAAAGGAGGGCTAAAAATGACATTAGGAATTTGTGTAGGTGAGTTTGGTTTTCTTGCTGGTTTGAAACTAATATTTCAGTTTGAAAGTACTACTCATTCATGCCCAACTAGTACACAATTATTCTGCATGTAAGTACTTAAAATCAACATATTTCCAAGAAAGTTCCATTCCCTCCCCTTATTATATTTACTTTGAATCATTAACAATGAGTTTTAATATTTTATTTGAAACTGGTTTTGAGCTGTGCTCTAAAGATAACTCACTGCTAGCAGACAGCTTTGAGAGTCTGAATCATTCTGAGTGCATGAGTAAATGGAGAGCAGTTGTGTTTGAAAGCACACTGAAAGCACAGCCTAGAGGTGTTTTCCTGGAGAAACAAACACTGATTTTGAGGGAAAAAGGTGATCTGAAACACTTACAGAAAGCTTAACTTTTCCCAGAACTGTACACCTTTGAGCTGCAATCGATTCTAAACACTTCTTTCTTTAGATGCATAATTCAGAAAATAATATGCTGCACAAATAATTTAGCAGTGTTCAAGATCAATAGGATAGAATAAGGAAACTGAAAGCAGAAGTTAAAACGTGGATGGAAATTAATGTTTCACGAGAGAGTAAGATAAGACGGTCCAAAATTTCTGAAATAAGCATGATATTAAAAAGTGAGATACAGAAAGAATAATATTTTAAGGATGATTTTTTTCTTAAAAAAAGTTATGGGCTTTTACAAATATAATTTATTTATTATTTGTTTTACCATAGTTCTATATAGTCTCGTTGATTTCAGTTCCCTTTACTGCAGGTGTCATAATGCAGAGACTTTTGGGGACTTACTCTCTTGAAAGGCTATAAATCTGAAGAGACTTGAAAGATGATACAGGAAAGTAAGGATTATATCCCTTATGAGATGAGTGTCTGGAAAAGGGCAAATAGAGTGATTTGCTCAAAGTAATTTTGCCCAAAGTAAATTTGTGGTGGGGCTCAGACAGAATTTGATCTTTCTGAGTCAAGAGCTGACTGATTATTCTCATAACTAGGCTGGGTCCTCTCCATGAACAGATATGCTGTTCAAACAAGCCACCTCTGTGTCCAAATTATTGTCTTCTTAACATGAATTATTCCTGCGACTGGGCAAGTAAAAAATGTGCTCTCCCCCCAAGGTCCGTGCCTTCTCCTCTCTACCTCCTCTCTTACAGAAAGGCTAACTTACCCACTGCAGCTCCACCCATGCCCTGCGTGTTCATTCCTCGCAGCCCCACTGAAAAAATATTAATTCAGAAAGAAAATCACAAAGGACCTAAAAATATTGAAGGCTGTAAATTGTCTTGGAGCTACATTGCTTCCTTTCAGGCTCCTGTTTCATACCACACCTAGTCATTAGAATCAATAATTCTCCATGCAGTTAATGTTTGAGCTAAGGGCAACTCTGAGGAACTGTGTGGATAAGACAGACACCACCAACCTGTGCAAAGGTGATTTCCACAGCTGAAAGAAAGAAGCATTTTTAGAGCAAAATAAGTTTTCATGTTACAGGTAAGAGATGATCTAACTGCCATTTCACAGAAAGATTTTAAAAGATGAACAAGTTTTGCTAAAGGATTTTCAGGCAATTTTAGGAACTCAGCTATCCCTGTGAAATGGATGACTGCTGTGCTAAGGCTTAGTCTGGTTTGTATTTGATTTGGATCAATTTCCTCTGTTTTCTCTTTGCTGAATTTGAACATGTGAAATCAATCAACTAAAGAAAATAGTATTTTTTTCCATGGAACCAAATACTTATGATTGTTACTAATCTTTAACCTCCGGGAATATTCTTTGTTCTCTGAATGTTTATTATTGAAAGTCACTGGGATATTTGTATGATGGTTATCCTAGAGATTTCTGTTCAGTCATGAGAACCGTAAGGGATTGTTAAGGATATAGTACTGAGATGAAGCTAAGAAATTAAGGAGAAAATATGGCTCTGACCCTCAGCCAGACTCCAGGCTGCTTTTAGTCAGGCTGATACTATTCTAATCCTGAAGCTGTCTATTGATGAAAACTTATGTATGAACCTATATATACTGAAAATCTATTATGAGTGACAGAGGAGTATGTATTTTGGGTCGTCAGTCCTTGGCAGTGCAATGCTTCACGAGACTTGGTAAGAGCTTCCAGCCAAACATTAATGTTCAAAGGCTAATCAAGCCTTGCAACAGGCACTGCAAATGGCATGACATAAGGAAATTATGTTGATGTTCATAGAGAAGGAAACAGCAAAGGCACTTAACGCAAACTGTGAAATGGCTGTATTTCTGCTGTTGCATTTCATAGTTGGATCTGGACAGAGGAACCTGGCTGTGACACAGTGCTGTTGGGCAGCCACATAGTGAAGTGTGTTTTCCATTGTTTTCTGACCCCTACAGTAAGGCTGGATGTGTCCCTTCCTGAGATTTTGTTGTCTCCATAGTAAGCCTTGCTCCTTCTCTTTTCCTTGAATCTAGGCTGTAGTATTCCAGACCAACCTATACACTTTTTCCTCACCTCCTGCCGGCCTCCCTTGATACTTTTAGCTTCCTGATGTCCCTCCACTGCTGACTGGCCAAGGGGCATGTACAGCTGTGCCTTGCCTGCCAGGCAGCCAGTGGGCACAAACTGCAGCCTTACAGTGTGGTGCGGGCATGTCCTGGCTCCTCTGTCCCACCTGGCAACCCAAATTAATAATGAAGGAGTTTTTTGAAGTTCTCACCCTGCTACTAAGTGCAGCTGAAACTGGCCAATGTATTCAAAAGAGAGCAGCAGGAGAGAAGTGGAGAGGATGTTGTACAAGCAGAGAAACTGAAAGAATTTTCATCAATTATCTAACTGAAATATCAGCAGCAATCTTGGTTTGAAGTGTCCTTCTAGGGGTTTCAAAGTGTCTTTGCCTTCCTTCTGCCCTGCCTGTGCCACCACCTCTGGCTTCAGGAGGGCAGTGAGGAACCCTTCCAGGTAGCTACAGGGGGCTCGATTTCAGCCTTCATTTCCTGACAAATTTAGTGATTTTCCTGGTCATCACTTCTGTTTTCAAAGGAGTGTCATATTATTTTCTTCCAGTACCCACACGGCTCCAGCCCAAGGAAAGAGCCCAGTAACTTCAAAGGGTGTAATTGCACACACAATATAACCAGAATGCTCAGAATGGGATTTGGAAGATAAAGTTCTGTGGCGTGTCCTAGAATGAGCACTGAAGAGAACAGCAGTATGGGCAGTTGTTTCTATATTTACAAGTCCCCTTTTTGGTCAGCCACAGAAGGAAAGAAAAGGAGAGGGAAAAAAGCAGCATGATGGAAAGCCCAAGCAGGAAGGCATCTAGAGGAAGCTATGCCTCCACCCTGCATTCTTCTCCTTGGGAGGCTCCATGGGACAGAGGCATGGTGGCTGACAAATATTCACAGGATATTCTGAGTTGGAAGGAACCCACAAAGAACATAGAGCCCAAATTTTAAGTGTATGGCCTCTATGGGTATT
This sequence comes from Xenops minutus, assembly GCA_035221455.1. Taxonomy (NCBI): domain Eukaryota; kingdom Metazoa; phylum Chordata; class Aves; order Passeriformes; family Furnariidae; genus Xenops; species Xenops minutus. The sequence continues at coordinate 127,533,262 of JAWWEE010000074.1, read as the reverse complement.
GAACCCTCAACCTTGGCATTGTTAAGAACCTATACTCACCAACTGAGCCAATCCACCCCTCTGAATACCTGCAGGTGTGAGCCACATAACATGGAGCACCACTGAAAATGGCAGCACAGTACACCAGCTTCACCTCTCTCCAGAACCAGCCTCATCCTCTTTGTTAAAAACTAGAAGTAGTAAGAAAGTAAGATTTCATTGTGAGAAACCAAACTAGCTTTTAGGAGGATGTAACACAAGTCATGGAAGCGTGTCCTCAGAATTTCTTTGAAATTCACGGCAGTCAATGGACTTGGAAATTTCATTTCCAGTATGTGTGTTCTTTTCAGGGGTGCAGACATCTCAGGCTTCCTCTGCCTCTGCAAGCTGAAGGAAGCTGTTGTTTTTTAGGAACTGGAAGACAGAGACCTTAGAGTGGTGCCTACAAGACTTTCATTTTCTTGTGGTTATCACTTTTCCTGTGAACATGTGATTGTGTTCAGTAAAGGGGAAATGAAAATGGGGCTTGAGCGACAGAGTCATTGTAACAATGAGGTTGCAGGTCTTAAACTTTTGTGCCGGGTTCAATCTTTGACAGATCTTTGGGGCTCACACAACATGTGTCACCTCTTGCACCATTGGGCACAGACCTGATAGGCACAGCCTTCCTGGCCAGCTCAGAACACCAGTGGTCTTGCCTCTCATAGGCAGAGCTGCCCCCAGTCCTTCAGAGCTCACTCGTCAGCTCTCTCCCTGCAGCTTCAGAAAAGTTCAGCTGTTGCCTTAGTTTGCAAACAGACTGGGCCAACACCATGGGGTTAAAGTGACTGTTGCCTCTTCTTTGCAGGAGGTGAAGCAAAGCATATTCCAGTATGTTTAAGCTGTGTGGACTTCAATTTCTGCTTGTGATTCACTCGGTGAGTTACAGATTTTCCTCTGTTTATCTGGGATCAAATGACAAAGGTTGCCTGTGAGCCTCTGAGCTCTGATCCACCGGGTGTGCCAGCCTGCAGGTCAGGCTGGCAGTGGTGCCAGTGGAGTGTAGCTCTGGGTGTGGGAGTGGGACCTTGACATCTGTCTGTGATCCTGCGGACAAAAGTCAAGGAGACATCTCAAGCATTAGGAAGAAAACTTTAAAAAGTCTAAAAGGCACCAATTTACCTATTTTGCCTCTTGTGCTTTGCCTTTAGATATAACTGTGTCCAATGACTGGATTTCATGCTAGAAAATATCTAAAAGCACTGCAATAAATGACCAAACAGTGAAGACATCTGCATCATGTGTTCTGTATTATAATCCATACATGTGCTGACATATTAAATGTATTCTAAGTCATATAATGGCACATAGTTTAAATGATGCATATTAATTGTCGCCTCATTATTCTGTTTATGTGAATACCTTTTCAGAGGATTTTCTGGAACTGAAATGTATTAATTATGCTATTTATGGACCTCATGTATTAAGTTCAATAGATTTACTGATGTTTATAAAGGCTACAGCAGTGGTGGTTTCTACTTCACAATTGAAATTAACAAAAGAGATTAAAAAAATTAGTGAAATTCAAGTTTGGTAAAAAATATCTCAGAATATGAATGCCCTGAGAAGTGGGACTGATGTGCCGTACTGAGTACGTCCTTTTCACTTCCCATTTCAAAAGCTGCTGTCTGTGGCAGTGCTGATCCCACACGAAGACACTCGGCAGGCATTTTAGCCATCTTCAGAAGGGATGCCACTGGATATGGATGAAGAAGTAAAGCCTCTTTCCCCTTCAAGCTCCTGAGTAGTGATTCATGCTGTAGACATACATTTGGAAATATTTATGGTCCACATAAAGTAATTTTAGTCAACAGAAGTGATATCGTTTACTTGCTTCACAGACTGTACTTTGGACTTGTTGAGTTTTATAGCATCAGCCTTTGTTCTTCTATGGCAAGGAATATGATCAAGCAAAATCTGACCACAACATGGCCCTGGCAAAAGCCTGCAGGAGCCAGGCTGTGCCCACTTCTGTGACATAGCAACAGCCTTAGCAGATCAGATCCAGGGTCCTGGTATCGTGTCTGTGGCAGACGCCAGCAGTCAGCATTTAGCGAAAATAGTAAAAGGTAGCTGTAAAGTACTCTTTCCTGGATATGTAACTACTAGATGCATTTTTCTGATATTTTTCTGTTGACACTAGAGTTCACCAGCATCCCTCCACCCCCTACCCCATTTCTCACAGTGCTCTGCTTTTCCTGTTTGGAAAGGGAGTCACAAACCCTTGGCAACGAGGGTAGCATCTCTGGCTGTTATTAAGAAGAATCTGGCATTATTGAAACACCACTTGTGACATGGACACACAGAGCAGCGCTTTAGGGTAAATTGAGTGAACTTAGCTATGTTTTTTGTCATAGGCAGAATTAAGTTTTCCCTTGGTAATATGTAGACTGTGCTTTTCTGTGAGAGGTTGAATAGCTGTCCCAGCAGCAGTAGGACAAAATCCAGGGGAAAAGTCATGCGCCAGAGAACACACTCCCAGAGCTCAGCTCTGTGGGCTGATGGACAGGATGGCAATAGTACTCTAAACTTGCAAAGTGAAATAAAGTACTTCTAACTCAGGGAGAAAGGGAGTTTTGCCTGTGCAGCCAAACGATGAAGCCCTAATTCTGGCAGGCAGCTCTTCAGTATTGGCAAGACAGGGAGTGAAGAGTGGTGTTTGGTCTTACTTTTGGAGAAACAGATCGATTATCTGAAATACAGTTTGAATTATCTTGTGTGTAAGGGCTGCCTTTGGGGGCTCATTTTTGCTTTGCTTTTTTTGTTTGAAAGCAAGAACAGCCCTGAAATGTTAGGCCAGAAGTGTGTCTGAAGGCCTTGGAGCACTAGGGACGGGATAGTTATAACAGTCATTAAAAAATCAGCAGAAAAAAACATGATATGAAGGCATTGCCAGCTCTTGGGAAAAAGACAGAGGCTGAGACAGAATTGTATGGCATTTTTGCCATCAGTTAGAAGCCAAAGATCTCTCTGTGGCTTGTGCTCACATGCAACTGATGTGAAGGCACATGGCTGCAGTGGCTGGTCCAGCTGCTTTCCTTCACCCCTTTCTCTCTTGCAGGCTATATGCCTTAATGTGGACAACCTGCTTATAACTGGGCCTCTGAAGGACATGAATTTCTCTGTTCCAGAAGAAGGGGGTGCGCGCATCCTTTATCAGGTAATCAAGTGTCTCTTGTTATCCATTCTGGTCAAAACCCCCGTAGCCTGCACATAGAGATCACATATGGAGTGTTGTAATCTGTGCTGGTGAGAAGAACAGTCCCCTGAGAGGATCTGAAATTAAATGTTAATTCCTCTCTCTGGAAATTCTAGCGTCTACATGCAAAGAGCAGGAGACAACCCCGCCCCTCAAACACATTTTTAGGAGGATATCTTAAGACAGAGATTAATAAAATCAGCATTCCTAGAGAATGGGTTTCCATGTAACTTGTGTCATCGTTTTCCTTTTACTCTGAGGTTTTCTTCCAAAAGCCATAACCACAGAAGGACAGATCCAGCTCCCAGGCAAATGGAGGATGTGTGTCACTTTTTTCCGTTCTGTGCTCAGACAAATCCTATCCTGAGCAGATGTTTGCTTTGGAAACAAAATGCAGTTGGGATTTCTTGCAGCATTAAGGAAATAATGTGAGAATTCCTCTGCTGAGGATCAGAAGCAAGCAGATTTGTTTGAGCAGACTCTTGGAATATTATTCTCCCAGCCAAACACACTTCTGGCTATAGATTTTAAAAGTCATAAAAGCATGAAATTATTGTTATTATGCTGACAACGCTAAAAAATTACAATATTCCCTCTGACTTTTTTCCATTGTAGTTCACATCTGAGCCACCTGCTGTGAGTTTCAGAATGTCTGGTGAAAAAGATGGAATAATTCACATTGTGCCAAACAAGGGCATCCTGTATCTCAATGAATCTCTGGACTGGGAGACCAAACCACTGCACAGACTGCAGGTAAAATCTCAGTGTAAAACAGAAAGGGAGAGTTAATTCACCCTCTTTTGGTAAACCTTAAATTAATGGAAAGCTGTTGTAATTTCAAGTTCTTTATTTTGTCTATGTTTACAGGCAGCATTTTTATTTTTAATATTGAGCTTTGCTGGAAGACACAGGGTTTCATAGTTCTGAAAGACTGCACAGGAAAATGCTCTTTTGCAGTGGAAGGCTATGTTGAGAAAAAAAAACTACCCTGATGCCAACACCAGTCCTTTAACTCTCCTGATACAGGGGAATACTTGACTGGAAGTGAAATCTGGCCTCATGAATGAGTTTTGTTTTTTTATCCCTGAAGACTGATAGGGTGAATTCCATATCTGGAGTGGGAAAATAAACTATTGTAATCTGTTTAAGATTATAATCTGTATGGTAACAAATGGTGTGAGTCAAAAACCTTTAGAAAGATCTAACATGTGTTAGATAACAGAGAAAGCTGTTTGGCAGAGGCTGGAGTCTATTAGAGGAAAAAGTTTTGTGTGCTTGTCCTGCTATTATACCCTTTTCATGAGGATAATATCCCATCATTGTAAACACTGATGGGAGTGGGACAGCAGATAGGCAGTCTTTAGGTCTCAGTACAACCTTGTGCTGTTTTATATGCTAAAAATGGTATTGTTTTTTTCTGAGGTTAACAATTGAGAAGGAAATGATCATGAGAGGATCAGTATCTGAACAAAGTACATGATGATATTTTAGCTAGACTTAGCTATCTTTCTAAAGTCTAACACTCCAGCTTTAATGATTTCAAGTTCTCAGCTCTAATGCACCCTTGGACTGGAATTAGAGGACAATTTTCTAGCCCCAGACCTTATTAATCTTAAACATGTGAATCATTTATAGACAAGAAGAAGTGATGACAGAATTAAAAATTATGCTTGGTTAGGCATTAATCATCATTATTTTGTCTATTATATGCCAATAAAATAAAGTCTGACAAATACAGTATATACTCGTGCTTTAAAGTCAAAGAAGGCTGGAAAATAAGAAGACAAATTGTTTGAAAAAAGGAGTAATTAAAAATAAGAATTAATTTTTCTTTACTAAACCTTGGATGAACCTATTTACCTGGTTGATATTTATAATAGCTATTATTTATAAAAGCTATATCATGTTGGGTTTTCTCCTTGTTCTTTAGGATGTATAGGTTTCTGTTTAAAGAAAGAAATTAATTCTAAGCTGTGCAAGAATACAAGTAGTATGCTGAGACTGGAAGTGACAAATTGTCCTCTGAAAAGTGTAATCAGAAGAAAGAGTGGGTTATTTTGTTTTGTTGGTATTATATAGTGTGGCAAATTATTGTCAGTGAGCTACAGTGGCAAATTTGTCCTTGTAGATGGAGCTACTCAATGATGGCTCTCACCAGATTTTCATCACAGTAAGAATGACTTGGCATTTGACATCCTGATATTTATTTATGTCTTTGAATTTATCTGCATGAAAAAGTTTCTTTGCTGTTCCTTCGTTTTTCAAATCAGGTGGAAAGTTTGGATGAAAATGGAAATATAGTGAAAGGTCCATGTGCTGTTACAATATATGTGGAGGACATCAATGACAACCCACCAGAATTTGACCAGATAGAATACACTGGAGTAGTGAGACAGAACTCCCGTCCAGGTAATTATCTTAATAATTAAATATTATAATTTATAGGAAGGTAGATAAATTAAACAGGAAGATAAACTGGGTCTTATACTTCAACAAGCTAGAAAATGATCAATTTTCCTTCCCACAAGATGGTACAAAATAAGGATGAAAGCCTCTATAATATAATGAAAGGGTAAAGAGGTCACTACTATGTGGTGCAAAGGGGTGAGTGTAATCAGAAATATTTCACAGTACTTATTGCTTTGCATGTATCACTTAGCAGTGATGGCTGCTCTCTCCATTGTACTGAAAAAAAAAATCCCAATGCTAGAAAGAGTTTAAAGGTTGCCAAAAACTATACGGAAAAGAATGCTAAGAATATGTAGGCCTTTGCATATCACTGAAATAAAATGCCAGGGTGGATATGGGATATGTGTTTATTGTGATTGATGCTTCTCAGAACATGGGCTGAACCTTAGTGTTTAGAAGAGAGTCTTAGATTATCTATTGCAGTGATCCAGTCCAGAAGTCAGGAAAGTATCAAAGAGCAGTTTCACCTTGGAAATGAAACAAAGGACTCATACGGCTGTTATCACTGTGACTATGGACTCAAGAAGAAACTTTCACTAAATAATACACATATAAACCTCCATGGGGTCAGAAAAATCATTCTGCAGTATATTACTATATTCTTAACTGTGTCCAAGTAAAAAAAAATATTTTGAATGCTGCCTTGGTGCTTAAAAGGTAAAAGCTGAGTTACGTTACCATGTATTTCTATATTTTTTTCAGTGTATAATTGTTCCTTTAATTAGAACTGTGTCACAGCTGTAGGTCACTTTTATCAAGGTGCTTTGTGTTGAACTGATTTGTGTAAGAACTGCAAATTTGCCTTAAAGAGAGATACCAGTGAGTTGCATTCTGGGTGGTAGTTAGCTCTCTCCTGATTTAGCTCTGTCACCTTCTTCATCAACAGGTCTTCACACCTACTGTGATCCTACTAAGCAGAGTTGGTGGAGAGGGGACCTGTGGGATGTCATACAGGCAATGTAACCTTTATACGCAATCATGGCTTCCCATGAGCGACAAATTATGAAAAAGTGGCAGGTCCCCATAAGCTGTTGTTCTGACTTGAGAGCTCTGCTTGAAAGGACTGTGTGTTGAGATTTCAGTCTCCTCTCCTACCACTGTTTCTTCTCTACTCCAAACAGGCAGGCCCTTCATACGTGTCCATGCCACTGACCGTGATAATCCTGCGACTCCCCATGCACAGCTGACATACAGTATTGTCCACCATTTTCCCAACCCTTATGCAGAAATGCTTTTCCAGATCGATAGTGAAACTGGAGCAATCTCACTGAGCAAGACAGGTATGTATAAAGATTCTCTTTTGCAAAGAGCAAGCATGAGTTCCAGGGTGTACATAGGAACAAAACAACAATACAGGTCTGATGTTACATTCTGAATAAATGTAGCCAGTGGGACATACCACTGAGGCCCTGATTTTCGGGAACTTGTTTTGTGTCCCACAAAATTCAAGGGAAGTTAGCGGAAATGGAGATTGGAATCTAAAAGTACATGGAGAAGAGAGACAGATCCTATTGCCCTCACGACTGCACTGTGTCCTATCTTGGGATTAATTATCTTCCTTGAAATCTAGAAACCCAAAAACAGTAACATGAAAAATGCAGAGAAAACTCAGCTGGCCATGTGATCTCAACTAAATTGCAATGATTTAGAAATGCCCATGTCTTCTTCTGGGCTGAACAAGTGCCTAACTGGGGTGAAGGCTGTTCAGTGATGCATCTGCACAACACAAGACCACAGCACAGAGGTCTCATATGATTGCATCCACATCATGTTGTGCTGCATCATTCAGGGACACCAAAGGAAATGGCTTGCTGAGATTTGTCACAGAGGACAATCTAAGGAGTGAGTCTGGAGTAAATAAAGAAGCATAGTGCATGAAAGAGGCAACAGGCAGATGAACCATCCCCACAGCCTCTGCGTCATTTCACTTGGCTCTTTGCTCTGTCTCTAGGCTCTTATTATTTAGATCCTCAAAAGCAGGACAGCTTCATAATTGTTGTCTCTGTGAAGGACATGAAAGGGACGTCAACAAATGCTTTCACCAGCACTGCGGATGTGATCGTCACTGTGAAGGAGAGCCTGTGGAAAGCTCCCCCCACTATCCACATCCAGGAAAACTCAACTGAGGTTCATCCTGTCAACATCAGCCGGGTAGGGTCCTTGACCATACTCCCTGCACTTCTTTGTGCCACAGAGTCATTTCATCCCAGCTAACCAGGATGGTGTCCCTACTGCATTCAACACTCAACTCTTCAGAATGACTTTGACACTTCCCAGTTATTTTTCATATGGTATCCTTTGGAAAAGATTGTTAGTGCAGATCTCATTTACTTATTTTTAGTATGAAAGTTAATAGTTTGAAGAAGACTGCGATATAGTCAGTGCAAATATTAGAGTGACTGGACTTTGCCCTTCAGTTTGGAGGCAAAGTCCAGTCATGAGTTCTCCAGGCTTTGGGCAAACCAAGTCTGTTGAAGGTTATTTTGAGGTTGGCTTCTTCCAACTGCAGAAGAACATGGTAGGGAATCAGTTTTGTATCATGCAGCACACCGGCTACATCAAAATTACCTAGCAAGGACTGAAATGCCCTCCTTCACATCCTGCATTCCCATGGTATTCCTGTTTTCACAGTGCAAACACAAAATATTTTGCTGATAACTGCGGACCAATAGCAATGCATACCTCAGTACATATTAACTAACAGGCCAGCAGCCTTTCAGAAATATTTGTCTTTGAAAAATGCCTTGGCACTGACAATGTTAGTTCCATCATCCCTCAAACATGGCAGGATTCTTCGGGTCCTGTTTGCAAGAATAACTGACTTGGTGCTATTCCCACTGGTCTCAGTGACGGCCAGAATGAAAACAGGTGGAAGAAGGACTAACATGCAATGGCGCACCCATTCTGGGGTCACTTGTACATAAATTTCATGTGGCAGCCAATGACATGTTGATTCTGCCAAAGGGAAAATGAAATGCAGTTGCTGCTATATAGTATAAAACAAAAACAATAATACTAACCCCTTCATTAATTTGACAGTTTGTGTACTTATTTCATTTTAAATCTTTAGCACCCCAGTAAAGATCCTTCATCACAGACTTTGATGCACGTAAAGAATGTGCACACACCTATGTACAGATAGGTACTAGATATTTGTTTTGTTGTTTCACTTCTCTGAATTACATAAACCAAAACAACAGGCAGGAATAGACAGTGTAAGGAGATGGAATAAATTAGTGTAAACGTATCCAAATATAAATAATGGGGCTTTTTTCTCATGAATTTAGGTCCATATCACAAAACCCTTCCATAAAAAAAATAAGTGTTGTAGCCTATCTGGGCAACTGGTGAAACTGAAGTAAAATGGCTTCACCACACAATTCAGAGTATAGAGACAGATTATCAGTCTGATTTTCTGCAGTTCATCCCAAGAGCCTGCCAAACTGTTATTTTTCTAGTTTAGGAAGCCAACAGGAATGCAATTTTTTCTGTCTGTGGTCCAGAAACAATCCCTGTTAAATCTCAGTCTACACTTCTGACTTCCTATCCTGACTTATTTTTTGTTTTGTTTTTTTTTTAGGTTCAGTCAAATGATCCAGATGTAATTTATGACCTTTTTGAAAAAGAAAAGCTGCCCAGGCTCCCATTTTCCATCAGTCAGGATGGGGTTATTTATGTGACCGAACCACTGGACAGGGAAGAAAAGGATACTGTAAGTAAACAGATAAAATTTCAGTGATGGGAGACTCTATAGCAGAAAGCTGATTATTGGTGTGGGAGTAAATATGAGAAAGCTCAATAGAAAGGATAGAGTAGGGAAAAAAGTAAATAAAAGCTTTATTTCTTATCACTTCTGTTTGGGAATGACTTGATATATATGAGAGTTCAATCATCTACTACACTGTAAAAAGCCTTCAGGCTGTTACACTGCAACTGGCCTGGCAGTAGCCTGGCAGTAGCAATCACTGCCCACAGCATATGTAGCATGGACCACCCATGGCAGGATTTTAGGTGCATGAGCAAGAGATAGGTAGCGGCATTTGTGGAGGGCAGGAAATTTGGGTATTTCAAAACTCCTTCAGATCTCTCCACATCAGAAACAGAGTTTAACTTGGAGTCGCAACTGTAAAGTTACTTCCAAGTTCCTCATCTGGGGGTCTTTTAGACAGAAAACCCTCTGTTCCCTTTTGTTCTTGGAGGAAATTTGGGCACAGAATAGGCCAGGGACCAGATATACTGGAGAAATCTATCTCCATATGTGACAGATGAATTTGCAAAGTGACAAAAAGGAGATATTCCTGCTTTTCTGGAATTTTTGCAATAGCAGAGCCACCATGTAGTGAAGGAATTTAAAATTCTTTTGAGAGCCAGATCTCTAAGGGGTGGTGCAAGAGCTCTGAATTAAACAGAGTGAAACAACTGAATAAATCTATGAGACGATATTTCACTTGCATGGAACTCTTCCCTAGTTACAAATTTAAATGCAAAATATTGCCACAGTGGACATTCAAAAAAATCTAATCATGCTCTTCTTTTTGCAGTATACATTCTATGCGGTCACAAAAGATAACCACGGAGAATTGGTGGATAAGCCTTTGGAAATTCATGTTATTGTGGAAGACATTAATGACAATCCCCCTGTGTGCCAGCAGGCACTCACTGTAATTGAAGTTCAAGAAAATGAAATTGGAGGTAAGAAAACAGATTCTATTAATTTAAACACATAATTCTAGTCCTGTTATTGTTTTCAACTGGGTGCAAATGAAGCTAGAAATTCTCATCCCAAAAAGTAAAATGTAGCTCTGCTAGAGAAATGTTTTCATGTGCAAATAGCCATGTTGTTTTCACTTCAATAATTCACGTGGAAAGGATTTCCATAACCTGGGAATGGCAGACCCAAGATACCTACTTTAAAAATGCTTTTCCATTTAAAACATGAAATTGTATTTTCCCGCAGCCACAGTTTTGGACAACTGCTTAGAGTGTGAAAGAAAAATATCCCTTTTATTACTGATACAAGAAATAGTGCTCTACAAATAGTATGATCCTATTTTCCCTCATCCAGATGCTCCTCGATGACTTTGACTTCAATGAACCATTACCCAACTCTGTTCCTAAGTCTTCACATCAGTGGTTTGGTTTCAGGATTGAAGTGTCTGCTGTTACAGTCACTTCTTCTGATCAAAACATGTGGCCCAGTCCTTTTGGACTGCCTCAAGCCCAAAGCAGTAAGTTGGGATGTTAAAGGAAAAACTCCCAGAAGTGAAATGATTGTGTCTGTTGCAATGTTTTCCATGCAGTTCTATTTTTATTGGCCCTCTACTCTTGTCATTGGTATCACTGCTGACAGTGTGTACCCCTGTGGAAAAACAGGACCACTGCATTATCTGCCTGACTCTGGTCTCTGCTCTGCCACAGGAAGCAATATTGGCACCCTGCTTGCTATGGACATGGATAAGGAGGACACCCTTAACTCTCGCCTGCGGTTCAAAATCAAAAGTCAGGTTCCTGAAGTTCCTGCAGCTAATCTGTTCTATATTCAGCAAGATACTGGGATTTTGCAGTTAACTGGCCGTTCCTTAAACAAGTTCTATGCATCCAATTATTCCTTGGAGGTGCTAGTGTCAGATGCAGGTATGTAATTGCAATAACTCTGCTCACAGTGGCATCCCCTGTGCTCAGTGTCCAAGGGTTGTGAGGCGACAATCGAAGATTCACTGAACAGGCAATAGCACTGAGAGCTATCTTGCTCTGGCATGGTATTTGTCTTATGCTTGAGATGCAGGGAGGTTAATCATGATTCATAGTGCAAGCATGGAAGGAAACCAGCTCTAGGGCAGAGTGTGGCTAAATTGGGAAGCTTGTTAATAAGTTCTTCAGTGAGAGATTTCCTTCCATGGGGAAAAAACATAAAGTGATCATGATTGTGGTTTTCCCCAAAAAATCTTTCAAAGAGACTTACTGAAAAAAAAAAAAAAATCAAGAAATTAAACACAGCTGGTCAGACAGTCCAGATAATGCATTTTAAAACATTAGGAACTGAAATTAAACTTCAAAAAGAATCTTGTCCGTTATGTAAGTTCCCAGGAGTTCTTTGTGGTTCACTGAATGGAAAGGAAATCAAACTCCATACTCAAGCTTAAAGCTTTGTGTTGGAGTCCTTATAGTCAGGCAAAACTTGTGAATGGAGGAACTGGCATGCAAAGAAAACAGTGTGACATGTCTGTAAGTGAAATAGCATCATTTAGACAGATTACAGAAAGCTTTGCAGAGGAAGAAGCTGGTGATTTGTTTTGGATGCTTATTTGAATTCCATCCAAACAGTTTTATTCAGAATATTCCTTAACTTTCAGCACATTGAAGCGCATCCCTAAAACACTAAAATCCAGCTACAGAAGAATAGCACATGACCATATGTATTATGCTCTTAAAACCACAACCCTGTATTGTTATGGGTGTCCCCTGCTCAGGGCTGAAGCTTAAGTCTGCCTGTAATAAAAGTGATGGTGCTACCTGATGACCTGCAAACAGGACAGGGTAGCATAACAACCCAAGGCTTACTTTTTGACATGCAAAAGTGATACTGAGAAAGCTAACACAACTCATAGCTATCATCATCCTGGTAATGGGGTATGGTTTAAAAAGTTTAGGACATGAAAGGAAACAGGATGGGACAATGCTGAAGACATTGGGAAGGTGAATAGTAAGATAGAGAGTCAGGTTGTCAGTGATCAAGAGATATTTGAGCTCTAGTGCTTCTTATAACAGCAGGACTTTCCTTGTATTGGGCAATCTGGCAAGGCTCACTTTTGCACACAGTGAACCCTTTCGGAGGAAAGTTATTTTCAGCAGAAGGGCTGCTGTGATGTTGTTTGTCTCTTTCCATGCAGCATTTCAAACAATCTGTGATGTGGAAGTACATGTCATTGACATCAATGACCAGATTCCCATCTTCGAAAAATCAGATGTGAGTATTTATAACACTGTTTTTTACATTCCAATAACTTTTGACAATTTTTTGAGCATATGTTCAGTATTTCTAGAATGTCAATGGGAAACTAACTATTTACAGAACAAATAATAAATAATCCACTGGTGAAAATAAAGGTAGAGTATCGCTACAAGCCTATATATATATATATATCCAGGCAGTCAACACTGGGATTGACTCATATTCAGTTCTGAAATTTAAGTTAATTTGCTCAGTGGAAAACTACATGTACAGGAAGAAATTATTCTGTTAAAGCAGTTTATTCCAGAAATATAAGTTTTGAAGGGAAAGGGAGAAGAAAAGGCTTTAAAATTAATTAAATAGCTAAATAGAAAAAGGCTAACATCTCCCAAGGTCCCTCGCACAGACAGTATTAATGCACCCAAAGTTGTGAGAAGGTGAATGGAAATCAAAGGCCCTATTTGGTTTTACTAGGAGTAGTGGTCCAGTGATCCATGCCCAAACACACACCTGCTGGCCCTTGGTTCCAGGACAGGTGTCAGGCTCTTGTCTTTTCCTCTGGTAGAGGTTCTGGCATCTGGCAGAGAGACCTGCACACTTCTCATGACTTCTGCCTGTGTCCCAAGCCTCCCTGCAGACACTGAAGTGGTTCAAGTGCCTACACATAGGTGTCCAAGCTCCCACCATTCTTGTAGGCAGTGTAGGCTTACACAGCAGATTGTCCACCTTCTTACCTCAAGGTGTCAATAAAGGACTGGTCTCAAGATGAAACTTCTGGGTGAGGGCACACATCAAACGGAGTCTATGGAACTGGGATGCTGATGTGACAACAGCATACAGTGCATGGAGCAATTAAATATTTAACTGTGAGAGGCCAGGGTGCTCATGGAGTGCAGAGAAGCTGTGCTGTCCCTTTTGCTGTGAGCACTGCATGAACCATGAGTGGTTTCACCAGAGGAGGTAAAGGTTTGTGAATATTGCTATACTAGTAGCCTACCCACTGACATAGATCCCATCACTTTCAACAAATGTGTGGCTAAAAAGCTTCCGTTCCTCACTTGGTGCTTGTGGATTAAAATACATCCACGTTTGTGGGTTGCAAGCTTGTTGTAGTGCTCAAGTTTTTGTCCACAGACGGTGCTCAGTTTATCATGTTTCAATGGTCTCTCTCTTTTCAGTATCACAGTGTGACTATTGACGAAAGTGCCCCAATAGGAACTGTGATATTAGAAATCCAAGCTACTGATGGAGATGAGCCTGCCACAGGGAGCTCCCTCATCATCTACCAAGTGCAGGAAGGAGATTCAAACAACACATTCATCATAGACACAGATGCTGAAACAAACCGAGGGTTTGTCAAGATTAACAAGGTGAATAGATGGATTTATTCTTCTCGTATGTTGTTATTTGCTGTAAACAGTAACTGCCCTGGCAATGATTTGTGGGGAGGGGTGTTGGCTGGTGGAAGGGTGAGGACACCCTAAGCACGGTGCAGACTGCAGGAGACTCCACTCTTGGTGCTGTACCTGTGCAGTGCTGACACACACCTATCCTCCTGCCTTTGCTGTCCCCTAACCACCACCAGCAGCTCCCTCCATCAGCTTGGCTGCTGACTGCTTCTCCAGCAGAGAAGGCTCTGGCCAATGAAGTGGTCTTTATGCACCATAAAGACAAAAAAATTGCATCATTTGAGTAATTTTGCAGCAGCATTTCTGGAAAAGAGGAAGCCAGCTAAATGCTTCCATGGGCTGTGGTGGGAGTGGTGGTCTGGGAAAGGGCAGATTCTCCTCCCTGCTGTTGGTCTGGGCCATTAGTGGCTTTTGCAATGGGATGTGCAAGTGAGACCAGCATGTCTCAATTTCAGGATGGAGAGGCAATTTGTTCTTGCTGAGGGAAACGTTGACTGCAACAAAGCCAAGGTCAGCATATGCTGCAGTGGGTGATACACTGAATGCTGGAGAAAAGAATATAAGAAATACTTTTTGCTTCATTCACGAATTTCAAAAGCAAAATTAGCCTTCTTGAAAGTCGCTTGGACTATGGGCCCAGAAAGCCTATCACTCATTTTCCAAGGGGTACCATGTTGTATGCATCCAGTTCATGTGCTGCTGGCCAGGCCAAGAGCTGGCAGATGCAGCGTTTGGTGGACCATCTTCAGGAATCAATCTCAGTGTAATTTTTTTCTGAGGAAGCAATTGTGAGAAACTCTGCAGTGTAACAACCCTGACATGACTTTTGGCACCCAGAGGTCATTTGAGACCTTCTCATACAGAGCTATAAATACTATTCCCGTAAACAGGATATAGTTATTAAACTTAGGCAGGTGGCAGCATTATTAGAAAATGCAGTTGCTGAGGAGGTCTCTAAACAGGCATATGATTTCATTTAAATTGACTGTCCTCAACTCTCCCTCGTTTTGTCCATACCTTGGATGCAATCTACAAATCTCCTTGAGAAGAGGGAGACTTTGCGGTTTCTCATTGGAGCTCCCCAAAGTAGCAGGACCATTGCTTAAGGCACCTTTTTTTTTTTCTGATCCAGGCTCTTGATTTTGAAACAACACCAGTGTACACCCTGGTGATCAACGCCACAAATCCTGAACCGCTGGTGCCAGGCGTGCAGTACAACGAAAGTTCTCTTACTTCACTTAAAGTTTTCGTAACGAATGTAGATGAGCCACCTGTTTTCCTCAAGCCAGTTTACAATCAAGAAGTGTCTGAAGACATTGCTGTCAATACCCTGGTCATGACAGTAGAGGCCTATGATCCGGAAGGGGATTCTGTACGGTAAAAGAGTGTGACTGTAATTAATTCCTTGAATTTACTATTTAGAAACCTGTTCTAAAGGAAGTGCGAGGAAAATATGCCTAATATTTGACCTACAGGAAAATACTTTTTTTACAGAAATCTTGTCTCCTAGTAGAAAGCAGAGATGCCTGTGGGGGGGTGGTGGCCAGTGACCCACATACTGGGCTGTGTTTTTCTGACAAGATTTCTCTCTGTACTGTGACAAGCATCAGCCAGTGGGGTCCTTGAAAAAGGAAACCACTGGGGAAGAAGGCTAATGTATGTTTCCATGAAAAAGGCAGAGCTGGTCTGAGAATAACAGGGTTTCCATATCCATAACACCTTTAACAAATGAATGAAGCATATACTGTTTACCCCTAAGAACCAGTAGAAGAGTAGCTGCTCTTCATGTCACACAGGAAACCACACATGGCTTTTTCTCCATCAAAACACACAACCTCAAGTCTACAGTTGACAATTAATTAATTTTCTTTCCCAGCTGTCAAAGACAATACACTTGTTTCTACCGTGGGTGTGAAGCTCTGTACAAGAAACTCCTGTGCTGTGTTGCATAGTGTACATGTACCTTACATAGCAGAGTTAGACAGGAGAATTATTTGAGGCTCCTGCTGCACAATTCTCAGGTGGAATGCTGAACAAATTAAGCCAAAACAAATAGTTGTTGAAATTTAACTAAGATTCAGCAAAACACTGAGTAGTTAACAGAGTTGTTCAATATAACTCTTAGGCCTCCAGTGGATTTTTATTCCCAGAGGTTTCTCATCTGGCTTTCTACTTTCCCCTAATTTTGGGAACTTATCATATTTGGCCTCCTGTCAAACTAGTTTGAACTTGAGCCACATAGTGCAGAAGCTCTAGGGGATGATGACAGAGACAGATGACAAATATTCACAGATACATAAACCACATTTCTGCCAAAAAATAAGTTAAGGGGCATAAAATAAAAAGTATAGAAAGGAGAAGATGTACAAGCATGCCAGCATCCTGTTCCTAATGTAAGGAGTACTGAAAGAACAAAAATGTTGAATGAGAAGGTCAGGTCACTTCTACTCAAGTAAGTGCCTGTGCTTTAACTGGGTCATATGATCAGGATT
This sequence comes from Xenops minutus, assembly GCA_035221455.1. Classification (NCBI taxonomy): domain Eukaryota; kingdom Metazoa; phylum Chordata; class Aves; order Passeriformes; family Furnariidae; genus Xenops; species Xenops minutus. The sequence goes on along the minus strand of JAWWEE010000074.1, from coordinate 127,516,723 downwards.
AAATTTGTATCAGTAAATACTCACAGACCTTGGTGTTTTTAAAACAACGTGGTGATGTTTAAAGCACTCTCTGTTCCAAGGCTGACCCAATCATAATTACAGGCTGCTCCAGACTGGCAGCAGATATCCACTGCAGTTGACCTTGGGATCCTGTCTCCTTGATGATCCAAAATAGGGTGCGTGGTTGCACTGCTTCCTCTGCCCCCCAACCTTTGGCTTGTGCCCCCAACAAAAGCAAGGCATGGGAAATGCAATGAGGAGAGAGCGACATGGGGTTGAGACAAAGCACAGTTTTGGATCAAAAGCTCAGGAACGCCCCAGGTTTCCCAGTTAGGAGGAAAGTGGAGTTGCAAGTACACAGGCTGGAGTAGTGGTTCTGCTCTCACTCTTATTTTGGATGATTTTGGCCTCTCTTCTTCTGCCTGTATCTCCTGGTTGGCTGTAGTACTGTGACTCTTCCAAGAACCTCTTCTTTGAGTGCAATTGTAATCAAGCTGCTTGCCTAAAATCAGTGAAGAAGCATTTGCTTTGTCTGATTCTTTTTCTGATTTGGAACAGTGAACAGTATATGTGATTTTTTCTTTCCTGTTTCTTTCAAAAGATACTCCTTAGAAGGTGATGTGAAGAAATGGCTGAGAATTGATTCATCCACTGGGCAGGTATACACTGCTTCCCATTTGGATCGAGAACAAAAAGAAATGTACACAGTAGATGTTGTTGCATCAGAGCTGAGTAAGTGATGAAACAACTTCATACATATACAGAGGAATCCCCTGTTCTTACTCTTTTATGAGGAATTAGCATACCTCCCATGATGAAAACCATGAAAAGTACAGGGACATATATCCTTAGGTATACATCCTATGAAGTATATATTTCTTAAGATTTTAACTTTCTTAAAGAAATCTTGATGCTGTAGGTAATGAGGATTAAAATAGTTTTCATGAAGTTACTATCAGATGATCTTGAGCCACCTGACATAGAGAGAGGGTTAGAATTTCTTCATGGTTTTCAACATCAATATTTTCTGCCACTTTTTCCTCTATAGCTATAAAGATTTTAGCCTTTCTCATAGAAATGCTTAGGCTTCCTGAAAACATACCTGGGGAGTAGCTTGCAACCTTGTACAGAATTTCATTCTATTATGAATAAAACTAATGCTCTAGAAAGTCTGAAATACTTTATAGAATATATAAAGTCTGAAATACTTTATAGAATATATAAAGTCTGAAATACTTTATAGAACTAGGGCTTCTAGTTCCAGCCATTACAATCTTTCAATATTGACTTGCATTTCCTGTATATAGAAGAGAGGTGAGAAACTTAAGGAATTTCATGCTTAAAAGAGTGCTCCAAAGACCACTGGGCAGCTTGGATATGATCACTTACTAGAATTGATGGTGTATCTGCCTCCTTACCCTTGCTAGTGTTCTGTAGTCAACAAGAGCTAGTGGTAAATAAACCATGCTTGTTAAAAAGCAGTGGCAGCTACCACGAATCCCTCACACCCTCCTGAGACCCTGCCTTTGCAATCTTCAGACAGAATGACACTTACCCCTTCCTTCCACCTCTTTCACCAACTTTGTTTTCACCCTCTGGACACATTGGTGGCTATTGGTACCACTGTAATTGCTGCAAATGCAACCACCCAGCATGTAAATTCAAGATGCCCCTGTAACTTGCATTCTGTTAAACTCTACAGATAATGCAGATCAGAAATCCAAAACATCCTTGGTTCTACACTTGCGTGATGTGAATGACAACTATCCACAGTTAGCTATGGATTCTCCTGCTTTCTTCTGCTACCCGGTCTATGGAGGAGAGAAAACTCTCATTCAAGCTACTGATGCTGATGAACAGTGGTTTTATTCAAAATTTACTTTTTCCCTTGCGAATGATATGAATACAAGAAATAATTGGGAGATCTCGAAAGTCAATGGTAAGCTAATACAGTTATTCTTACAGTGATATGGGACTCTCTTAGTACTCTGGGAAACATAAAGAAATATTTAATTCCTTTTCACTCCCGTTATTGCATATTCAGTATTCCATGTAGAAAAAAAAATTGGTTTGTTGAGAACACCGAAGTTATTAATTTTGTTTTCAAGGGCTGACATGTAGTATGTTACAAGCTAAAATTTCATGAGTTCTTATGAGAGGAGAAGCAGATAAGAATGACATGACTGTGTGCCTAATGACAATGCATCACTGCTGAAAAAGAAATAGAGCAGTTTGAAAACTGTACATTTCTGACATTTCATGTGCAAAAGGAAATCGTGCCTCATGAACCAAATGGAGCTCTTTGCAGGGAGCAGTAAGCACAAGGACAAGTGCTTGGTTGATAGAGTCTCTCTGAATTCATAAAATATGTTTGATGAAGTATCCCACTAGAGAAAATTGTGTTGCCATGGTGTTAAAGGAACAAGTTATGAAAGGATAAATAATTAAAAAATCAGAAGTTGGACTAGATGGTCAGTTCTTGAAGTGAAGGGAGTTCATGTGTGGTTTTCCAAAGGTTTTTTTGCTACAATCTGCACAATTCAATACATATGAATATGCAATAAGAAGCCAAAGTTTACTCATTATACAAAGTTATTTGAGTAGGAACCAAGTGTGAAGAGTTTCAGAACATTCTTGCAAGAGTTGGCTGAATGATAAAATGGCAGATGCTAATGAACTCTTGACTCCCAAACTCACTTTTGAAATCCTGGATGCTGAGCTGGCTGTTACAAATCAGGAAGGAGACCTGTAAGCAGTTCCATGGAAATGTGAGATCAATTTACCAGTAGTGTTCAGAAAAGCAGGTCAAATATTGACAGTTACTAGGAAACAGAGAAGAAAACTGAGAACATGATTATGCCCCTGTATAAATCCATGATTTGTTAATATCTTGAACTCCAGTCTTTTTCTCCACAAAGATGCAGTGTAACTGGAAACAGGTTGAAAGAGGGTAACAACGATAATGAGAGTAATAGAGTATCCTGACATAAGAAAGTATATAGGAGCAGCAAAGTAAGCTACTACTTTTTATCTTAGAAGACAGTAGGTAAAAAAATATGATATAGGGCTATACAGTCATGAATGCTATGTCCAGGGTGGCCAGAGGCTCATTCTTTGCCCTCTCTTCCAGTGTACAAACCTAGGAACCTTAAATGAAGCTTGTGGAGTTATTTCCAGTGCAGATAAAATGGGGAGGTAGTTGACTTTGGAACTTGCTGTCACACAGTGTTGTCTATGAAGATATTTTCTGCAAGTTCAAAGCAAGAAATTGCATCTTGTTCAAGAAGTCTTTGAGCTGAAAATGGCTGAAGGCTAGGAGGGCATCAGGAGAAAATAAAATACGTACTTGCAATCTCCACTGAATCTAGAGACAAGGTCCTGACATCCAGAGACCTTTAGTCTGATCCAAATGGCTGTTACAGGCTTTTACAAATTTTAAAGAGTCTTAGATGTGACAGTGTAAGTGGGCTAGAAGGATGGTCTGTCATACAAAATTGGCTTGGGAACAGTTTATGCTGGTTCTGGTCTCTATGAATATAGGAGGCTATTCTTGGTTTAGATGTGATGCTGTCAGTGTAGCACTACCCAAGGTCAGATTTGTCCTGGTGTAGAAATCAGGAAGGAAATTCCATGATCATATTATGCTGAAGGCCAGTCTAGGCTTTTAGATGGTCCCTTTTTACTTCATGTCTGCAAGCCAATGAGACCTTGGAAGACCTAGAAAAAAACAGAGACTACCGTCACAGGCAAAGTAGTCTTAAAAAAAGAACATTTGCAACTGGTATGAATGTTGAGCTAAATTTCTTTCATATGCTGACATGAATATCTTGTTTCCTATTTACAGCTACTCATGCTCACCTCTCTCCAAAACATGCTAACTTTGAAGAGAAGGTGTATGACGTTCCAATAATACTTAACGACAATGGAAATCCACCTTTGGAAAACAAAGTGAATCTCAAAGGTACACTATGGACAGAACTATTGGTTTCAAGACAGCAGTTACATTTATGACTAACCAAATGTAGCTACTAAACTTCTTGTTAACCTCATGGCATTTCTTTTTGCAGTAAGCATCTGCACGTGTTCAAGTGAAAAGTCATGTTTTATTGAAATAGAGCGTGAGCATTGGTGGCCAACCCCAGGGCAGGCAATTGGGATTCTAGTTGGGGTTCTGCTCGTCATTGGTAAGTCACTTTTCTGGGTTGATTTGAAGGTAGATATCTGGGATATGATGGTGCTGCTGCATTTCTGACACTAATTCACTTGCTGGGGGAAGATTCATCATGAATGTTGCAGAATGAGTGAAAGAGGAAAAATCTCATGATTGTGTATCTTGGTTACTGAAAATTCAAGTTTTTCGTATTAAGAAAAACTTTTTTTACCCTTTACTTCTTCAACATACACTGGCACAGCAATGAGCTAAGACAGAAGAAACTGCTGCACTTGTAGCATATTGTCACTTCATTGCTACCTACTGCCTTTTACCTGTCAAGGAAGGGACTGGAGCTTTGTCTTGGGAATACTGATTGTAGTGAATATATTGAAGTTTGCAGGAATGTTGCACCAAAAATATCTGTACCCATAGCTTATAGTAATGATTTCATTCATCTATTTCACTTTTGTAGGTTCGCATTACTCATATAGAGAGTTGCTGTGAACTGTGGGAATTTCCAAGAACAAAGTACAGTTACATTGTTAAGCAGTAGTGAACGATATTATGTTCTTACAGGCTTGAGATGATGCAACTTCAAGAAGTAGCTTAAAACTTTTTTGAAAACAAGGCAAAATAATTTTTTAGTATTAGGATAGAATAGAATATTTCAGTCAGAAGGGACCTACAATGATCATCTAATCCCACTGCCTGACCATTTCAGGGCTGATCAAAGGTTAAAGCGTATTCTTAAGGGCATTGTCCAACTGCCTCTTAAACCCTGAGTTTTGGGGCATTTAACACCTCTCTAGGAAGCCTTCTAGCGTTTAACCACCCTCTCAGTAAAAAAATGCTTCCTAATGTCCAGTCTATACCTCCCCTGGTGCAGCTTTGAACCATTTGCACATGTCCTATCCCTGGATATCGGGGAGAAGAGCTCAGCACCTCCTTCCCCACTTCTCAGGAAGCTCTAGAGAGCAGTGAGTTTGCCTCTAAGCATCCTTTTCTCCAAACTGAACAAGCCCAAAGTCCTCAGGCACTTCTCTTAGGACTTCCTTTCCAGCTCTTTCACCAGCTTTGTTTCCATCCTGTGTACACATTCGCATCCCTTAACAACCTTCTTCAATTGCGGGGCCCAGAACAGCACACAGTGCTCAAGGTGAGGCCACACCAATGCTGTGCACAGCGGGACAGTCACCTCTGTTGACCCACTAGTGATGCTGAGTTTGCCCTCTGGGCTTCCTGGGCACACTGTTGACTCCTACTGAATCTCCTGCTGACTAGCACCTCCAGATTCCTTCCTGCAGGCAGCTCTCCAGCCACTTGTCTACCACTTTATACTTGTGTCTGGTGTTACCCCATTCCCGGTACAGAATCCATCATTCAGACTTCAGAGAATCACAGAATATGTTGAGTTGGAAAGGACACTCAAGAATCATTGAGTTCAGCTTCTGACCCTACACAGGGCGATCCCCAAGAGTCACACCATGTACCCAAGAATATTGTCCAAATGCTTCTTGAATTCTGTCAGGCTTGGTGCTGTGACCACTTCTCTAGACAGACTGTTGCAGTGCCCAACCACCCTCTGGGTGTAGAACCTTTTTCTAATATCCAACTTAAATCTCCCCTGATACAACCTCAGAACATTCCCTTGGGTCCTGTCATTGGTCGTCACAGACAAGACATCAGTGTCTGCCACGCCTCTTCCTCTCACAAGGAGGTTGTACACTACAGTGAGGTCTCCACTCAGTCTTATCTTCTCCAGGCTGAACAGAGCAAGTGTCCTCAGCCTCTCCTTGTACAGTTTCCTCTCAAGGTCCTTCACCGTCTTCGGTGCTCTCCTTTGGACACTCTCTAAGACTTTAATATCTTTCTTATATTATGGTGCCCAAAACTGCCCACAATATCCAAGGTGAGGCTGCCCCAGTGCAGAGCAGAGCAGGACAATCCCCTCCCTTGCC
>JAWWEE010000074.1:127495352-127510512 GCA_035221455.1 Xenops minutus | reverse complement strand
AGATTCCCAAGACTGCTCAGAAATCTTTGAGAGAGGTTTTGTGATTACATCAGCTAGCTCTGTGAGGATTCTGGGATGAATCTCATCAGATTTGTAGGGATTCAGTTTGAGCAGCAGATCCTGCACAATTTCAGTCATCTGGGATTTGGTCAGTCTCGCAGTGATGGTTCTCCAGCTCATGGTGCTGAGACCCCCTTTGTCTGTGTCCGTGTTGGAGACAGGCAAAGAAAGCATTAAACACCCACATTTCTGGACAGTTTCAATTCCAGACGAGCTTTGACTGCATTGACTGCACAAATTTTCTACCTACAGTGGTGAGCAGCATCTCTGAATTCTTCCCATGTCCCTTGACCTTGCTTCCACTGGCCATATACTTTCCTTTTTTTGCCTTATATCTGAGAGAAGGTCCCTGTTCAGCCAAGGCTGACCTTCTGCCTTTCCTGCCTGAGTTCCAGCACTTGGGAATCACCTGCTACTGTGCCCTTAGGAGGTGATGTTTAAAAAGTGACCAGCAGTGATGGACCCCAGCACCTGCAAACACATTTTCCCAGGGGACCTTACTTACTAATCCTCTGAGCAGCCTGAAATCTGCTCTCCTCATGTCCAGGGTGGAGGTTTTGCTGGCATTTTTCCTGCTGTCAACAGAGATTTTAAACTTGATAACTTCATGATCACTGTGGCCAAGACAGCCTCCACTCTCCACTTTGCTCACAAGATTTGCTCTATTGACAAGCAGCAAATCAGGGAGAGCATCTTTCTGAGTTGACTCCCTTAGGGCCTGTTCCATAAAGTTGTCCTCCAGGCTTTTTAGTAGTCTTCTGGCCCTGTTTGTACTAGCTGTGTGATGCTTCCAGTTGATTTCTGTCGAGTTTAAGTCCCCCATAAGGACAAGGGCAGGTGATTTGGAAGCCTCCCCTGTTTCCTCAAAGAATAATTTAGTTGTTGTCATTGTCCAGGCTGTGAGGTCTATAGCAGACTCCCACGGTGACATTGGCATTATTCATTTGCCCCTTGATTCTTACCCAGAGGCTCTCAACTGTGCCATTGCCAACTGTGAACTCCATACATTGTAACCCTCTCTTACATACAGCGCCACCCCCTGCCTCTTCTGCCCTGCCTATCCCTGAAGAGCCTGCAACCAACTTGTTGAATTTCATACCATTAATCATTGTCCAATGCTTCCAGCTAACTAGATACCTCTGCAAGGCATCTTGTCCCTTGAGATAGTCAATGGCACCTCTCAGTTTGGTACCATGAACAGACCTGCTAATGGTGTATCCAACCCACACATCCACAGAGTTAATAAATGTATTGAACAGGACTGGCCCTGGAATTGAGCCCTGAGGAACACTGCTGGGACAGGTCACTAGGCAGATGTACCCCATTCACTACAAGCCTTTGAGCTCTGTCCTTCAGACAGTTCTTTGCCATGAACCCACTCATCCCACAGCTATACGACTTGTTCTGAAAGATACTGTGAGTGACAGTATCTTAGTATAATCCAGAAAAACTACATCCACTGCCTTCCCTTCATCCACTATGCAGGTGACCTTATCAGAGGAGGATATCAAATTAGTTAATCAGCGCTTTCATTTTGGAGACAATGCCTGATAATTGCATTGTTCTTTAAATGTATTTCAGTAGTACCCACTATGATCTTCTCAAAAATTTTGCCAGGAACTGAGGTTAGACTAACAGGTCTGTAGCTCCCTGGGACTTCTTTCATACCCTTTTAATACACTGAAATAGTGTTGGCGAGCTCCCAGTCACCAAGGACCTCCCCAGTCTCCCAAGACCTTTGGTAGATAACTGAGAGGGATCCTGCCATAGCTCCTTCAGTATTCTGTTTACCCATGTAAGTACAAAAGTAATGAGGATGAATGATCATGGGGTCCAGTCCCCCAGGAAATGAAGCTCAAGAAGAATTCAGTGCTCAGTACTGTGTGAGTTTTGAATATGACGGTCTGGGAAACTGTGACTCAATTATAGAGAAGTAAGGAGTATGAAAGACCCATTGAAAAAATCAAAGAAATGGAAATAAATATGTTACAGACCTCATATTCAAGAAAGTTGGCTTAAATTAGAGGATAAAAGGGGAAAAAAACAAGAACTTATGTAAGTTAACATTAGGTCAATTCTAAAAGAAGAGAGAATGATCCTCCAAGAACAAGTTCAATGCCTAGAAAGACAAAACCAAGGCTCTATGTTGATCTTTTGTAATACACAGACCCCCAAAGCAAAAGAAAGTGCTGATGCATATGTGCTTGTCTTTTGAAGATAAAAAGAGAAAAAAAATTCAAAGAACTGAAAAATGGAAGAAGCCACACTCAGACCATGTGACTGAGAGAGAACCCCTCAAACTGCATCATTATTATCACTGTTCAAGCTTCTCACATCACTATTTCTGCACAGTGCCTTAGACTGGTCCCTCATTTAGTATAGAGCCACATTTAAATGAAAAGTGTGTTGGATAACTGACTACAGATGTTTTCATTACGAGAAAATTGGTCAGCTTCAGAGAGAACACTTAAAGTTGTTACTGCCTTGTGACTTTCAAAAACACAATGTATGTAACTCATAAAGGATTTTAAAATTAATTCCTTAAATGAATATGCAGGTTTTTGGGAATAGCAAGATTTTTACCTGCAAAGGCAAAATCAGATGATAGCCACACAGGAATGGGCAAGGAAAAAACAATGAGAAGTATCTAAAGATTTAATTAAACTGGGGATGATGATTAACATTGAGTTTGACCTTGAGGCTCAGAGGATATGACCAAAAAACCAGCCATCTCTTGAGGGCCTGTGTGACACCAGAATGAATTCCTGCATGAGCTAAGGACTTCCTCAGACTTCAGCACCTTTCAGTCCTAGAGCAAGGATCCTCTGCAGTCTTTCTTTAAAAGAAACACAAAGCATAGACACTAGAAAACAAAACACAACAAAACAAAATGCAAGAAAACAAAAAGTACACCCCAAGCCCTCAGCCAATCCATGCTGATGGAAGAAATTCTATCATTAGGACAAATTGTGTCTCTCCTGGAAGGTATTTCTCCCTCTGGAAGAGGGTGGGTGAATAAATATCACATAGGAGATACTAAGCATGTTCTCTGATTAACTGCTCAGATACTACAAACGTGAATGTAAACCAATAACTACAGAACAGATATTCAGAGCAATAAATGGGGAAAGGGGAGTAGTAGAGCTACCCTATATACTCAGGTAAAGGAACAGAGATGTGGAAAGTGATAGATAATCTAACACCAATAAAGATGACATAAATTTACATACAGTGTAAAAAGCTCATAATGATTTTGAAAGATCAAACAGGTATATAAAATGCATATTTGATGTGTGTGTATATATACACATGTACATGTGTAAGTATAGGAAGCCATCTAGGCAGCTTGAGTTTGATATGAAAAGTGAAAATAAGAGGTATAAACACTTCTACTCTAGGCCAGAAAAAAATGTCAGCCACTACCAGCCACAGGTGCACAAATCTCTTGGGCCCATCAGCTATTCCTAGCAGATATCAAGGAGTTCTTGAAAAATTTTCCTGTCAGTAGTCTCCGCTTTGCTGTGACAGAATTGCTGTTCCAATGGGGAAAAAAAGAGGCACTGCATTTCAAGGCAGATATGACAGATCCCTGCTCCAAAGGAGAAACTTTGCCATCTAGACAGATCCTAGAGGCAAAATTCTGTTTTGGGGGAAGGCCTCTGAGCCCTGAGGCAGCTGATCCTGCCCACCAGCTCCTTGGGTTCATGCTATTGGTCCAATTCTGCATGGTCTTTCCCCAAAGCTGCTCACCTCTGTTCAGGAGGTAAAGCACCATGGATATTACAGTGCAGGTGTCAGAGCCTTTGCTGAAACATCTTTTCAGAAAGTTTTCTCTTCCCTTTACTGATGAATGCTCTCTGTTTTTCAGGTGCCATTGTAGGGGGCGTATTTATCCACATGAAATATAAAGAGAAAAATGGAAAGAGCCATCACAAAGATGCAAAAGATAGTTCTGAAATCAACAGACTGACTTAAAGACTGTTTCATCAAGTGAAAAAATGTGACAAAACTGTCCTTTGAGTTGTAAAGGAGTGAACTTTGCAGCTCCCAAAGCCCAGAAGTATACTGTCACAAACTGAGGATCAAAGGTATTAAAGTAGACTCCCAGGAGTTTGGCCTTAGTTTTGTCTGTAATACTATTCAGTCACAAAACCCCCCATACTTAGACTTCAGCAGCAGCCACTATAAACGTATCAACTTTGACTGAAGTGTTACCTCACGACAGCACCAAATAATGAGCTCCTGCAAGGATCAAAACATGGAACCATCCATCTTTGTTTGACAGCTGAAGTAAATATGGACTTTACAGAGGCCCACATTTGATTGACCTGTATATACTTGTCTCTTTCTATCTCAATAAGTCTCTGCACAGCAGACCAGGGAGTAAAGTCCTGCACTACAATTTGAAGATGTTCCATGAAGTTGTAGGAATCTCTCTGACTCTCAGCAAAGGAGGTCTCAGAGTTATTGCAGTCTGTAATTTGCCCTGGGTCATGCTTGCTTACATTATGCTGAATTTGTACTAACAATGTTAGTTTTACATTTCAGTTTTTCATTTTTGATCCAGAGTATAACCAGTTTGTGAAGCACCATAACATCTCATTACAGTTCCCAAGTTAAAAAAATAATCCATGCTGAGTCTTGTAGATTTAGGTAATGTGCTATTGTATCATACTGCTGCAAATATTGCTCTAGCCCCCTACACATTAAATAAGAATAAAATTGTTCCTTAAAGGTTTCAGTGCCTGCTTATTTCATAAAATATATATTTTTTTTTAAAAAAAGTGAGTGCATGAGACCAAACCATTGCTGCTGGGTTATCTATTGTATTTAACTGTCACTTTCACATAATACAGATTAAAAATGGCTCTTAGACATTGACACCTCTCCAGCTGATTGAAGATGCAATGATTGCTGGAGGCACTTCTATCTTGGTTACAGTAAAATGTGTTTGAACATAGGAATGAAAGCCTTTCTCCTGACAGCATGCCTATAGAAGGGCATTTTTGTGACAGTTTGTGGGAGGTTTTTCTTTTAAGCTATAAATAAAATCTGACAAATATTGTGTTAAACTGAAAAGACAATATACTTTTGAAAACATTGAAGAAAAGGTCATATGGAAAAGAGTATATTTGTTTACCCAGGATTTTTTTAATGGATTTTGCATGCAGACAGAACTAGAAAGAAAAGATCACTTTTTTGGTAACATTGCATTTATAATAGGTTTTCCTAGAATGTTGCCAGCAAAAACTTTGCTTTTGGGCTTCAACAACACAACCCAATTGTTGTACCTCTTACCCCAGCTTCCCCAGCTGTTGGAACTCTCTTATTCGCTGTGGAGCTCACTGCTGGAATGTATTTATTTTATGATGGGAATGCAGTCCATTATGTTTGGAAAGTATGACATTCAGTTACGTCAGTGTGTCCAGGGATTAGGATCAGAATAGTGTTTAAGAAATAAAGGAGCCAAAGTTCAGGAGTTGTTGTACTTTTGTACACCAATTTGGCTTTTCCTGAATACGAGGAAAATGTGCAGAAGTTACACTTTGCTTTATCTCCTTGACCTGTCTTTCTGTCTGCTAAGTTTACTCAAGCACATCTCCTATTTTCAACAATTTCTTTTCTGGAGAAGGGTCAAAAAATTTTTTGTCTTATTTACCTACATTCATGGCTGGCTTGATAGCAGGACTTTATCCCTGTCCACAGCCTGAACAATCATTGCTGCAGTTTCTTGTATCCCATGGGATAATTCCTAGTGTTGTTTCCCAGCTGCCCTTAGACCAGCAGGTAACAGAGCTTCTCAGACAAGCAAAAAAAGTTCCCCCTTCTCAGGGTCTTGAACACATCTTCAGTCTTAAGGACTTTCACTCTCATTGCACTGGGAGTCAGCCCAACTGTAAGTATTTACCAGTTGTGGTAGGAGAGGTCTGAATGAAATCACCTTGGGGTGCTCTCCTTCTGGCAGCTCTCCTGGGTGGACATCTCTAGGGCCAAGCACATTTTCCCTTGCCGCTGCAATGACCCCTTGACAGCCCACACTTCTGCCTGCAGCAGAGCACAGCCAGGGCCTGCAGCACCCTGACTGCCTCACCCCGCCTCTGCTCCCTTCCCCACTCCACTTCCCCAAAGTCCCTTGCACTCAAGGGACTTTCGATGTTCATGCTTGCACAGGCATAACTAGGCAATGCAGCTGCCAGCCAACCTGTGGCTGGGGCACCACATGCTTCTTAGTGCTTCTTGTACTGTGCAGTAGTCCTCCCTTAACAACAACAAACAAATCCAAACCACAGAACAAACGAAAAAAAACAAACAAAAAACCTAAAAACACACACAAACCCCCACATTTTCAACCCTGACACAAAACCTCTCATTTTCTTGACTCTCTTCCTGCCTGCCTGCCCCCCAGGACTTCATCCACAGCCCTCCAGGGGTTTATTTAACCCAGTCGTGCTCTGGATCCTTCATTGGTTCAGTCTCTTTTGGGAGGCAGACAAAAGTTCTCACCCAGCCTTAACTCTCCCCCGACAGCAGATTGCTGCCTCCTTTCCAGATGACAAATTCAATTTTCTTTGGGTCTCTGGAGAGGAAGAGAAGCAATACTAATTATTATTCCTTCCCACCATGCTTCCCACCAGCTCCAACTGGTTCCCAGCTCCCTGCAGGAATGGCAGATAATAGGATATTTTGCCCTTGTACATTACATTTTTGCTCTGAATCTAAGTTTTAAAAAATGAGCACTTCTTTTTGAGCTCCTCAAATTCTTGACAATGTCTGTTAGCTACATCTGTCTGAATCCTCCAAAGTTGTTTCATTGACAATTATTGATAATAACTGGCAACACATCAATTATACCTTAGACATAAAAGTGTAATGTTATAAAAAGCATGGGAAACAGAATTTTGTACGGATCTCAACAGAATAGTTCTCTCAAGCTTGCCACGTTATTATTTTTTCAAACACCTTTTAAGTATTTGTTTATATTCCTTTTTTATGCTTGATTAACAGATATGGTAAACTGGCATGATTTTCACACCTGCAGGATTAACTATGAAGAAATTAGTAAGATCTGCAAGCATTAAAACTGAATTAGTGCTTTAAATGCATGATACTTAAAAGAAAACGGTGGACAAACTAAAGCTCTCCTACTTTATATCCAGAAATTATTAAAATAGCTTTATACATCAATAGGAGAAGAACGAATTTTGAAAACAGTGTTGATGTCTTTGGACTCCAGTTACAACCTTTCTGCCAAGAGCAATAACACAAAAGAAGTCCAGTGATGAAATCTGCTAAGAATATGTCCTCTGGCATTGCTCCTTTCCTTGGCTCCTCCTCCAAGCATGCAACATCTCATTACAAGGTTCACAGATAGCAAAAGATGTTTCAGTGCTTTCTAATCCTTTTTTACAAGATTAGAGACTTATCACAGTTTTGATTATCTCCAAGATTAATGGAATACATTAATTAAACTGTCATTATGCCTATTTTTCAACCCTTTTGTAAATACAAACTTGAATAGTCCGAACAAGATTTTTATCTGAGTTTATAGAACAAATGCCTCAGAACAGCAGCTCTTGGGGAGAAAACTGTGTCCTTAATCCATGTTTTGAAGCAGAGTTCATCAGTTCTGCTCACATGATCAAACCTACAAGGCTGTATTCACCACATGTAGCTACTGCAGTGCCTGTTCATGGGGATAAAGGTTAAGGCAGCCCCCTGTGACATGGGGACGAATGGGGAAAGCTGAGTGCCAGCAGCATGGCTGGGCTCCCTGTGCCACCCAGCTGGCTGGAGCCACTGGCATTCCTGGTGGGACAGACTCCCCCCAGATCTGGGGAATGCAGGGAAAAATATGGCTTTGTAGTCAGCTGGGCTCTAGGGATAGGCAAACGCCATGTGGAGAAGCACAGAGAACACTTAGGCAGGATTAGGAAGCTGAATGTTAAAGGGCAACTGAAAGCAGATGGATGGTCTTCTAATCCTTCTGTGTGGCAGCTATTACTAGGTGCACCTCACTGGGAGTTTCAGAAGACTTTAAAATAAATAAACATATTTATTCCTGGTGTTATTTCCCACAGATTTGCCAGAACTGGGAGCAAAAATTAGCTAATTGCTTATGTAAACTAGAGTAAGGAATCACATAATCCATAGAGCTACCACTCCTTCTAGACACCAGAAATCCTGTGCCCAGTTTCTAAATGTGATTCCAGTATCATTCACCCCCTCAGAGATATTCTCCTTCCCTCTTGGCTGACTTGGGGTCTTGAACAGAAGACTCAGAAATTTACCACTTCAACTGCAAGGCAAAGTCCCAGAGCCTGTAGGTCTGTGCCACAACAGGGGAATACCCTTCCAACTCAGAATATTCTGTAATTCTGTGATCTTCTGGGGACAGAGCTCAGAAAAAGGAGGCACCACAGTCTGTGACAAAAGGGTTACAATCATGCACATGAGCATCCATTAATGCAATAAAATATAATGGAAACATTCAAAAAGATGGACAGCATGATCATGTTAAGGATCTTAAGCCAGGAAAAACACTTCCAGTTTTTTGATTGCATATTCCAAAAGCAAAATAAAAGATTAAAGGCAAACCAGCAGTAGATCTTTGAACTTGCTGCTGAACAGCACGTTCCTCCGCTGATAGTGAAAGATTGTACAGTGCGGGGAGACAAACTACGTGAGCCTGTTCTGTTTAGAGCTTGGAGGCCCCAGGCTGATGATGAGTACAGCTGCAAAAGGATATTGTGCCACAGATAAGGGGAAGAAGCTGGAGACCAGGGGGACCTCTCTAATGCATTGATCCCATTGCCAGGTGAAGAGTTGGGGTCTAGTTGCTGACAGTCAGCATAGGGACATGCCTTTTGTTGTTTCTGCACCTGCCAAAAACAGCCTCTTTGAAGACTTTACATCTAAGGTTTTTCATGCAAGACTATATGCCTACATATTTTTGCTTGGCAAAGCCAAAAAGTTGCAACAGCTGAATGAACAAAACGTTTCCTCAGGTGAGGTTCGTGAAGGGTTTATTGCATCCCACTGCACAGTGCAGTGAGCTCACCCATGCTGCTTGTCCCTTCCCAGGAAACTGACTTGTCTGTCCTTACTCAGCACTGAAAGGCCATTGTGGGAAGACAATGGAGGACTAGTAGTACTAGGGTGATACCAGCAAAGATTTACAGACTAGATTTACCTGAGTTACAACTGTTGAAACTAACTTATCCCCGCTGGCTAAGCAGACAAACAACAGGTGGGGACTGGGATAGCTTGTATTGTGTTGCTTTCATGCATTCAATCTGGACAGTGAAGAGTTCCCAGAAAAGGTGATGATGGGAAAGCATCAGCAGGTAGAAAGAAGAGGAAGGCAGCACCAAGCAAGATATACCAAAAGATGAGAGCCAAAGGGTGCTCTGAGCCCTAGCTGAAGACCTACATGAGTGGACATGCCTGAAGGCTGTGCAGCAACTCTGAACCGTCATTGTCTTTCCTGGAAGGAGATCAGCGAACTTCAGGATGCATATACATTCTTCTAGATCTGGTGGCCACAGAAGGGTTAGAGGCAGCAAGTGCCAGGGGCTTTAAAAGCTGAGGAATTTCCAGCTGTCACCCCTCTTGAGCTCCTTTTGCTGGTGGCTCCTGCTGCCAGACCTGACTGAGAAGGTGCCTGTTTTTCTTTCAAATTTGGCCAACATGAAAGGCTACAGATTTTTTTCCTGCCCTTTGGATAACTCTGTTGATATTAAAGTCTACTCTGATGAAACTTTTTCCATTTCCCCAGGAAATATTTTGTGTTAATATATTCTTATCCTTTCCTTATTGATTTTATCTGCAGTGGCTTTTGCCAAGTCTAATTTTTAGAGCCTTACGTTTATTGTCTTATGTTCCAGTTGTTAAGTGTTTTGCTGGGCTCCACTTTTTTTTTCCATGATGCACATGGACTTCTTTTAAGTGAGGCACAGCTCAGAGGGGTTTGTTATTTCTGTGTATGTCAGGCTGTCATTGTGGGCTAGTAGACAGGGAGCTGAGGCCAAAAGAAAGCTGAATGATGCCTAATCAGGTAAGACAAGAAGGAAACGAGAAAGGGACACATATGAAGCCCTAGGCAATGACTGTGCTTGCTCATCCTTCTGGCTATGTGGGTTCAAGCATTAATAAACCATTTTGTACCAACAAGTCATTTATTTACAAATATCATGCATTTTAGGAACATTCTGGATGTCCAGCTTGCAGGTTTGTCACCTGCTAATGTTTTTTGCCTTTCCAGAGCTCTGTGATTGTGCAGTAGAGGGTGACCCTGGGGACAGCAGGACTCTGAATCCCCAAGTTAGGGCATGCAACTATGTCCTCTGCTTGTGTTGGTCACTTGCTTGCTTTGCAGTCATCAGCAAGTGTCATTTTTTGTGGCGTGGGTCTTGAAAGCTTATAAGCTGTAGTTACAAAGGCAATTGTCTACGTGCCAGGTGTATGCTCATCTGCAAAAGTCAGACCTGATGAAAAGTGCCTTTCAAGCTAACTCATGGAATTCCATCACGTGTGGGTCTGTGGGCATCTCCTGGAGATTCCTCACTGGACTGCCAGCTCAGGAAGAGCCTGCCTGCTTCTCACTAGCACGGCTGAAGCCTCCACATAGTTCCTTCCACGCTGTTTATGTGGATGATGTTCCCATCTCTGAGAACAAAGACAGCTCTGTACAGGCTAAGCAAATGCCTGGCACAAGCAGCAATGAGCAGCAGTGGTGGTGTAGTGGTGCCCAAGGTGGGCTGGCTGCCCCAGCAGAGCATCCCAGGAGCCCCAAGCCCTGACAGGGAAAGCATTAGCTGGGGAGGGATGGAGGGAGTGAGCTTTGCCAGAGCCACTGAGATGACAGGTGACTCAGCAGGTGCCGTGTAAAGGATGTTCAGATTTCAGGGATGTGGAAAGAGCTGTTTTCCCTGAGACTCAGAGAGGCATTATCAAGGCTGAGCTGTGACGATAGCCACTTTCCCAGAATATGTGGAGTGAAAGATACTCTGGGCATTTAAATATTATTGATACCAGCAATCTCCAGAGCCTGTCTGATTTGCAAAGCCTATCACCCAGTCTCAGTCTGCCTTTGATGTACATTCCTGCATACGCACAAGGAGCATTCATTTCCTTTTGCAGTGTTTCCTTTGCTGCTAAGAGGTCTCTCAGCCCCTGAGAGAGGTCTGTGGCTATTAAAACAGTCTCAGTAGTTTTCATATTGCTGAGAGTCTTAAACAAACTCTGCTAGCTTTCTGCTGCACTGCATACCAGAGCTTTACCATGGTCCAGAGTTATAAATCCCCACAGTAAGACCTATGGCTTCTCTTCAGAAATTACTCACCATCATCACTGCAACTGCCCAAAATATTCACCTGAAAATTGAGCTCTTGCCAACACCTACTGCATAGTCCCATTTTCTAACACTATAAAACAGAGCTGCTCTCTCCCATAGAGGTATCAAAGGGTGCCACCAAAGCACACAACAGGAGGAATAAAAAGATGTACAACTCAAATATAGTCTGAAGATGCTCTTAAAGCATGCAGATTTGTATGTGAAAACGTTAGCTGGAGGTAATCTTAACAAAGAACTGTTTCAGGAATCATTCCTGTTTCAGAACTTTTACAGGAATCATTCCTGTAAAGACTAGCATGTATGGGAGACGAAGCCATTCTCTGTCATCGTGCTGTTTCCTATGGCACTTCTCCTGGTGCCATTTTTTGTCTTTACATGATATTTACAGCTGAATGACTATAATCAGTCTTCCAGTGGCATTATTGTTTCTCAGGGTGTCTTCAGAGGCTGGTTGCATGCAAAGACAGGCAAACATGTTGCAATTAATGTGAGCTACCAAAGATGTAGAGTGGATCAATTGAAACTGAAAGAAAGCAGAAGTTATGGAAGGAGACAGAGTGTGCAACAAAATAGTCTGGGACCAAAGCCATGGTGGAAGTGTGGATAAGGCAGGTCCATGGCTGAGGGTTGGGTCATGATTCAAAACATCAATGAGCCTTGAATATGGTGCATCTAATGGGAAAGGAGGAGTGCAGTCTGGAGTCACAAATGTGTCAGGAAACCTAAAAAGCAAGAAAGGTACAGAAGACAGCCACTGGAGCAGGGTAGTCAGTTGCCAATGCCAACGAGCCCTAAACCTATTTCCAGATCTGTTGCTAAGGAACACTTGGATGTCCTCCCTGGCCTACAGACTCTAGGCCAGGAAGGCTCAAGTTTCAGATAAAGATCCTGGGTCATACCTACTGGTGGCAGATCCTGGGTCACACCTGTGAGGCCCAGACAGATGGCAATGACACAACCTTTCCTAGCTTGGAAATAAGATAGCTTGTGGCACCACTCCGTGGGGCTCAAGGGGTGCTTGATTCTAAAGCCATCATGACCATGGGAGATGTCATATAAAGAGTCATAATGATGCCATCCTCATTACAGGGTTTCCAACCTGGTTTGTAGCTCCAGGATTAAATCTCACCTTTTTATGACAGAGCAACCTTCAAGTCTTAATTTGAATCCCAGGATTTTTACTGGAACTATCTTACTAGGATAATTCCAGCAGAATGACCTCTGTGAATAGCACATTTTTTCACTCTTGGAACTGGGAGGTCTCAGAACAGTATAACTTGCTTTTTCCCTTTACTCGGCATCTGCCTTGATGTTTTGATTACTCGGCTGATAAGTTACAGAAACCTAAACACTGAGGAGAACAAGGACCATGCCGGACTAATTAACTGCAGAGTTAGAGGCATCTGTCCCCCCAAAGAAGAGTTCTGCTGGGTTGCAGCATGTACATGTAGGATTGAGGTTATCATCTATTTTGGCTGCTCCAAAGAGAAATGGACTCCCACGAAGCATTTAATCTCCGTTTAGGAGAGTACATCTAGAGGGGCCACTCACTTGAAAAATCCTTGGTGAACTTGTAACACACATCAAAAAGGCAGATTATATTTTTTAATTAGTTGGAGCAACACCCAAGCTTTCAGTATTAAAAAAAAAAAAAAAAAATTATCCAAAAGAGGAATGTCTGTGGTCTCTGTGAAGGCATTGAGTAAAAATACGATGACTATCACTCTTTTTTTGGGGTTAGATAGATTACCTTGACAAAGATGTCCCAGGGCAAAGGGAATGCAAAAATTATTCTAGTTTTTCAAGAAAATATGTATTATGTGATGTAACTATACATCAGTCTAATACTAAAACATTATGGAAAAAATCTGGAACATCACTGGAGCGTTTAAAGACATTTGGGTATTTAAGGATAACAAAACTTGTATCAGGTGTAGAATATGGTTTTCCATTCACTGCTCTGATAGATGCAGGTGTGTTCCCTGAAAGCCAACTTAAACTGCAGTCCTTCTCACTACATCCAAAATACTTCATTTCTGAAGAGTGGGGGATATAAATCTCGAGGTTTTACTTGATGCAGAATTCTATTGTCAAAATAGATGACAGAAGCCTGGATTTGCCCTTAGTATGAACTTCACCTTTCACTACCAAGCTCCAGAAGAACTCTGGATGCACCAGCATAAAGTGTTATGGCCTTGTTCATGAACAGAGCCAAAAAATATGCCTTTAATGTTGTTAACTCAATAGAACCACATGATGTTAATGCATGGCAATTCATCACCTAATCCAAGATTTGGAAGAATACCTGAAATGATCCTCCATCTCTCACATTAATGTTTTGTTTTCTGTTTCTAACTTCTTAAACCTAGGGCCAGGAGCATCCTAGCCTGAGTTTGATATTAAGGGTCTTGCCTGTCGCAGTGATGTGGCAGTGATGTGGCAGTAAACAATAGCAGAATCTGTATCAGGAGCGGCTGCAAGGATTAAATCCCTCACATTTCAGGATCTGCCACTGCCTGCAAGACACATGAGGACACTGAGGGCAGTTCTATGATCATGCCACTTAACTGCAGTATACAGTGAGGGGTGGTTTTTTTTTCAATTTGGCTGAGTAGTTGGGGCCAAACAAGAGGAAAACAATGAATAAAAGTCTATAAAAAGGGAACTTAGAGTTGGCTGCAACAATTGTGAAGAAAAATGTAAAGGATGAGGAAATTCAATGACGGCAATTTAAATTAATTTTTTTAAGGCAGGAGTAGAGACATGTCCAGGAATGGATGTGATGACAAAGATGACATAAGTTGCAAGACAAGTTACCTGACAACTATTTATGCATGAAGCCTCACCTAATGTGGTCAAAGGAACAGAGTGCCTGTGGGCAAGAAGTAACAATGAAGATGAACAGGACATGCATGGTGGTGTGGAAAGGGAGCAGGAGAAATGTGGTATCAGAAGAAACAAGAAAAACCCATCAAGGAAGGAAAAAAGAAACAAATAAAAGGAAAAGTTAACACAGATGTACAAAGAGGAAATAAAGCAGTAAAGAGGATGTGGTTAAACTGGTTTAACTGCAGAACAGAAGAGCAACTATCTCCACCAAGAAAAAGTGGGACAGAAAACATACAAGCTCAAGAAACCTAGCTGAGAACAGGTAGCAGACCATCAGTGTATGTCTTAGTCATCAAACTCAAGCAGAACCCAAGTGTTTAAGATGTAGTGTTGGATGCAATCATGTGAACATGCTTTAACTTTCCAAGTTCAGCTCGAAGAAAAAAGCTCTACTGAAGTTCAGATGCTTCTGGATGTACTAGCCACGAATCACAGAATCACAGAATATCCTGAGTTGGAAAGGACACTCAAGAATTATCGAGTCCAACACCCGTCCCTGCACAGGACTATCCACAAGAGTCTCACCACATGCCTGAGAGTATTGTCCAAATGCTTCTTGAATTCTATGAGGCTTGGTGCTGTGACCACTGCCCTGGGGAGCCTGCTCCAGTGCCCAACCACCCTCTGGGTGAAGAACCTTTTTCTAATATCCAACTTAAATCTCCCCTGACACAACTTCAGGCCCTTCCCTCAGGTCCTGTCACTGGTCACCACAGAGAAGAGATCAGTGTCTTCCTCTCACAGGGAAGTTGTAACTGCAATGAGGTCTCCCCTCAGTCTCATCTTCTCCAGGCTGAACAGAGCAAGTGTCCTCAGCCTCTCCTTGTACAGTTTCCTCTCAAGGTCCTTCACCGTCTT
>JAWWEE010000074.1:127470308-127495252 GCA_035221455.1 Xenops minutus | reverse complement strand
AGATTCCCAAGACTGCTCAGAAATCTTTGAGAGAGGTTTTGTGATTACATCAGCTAGCTCTGTGAGGATTCTGGGATAGATCCTATCGGGCTCACAAGTTTGTAGGTGTCCGGCTGGAGCAGCAGGTTCCATACAATTTCAGGGTCAACTGGGAAGAAAAATGGTGAAGCTGGCTGAACTGAAAAACTCTGAGAACTGAGTGAGGATTAATCTTGGTACTTCTTTAAGTCGAAGATAAAAAAATTCCTACTGGGGAGAGACAAATTTATAGCAAAGCACTCTAGATTTAATTGGCTGAGTATCCTCTTGAAGAAGACATTAGGAATAGTCCTTGAAGAATACAAATACCTCTGGTCATATAAATCTATGGTGCTTAAAGAATACAAACAAATTCTTATAAACAAATGAAACTGTGTTTTGTGCATCAGGATGTGCAAATGTCAAGTAAGAATACACCAAAAATAAGATTAGTTGTTACAATGGAAATGAAAAATAAAACATTTTTTCAGTAGTATAACAAGAAAAATTAGCAACTGGGAAAGAAGTGAAGTCACAACAGAGCAAGGACTAAATTACTTAAAGATTCAATGCATACTTTGTCTTAGTATACAACCAAAAAAATTAAATAAAACATGGAAACAAGCAAGACAACTAAGGGAAATTACACCATTTGAGATGTAAACAAAACTTCAGGAACTCTAATAATGGGCTTCCACCCCCTAAATTCTAGAAGATTTAGTTACATGCAACCATGGCTTTGGTAGCCATAATTTGGTATCAAGTTAAAAATGTTGCAATTATGAGTAAAGACTTGTAATTATGACATTTCAGGAAGGAAAAAAATAGTGTTCTGGGCCAGGAACTGTACTCTGATCTCAGGAGCATGAATGGCTTTAAAAAAGAAGCATAACTGAAAAGAAGGAATAATTAAAGACATGATAATAATTGCTGAATGGGAATGAAGGCAGATGGGTTTACAAAGTTTAATTATGCCAGACTGAAACAAAG
This sequence comes from Xenops minutus, assembly GCA_035221455.1. NCBI lineage: Eukaryota > Metazoa > Chordata > Aves > Passeriformes > Furnariidae > Xenops > Xenops minutus. The sequence continues at coordinate 127,494,244 of JAWWEE010000074.1, read as the reverse complement.
ATGTTCTACCACCTCCATCATCCCTTCAAAAAGGAATGCCAAAAATCAACAGATCTAATTCCACTGAGTCTCAGCTGGTATTTTGAGACATTTTAGGAAATGTTCTATATAACTGAGGAAGGTAGAGAATAGAAGTGGGATCAAAAATCATACCAGGCTTTCACAATGAGAAGGTAAATGAGATCAAATTGAAAAGGAAACTACTGGGCTGAAGTACATTTAAGTTAGAGTTTATCAAAGATCAGACTTGGTTTCAACTAATTAAATACCTTCCTTTGAAACTTCAGCAAAGACTGCAATTTTTTCCAATGGGATTTGCTAGAGATGCGAGTAGTCTTTAACTGTCAGCACAATGCAGATTCAGAGTATCACAAAGGAACAAAAGTGACCTTGAGAAATAAGTAATAGGAACGTGTTGAATGTTAACACTATGAAGATCACCATTACTTGGGGATCAAAAATAATTTTTGCTGATTCTGAAACAACATATGGGAATGGCTTGGAGGGAAGCCTCTTGTATTGGTATGCTGTTGGACAAGCATGAACCACTGCTGCAACACAGCCATGAGAACAGCAAATATGTACAGACAGCAAATGATGAGTATTGGTGTCTCACACTGTGAGATCCCATCTGCAACACTGCAGACATTCCTGGGCATTCCCTCTCAGGAAGGATTATTTGAAGGAGGACCAAATAAGACAATAAACAGACTAATGGACATCATCCTACAGGAGGCACTGGCGCCTGCTTAGCAGGGAAGAGAAAAGGAATACAAAGGGTTTCTAAAAATACATCAGGAAAGAGTAAACACAGGGAAGAAAAATAGCTATATAAGGGAAAGTGGCATAAGATGGAAATCTAAACTAGTTACAAACACCATTAGTGTAGATGATAGAATTTGGCTTTTATGACACAGAAGAGCAAGACCATGGCACGTCATCCCAATAGTAGCACTGGAACAAGAGATTTGCCTGGTATCTACATCCAGCAGGATTGCTAGAAGGATTGCACTCAGCAGGGTTGCCTGAGAAGTGGGGCATTGTGCTTAGTGGTCCCATGTGCTCCTGGAGGAGGAGGAGGAGGTAGGGCTCCATTTCTGGTGGCATGAATGTCATAGTTACAGGTGCCAGGACTAGTTTATCACTGTGTGGGTGTAACCAAACCTGTGTATTCTACACCCTCTACGTAATTTCTAATGAACTGTTAATAATGGATTGTGATCATATGTGGTTCCTGCATATGAGCTGTCAGCCTGGTTTAACCAGAGCTCTGCAGTTGTCCCTAGACTTGAATTAAATGCTGGATACAGGAAAATCTAAAAGTACGCATCTTTGGTCACCAGCAGGTCCTCTCACTCCTGTTCTGCTTTAGCAGTACCTTTCTTTCCTCCCATGTGAGTAGAAGCTCTCCATGTCAATCTGGCTGTTAAACTTTATGCATTGTTATTATAGATACTCTGTGATTATACTATATTACTGCCAGACATGCACCAGTGACACCATTTCATGGTGGAGGAACACATACTGTGTTCCCTTTTGGGGACTGACAGGTCTCTCGACTGCCAAGAACACATATTCTCCTATAAACTACACAGTACCACCTTCTTGTGGTGAAAGGTTATCTCTAAGTTACAGAAAAATCATATTTCCGCAGGCCATGCATTATATAAAAAAGCTATAAGCTGTGCACAGTTTTACAGCGTATTTTCCTTGTAACAGTAAATATCTTCAGTGAGTACAGTGAGTGAAGTATACCTAAATCAGTTTAAGGTTAGTGTCTACATGAGAGAAAGCATAAAGTGGATTAGGTGCAACCATCATTTTATCATAGATATGTGATTTGGAGAACTGTTCCGTTTAAAAGTTACAAAATCTTTTTGAAGTCTAAGCTTGGATGAAGCTAATCTGCACAGTAAGCAAACATTTTTCTTTCATTGTATGTCACTGTTGTTCTTCCATTTTAGCTCCCTAAGAATTTGTGCCTTTTTAAGCAAATAAATATGCTGCTGGGCTGCTGGGAAGTGGGTGGCTGTGTATTCCGCATCTTGCACAGAGATGGATGTGTCCAAAAGCCTTTGGTTTATTTGAGTGCCCGGTCCAGGGCACAGGGCCTCAAGAGTCAGATGTTCATGTTTCATGTTCACTGCAAGTCTGTGAATAATATGAGATTCGCTGGGCCTGGGATTTAGGGAAACAAGAAGAGAAAACCAATGGTGCTGGCAGAGAATATAGGACATGAGAGGAAAGAGGGAGATTGCAATCAGAAGGGAAAGCTTGGATAGCAACTAAAAGAAAAGTAGAGAAGTAAAGAAGAGAAAAGAAACAAAGGAAGTTGAGTGAGAAAGACATGTAAACACAAGGGGAGGTGAGGTAGCTATTCAAGAAGAAAAGCACTCACCCACCCAGAACTCACCCAGGAGGGGGATGAGAGGAGAAACAAGAGATACAAAACTACAGAACATTTCAGAAGCAGTTTGCTGACCATGCAAAGCAGGCACTAAACTCAAAGCACACCTAAGTGCATTGAGGAACATAGAATCATGGTATCATAGGTTGGAAAGGACCCTCAAGATCATCGAGTCCAACTATTACCCTGGCCCTGCCAAGTGCACCACTAAACTGTGTCCCTAAGTGCCACATCTATGTGTCTTTTAAATACCTACAAGGATGGTGATTCCACCCCTTCCCTTGGCAGCCTGTTCCAGTGCCTAAGTACCCTTTCTGTAAAGAAATGCTTCCTAATATGCAATTGAAAATTCCTGGGTGCAACTTGGGGCCATTTCCTCTTGTCCTATCACTTGTTACCTGGGAGAAAAGACCAACCCCCACCTGGCTATAACCTCCTTTCAGGTAGTTGTAGAGAGTGATAAGGTCTCCTCTGACCCTCCTTTTCTCCAGGCTAAACAACCCCACCTCTCTCAGCTGCTCCTCATCAAACTTGTGCTCCAGATCCTTCACCAGCTTTGTTGCCCTTCTCTGGACACACTTCAGCACCTCAATGTCCTTCTTGTAGTGAGGGGCCCAGAACTGCACACAGGACTCGAGGTGCAGCCTCACTAATGCTAAGTACAGGGGGAGGACAATCACTGCCCCAGTCCTCCTGACCACACTATTTATGATATAAGCCAGGATGCCACTGCCCTTCTTGGCCACCTGAACACAGGCTGGATAACAGGTTAAAATTAAGCATGCATATAATTTCTTTTTTGATCCCGTCTTGGAACAGAAGGCAGACTAAGAACAAGGAAAGGGTATTACACCCAGATGACCATCTGTTTAACAATTGTGTTTTTAACTGCAAATGTCTCCAGAGCGGGAGCTCATTTACTCACTCTGTCACCTCTACACTTTTCATGAGCTCAGCAGGAAAAGGCAGTGTTGGGATACCCAGAGCTTCCTGGTGCCCAGGGGCTAAGCAGGCACTTCAGACATGCTAAGAATGTGATTCATGCTGATGTGTTTACTGCATTTCAGGATTATCTCCTTCCTTTTAGTCTCTGTGTTTTGGTGCTGGTTCTAGCACAGTGGGAGATTCAGAATATGTTTTGGGGAATTTTTTTTCTAATTGGAACAGAACACCATGATTTTTTCATAAAGCAAATGATAATGTTGCAAACCCATCATTTTCCATCCATAAGAATATTTCCCATTGACTTTTGCATTTGCAATGTGAAAAAACTCAAACACTTTTAAAAATATTATCCTGATGTAAAAGAAAAACATTGCACTTTTTAAAATTGACTGTTGAAATTTTAATATAATCATAATTAAAAAACAGACTGAAGTATTCCATCTTCCCTAAAAGCTCCTGGAAGGTTTTTTTTTCCAAAATAAAATGCTTTTGACATACCCTTGTTTCCATGGAAAGTTTCGGTTTTGACATGAATGGCATTGTTTGACTGAAAAAGCAGTCTTCCACTGGAAAAACATTACTAGTTCTTGTGTGGCCATCCACACCCTTTTCTTTCTTCTCAATATCTTTTTCCAGTCTTGACCAGTTAGTCCCTTGGAAAAACAAACAAACAAACAAACAAACAAACAAAAAAGACAAAAAAACTCTGCTCATCAGAAAAAGTAGCAGGGAGAGCAAGACTGCTGCTGTTCTGCTGATTGCTGTGTGTACCCTCTGCTTTTTCACATCAAATCTTTCCCCACCAAGGCCCTGCAGAATGCAGGTTTTCAGGGCAGCCACCACCTCCCTCTCTGTAGGACTAGTACAATGGGGAAGGATCAACCCACAGACCCCATCCTCCCGTCCTGCCAGAGGAGACACTTCGCTGTGGTCAGTGGGAGTACCACAACTGGGGCAGGCAGGCTCCAGTCCTCAATAGACACATTTTGTTGTGCTTTACATTGGTTTTCCTGTTCCCTTAGCTGCCTCAGGATAGAGTTATACTGAATAAGTTCTGATTACTGACAATTAAAGGAGTTCTGAGTGCAAACAACACTGGTAACCCAGGCCTGAGGTGGGTCCTGGCAATTTTTTTAATTGCTTCTGCACTGAGAGTTTCTAGGAAAATGAAAAGGTGGTTAAGTGTAAGCTCTGCACACAGGTGTGCCAGGGAAAGAAGTATTGCACATTGCGGGTCTAGGTTTCCAGTGCTCTAAGTGCATCATTAATTCTCCATCATCCCAAGACAAGTGGGCTCACACCTACAGCAGCACTGGTGCTGAGCCCAAGAAAGATTTATTACTGTTACTTGAGTTTGTTAACAGAGCACTTGGGCAGTGGTGGAGGACGGGGTCATTCCAGTAAATGCAGTGGAAAAGTCATCCATAGTTCAGAACTCTGTGCATCCCGGGGAGCTGAGTGAGGGAAGGAGAGTGGAGTGTGCCCAGTAAGTGTCCTTATGTGATTCTCAAATGATCTTCAATTCCACCTTGAAAACAGGAGCTGCTTTTAAAATGTCTATTATGGAAGTTAAACACAGCTTAACAGCACTCAGAGCTTGGCTGCTATCTGGCTTCAGGCTATGATGACAGTAAGAGGGGCATCAGGATTGGGGTGGGATGTATCACCAGCTTAGTACAGAGCTCAGCACAGCAAACCTTCCCACAAACTGCCCCAGCTCCAGCACGGGATGGGCAGTGGGTGACTGCCCTGACAAGAGGGCTGATCTGCAGTGGCAGGAAGGAGTAGCAAGCTGCAAACCTCACTGAGTGGAAAGAACAAACACTATGATGTAACTCCTCGCTGGAGCTTGGCTCGGGGGTGTAAACACTGCCCTTGCAAACCTTTCTGGAACTGCTGCTGGTATGACTGAATAGGGGCTGGAACTGCTATGGAGATGACAAACCTTGGCAGAAATATTTACGGGTTTGTAGCTGCTTAAAACCAGAAAAGTTGTTCCGCAATCAATTTGTGGTTCTATCTAACAATATGAGCAGAATGGTCTCTTATCCCTCAAATAGTTTAAAATTAGCAAGTGATATCTTACAAAAAAAAAAATCTTTCAAGCTTTATAATATTTATCTGTTACAATTGATGTGTTTGTTGTAGCATTTGTCCTTGAGTCCATGTTTTGAAGGAAATCACAGGATCGCAATCTAAGAAACCTGTCTGAATAAAGCAAAGCTTCATAAAACACCATGTCATGACAAGCAGTGTCACCATTCAAGGACCAGTGTTACACCACAGACAGACCTTTGTGTCTCTTCTCCAAGCATCAGAAGTACCATCTGCACCAGAGCTTCTGATTTCTGCAGAGCTCCCAAGGTCACATGCCCTGAAAGTGTCCCTAGTCTGTACCTTGGGGATGCTACAACCCAATTAGAGTGAGTGGTGTCTGTCACTGATGGCCTCCAAGATGTGCTGAGCACCTGCACTGTGGGAAGGGGGTCAGTAGTTTTCCTTAACCACCCCCAAGGCAGGAAAGGAGGAGAAGTTGTTAGGACTTAAATGGGACTGTCTATGAAGCAGCATTCTTCTAGCTCCTGATAAAAAATAAACATGAAAGGTATGACATCAACACCACGGGGGAAGAGCTCAAGGTGTTATAGATTGACAGAGATGGGGACACACTCTAGGGTTTCTTTGCAACCAGAGCTGCTGGCAGGAACATTCAGTGGAGGTAGGCAAAGAGGTAGGCCCTGCAAATCCTTCTCTTTACGCCAAGTGTTTCTTTCCTTGTGTCAATGGACATGTTCATCACTGTTTATCCTGGCACAGGCCGGCAACAGGAGCAAAGCCAGAGGTCTCTTTTGTTTGCAATCTCTGCTGAGCAGATGAATCACTGCCGTGCACCATCAGATCATTTCTGGTTTATAACACCCTGTTCATTTCATTACAAAAATTCAGCCTTGAGAAGAGTAAACTAATTTGTCTTGTCCTCACATCTCCTTCGATATTTAGACTATAACTTCCACAGAAAAAGAGAAATACTACTCTTTGCTGGGGACAGCTGACATCAGGCCATAGGCTGTGTCCAGGACTGCACTTTCTGGGCACCAGCCACCATTTCATAGAAGAGCTCCTTTGAAACAGATCCCTCTTACTTGTTCAGTTCATGTCCTGTCATCACCAACTTGCTGTTTCATCCTTCTGCAAAAGCAAGATAGTTCTGGAAGGTTTATTGTGCCCAGTCCTGTTGGTCTAATGTCAAATTGAAAAGTCCCCTGGCCCTTTTCTATGGTTTCACCTGGGTACACTGTACCCAAACTGCACTGCAGTATGCATCAGCTCAGCAGATGCCCTCGAATCAGGAGGTGCCTCTGTGGTACTGTGCTTTAAGTGCTCACCTTACAAAAATCTCCAGAAGAAGCACTAAAATGGAAAACATGGGTAGTTATCCATTATATTGTCCAACCACAGCAAACCCAAAGAGAGCAAAGAACCTCAGGTCCACCAAGATCAACAGGGATATTCCCCAAAATTTGGAATGAGGCTGAAATTGTATCTGTTCTCCATGTATGCAGTGTGTACAGTGGAAAGTGCTCTCCATAGGAGCTCCAGACAAAGGGAAACTGTTGCTGGGATTAATCCAACAAGAATAACATAGCTCATGCTCTGGTGTGAGTCTTCTAAGATATTGTATTATAATTTCTGCTGTCTTTCTAGTTTGCTTTTTTTTCCATGGAACTGTGAATTTCTTTGACTCAGTGTAGTAGTAAGCAATAATCTGCAACATGCAGCTGGTGAAAAAATAACAGTGGGAATGATGGCCTGGCCAGAACTGTAATGTTGTTAAACTAAATAGAAAATAGCCAATGGGACAGAAAACTTCACTGATGCGCAAATGCACATACTGATATTGGCACTAAGTGTGTTCTGTGCTCCTGCTCTGAGCTCCCAGTGGCTAACAGAGATGTCTGTATGTACTGGAGCCTACAGGTTATCACAGGACATCTCCCTCACATCCGTGCACAACAGCATAAAGGGGGAGCAAGGACCATGGTGAGCTGTACTGTACCAGCTATCCTAAGTTATCCCAACCATCAGGGCAGCACTGAAGCTAAACACTGTGAGTACTGATTTCTGTGAGTTTGATATACAAGTGAAAAGATGTATCCCTGTTGCTTCTCTGTTGGCTGCAAAGTCCTATGTCATCTTCCAGGTCTGGGCTTCCTTGGGACCTTTCTGCTTGCAAAATCTTTTGCAAAGCTGAGTAACACTCTGGCCAACACCATGGACTCTATTCACAGAGCATGGCAGCTTAGAGAGAGGTTTGCTTGCTGATATTCACTCGGGGTTGTGACTCCACAATTTTCCATTAAAGAGAAAATAAATATTTTGAGTGTGACTGATTTTTAAGGGGGAAAAAAAAAAAACAAAACAAAACCAAAAACCAAAAAACCAAGAAAATATTGTATGTAAAGGCTTTTGTAAACAAAAAGTGTTTTGGAATTTTATTGAGGTTTTGCATGCACATACTAATGTCAAGATTAATTTACTGTGATTTATTGCTTGAAAAAAACATGCGAAAGGCATATTCCTGCATGGTAGCTATTATTTAAAAGGCAGGACTCTGTTAGTAGGGCATTACAGCTTAGATCACTGCAGGCGAGGGGAAATAAAGCCCTTCACCTGTGTCTCTCTGGTTTTCTTTCTACCTTTTCAGGTCTACTTAAAATAGGAGCTCATGGGTCAGGCAATGCCCAGCTTCATGTTTGCACAGTTCCTGTTGCAATGCTGCCTGAGCTGGGCCTTGCGATGCTGCTGTACCTAAGCGTTTTATAGTAACATGATTGATAATCCTATACATTTCAAAAGGAGTAATCAAGGTTGTTGAGATAATTTTTATGATTCAGCCACTGCTTTGTCGTTATTGGCCAAAGTCACGCCTATCCCTGAACCAGACTGTGGTGGAATAGGAACCAGGGAATTTTCTCCTCTGGCTCTCTGGGACCATGGTAGGGCTGTAGGAAGCAGATAGCTCTTCCTTTCCTGTGTCTCAGACAGAAGAAGATATTAATCTCGGGAAGTGGTGGATCCTTCTGAACCCCATAACTGGATGCCAGATCTTTCATGCTGTTTGAGTTGAAGCCAGGATTGCACACTGCAAGCAATCAAAAGGCAAGCTAGAAACATCAGGCAGTACAATCACCTTTGTCACTCTCTTGTACCTTGTACCACTGTGTGCAAGGAGAGATCAAGAGGGCAGTCAGGCCAGTGAAGGACTTTGTCTTCCATCTCAGGATCAAATACCCAAGTCTCTGAAATATGAACCAGCTTATGCAGTCTTGCAAAGCCCAAAACTATAGGAAGGAAATCTCTAAATGCATCAAACCCTGTGGTCAGTTTGCTGCTCTCCATTCCTGTGTGTCACCAGGCCCTCTTGGCACAAGACTTGCCTCATCTCACAGCAAATCATACATGACTCCTTTGTGCCTTATGTCTGGGTCTTATCCCACCACTTCCCTTCACCCTTCCCAGGCTCATGCTGGAAACTGGAAAGGGACATGATAATTAAGCTGCTGCCTGTGGCCCAAACAGTCTTGCAGTGACTGCTTGCTTCTCCCGATCAAAGTGTCTTTCTGAGTATCTACTCCTTTCTCAGGGTCTGGTAGGGAATCCCAGGCCAGCACTGTTCACTGGGCAGCTGCCCTCCCACCTGCCTGCTGCTCTTGGTGCCTCCGCAGTCCCTCTGGCACACCACCACGCTCCCTTCCTCCTGGGGATCTGCTGTGGCTGAGGTGAAAAGTGGGAGTGAACTCTGTTAATATTTTGGGAGTACATTACTGCCTGTCTTTGTACATAAACTCTGGTTAACTCTGTGTCGTGATGAATACAACCACCTATGGGACTATCACTTCGTTTCTCAGGTAAGATCACTATTTATTAGTGAGTCTTGTTTTTTGTTACATGTACTTATTCCAGGTACTTATCCTGGATAGTAATGTTTATTATTTCTTATGAAGAGGTAAACACAGCTACAGACTCCAGTTCTGTGTTTCCTCACCTACAGTTCAGGGACACTGTTGTAAATGACATGGCACAAGCCAGGGCAGGTCAGAATCCAAAGCTCTGGATTTTGAGATTGCTCAACCATGCAAACTGGGCAATGTGTTTTGGGAAGAGACCCCTTTCTCTTCAGTCACTAAATACCATCAAATACATGTTGAGCTGTGGCATTGAAAAAAAAGAAACAAGACTTGTGCCTGTGACCTCTGTGAACAGCAGCAAAACAGATCACTACCGTGAAGAAAAGAACCTTGCAGGAAGATCAGTCATCACCATACTACCCAATGTGTGGAAAGAACAACAGCCAGAAGTTAATTGAAAAAGTGGGCACCGGTAGGTACATTCTGCCTGATTTTGTGCATTTGCCAATCACACTAGTGTGTTATTATCTTTTCACAAAGGACAATAAGGAAATAATGGCTTCTCAGTCTAACCCAAAATTTCCTCCAATAAAGCAAAGGAGAAGTTTTCTGTCTTTCAGATCTCCTTGGTCACATAAAGGAAATGCTTGCCTGTGCACAATATAAATACTGGTTCAATGTCATCACCTAGTCTTTGTGGTGTCTAACATAAATCCATAGTGCTTCACTTTATCAATTAGCCAATTCCATTTAAAATGTTTGGCCATGCTAGAGAGAACTGAAAGGCAGAAGCAGGTATATTTTCTTAAATATCATGCTTTCAGGCTGGAAGAGCTAAGGAGTCCAGAGTGCTGTGGGAAGGAGGCAGGAGAAGCCGTGAGATTCTGAGTTCTCCCTACTATATTAGGTAAGATGAAAGTGGAGAAAGCTCTGCAGGATTACAAGTAGGATGAAGAATGGTATGTTTCTCTCTCACCCTCTTCACTATATTTCTCTGTTATACATATTCCAAGCAATTTATGACTAAGTTTTACATTCTGTTTGGAAAGCAATGGTTAGCTAAAGGTTGGTGACAATAATAGCACATCTGACCAACATATCATTGCTTCTCTTACAGCTCAGAGTGGTGTTGAACAGAAGGTGTTGACTTCTGATCACTATGCGGAGGAGTTAGTGTGGCATCTTCAGTCTAGTTGCTTTTACAATACAGATGTCTGCAGTTCAAAATCACTGCCCCCCATCAAAGCCAGCCCACCTGCAGGAAGAGATGCCAAAGAATAAATGGTGATGGGAAATTAGTTATACTCTAACCCTTAGAAACTAATCATGCTTCAAATAAGCACGAAATGAATGACTGGATCTTGTTGCCATCAACTTCATCCTTATCTTTGCAATCTTCCTGAAATCAACATCTCACCAACATCACTCCAACTGTAAGAAGCTCGTTAGTAATTTATTGATAATAATTTTCAATGGTGATTGAACAGCTGGTGTTGAGAGAAACACAATATGTGATGGTGCATTACCTGTTCACTATTAACACCAGGACAATGAGCACCATTTTCTTACATGTTGGACCATGCAAGCTAGTCCTCAGTCCTCTTTGACATTCAATAGGTCTCTCCACTCTCTCCAAATGCAGTGAGACATATCTTTCCAGTGCTTCCAGTTGAATCGGAAAGAATGCAAAATAAAGTATTCCTACAAATTAATCAAGGTAGTGACAAGCAGCCCTTATTGCAGCTGTTGCCCCCTGATGAGTTTTTAGAGACTGGCAATCAAGTGTCATATCTTCCGTATGCATTAGTCTCTTGACGTGAAAGAAGACTTTTCATGGACATGCTCCTTTTTTCTGCATGGAGCAAGAAAAATGGAACTTCTCAAATGGAAATTTGCAGCTTACTAGAATTGAGCCTCATTGTACTCTTGATGGCATTTGAGCAAATAGCTGTTAGTGCATGTTGGTGCCAGGATCAGGTTTTGTGAGATGAGCAAAAAGGTGGTATGGTATGGTTGCTGGAAGTACAAGGAAGCTGGATTAGTTGACTTCAGGCAGACAAGCCCAGTCTTTCTGACAAAGCAGGTCAGGCAGTCTCTTATATATTAGTCTATTCTATATTATATATATATATATTGGAGGGCTCTATTGTGTCATGGGTTGAGATTTGCTTCCATTTGCCTGACTGGCTGAAAAAATTTTTGTAAGATGACCCAAAGCACACATGTACATCTCTGTGGAAAAAGAGCCCATTCAGCTGTCTCATGCCCTGCCATGTATGTAGTCATTCATGTGTGCTGACATCCCAAAAGTGCTCATGATCAACTTAGGAAGGGAATGGACAAAAGCATTGCTCTAGCAATCATAGATTTTCTTCAGTTTCCTGAATCCAAGCTTAATTGAGGTGGGTTCATATTTTCCTGCCAGCTTCATAGTACCCACATGGCTAACCAGTTGTCTGCTGAATTATCAAGCCTGTTCTCATCACAAACTTGCGAACTAATGTGAAAAGTCTTCTCTTTATCACCCCCCTCTTTATCACCCCCTCCTTCCTTCTGACATTATTCTAACAGGGAGAACAGTACTCATGTCTCTAGACAATGGCAGTGTTGCAATGGAAAAACACTGGGAGGAAAATAGATGATCCATCTTCTGATACAGTAAGTCCCTTTTCAAATGAGTGATATTTTCCTGAGGCCTCTATATTTGGAACAAGTATTTTTTTTACCTACATGCAACATTAAAATAAGTGGTAATGTTCTCAACTCATCAGTTGCAACAAAGCTTGTAATCTACAATTTTGGAATTAGCATTTTTCTTACTCATTCCATTAACCTTTTTGTCTGAAGCCCTCTAGAAAGACATAATCTTAATTTCTAAACTTGTTCATGCATTATATATTAGAATAAAGCAACTTATTTAACATATAAAAAGCTCTATAGAGTTATTTAATAACATAATTTATTATTCCAATGGCAAATTAACAGAAAAATTGCTAAAAGTATACACAGAATTATAAAATATCAGAAGTAACCACAAATATATTAGCAGTTGGATACTGAATATACTATGAAAGGGCACAGTAATATAAAATAGCTTTTTTCTTAATAAAAAAGTGTTGTGTCAAATTTGAGATCATTATGTCTACTCTTCTTAAGTGTTTTTCTGTGTTAGTGGACTTCTGCCACTGTGCTACACAAATTGTCAAACCTTTGAGGATATCAAATTCTAATCGTCATGGGTTATTGTGCATTACAGATTCAGAGCCAGACTCAAAAACATCTGGTTACAGCAGTAACTTTTGTGAAGGTCTTTTAGATCAATAACATTAACTTTCAAAAATTCAAAATGCAAACAAAACAGGCAATCACTACAGAGCTGGCTAGGCTTTAACACAGTCCTAATAAGCAGAATTCCCTGTAATTACATGACATTTCCACTGCAGAACTGAATACAATGAGAATTTTAATTGAAATGACACCATGGGATGTGGACCATGGTAGTTAGAGGAAGACTACTTGGTCTTTCATCTATCTGTATTTTTCTAAAATTATGAAAACCACCAAGTAGCACACAACGTTTCATAGTCAGGATGTCTGAAATGTAAATAAATACCTTCTCCTAGCCATCAGGATGAATTTTTAAATTCTACTTTCTTAGCTATCTCCAAAGTATATCTAGATAAACACAGAATACAGATGTGACATTGAATTCTGTCAATACATTTCAACAATGTGTTCAATGGCTTTGTAAATTTTTCCTACATTCATTAGTGACATTTTATTAGCTAAAATGGTGTATTCAGAGAAAACATTGTGAATGGTCAGCATATATCCAGCTGTTTACAAGTACTTGGACATACTGTCACCGAAGTGAGTACATGCCTTTGACATCCTCTCCTGTTTTGATGCCTATGAGTTTACAATACTAGACATTACATTAGTAATCTTTTCTTGATGTGCCTAAAGTTGTGTTGCCCCAAACTTACTGCTCCTGTGATCTAATGATAAAAGAGGCTATATTATGTTGCAAAAATACCAAGTGGTCTAAGAAACAGCAATACTTGCAAAATACTGAATTTTGCGAGAGTTACAAGTTATTTTTAGCACAAGCATTTTCTGACTGCTAGGCTTTAAAGGAAATTTCTGTCATGAAAAAAAAAATTTCCAAGAGCAGACATTTGACCCATCCTTGTGTTTGTAAATACAGAGATTACCATAAAATATTCTTGTTTATCAAACAATCACTTCTTCCTGAGAGCTGTTTGACTTTCTTTTCATCCTGCAATGGCTCAGTGTTCGCCAGCTTGGAGAGTTTACTCCCATCTCTTCTGTTTTACAGAATTCAAGGAGCCAAGCCATGTCAGGTGGTGACAGAAACCTTCTCCAGACCACCTCAAGTTAATGACATCCCCCCTGCTCCCTCACTTCCACCTTTTAATTTTCCACATGCATAGCTGCAACAGAGAATGTGAAAATGAGAAATAATGCAAAATCCCCAACCCCAGCCTCTCTGAAGGAAGAGGAATTTTTCCAAACCACCAGCCACACCTAGTGCAGGTCTGCATGGCCCTGGTGGACCTGCATTCCAGTACCATCCCCAGAGCCAGTTAGTCAATTTTCATAAATTCCTCATGCCATTGCAATGCCCCTGACCTGTGCTCCTATAAGGTGTACGCTACATCCATGACCCACATGGGGAGCTCCCCAGTGCCTTTGGAAAAGCCACTCCCACCCTCCTTCTTTCACACTTTGTTCAAGTGAGTCCTACTATGTAAAACCTACATCTTCTTTTTGCCTATTTCTGTACCCCTGGAGGACAAAGTGTGCTGTCTATATTTAGTGAAAAAATAAAACTGTCCACATTGTGCTCCATTTAAAGTCCATGGAGAGCTTGGTTACTGATTTTAACATGGAAAGGTTAGTGTCAGTTCTTTCTCCCTGTGTTGGAGCTGCAACCTCTGAGCTGGCTGCCCTTGAAGCCCCAGCACGAAGTCAAAGCCTTTAAATTAGCACCAGCAAACAAATGCCAATGGGCACTATAGGAAGCACTTCTGAAAAGTCAAAGACCAGGAAAAATAAAGATAATATAAATTATTACCCATTATATCAAATAAAAGGGAGTGCATTGTTATGCTGCTGGTATTTTGGTGCTGATTTATATTTAACCTACTTAAATAAACTGCAAAGGCTGTTCTGTGACCACAAAAATGGATTGAAAGTTTCCATTTGATTAAATAAGGAGAAGAAATTACCCTGTGGCTAGTCTGTACATTCACTGATAAACAATGAAATCTCAATGGAAACTAGTGACCTGCCACTGTCAACACACAACCAATTTGAACTGAGCTTGAAGGGGGCAGTCATGCAAGCACCACTTTGGACATTTATTTAACAGCACTTTAAAGCACAGCTCTCTCTCTCCAGCTCACACTGTTTTCTGTGTATCGTTGGCTCTGGCTGTACACGGAGATTGAAGAGGACCGGGTTATGCCAAGCTGTTGTACAGCTGGGTGAATGCTTTGCACCCTGGAATTCCTCACGGGGGACACCAGGCAGACTGGAAGATGTTGTGGCTAGGGGTTGTTCTCAGGGTCGGGCGACCTGGATGTTGGGGAGAAGAGGGGTTGGTAACACAGATGCCAACTGCTCTGGGCCAGCAGGAGCCTGGGAAAGCAGTCTGAGGAACAAGTCCTCTTGGTTCAAATATTTGCCATCATCCAGCAAGGCAGGGCCCAGCTTCCCAGTGCCCATCAGCCCCAGCTCTTTACGGACTCTGCCAGAAAGGGTCAGCTCCTTCCAGAGTCACCCCTGTGTCCAGTTGCTGTCTTCACTCAAAACTTTTCTTTTTTTTTTTTTTTTTCTTTTTTTTTTTTTTATTTTATACAGTTCAAAAACCCTGGGAAATGTGAAGCTAACTGCACTTCACCCATGTTGG
The DNA here is from genome assembly GCA_035221455.1 of Xenops minutus. Classification (NCBI taxonomy): domain Eukaryota; kingdom Metazoa; phylum Chordata; class Aves; order Passeriformes; family Furnariidae; genus Xenops; species Xenops minutus. Next base: position 127,479,048 of record JAWWEE010000074.1, on the reverse strand, counting down.
GAAGACCCAGGGGACTTCCATGCTTACCAGTGGAACTCAGCCTAAAAAGATAAGATTCAGCCTAAGCCTTTCCAAGCTAGAAGAATTCCTGACATACGTTGTCCTGCATGTTGGAATAAAAAGACTGTTAAATAATTATAACTGCAGATTTAACATCCTGCTAAATTCTGCAAACCTTTTGCATTTTTTCCCTAAACAGCGAGTGCTGAAAATACAGTTCCAGAAGAATTTACAGTAGAATATTCTGCTCTCAGCTTCCCTCCAGGCAGAAACTGGACTAAGGGAGATGTATTTAACCCGTACAAAGAATTTTAACATAAACAGCCAACCATCCTCCCACTGGTTTCTCAGAAAACTAGTCTGTGAATTATACTGTATTTCAAAATTCATTATCTAACATGTGAAAAATGCTCAACACTTCTTGCTTAGTTTAGGAAGAAAGTTGCTGTGTTTCTTCTTAGTCCAGTGTTTTCATAAGAGTACTTGTTTTCTCTTTCCAATATTTATTGGCTCTTTGAATTCTATCACTAAATTTGAAGGAAGACATAAAAGTAAGGCTGCTCCAAGGTAACATCTCTATGCCTTTTTGTAGTGCATGCATATTTTCCATGCTGTGAAATCCACATTGATTTGCCCTGTAGAAACAAAAAATCTTTCTCCTTTGGGGGAGATTAAGTGATCTGTGAGTCTCTCTCAGGCAGTTTCCTGCCTGATTAGGCATTGTGATCAAAAGAACCCTAAAAACCTCTTTGATTTCAGATTTCCCCACAGATCCTGCTTTTTAAGTCTCAGTATTTTTGTCACCTTTCTTGGTCATTGCTTTTGTCATCTTTGTAAATGCTCTGGATCTTTTGAAGCTCCTGACTTTTAAAATCATTTGAATCTCAGATCAGTCTCTATATTTTTCTCTGCATTTACGTTTTGCAGGTGCTCTTACTTCTGACTCTACTTTCTGCCATCAGCTGCTGCTGATGGTGATGGTGGTGCCTGCTTTGTTTTCTTCAAAAATAAAACCTGGCACATGGGGAATGCCAGATGCCAGAGGAGTTGTGCCAGAGGAGACTTAAATTGCATATTAAGAGAAGTCTCCTCACCAAAGGGGTTGTCAAGTGCTGGAACCAGCTGTCCAAGGAAGTGGTGGAGTCACCACTCCTGGAGGTATTTGAAAGATGTGTAGATGTGGTGTTTAGGGACATGGTTTAGTGGTGTGCTTGAAGGTGCCTGGTTAACAGTTGAACTTGATGATCTTGGGGGGGGTCTTTTCCAAACTAAATGATTCTATGATTCTATGCAACAAAATGAGACTGATAGCAGCTGTCTGTGCAACCAAGAGCTAAAGACCAAAAGCAGGGAGGAAGAAAAAAAATCACCCTTTCCTTTGTAATATCGTGTGACAGCAGAAGTTTATTTGCAAGGCTTTTGGTTGCTGTGCCTCTGCTTTTTGCTGGTTGAAGAAGGAATGTTGACAACCAGTGATGGAAGGATTTTCCTCTCTCCTTCACTAAACATCTGATTATTCAGTTCACAAACACAGTTTAAGGGGAAATCATGTTGCAGGTTGGGGAGCCCCAATTGTGTCTTCCTTTGTAAGTGATGCTAAAAATGGTGTTTTGGGTACATCATCTCCAGTAAAGTTAGTGTGTGCCAGATTTCCCTGAATTTGCTTTTAATACTGGATGAATTTCAGAATAAATTAGTACTTTTTCTTGTACATACACAAGACTGGAATTATGTTTTCATCATTGCAATTACAAGAAGTGCTGCAAAAGAAAAATATCAAGTAAGAAAATGCATTTACAGGTCCTGGTTAGCCTGGTCTGAGGCTTTATTTTGCTTGCAGAGACCAGAATCAAATCTTTTCTTTCCTACATTTTCCAGGGTTAGTTGGAGTCCCCAGCTTTTTTATGTCTGTCTTCCTCTGTTAAAGGTGGTACTGTTCTACCTCATTTATTTTTTTCAATATTCAGATCCTTTCTTGTTTTTATCCTCTTCCCATCACTGACAGCTAGGGAGAGGATTACTCCCCTTATCTTGGGGGCTTCTCTGATTCTGCAATTCCTTCAGATTTCTTAATAAGCATGTTTCTGCTAGCCTGAGAAAGTCACAAACTTTCAAAATCCTCCTGATATTTTAGAAGTCATTAGACACTGACAATACTGACGTATTCTAAACTCATGCCTCCCAATTTGCTGTTAGCTTTCCAGTACCCACATATGACAAGCTAATAATAAGGGCTGTAGATAATAACTCAGTCATAACCAAGGTGGGTTTGAGAACATTTTTTCTAAATTACCTTCTTCACCGTGGGAAAGACATTAAGCTACTTTGGGGGACTGGGTAATAACTCACAAACTGGCCTGTACATTGTCAGGAGAAACTTTCAACATAAAGTCAAGGCACACAAGATAGGAACAGTCTGTCTACTTGGACAAAAAGCAGGGCTGTGTTTGCTAGCAGGTGAAGTGGGAATAGTTTCATGCCATGGAAAAGGAGGTCCCAACACCGCTGTGTTACTGGAGTAAACTGTGCTGTTGATACACTAATAAAAAAAGGGAACATTGGCTGTGAGTACAAGGAGCATGCTGACCTCATGAAGTGCAACTCGTTTTGGATGGGAGAGCTTGAAGGAATCATTAACTAAAACAAGAACGTTTTATTAGACCTTTTATAACACAGTCTGAAAAGACTGGATGGGGAGGGGTGGGGATTTACATTTCTGGGAGGCACCTGTCCTCAGAAAGGTTAGGCTTTGTCTCACTGCTCAGTAGGTTTTATGTTTTCTTCTCCCATGTCCCATATTTTCTATGATGTTTTGCTTACTGTCATCATTTACTGTGCTTACCACAACTCTTTGTTCTGCAAGGAAAGGATAAAAAATTGTCTGAAGCCTGCCTTCAGTGCTCAGAGCTGTAGACCACTAATATCTGATTATTGATGTTCAAAACACAGGGCAAAGCTAAAGAAGCACCAAATTGAAAAGTCCAGAATCCAAAATTGAGGCTGACACTTGCAGTAAAGGAAAAGTAGTAATTTGTGGATTAAAACTACTTTCCTGAGTTGTTTTCATGAGGTTCAGCCCCCAAAGTATTACAATTCTGTCCAGAACTACAGATCCACTTGTTAAATGTCCTCAGGGCATTTTCACTGAGAAAACAATCATTGCCAATGGACTGGGTTTTTGGGAGGAGACTGGACACAGAGACCCTCCCAGATACAGGGGTTTGAATTGCCCCATCATTCTCATATTGGTTTTGAGTCACCAACATGTGGTAATGCAATTATCATACTACAGGCAGCCTCAGGCATCTGAACTTTACTTTCTGGTGGCTGAGATGTAATCCCTGTCCCACTGGTAGCATGTTAGGCTGTTAGGATGGCTTGTGTCATGCCAATTACAGATATAACAAGTTACAGTAATGTTATAGGCCTGGAAGTAATAACTCAGATCACCAAAGAGAATGCCTTACAAGATTCACACACAGAAAGATCATTCAAAGCTGAGGCTCCAAGTCTCAATTTAAAAAGCATGGGCTGAGGTCTGTGAGCATTAACATTTCCCTGGCATTAGCCATATGTCTCACTTCAGGCCTGCACAGACTAGACGCTGACTAGACTCACATCTCAGAAACAAAATCCTGAAAAGAATACAGAGAGAAGGAGATTTGAATATGATACTAATTTTTGTCAAATTTAGAGTTTTCTAGGTCAGTCCAGACATTTTTCAGTGACTTGGTGTTTCCTATAAATGTGAGTAGAATATAAGAGAGAGCAAAATCAGAACCAACTTCTCGTAAGTATCCACTGTAAAGGACTCTCACTGAAAACTGTTTAAACTCAGAGCAGGAGAAAGAATGTAGCTGTAAACTGAACAGCTGGGAGTTCAACAACATTTGAGAAATACTGTGTAAAACTCAGCTTTGTGTCTGTCTTTTCTTTCATATATCTGCAGTTACAAGGAGGGGAGGGTTTTTCAGTAAACCTCTGCCTGTGTGCCATGTCTCCATCTACTTCACTTTTTTCCTTCACTTACACCTTCTGTAAGAAAATAATTACACAGAGAAGTAAAAGGAAAGGGAAATTAAAAATGAGGCATATCTCAATGACAGAGCTCTATAAAAGGGAATTACTCAGCAGCACTGGAAATAAAACAGAAAGAAACAAATCCAGGATTTACTGCTCTTGTCAGCTATTTTGGATGAATCAGATCCAAAACCAAATCTGATCTCTTGTCTCCGGGAGAAAGAGTGATACTTAGTCACGTAGTTAGGGACAGTAATGCTTCAGGCTGGGATGGTAATGTGCCTCAACAACCTCCTCCTATTGCATTCAGCCCCTATCTGGAGTCTGTATATACTAGAGAGACACATTACCCTCAATTATTTGTGTTCCAGGGCTCATTCTGCAGGGTTATTCACCCCAGCCGGTCATCTGAGTTCCTATAGCGGAGAGGCAGCCACATGGCTCTGCAGGGACTGTGCCCCCTCAACACAAGGTCCTTATGAATCCCTTATGATTCATGGACCGTTTTCTGTGGCCCTGATAATCATCAGTGATCCACATCATTGGGAATTACTGCTTGTGGTGTCTGCAGTTTAATACTCACTGACACATCATCCAAGTGGCTGACTTGAATATAAGCAGCCAGTAAGCACATTGTCATGTTCAGCCTTCGTGCCATGCTGCAGAATAGTGATATTTCCATTTAAATGCCAGGCAGGAAAGCAGTGTACTGAGCAGAGTACAGGACACAAGTCAATCTAGTTCAGTTCAATATTCGTATTTGAGCGTTATTGTGGGCTAGGCAGAAAGCAAAATAGCCTGCAGCTTGCAGTACTGTTCTCTTCCTAAATGATCCTGAATGATTTAACTGATGTAAGCTACTGCCTCCATTTAGTTTGAGGTCTGAATTGCTTATGAACCCAGATGAGGTGCCATGGTATGCATTCAACAAGATCATGACATTTCACAATTGTGCATGATTTGTGAAGATGGACTACTTGAACTGACCAGTGTGTGCCCTTGCAGCTGAGAGCTGAGATCTAGCTGGTGCTTTCTCTGTCCTTGCAAGTATATCAAAGCCCCTAATTTCATGTTTCCATTAAATTAAACAATAGAGTCATGCATCCATTTTAGGGATCAAGAAAGTTTGCAAGATAAGTTAGCAAGGTACGACCTTGAGTGAGCGTCAGCCAGGTAAAGAGCGATTTGCAGCCTGGGGAAACTGAAGTGACTGACAGGGATGTTGCATAATGGGTTTCCCACACAGGTAATATGTAGAGACATGGTCACCTTAGGAGAGGAGTTGAGCACCAGATCATGCCTTAGGCATCCCATATTACCCTCTGCAAATTTCATCTTTCTCTATTGACTGAATACCAAGGGGTTTAGTTGCCCCTTAAAACAAGCCCAGCTCTCCAGAGGCTTAGCTGAAAGCTGAAGTGCAGGCAGTTTGATTGCCCCTGAAGAGGACAGCGGGATCAACAGAACAGCAGAAACATACATTGATGTGCTCTGCCTGCTGCCAGGTCAGCAGGGTAAAAGGGGACTTTTCAAGGTCAGAGACAGTTCATAGGTATTTTCTGGCTCCTCCGGTTCAACTGAAGGGAAAACAGGATCGGGAAAGGCTCTGGGGAAAAAGGGCAAAGGAATTGTGTGTGGGTGGAAAAACTTGTCCCTGGTTTATAGCTTCTGATCCTGGATTCAGTGACTTGTACGTGAAAGCCTCATTTTTCAAATGTGCTTTGTCATAAAAAGGCTGTTACAGGAAGTTGGGAGAAAAAAATCCATGCAGTGAGCGGGACGCTGACTCCAGCCCAAAGATGGTCACACAGATCCTCAGGTGCACGTGTACAAACGCCCTTGCTCTGAACGGGGAGAGACAGTGGATGTGCAGCTGCCGGCACTCGCTGCCTCCAGCTCCACTCATCCCTGTTAACCACTGTTTTGGAACAGTTGCTTAGATACCGCAAGAGCCTGGCTTCGACTTCGGACAAGTTAATTTGACATTAAAACTTGACAATACCAAATGTATTCCAGGGTTGAGACACACTTATAGACGAAAACCACAACATTGGTAGACATCAGTATTAAATCTGACTAAAAGGAACAAACGTCCTGTCAGAGATCTGGTCGAGAAACCCCTTTCTTCTTCTCCTCAGGCTCTCAAGGATTGTAGCAGTAAGACCCCCATGTGAAATTTCACATGCCCTTGGCTTGCTGGAGCTAGGCTGAGTGCCAGCTCCATCCATCCCTGGCCTCCACTTCTCGAGGGGTCTCAAGGGCCGACTTTACATTTGCCAGTCCTTGTAGTGACAAGACCCTACAATTCAAGGGTCACGGCTGCAGACCCAATGCCATGCCACCCTTAGTGCTTGCATACTCTTTCAGAAACCACCTGATACTAAAGCTTTCTGGCTCATCATTTATTTCTGCAAGAATTTATACTAATGAAGATACCATTTTAGACACCACGATACTATGACTTAATTAATGATGAAAAAAATCCACGCAAACAAAAATGGGATTGCATGAGTAACTCCTCCTCCCACACTCTCTCCCATCCCATTCAGAGTCTGATTCTGTCCAAGCTGACAAGGTCCCTTGAATCTGCAGTTAGTGACCCTCTTGGCTTTGAGCAGTAAAAATGGCTGCAAGGCCAAGAAATAAACATTTCTTGTTCTTTTGTAGCTTTTAGGGTTTGTGTTTTTTGACAAATTATCAACAATAATAAGCAGTCACAGACCCCAACTATCCTAGATAAAAGGTCATTTATTTCTCATACTTCTTTCTCTTGCATCCAGAAATACATATTCTCATTTAGAAAGTAATGGGACCTGGTAACTGTGCTGTTCTGAAGTGCTTTTGTGATTGATATATCAAAAATTCTTCTGAGATTTTTCCCTTATTACTAATATATTGACAATTGTGTAGGGCTGCTGCAGCAACATTTCCTGTTGTACCTTGGTGACTTAGTGACCATCTGGGACAAGCACATGAGGGCTTTGTAGGTTCCTCTCAGAGCAGACATAATGCTGGGCTATTCCTACCATGAAGTGGTTACATCCATTATGTGATACAGTCAGAAGCACAGATTTGAGTAGATTTCACTTCCTGTGAGAACATTCGTTAAACAGAACTTCACTGGATCAAGTCTTGCAGTCCTTCCTTGAATATTATTCCCAAGAAGAGCAATGGAAAGGAGCCCTAGATTAGTGGGAATCCGAGCACTCTTTCATTGTTTTCTTGTTAATGTATCTCCCTTCTTTTGGAATGTCTCTTAACTCATTGCAACAGCTGAATAGCATGGCCCTTATTTCCCCTGGGATCATATAAAATGGTATAAAATGCCACTGAGAACAAATAACCTAAAAAAAGTGCTGTAGACAACATTTTAATAAGCTTTATCAGTTGATAAAAAATATAAAGTTTTCCTCTGCAGACATGTGGGAAACCATGAATCTTGATCTTGACAGTGGCTCTGCAAGAGAATGAAGGAAAAACTGAGAGAGGATAAGGATTTTCAGTGCCAGTTTTCAGCTTTGAAACCAGAATAGCTCTCTTATTTGGTCTGTACAAAAATTTTCTGTGTCTATGGGGATTTCTTGTGCTCTTTCTTGTAATATCTAATTCTATAAGAAATTGTAATTTTGAGCCATACTGAGAGACTGAAGCAGCAACTGTATCACAAACAAGGTATTTATTTTTGCTACTATAAACTTTAGAAGAAAATCACTTTTAATGAAATCTTGTCCAAAAATGTCTCCTAAAAACAAATATATATATATTTTTATATATATATATAAAAATCCCTTAGCTATTTAAACAAAAAGGTATTTTCTCAGTTATGTATGCTGTTTTCTTAATCAAAGGTTTGAAGGATTGAAAGAAAGAACTGAAATTGAGAGTATTTATCATTTTTTATCTTTAGGCAAAGGGCAGATCATTACATCAGCTGGAATAAGGGTGGGTGGGATCTTAGGAGACTGCCTTATGGCTATTTGCACTTCTGGAGTCTCAGGAGGAGTCTTCCCTCAGTGTTAAAGCCTTTCCCTGTGCCTTCATGGTTTCCCAGCTTTACTGATTTTTCAAACTACCTCCTGTGTGCCACTGTGAATTATTGTAGTTTATGAACTCTGGAAGAACCTTTACAAGAAAAATTAGGTAAAACAAATTCATGGTTATGGCTAATTTTCATCATATAAAGAGAAAAACAAGTAAATGCTTTTTCTAGATGAAAATCATATGGAAATGGAAATGAGAATTAGTGCCACTTTATCATAAAATCATACAATCATTGAATGGTTTGGGCTGGAAGGGACCTTAAGGATCATCTAGTTCCAACCCCGCTGCCAACACAGGGACACCTTCCACCTGACCAGGTTGCTCAAAGCCCCATCCAGCCTGGCCTTGAACACAACCAGGGATGGGGCATCCACAAATTCTCTGGGCAACCTGTTCCAGTGCGTCAGCACTTTCCAATTAAAGAATCTAATCTAAACCTGCCTTCATTTAGTTTAAAACCACTGCCCCTTGTCCTGTTACTGTCTGCCCATATGAAAGTCCCTCTCCCTCATTTATATAAGCCCCCTTTAGCTACTGGAATTGTGCTGTAAGGTCTCCCTGGAGCCTTCTTTTCTCCAGGCAGAGGAATACCAGCTCTCTCAGGTGTGAGGTATCCACCTCACACAAGGTGTGTCTCTTAGCCTGTTTTCATAAGAAAAAGCATGAAGCAGTTGCTGTA
>JAWWEE010000074.1:127429073-127470117 GCA_035221455.1 Xenops minutus | reverse complement strand
GGGTGTAGGGACGGGATGGGATGGGATGGGATGGGAGGGGATGGGATGGGAGGGGATGGGAGGGGATGGGTTGAGGAGGGGAGGGCAGGGAGGGCGGGGGGGGGGGAGGGGAGGGGAAGGGGAGGGAAGGGAAGGGGTACTGCTTCAACCAAATTTTATTCTGAAGGACTATGTTAGGGTACCCTCAGTAAGGTAAAAATCAATATGCTACAAGGGTCAAAAAACTGAACTTATAATTTCTTATCTAACAACAAAACAGTGAACCTCAGATAAGGATGAAATAAACAGGCCATTTATAAGTCACTGTAAGATTTATAAAGACAAAATAACAGTTTATTAACTTATAACAATAAAGTCTGCATCTATAAGGATACCTGCTGACAGATTTATTTTTGAGTTTAACTGGGTGAATATATTTTTAGAATAGGGCAATATATTTTTCCTATAATTTGAAAGTTCAGGAGGAAGAAATAACTCAGTCCTGCAAAAAAATTCCTACTGCAGTGCTGTAGTTTTATGAGTAAAAGATTTTAACAAGATTAGTGCTCAGCAAATGTTAGAAAAAGAGAGGTTTGCTTTTTAAAGAAAGGCATTACTTTTAAAAAAAAATGATGATTCTATTATAGTCCCTGCAATCAGACTAGCAAAACAAGAGGTCTAGAGGCATAATGGGAACGGGAGTTCCCAGAGTAGAAAAGTTCTTAGTAACATTTAAACACCCACATTCTTCTGTGATGTTAAGCTCCCTTATCAAAAATATGTTTCGGTTTTGTGTGATGTTTAGCAAATACAGAAAGGTCCCAATTTAAATTTTTCATCTAAAATGTTTTCTATAGTCAGTAAATCAGATCCTGGCCTGTGGTTGCACACTGGGGCTGACTAGCTGATATCTCCATAGTAGAGTAGAGTGTAACTGTGTCCTACCAGCAGCCCTTGGTCTACTCCATCACAGCACTTGTGCTGAATGGATGTGACTGGAGTGACCTGGTGGGAATATGGCAGCCTTCACACAAGTAGGGAATTAAATTCAAAATGTGAAGGCCAAATATGTCATCCTTAAATTTGATGAAGAGATCTACCACAGTACATAGCAAACAAATACAGCGTGGTTTGGAATTGGTCTCCTATCTTAAAAAAATTACTGAGAATATTAGGGGTTTGAGTAAACAAATTTCATCACAAAGAAATAGGTGACTACCATAGAAAATGTTCCTGGCATTAGACAAGCAAGAAAAACACATTTTGACCATAAATATTTTCTATTTTGAAATATTGTTAGAATAGTCTATTAGTTGCAGGAGCTGATATTCAGTTGTGTTCTATCCAAGCTCCTCTGTGGTCTGGAGTTCTCAGTCACAGAACATCACACTAAATGCAGTGCAGAGCTCAGTGAAGGGAGAGGTACCACATCATGCAAGATGGGATGTGGCGAGAGATTCTGCCTTTGGGAGGAATGGAATGGGGATGCAAGGATCCTGCTCTGCCAGTGGGCTTCAGGCAGAGGTAATCCAGAATTTATGATCTGGCTGAAAAGATTCTGATTGACTAGTTAAGTTTTTTATACACCCCAAGATCTCCTCTTTAACAGAGCTGGCTGATGCAGCCTCAAAACAGAATAGTTTTGCTGGACTAGCAGGCAACTGAGACTGCATTTTCAATGACCTAGGGGAGGATAGGGCAGTGCATCTGGAAAAGCATTGTAAATAACCTTCAACTTCTCTGATTGTCTGTGTCTTGAAACAAGAGCCATGAGTGTGGTCCAGCAGACAGGCAAGCTGGTACCTCTGGGATATCAGGACCTTGTGCTGCTGTTTGCAGCACGGGTTATACATGTTATAAAATGCTTTGAAAGCTAGTAAGGATCAGGTGTAAGTGCTATTTCCTTACATTAATGGATGCTTATCTTCTATTTCAGGCAGAGAACAGATGGAGGCAGCTGGGATTAGGAGTGCATTACAATATTCTTTGTGTTTATGTTAAGATTCAGTTTTTCAAATATTTAGCAAGAGGAATCATGCTTTAATCTTAAAAACAAAGATCAAAAGTGTGTTTTGAATGTTTTTTGTATTTTCGAGTAACAAACATTTTTATTGAAATGAAGGCATTAAACTGTCAGGGAAAAAGGGCCTAAGTTTAGATCTAGATATAGCTACATATGGCATAATCTTCCTCTGTATGACTTAGGCACCGTAATGTATCTCTTACCTATCTGTAACATAAATCCTATGAACTTCAAGCCATCCTGAAACAAACGTACTTATCAGGATAATGTCACATATATTTCTTACATGCTACAGTTTGACTGGTTTTAATTACTACCCAGTGGCAAATTCTATGGATTTGAAATAACATCTTTGCCTCTAAAAAAAAATGCACTCACAGTCTTGTAAAAGACTCAATGTATCTGCCCAGTGACATGAGACATCCAATTGCTCTAAGGTCACTGCTATTGCAGAAAAGCTTAGTTGTTCCTGTTTGCTTTCCCTTTATCTCATGATTACCGATCTTCTCCTCTGTTAGATATTCCCCTTCAAGCAGCGAAGCAGATGTTCAAGGCCAGACTGGACAGAGCTTTGAGCAACCTGGTCTAATGAAAGGTGTCCTTGCCCATCGCACAGGTGTTGGAACAAGATGATTTGTAAGGTCCTTTCAAACCCAAACCATTCTATTATTCTATGAATCTGTATTTCAGTTTTTTAAGAGCAAATCTTCTTCTGTAGAGCCCATAGTTACATTTCTGCTCAGTCTCCGAAGTTCAAAAGGTCATATATGCTTGAGAAAGGCAAATTCAAATATAAGCTGCAAATTTACTACAAATTATATTGCTATTCCTAAAACTCTTTTATTTTTGGGTGTGGGGAATACTCACCAAATGTCTTACTTTATACTGGTTGCTTATGTATGTACGAGCTGCTTACACCTTACTTGGTTTGATTATGGAAATGTTCAAGTTTATTACAACCAATCCATCTCTCTCACCTCTAAAAAGAACTGGGATGAAAAGAAAGGGATTGTTTGCTGAAGGGACTGCTGGTTGTACTTAGTCCTTGGAAAGGCAGGGGAAAAAATTGAGAAGCAGAAACAGAATAAAGTGAAGGAAAATAAATAAAAGAGAAGGGAAAGATCCATTCCCAGTGCTGCAGCTCTTTAACCTGGCCTAAGTGTCAGCCTTTGGAATAGCATTTGAGGATTACTTGTTTCTACTGAGAGCTGTGAGGATGATACAATAGGAAAATAACAAGAAGACAGTCACCAGAGAAATTTTTTCCATTTGTAGTGAGGTTAGAAACAAATAATCAAAACAAGACCTAGTGTAACTTTTGCTTTTTCCACAAAGTTTTTCCTGCCAAAAGACGTAATGTCACATGGATCTGCTAAAGCTGCCAGCCAGGAGCCTCCACCAGGCTGCTGTGACGGCTGCCACCAGAGGAAACCTGTGTTGTGCATGCACAGGGGCTGCAGCACAAGGTCTTCTCCTCGGCTTTCTGCTGCTCCCCGCTTCTGCCACAAAGCTACTTTCCCTGTTCATTGTGAGACCTTGCTGTCATCACCTGCCACTGCTGTCAGGGTCCCCAGACCTTGGACCTAGGCTGTGCTTGCTCATTCCTGTACTGGCCCACTGAGAGTCAGCTGGCCCACAGCGACTCCCTAAACACCTTCGTTAAGGAACTTTACAAGGGTTGCAAACCTTAAGCTAGCACAAGACAAGTACAGATCTAGAGAAAAGAGGAAATACCCACACACTGGTCCCTGCTCCCAGGAGCACAGCAGATGCCCTGTCTACCTGCCACAATCACCATGGCCTCCTGAACTGAGAAGATTTATCCCCAACAGATAAGAATTATCCCCGAGACTTTAGTGTAACCACCATATTAAAGAACAAATCCAGAAAGTAGCCATTAAACCCATAATATTTACATTGTAAAATCACTTGTATATGTCACAAGACAAACATCTCAGAGCAAAGGCATGATCCTGATTGCAGAGCAAAAACTAAACAGACCACAGCTTAGTTCTGGGCATCTTACAGACTGAAGACTCCATCGTGCTTCATTGTGTAGTTGGAAAAATTTTGTAAAAGGTATAGTCTCTGACAGCCTGAATCTGGAGGTGATCATACAGTGGATTAAAGCACAAGAAAGACAAAACTGCAGCTTAGGTTGTGGAAGGCAACAAACTTCATAACAGTGGTGCTTAGAGAAAATGGTATACATAACTTCAGCCCTGATCCTACAGTGCATTAAGTGTAAATCCACCTGTTCCTTAGTGGGGGTTTCCACAATTCAGCTGCACTCTCAGAGACAAGTAGAGAGAAAGAGAGAGAGAAGCAGAGGACACAATTACAAAGTCTCTATAAGAGATTGAAGCCATCTTCACCAGAAATATTATGGTGAAAAAGCCAATTGTCACAACAGGATTTTTCTTTTAAGAAGCAGTGTTAACATTAACACTTCCTGGGTATTTAAGCAAGCTCAGATGTTCAAAAGCTATTGTTAATTAAATTAAACCATTGCATATGTGGTTCAGTCAATGTTTTATTTTAAATCAGATAAACATACTTGCAGTGTTTTCTTGCTCAATTAATATTCTAGGAAAAAAAAAAAAGCAGAGGTAAGCCTTCAAAAAGTATGTGCACAATGCATTTATCTTAATACAGTTCCTGTGGAACCCTCTGCAATATGACATTATTATGAATAATCATCACATTGGCAGCTTTTAGTCTTATTAATGTTTGTATCAAACACAAATACAAACAACTAGCTTTCAGGAGACTTTCCCACCAGGGAATATTGAAAAAAAGAAAAAGTAGGTTGATTTGACTGATTGCTCTTGTCATTGCTCTTAAAAATGTGGAACTGAGCTTACTTATCAACTTTGAAAAGCAAGAATTCACACCAAAAGTTTTTCTCCTTCATAACTGCTATGAACTCAAAGAGACAACAAAGATATTAATAAAAATATGCAACATAATCCACACAACATTCCTTTTTTGGTCTCCTGCAGGAGACCATGGTGTGTCTCCAGCCTAGGAGTTTTTGTAAATCAAATAACCCTTGTGACTCTGAGCAATCCTTTTGCTTAAATTGTTGTTAATGTGATCTGCAAGGTGTAGGATAGAAAGCAGAAATGTAGCTGTATTGTATTTGCACTACACTCTAAATTGAGAGAGAATGGAAAAATTAAGAGCAGGCTGGAAAAATAAAATCCCTGTTTCTAAACAATAAGAGCTGTGAGATATCCACTGTCTTGATTAATATTTTTTTCCATGTTAAAAAAAAAAAAAAAAGAAGCTTCTTTGTTTTAAGGTGTATTTATAGATGACATTCTCTTATTTTGCATTTTGCTATGGCTCTAAATTTCATTGACGTACTCCTGTGGCTGCAGGCAGGCAGAAGTGGCAGTTCAGAGGGATTTGTGCTAAAGGGCATTGGGTAGGTGATCAGCCCACTTCTCACACAGACCTCCAAGCCGTGACAAGGCTGGAGACAGGCTGTGCATGGATGTCTCCAGCTGTCCTGGCACCGCAGACCGCTTCTCTCCCAGAAATCTGTACATTAAAGGCTGAGCTTTCATTGAGCAGGAATAGCCCCCAGCTATAGATTTGAGAGAGTCTCTTGACTCTGTGAGATGTCACACATTCATTGCCTCAAAAATTTGCACCAACAGATGGAAAATGTGGAAAATCTTCCTAACCTAATGAGCCCCATCTTACTTCTTGTCCAGGAAAGCTGGTTATTTACTTGCAGAGAGGACTGAGGGTATAACACTCCAGTTATAAAAGACCATCTTTTCCCATCTTCAGAATTACTGAACTCCCATGAGGCCTCAGCATGTTTTCATAATTATTTCCAGTTTCTAAAATTTCTTGTAAATACAACGTCGTCGGCCTCACTGATATGAAGAGACTACACAGGACTAGAACACTGACACACACTTGTTCCCCTTCCCCAGCTTGGCTGCCTTGTGATTTCCACTCCAGTTATGAGGTCCCCTCATGGGTAATGCCCAGGTACCTTTGGGGGATGATTCCTGGGATAACATGCACGGATAACAAGCAGTTTGCTCAGAGGGAACACTTCAGCTGTGCCTGCTGTGCTGTGCAGCCTGCACAGGAGCTGGAAGGGCAATGCCTGGGGATCTCACTTATCAACACAGACACAGCCAGTTGAGCCAGCATGGTTCCCAATTATTAAATTAGCTTTTATGGGCTTTTTCATTTCAGTTTAAAATGTTCCAAAAACCTTCTGCTGCCAGTGATGCAGCCCAGCAATATGTGGAGTGTTTTTATAGTATGTAACAAAAGGCAGATGTTACTTGTCCTGGGCTGCACAGGAGGGCAGGTGAGGCTGACTGAGGGTGCATAGGCTGCCAGGACATTGCCAGAGGGCTATGCAAGGGGATGTAGTCAACCTCATCCTTCCTGGCTACTGGGAAGAGGCTAAGGAGGGAGGAGAGACCTCCACAACCACATGCACACTGTGTTTCACAGGGAACCAGCTCCTCCAAGAGAGGGACTAGGGGAAAACCGGTGCCATGTGGGCAGCCAGGAAGCAAAGAGATAGGCATGAACTGCAGAGCTAAGGTGTTTGAAGTGTAAATGCCATCCTAAAGTGCAAGAGGCAATACTGCTAATTGATATTAGGAATGTTATTTAATCCAATGAATAAAATAGTCGATAAAAATGCTGCATTCATACTGATTAATTGAATGCTCTATAAAAATACCTACTTACACAGCCTCTCACGACCTCTCTTCCATGCCTTCACTTAAAGACAAGAAGAGCTTCAATATCCTTGTGTGGCAGGGACTGAGTGTTTGATAAAAACACCTGTTTGAGACAAGTATCTTTTGAATAAAAATTAGGAAAAAAAATCCAGGGAGAGCTATATAATTGGCTAAAGGGGTTTCAAAGAAAGGGGAAGTAATCTGGAAAAAAAAAAAAAAAAAGAAACCAGAAAAAAAACTGAGAAGCTAGGGCAAATGCTTTCTGCACAAAGCTGACCATCTGGAACATGTTACTGAAGAAGAGATGTGGGATCACATAGATCGTTTCTGGAAAAGGAGGGGCTTGAGGGGCATGGAAAAAACCCAACATGGTTGAATTAAGAGTCAGCCACAAACACTGAGCCAGATTGCTTTTTTTTCTTCTTAAAATGATCTATATTCCTATCTTTCTATATCTCTGCTAATCGCTTTAACACAGAAGTACATGGAGCAAGATGTTAGGGAGGAAGCGGAGGCACCTAGGTAAGATGAAAAGAACTTTACTTCTCTTGTATGCCTCTCTGTGCTATAAACTGGAATTCAAAACAGGGATGTCTCCCTTACGCAATAGTACATCTGTTGCTGTTCTGAAGCCTTTGGGCACAGAAACTCTTTCCAGACAGTGCAGAGCAATCATTTGGGTGTTTTGACAGGTTTCCAGCTGTAAGCCATATATTTGTTTTATAGCAAATTTTAGGTTAGTTCCTAGAGTTTAAAACATATTCAATCTGCTTTTGTTTTACAATCTGTAAACACTTTTAGAGCTCTATTCTTTATTTAATGATAGAGAGGTACAACACAGCTGTTCTCCAGTGGCCTGTATTTTCAGCATAGCCTTTTTCTTTCCTACATGCACCATTCAGAGTTTCAAATATGCTACAAGAACATGGGCCAAAACATCAGGAGGCCAAAGGTGCTCTGAAGTAGACACAGGAGGTGAAGAATTTTTAATTTATATCTACAAGACTGTATACTGACTGTCTCTCACAGTACCCAGGGCCACTGAGGATGGCTTGGATACAGCTGGTCCAGGAATCTGTTTCTGTGGCTCAGCCGAAGATACTCAAGGCAGTGCAAGGATACAAAACAAAACAGGGATGTCAACACAGAGCCTGTTGAACGGCTGCACGTAGTTTCTCAGAAAGGTCAAGCATTGCATCACCAGGATTATAAATGCTCCTAGTAGCCAAGGCAGTTCATTCAGGGCTGGTCTCAGCAGGCACTGCCCCATGTCACATAATCCACTATGAGAAGAGGTGAGGGAAGCAGGAGCCCTGGGCAGCACACTGATTATATGGAAAGCATCAGTGCAATTACCCAGCTTAAGTGAAATGCTGCTACCTCCACAGCCGTGTCAGAGGGCTGGATCAGTACCTCTGTTTAAGGATGCCCTCTACTGTGCCCTGAACACTCATTCAACAGGGTACATTATGACGTTCCCATCAGCAACAAAAAAGCTGGTTTCTACTTTGACTTCAGTTTATACTTTGAATACTGTGATAAAACGATCTCCCAGCAGTAAGAAATGCAATGTGCCATTATAATGAACACCACGGGCCCCCAAAATTGGGTTCACACCCAAGCTACATTACAAATGTTTGCATATTATCTTCCTTTTAGGGAAACAACACTGACAAACTATAACTGTCTGGATGTGCCCAACTCATGCTCCCCTCTGTAAACACTGCACATTCACAAATCAATCCCACACTACAGCAGGACAAGCAACAGCAATGAGTTCAAATTCACCTTCTGACAGGTTGATACAAACACAGTGAATTCTTTCCTTGGTACAGAGTCATTCTTAAAGGAAAACAATTTGTTTCCAGAAAGTCTTCCCTCCTTAATTACAAAACTTTGAGATGGGAAATCCTGTCAGCAGTAGTCTTGACAAACTTTTTTTTTTCATATACTCACATTAATAACTCAGTGCTTCTCAGACACCACTTGTCTGTTCAAAACAAGCTGCCCACATGCACAGGGACAGCTTTGCAGACACTGGCTGTGACCTTTCCCTCCTTGGTCTTGGAATCCTGAACTCCAATCCCCAGATCTAAATCAGGTGACTTGTCCTTTTGTGAGCCTCAGCTGGGAAAAAAATAGCCAGATACACCATTTCAGGTCATTCTCTTTCTGCTGTCCACTTCCCTTATCCCTTTGGCACCTTCTAGTTAACTACATTTTTGGGATATATGGGGTTGAAAACAGCCATCCCATAAGCTCTTTTGCAGCTGTAAACCCACCTGAGGCAGGATTACTCGAGTCGTACTGGGTGGAAGGGGTGGTGGGCAGAGTAGCAAGAAACTGGGAGTACCGTGTTTTAATTTTTGTTATTATTGTTGTTGTCCTCAGGGTGGATCAAGAGACCACAGATGTATAAACACAGAACACAAAATGGTTACTTCCCCCAGAAACCTGCATTTTAAACATAAATATTCAGCATAAATAGAGCCTGAACAGAATGTGGTAAGTAGAGAAATCATCTCTTTTAGAAGTGAGTGAGAATCTAATTTATAATGAAATACAAAGCAAGCAGACTGCACAAGAGAGTGTTGCATGGTCATACAAAAGCTGCATTGTGGACAAGCAAGAGAGTGCATTTGTTGAAAGACAGAGATGATTTTGCAAGAAGGTTTCAGGGCTAGAAGCAAGAGAGTAGTAACCTTCTTGATCACAGCTGTGCTCTGTGGAAAAAAAGAACTATTTACATTCTTCACAAATAAACAAGGCTGCAACAGATAAAATACTGGCCCAACCACGAGTTTCTTCTCCTCACCTCCAAGACCCCAAATTTTAGTTTAACAGGGTGACCTTACTCCTCCGAGCAGTCCTAGAAAAAACTGAAGTAAAGAATGGCTTTGTATCAAAACATGTCCTAGTAAGTTATAAGAACTGTAGGCATTATTAGACTGCTCAAGGCAAGCTGGAATTTATAAAATAGCTTCCCACAGGCACTGATCCAAGGCCTGTTAAAGTTAACAGGAGTCCTTCCTCTGATTTTAGTGGGATTAAGAGGAGGCCTCCCACCTATCCCACTAAGGCTCTTATACGACTGACAAGAAGTTTAATGGATCCGCTATGCACAGTTGACCAACTTGCATCACAGAGTAGGTTCCATCATAAGCTCCTTTCACAGGCCTGGAGACAAGGGCTGATGTATTGAATGTGTTGCATGTGTAAACACAGGAGGCCACCTACTGAAATATAAAACCTCAGAAGAGTAAGTTTTTCATGCATCTAACAGGACATTTTTAGCACTTCAAGAGATAAGAGTTTGTATAAATTTGCATGAAACTAATTTTGACTCCTTGACAAAGGGCTCATCCTCATAGAAAAATCAGAAACTAAAGAAGCTGCCACTTACTGCACTTTTTTCTGTATGTTGCACTCAAGACACTCACGCTAATGAAAGGTGATTTCTCTCACGTCCCCTCCTCCTCCCTGCAGAATACCAGTCAGCCACATGGAAATTTTTGCAAACTTTGGCACTGTCTGCGTGCTAGCAAGTTGTTGTGCTGGGGGGAAAAAAAAAAAGAAAACAAACAAACAAAACAAAAAACAAACAAAAAACAAAACAACAGGCAGAATTAATAAGAGGAGATATCCTGCACAACAGTAGACTGTGTCAGTAGCAACCAAGGAAAAGGAGCCACCCAAGCTCCCCAGACAGTCCTGAACACAAGGTTAATTGAGAAAAATAAAACTGATCTGCTGGTGAGGAAGTTAAAATGAAGTGTTCAGTTTTTACCCTGGTAACAGTCCAATTTATAAATGAACTCCATTGCACACCTAAAAACCATACCAGAGAACATGGTGAAGACAGTCTGTTCTTTCTAAATAGTTTCAACTCATATCGACATACACCTTTTTTATTTGTTTTAATGCACAGCATCATTGTGTACTATGAGTGTGGCCACTTTAGGAATGTAGATAGACCCATGTTGGGCACTGGCTGATGACATTCCTCTGGGCAGATGGGCATGGGGCACTGTGTACCCACTGTGCAATGGAGACACTCCCAGAGGTCACCTGGGGTTGTTACTTCCATTTTAGCAACTACAAGTGGGAAGTGCCAGTCTTCTTCTAGCAAACACTTTCATAAGAGGAGAAGAGACTTCCCTTGGTATTTTTTGGCTAAATCCCTGTGTTGCATCTTAGTAAGAACTCAGAAAGAGATATAAAACATTTCACTTCGATTGTTCACTTACATACCTATTAGCTACAAAATTCTCATTCCTGAATAAGAAGCATGAGTGTGTGTGTGTGTTTGTTTGTTTGTTTGTTTTAATAAGTAACAAAGACAAGTTTTCTTTCTGAGGAGTATATTTGTATCTTGCTAATTATCTTTTCCATGACTATGCCAGCTAAATTTTGCATGGAAAAAAACAGACAAAGGAGTGTCATTAAAATGGGTCCCAAGAAAACCTTTCAAATGAATCACGGTGGTCTTGTCCCAATTAAAATTAAATGTGAAAACAAACATGCTTGCAATTTGCTGTGTATTTATGCATTTTGTCAACCTGGTCCATATGTGAAAAAATGAAGCACATACAGTTGAAGATCCTAATTATGCAGAATAAGCTGCTTGCATTGAATTAACTTTGCAGAGAATGATACAAGCATTTGATCTTACAAATCCTTACAGTACTTGCAAGTACTGTGGCTTGTTAAATGATTCGGAAAAAATTTTATTTGAGAGTTTCACCAGTCCCCAATTACTGGAACAGGAAAGCATCTAAGGTACAAAAACTTCATCCCCAAGTAACCATAATAATTCTTAGGGCCCTGAGTAAGTCAAAACAACACTTAGGGCCCCACTCTGCTGCTCTCAGTGCTAGTATGCACACTTCCAAATTTATGCAAGAAAAAGGACTGGAAAGAGGTATTTCTTGATATTGTAATGCATTTTTCTGTCTATTTGAACATGAGTATGGACTAACTGGATGGCACTAGAAAGCCAGAGAGACGTGATGGGCCATGAGGATGGCTAAAGAAAGCAAATCATTGCCTTCTTGGTACAAAACCATTGGCTTCACTTGGCTTAACCTGTAAGATGTTCAGAACAGCTATAGACTGGATCTAAGAGCAACAAACTGTTTAAAATAGACAAACTGTGAGGAAAAAAAGAAAAAAATAAACAGAAACATCCAAATCCCTGGGAAACAAGTAAGGCATTTAGGCAATACTGAACTTGTTGAGTAGAGCACAGCATTCTCTTTTACAAAATGAATGTCCATGCACCCGTTGGGATGAGGTCACACATCTCTGAGTAGGGGGGTTCTGGCTATTTCTTCAGAGGTGTCTGACCCATCCCATGAAGTGTAGGGACACCTAACTTTTTTTTTTTTTCTTTATAAAAACCAAGGTTGAGGGAGGATGCTGTAATTGTGAGGACCTGAGGGGATTAATTCAGGGCTGCAGATAGCTGTTTGAACCCCTGAGGGACTCAAATCCAGAAATCCTTCAGAGAAAAGGTACCTACATTGCTTCTTTCAAGGAACAAAGCAAGATTCACTCTTTTATTTTGAAGTGGTACCCACTGTTTACTTTTTTGACTTGTGATGAGTGCTCCTTAGGGAAGCAAGAGACCCGAGCTCCAAATATCTGGCAGATCCCAGGAAGTTGCAATAACTGCTAAAGTGGGGGAGGAAAACAGAGACAGGAACACAAGTCCTTCTGTCAAAACTGCATCCCATTTCAGGGTCGTATGGGAGAAATGTAGGACTTCGGAGAGAAAGGGACTAAGAAGACTTAGAGAAAATGAGATGGGTTTGGGTAAGGACATTTGACAAGGATGAGGGAACACCATGGCTCCCTCTTGTGAGATTAGGACTGTTTTTTACAGCAATCACAGATACGAGGCAGAAACAGACCTGCAGCAGTGAGAAGGAGGCAGCAGCCTGATAGCACTTTTTGCTGTCATGTGCTTGCCACAAAAATGTATATTCTGTGTCTTCTTGACAGGCTGTCTCAGTGAACTCGGCACCACTCTGGTTAATTCCCCTAATCTGACCTGGCTGTGAGGGAAGCCCTGTACCTACTGACCTGCACTGAGAATATCTCAGCAGGCAGCATAAGTGCTCAAGGGAAATGTCTAGGAAAAGTAAGTACTAAACTACTTTTGGACTAGATACATCCAGTCTGTCTGAATTAATTTCTGAATATAGCCGTCAAGGACAAATCTTGTTCCAATTCTAAGGAAAGACAAACTTCCCCCGCGCTTCAGTGGGCTGCAGAAGGGATGGTATCTGTTGTTCAGTCCTGGCTAGGGAATCAGTTAGGCTTTAATTCTGTACTGTATTATAAATCTCAGTGTGCCAACACTGGGAGAAGAATTAGTGGGCACAGAAAACTGCTGGAGATCACCGACACTGTACTTGCTGCAAACTCATCAGCACCAGCCTAGCAGCCTACCCTGGCTTCCCAGGAATCCCCTGTATCTGTTTCTGAAGGTGTCCATGGGGCAGACCAGAACCACAGCCCACCACAGAAATATGGAGATTGCAGCTCACCTCTAGTTCTTTTTGCACAGTGCCAACCATTCTGCAGCAGACAAATGCTTTAATACTGTAGGCAGCAACATCCCAAGCTTCTTGACACCCGGCAGTCAGATGGAGAGAGATACATCCAAATCCCCAGGGACTGGCAAGGGCAGTGGAGAGCTCCCCTGGGTTCAAGACTGGGTCTGTAGCCAGTGCTTGGATTTGCCACAGTCCCTCTGCCTGGAAGATACAGGTTGTTGCAGAGCTAGTATCGAACTTCACCTTGGTAAAAAGGTGGCAGTAGTCTTGTTCATAGCCTTTGACTCACCAATAAGGAGAACTGGAGCTTTAGAGCTGAGCATTGCCCAGTGATAGAGAGTGCCATGTCTGCTGGATGGAGGCAATCAAAGCCTGACATTCTCAAGGACCAAATATCTCACAGACATTTCACTGTTCACACAGTTTTCATAGGAATAAGGTGAGAGAAACAACAAACTACAAATGACAGGTGCTAATTTCTTTACACAGGCTCAACTCCACAAAGGTTCCTGGTCATACTGACTGTTAGCTGCTCAGTTTTAGGCACTCATGGTCTGAAAAGGAGCTGCCATTCTTCCCTTCTGTATAGTATCCATTATAGGAGGCTCAGGAATTGATTTAATTTGTTTTGCAATTCATTCCCTTATCTGTGGCTTCCAGTGTCAGCTGTGGAAGAAAGTAATTGTACAGGTGTTCTGTTATTCAAATTGCCACCACAATCTACGGCTCTTTGTGTCCCTACACAAACAACCCTATCACCAGGAGAAAAAGAGCCTACACACAGATATATATGAGAAGAGGCAACTGTCAGGTTAGCGCTAAACTGGACTAGTTGTCACTTTTTTACCTACTTCAGCTGTCCAGATAAGACAGATACTACAAAAGTCCAGAGTCAGATGTTCCATTTACTGTCCCCACTGTGTTTTTAGCACCCAGTTCTCTATCCATGAACGCCACACCAATTACGTGGCAGTAGGTTTCCTGCCGCAGAACATTTTCATATCTGTATAAATAGCTTCACCAGTGAGGCTGCCACTACTTTGATCCGCCATCACAGAAGCTACTGCAGCTTTTCAAAGAGATTCAAAATTCTTTCCTGTGCTCGCAAAACTTCCCAAGCGGCTGCACCCACTGCGGCCGGAGAGGGGCAGGAGCGGGGCTGGAGCAGGGCAGGAGCGGGGCTGGAGCAGGGCAGGAGCAGGGCAGGAGCGTGGCTGGAGCAGGGCAGGAGCGGGGCCGCAGGCTGATCAGATGCTGCCCCCTGCCTGGCTTCTCGTTTCCCGGCCCCGGCTGAGCTCTCCTCAAGACAGTTGGACACGGCTTGCAGCTTTTGCCTCTGCTGGCATAGAATCATAGAACCACAGAATTACTGAGGCTGGAAAAGACCCGTAAGATCACTGAGTCCAGATGTGAAGCCAGTGCTGGCAGATCCACCACTAAACTGTGTCCCTAAGCACCATGTCTACATGTTTTTTTGGACGCTTCCAGGGATGGTCATTCCACAACTTCCAGTGCAGCTTGTTCCAATGCCTGACCACCCTTTCAGTGAATATTTTTTTCCTAATATATAACCTAAACCTCTTCTGTTGCAATTTGAGGCTGTTTCCTTTCATCCTACCTCTTGTTACCTGGGAGGAGAGACCAACCACACCTGTCTTCACACTCCTTTCCGGTTTCTCCAAACTAAACAATCCCAGTTCCCTCAGTCACTCCATGATCACAACTTCACCTCAAGCTGGCAGGTATGCCACAGGAGAAACTCCAGCAATAAGCTAGTGGTGAAAGACAGGGGAAAAAATAGTTATTTCCCTGGGTAAATAATAGGCACCAGATAGCCACCTGACTAAACAGTTGTCCAAATTGCTCAGCATCATTTAAAAGGGAGAAGAAGGACCTAAGTCCATGTCACAAGACAGTGGTAACTTCAGATTACCTCAGATTTTTTTCTGGCTGCACTATAGTGACTTTAAGATATTTTATTAATTTGGGAGGTTTTTGCACGTGCTGTTTTAAATGACAACCCAGCCTGTAGCATCCTGTGATACTCATTACTGCAGTCTGCTGCTTGTGGGAAAAACTGTACCCAAGTACATGAGCTGCAATTAAGTTTCTTCACTGTTTTACTCGTTCCAGCTCTAAAAATCAACAATCAAATCTCTCACTGGTTTCCTTTGAAGGGCTGCTAAATTTCCAAAGGGAATCAAGCCTCTTTTTCCAAAAACTTCAAAGTCAATCTTAAATGCTGTAGACAGACACTGTGGCAGCATGTTCCCCTTCCCCACACCCACACTTAAGCCATAACCACCAGTGGGAGTTGTGATGGCTTCATCCAGCTTATTCTGGGCTTTGTGGAACAGATACCAACATGGTAGCCAAGGGCTGTCCAGAAAGGTGACTTAGACATCTTGCTGTTATGCAAATGTATTTGGATCATCTTACTGCATAAATAGTGGGCAGCCCTGTGACCATGTTTGTGACACTTCTCTGGATCTGCTCCAACAGGCCCATATGCTTCTTGTGCTAGGAACCCCTGATCTGGATACAATGGTCCAGGCGGGATCTTACCAGTGCAGAGCAGAGGGGCAGAATCACTTCCCAAGCTCGACCTGCTAGCCACACCTCTTTTTTGGTGCAGCTCAGGATGCATTTGGCTTTCTGGGCTGTGAGTAAACACTGCTGGCTCATGTCCAGTTAGTCATCCACCAGCATCCCAAGTCCTCAGCAGGAGGACTGCTTGCAAACCCTTTGTTTCCAGCCTGTATCGATACTGGGGGTTGCACCAACCCAGATGCAGCACCTTGCACTTGGTCTTGTTGAATATCATGAGATTCCCATGGGCCCACTACTTGAACTTCTCTGCGCTCCTCTGGATGGCATCCTGTCCCTCCTGTGTGTCAACTGCACCACTCAGCTTGGTGCCATGAGCAAACTTGTTGAGAATGCACTTGATCCCTCTGTCTATGTCATTGATAAGACATTAAATACACTGGTCCCAACATGGATTCATGAGGGACACCACTCATCACTGATCTGTATTGGAACACTGAGCCACTGACCACTACCCTCTGGACATGACCATACAACCAATCCCTCATTCACCAAACAATCCACACAACAAATCCATATCTCTCCAATTTAGAGAGAAGGATGTTGGGGGGGACCATGTCAAAGAACTTACACAAGTCCAGATAGATGACATCTATATCCTTCCCTTACCCACTGATATAGTCACTCCATCATAGAAGGCCACTATTTTGGTCAAGCAGGACTTATCCTTGGTAAAGCTATGCTGGCTGTCTCAAATCACCACCCTGTCCTCCATGTGCCTTAGCAGAGTTTCTAGAGTGACCTATTCAATGATCTTCCCAGGCACAGAGAAGAGGCTGACAGGTCAGTTGTCCCCAGAGCCCTCCTTTCTTCCCTTTTTAAAAATGGGTGCAATGTTTCCCTTTTTCCAGTCACTAAGCAATTTATCTGACTGCCATGACTTTTCAGTATCACCTATTGCCAAATAAGCATGGAATATAATTTGACTGCTTCCTGCGATGAACAGGAGGAAGCCAATGACCCTCTCTACAGCTGTTGGTACATGTAGCCACCGTGCTGCCAGGTTTGTTCATGCTTACATGTGGGTTTGCAAACCTAAATATCTCTGCCAGAAAGCAACTTCAGGTTCTTTGTAGGCAAAAGCCGAGGACAGGAGAAGGGAAGTTGAAGAAACATGAGTAGTTCTAAGGATTGGGGAGATTTGCCCTCCATTTCTGGACCAGGGGAGGGTAACTGATAATGGCAGGGAAAACGAGGACCATCTAACCATGCAGCCAGAAAGTTAAAAATGGAAAAGCACCTGGAAAGACCCAGCTTCCTGAGCAAATAGCTGCACCAAAGCATCTTCTTGTGGCTTGGAAGTGCTTTTGTCACCTTGCCCCTGCAGGGCAAGAATATTCTCAAACTTGTTTTTCTCATTGCACTGACAAAACAAGCAATGTCTTGGAGGAACCGAAAAAACCCATGACTTCTAGGTGTAATTATATAGGCATACAAAGACATCTTAATGATCTAAAAACTGTAGGAAAACATTTTAGTTAGAGACAGGGTAAAATTGTGACACCATCAAAATGCCAATCATTCACTAGTGAGTCAAGATCTGATCAGCTGTCTTCAGCTGAAAATATTTAATTATCTCATTTTGTAACACGGGCAATCTGAATAATTTGTCCAAATTTGTGTAACAAAGTGACCAATTAGAAACAAGTTGAAAATTATTTCCTTTTTCATAAAAAACATTTCTAAACAATCACATTCATCAAAAATATGAACAAAAGTCTGAATCTCAAGTATGCCTAAACAGTGAAAGGCTGCAAAATAATAACTTTATAATGGACCTGTAATTTTTTCTTTTTATGATCTAAACTTGTTTCAATTTGGCATTAATTTTACTTCAATTTAATTTAAATTTTTAAATTGAGGTTTTTTAAACCTCACTTGGAAAAGTTGAAGTAGGATATTTGAACAACTAGTAGGCATTTTTAAAGAGGTTTAAATTTATTGAAATTGTCCTTTTTCAATACATAGTTTGAAAAATTAGCATTTGCCAGTGGAAAATTACTATGCTGGTCAACTTCTGAGCAGTTCTACCATGGTGACATCCTGCTTTTCACTATGAGATGTTACCAGTAGGACTTGAGGTTGATGGTTCTGCTGATGGTTTTAGCCTATTTAGATAATGAACCCACATCAAATCTTTGCCAGAATGATTGGGTAGGCAGCTTCTCCCATGACTTCCTGGTGACTGGGCAGGACTCTTACCCTGCTGTGGCTGACAGGACAGGTGAGTCACCTGCTGCACCTCACTGCTCATGCGCTGTTAACCCAGGCAGGCACAGTGACTGCCATATGCACACTTGGACATGTCCATTAGGTTTCATCTCAACATTAGGGAGATTTTTTTTTTCCAGTGAGACTAATTATTGACTGAACAATATCCCCAAGGAAAAGGTAGAGTCTCCACAGCAAGATCAGGTAAGTCCCAGGAGAAATCTACAGAAGCCAGTGGTGAGAGCTTTACCGAGTGTAGCAGACAAGGGCTGTTCCTTTGCTCTACCCAGCTCAGCTTTCAGATGCTGGCAAGGGGTGTGAGGAGAGCACTGTGAAACAGACCTAAACCACAGAGTACCCTCAGGGTCACAGAAAATCTGCTCACTACTCCTGTGTGGTGCTGGAACCCTGTGGGGCAGTAGCTCTGCATTGACAGGGACATATGAGAGAGGATTTGTTCTGAGTCTTTACAACAAGCAGTGACACATTCTGTAGGAAGGATGGGCTCAGTTCACTAAAATGTGAATTAATATGATACAAGGCTTCAGAAAATGCAAAATCCACAGAGTGTCAACACACTGGGATAGGCAAGTCCTTGTCCTAGCCTTTTAACATTTTAATGATGTTATCTCTAAACTGCTGGAAACAAATGGCTTTTCAAATAAAGCATAAAAAAATATTTCTATTTCTTAAATAAAGAGGGAATCTTTACTAATAGCATCTGCAGAACATCCACTTCAGTGACAGCTAACAATGTCCAAGTGTCACCCTGGTGAACGGACTTTTACTCAGGGCTTGAGCCAATCTGTGGCACACTAAGGAAGGCCAACACTTGCTTCAGTGGATAGATGAGTACTGCAATACAATATCCATTTTAAATGTACGGTTATAAACAGAAAAAAAAATCCTCAAGAGGAAAAAAACTCTTTATGAGTGACAGTTTAAAGTGTTTAAGCCTATATTGGTGTCACACCAAAGGACTCTTGAGCATACTAAGTGTACCAAATAGGTTTTTATGGGTTATAAAAATGGCCTGTTTGAAGCAAATTCCTACTTCAAAGCTTGAAATTTTCATTTTAGCATACCTTTCATCCTTCTCCCACTTTTACTTTTTGTCATAGCTTATATTATTCTTTTGTTCTTTATTTTATTTTGCTTCACTGCATATTTTTTGTCTCTTGGAACTGTTCTCACTATAGAAAAATAAAACACTTTTGGAGATTGGCATCAGTCCATCCTACTTGAAACACTTATTAGGATTTCCCTACTATAAATAAAAAATTAATTTGGATTTTGTTTTGAACTTGTCATGTGCCTAGAAGGATGGAAGAACTAATGGAAATTATTAGAGCTGCCAGCCCCTGTGAGACCTGCTGCACACCTAAGCTGCCAGGAGGTAGAAAATGAGAACAAAATTAAGGCCTCATCTGTAAAGAAACAAACCTTGGTCCTTGTGTCTTTACATTCAATATTGAGTAACAAGGTTTTCAATAATTCCCTCCAGAAAGATGTTTTTAAACATAACAAAGAGTCCATCTTTTAGAAAGCATTTGTTTTAAATAATGAGAGCAAAGGCCAAATAACAGAAGGAGGGACTTGAGAAAGACATGGTACTCAACGTGTGCCATGTGAGGAAAACTCTGGGCACAAAATACTCTATTTGCTGCTCTGTGGAATGGAAATATTTGAGAATTGCAGTTTAAACTGAGGAAAGTGCCTGGAGATGAAACTCTGACTATTTTAACACTCTTTGATGTCAGCTGAAAAGCAAAGGCCAAGCAATATCAAACTCTAAAGCTGAGTTGAATATGCAGAGCTGTGTTCTTGACTCATGAGTCATTTGGCTTGTGCCAGCCAGAGCACATCCACACTCAGGCTTGCAAGCTGGGTAAGCTTTCCCAGATAGCCCCTGCTAGCAGCTGGGCAAAAACATTATAACAGATGTAAGAAATAACAAGCAGAAATGCTCTTCAGATGGTGCTGTCCAGCAGTCACATGGAGTAAATTCAAACATTGCAGACACTTCTTAAAAATTCAAAGCAGAATGTGAATGCTACGGCACAGCTCCCCCATGACTTCAGTAGCTGGGCCTGTTCCTGCCAGGAGCCAAGGACCCAGAGGGCAGCACACTGGGCATCAAGCAAACAGTTTTTGTTTCAGAAAATGATGATGTGCATTTCATTGCCACAGGAGAGGCTGAGTTTAGGTATGTTCAGAAGGTACACAGATTCAATACCAAAACAAAGTGATTCCTACATAGCTGTGTCTCTCTGGTTTTACATTTAGTCCCTATCAGTAAATTAAACAAATTATTTGGCTTTCTTATAGGTGAACCTGAGGAGCTACCAGAGGAGGACTGCCTTTTGCTGATAATATTCAGCAACACCGTTTTTAGATAGCTCAGGTAAGAAGTCCATTTAGTGCAAAACACCAGGATAATAACCAGCATCCAATTTAGCAGAGGCTCTAACAGTGCCTCTGCCCGGTTATAGTGATCTCAATAAATTCCCTTTCCAAAGTCAGCCTCTATTGCGCAGGAGCAGTATTTCTTTCTAAGCTGAGATCTGGGTTACAGACTGTGCTATTCACCTGAGCAGCTCCGACAAATTTTAGCACAGACAGTTCTCTTATGTATAGGACAATGACAGAATTAATATTTCATAAATTTCAGGATCAAGCTCTCACACAATATAGGAATAATTATAGGGGGAAAAAACTTAAAGGAAAAACCACCTTGCTGTGAAGTGCCTGTTCATCTTCTACATGGTGAGATGGGCAGGTAGATCACAATTTCATGCTTACCCACTCAAATATCTGTTTCTCTCCTAAATCAGATCTGTCAGTTCATGTATTTTTCAATTCTTTATCTTGTTAGTTCTTCTCAAACTGTTCAAGCTAGTTTATTCTTCCTTTGAGGAACAGTTTGCATATTGAATTTTGAAAGGTGTCTCTCTGCCACTTTCAGGAAGAGAAATTTGCATCAATTACAATACAGTGACATTAGCTTCTGCAGGAAAGGCTTGTTTGGATTACTGACTGAGCCAGGAATACAACTGCCAAGAAATCTATATATCATGTTTATTTATTTACTAAGCTATTCCTCTCACATTCCATTATTGTCTATCTTCTATACCATCTCCAAAGCAAACATAATAGTTTCTTTGAAATAGGTACAAGAAACCTCTAGTTTCCAGTCAAAAAATAACTAGCCACTAAAACAACTTACTTCCTGGTTTGCTCAAAATAGCTTTTATCTTAAAGTAGGACGTAATTCTAATTTCCAAATGCATTCATAAAATCCTGCAAGTACTTCAGCTGCTTATGATCTCAGTATCTCTGTGACAATGACACAGAGACAGAGGCAGTAACTGATTCATGTCTTCTTAACAAGACTATAGGTTGATTTTAAGAAAATATTTTTAACTCTTATTTTTGTTTCCTTTCATGGCTATTGACTATCCCTTTTCCATATTAAAAAGAGCAAACAAAATGGCTTATTTTCTTAAAGACCTGTAAAGAAAAATCTTCACATGTCTGTATAGGGTTTGTTTTCTTTCTGCACTCAGTAGCATGAATAGTAGGTAATGATTCAGTCAGATGACTTAAGCAGGTTTTTTAATTGCTATTTTCATAGTATATTTTTACTTTATAACTCTAATCCAAATAGAAAATCACACCAGCACTGTTATCATCATCATGTCCCAAGGACATCCTCAGTTAAATCCCCATGGGAAATTGAACTTACTGGTTTGATGACTCCTCTGATTGCTCTAGTAACACTTCATGACTCAGTAGAGTGATGCTACAGGACATGAAAAGGGACATGAGATGTTCCTGGGCCATGTTCCTGCTGCCGAGCAAGCTCACAGCAGCTGACAAGGACACATACAAACGTGCAGCACAGGGAGGTTGCGGGCCAGACCTGGCACTTGTGGCTGCTCACACTTAAATGCACAGATGCCTGTCCAGTCACAGCTGTACTTTGAAAGACACAGAAACATCATTGCTTCTGTCTGTCTGCAGTGAAAATGTGACAGAGCAAACCAGAGGACTGTGGGCACTAGTGAATCCTGTCTAATTCCCTGAGTATCCCTTTCATAGGGGTTTTATGACAAATCTTTGGTTTACGTGTTTGCTACGCAATAAAAAGGATGCATAGAGACACAATTTTGCTTCCTTTTCTCCTTCGATCTTAAATCAGTACTAAAATGAAATGAAGTTGAATGACTGCTTTTTTCCCCTTTTCCAAGTGAGCATGGGTGTTATCCTTGCCATTTGCCAGACTGTGAGCCACACAAACACCCCCACCAGGACCAGAATCATCCTCCACTGCTTTCCCTGCCCAGGGACTCTGCATGCTAAGTACAAAGACAAGCAGTATTTCCAAAAGGCAAGTTAAAAAAACCTCAGTTAATATAAAAGAAGGGGAGATAATTTTTTTAATATAATTTCTATAAAGAATGTGTCTGTTTCCTTTTAAGAGGGTTTGCCTTTCACAAATAATTTTAAATTAAAAAAAAAAATCCTAAAGTGTTGTATTGAGAAAATCTCATTTTTTATTTCAGGTGAACCTAGTTGTATTTTGACTTATCATAATTAGATGGAGAACAGATATTTTGTGATTGGAATTACATGTAAGATAGAATATCAAAGATTAACTGCATATAAGAACTACCTATAAATTCTAGTAAGGTAAAAATTTGAATTTTTTCAACTTGAATGGACAGAGTTTCAACAGGATCCTTCATTTCAGCATAACATTTTGGATTTGATATTTTAAGGATTGAAAACACAGCACATTACTTCAGCTTTACTAACAGAATATTTGATTGAAAAATCACCATGAAATAAAACTGTGGGCAGATTGGGTCAGTGCCATTTCTCATTAATTCAGAACACAGGGAAGGATTCCCTCTCAGGGTTCTTGCTGTTGCCAAGCCTGCTGCTGTTGGCAGCAGCATCTCCAGCTAACGTAAAATTAATTTTAAATTAAATGAAGGGTGGTGGACAAGCTTGGTGGTATCAGCCACTGCGCCTTGCAGCCATTGAGACATAGGCTGCTGCTTATTATCTCTCATGGCAGCTCTGAATAAAGGCTGGTGGGTCTCAGGAGAGCATCTCCTTTAGCATCGCCTTGGCCTGGCTCTGTACCAAAATATCTCCAGAGCTCGTAACCATCAACCGCGCCTCGGGCTTGCACACGATCCTCCGGTGTGAAGTGTTGGCACAGGTCTGAAATGTTTTTTGCATATTAATCGTTAATGATTTGCTGTGCCTAAACCCAGGCAGCTACAGGGAGCAGTCCGTCTCTGCCCAGCCCTGTGCTGCGAACATCACCCACAAGGAGGAGCCCCATTTACAAATAATCCATTAAGAGAAAAGATCAGAGTTCTTCCTTAGTGGTATCCAGGCTAAACAGATTAGGGGAGAGTCACCGCTTGATAAAAGAATCAGTGTTGGGTTTTTTCAGCTAAACTCCCACCAGGAGGAAGATTCGCTAGCTAGGGGATGTTTACCTAATTACATTATACCAACTTTTCCCAATTACATGGAGAACAGATGTTTTGTAACTGGAAATAAACCCAAAGGAAAAGAACATCAAAGACCAACTGCCTATAACAAGAGCCTACAAAATCAATTTTTTCCCCTTAAACTTAATTATTTACAATGCCAGACACGTTTTACCAGGTGTGAGTAAGTGAAACTGCTTCCCTGGGGACCATGGCATGATGCTGAAAGAAAACAGCAAAGGTTAGTAGAAAGTTTTACACAGTAAAATAAAGCTACCATAAGAATGTGCAAAACCAGTTTGCATTTTTAATTTAATGAGCTAATTTCGGTATAACCAACAAAGCTTAGTTTAATTTAGCAGTCTCTTTGTGAATAACCTCATGACTATCTTATGGCTATAACAATCTGAAGAAGACTAGGAAGGACAAGTGTGCAAAGCACTTGTTCAATTGTGACTTCTCTTACTTGATTTTCAGGCATGCTGAGCTTTCAGAGAGCCATTTGAAGCCAAAAGGGTGCAGATGCACTCTCAGGCTGTTCAGGCACAAGCACTGAAATTGTAATCCAGAGCCCAAGGTTTGCAAATTAAGTGACCAAATTTCAAAACTTGATCATGAGCAACTTGCCTATGGTTACCCAGTCATGCCTGGCAGAATAAGGAGCAAAAGTCATATCTATCAAAGATCAATAAAATGCTGCCAGATGCCTCATAAGAACAAGCAAGGATATCTCTTGATTTCATTTGAGCCAGAATTTCATTTGAGAATTCTTTCATGTAAGCAGGTTTTAGCTCAATTTTCAGCTCACTTGCTTTCTTTAAAAGCGGTATAGTTTTTCCTTCCTGTTTATACATTAATTTTTTACACCCAGAATCCACAGTAATGTAAGTGATTTCTCTCTTTTTACCTGTCTGTTGCTATCCTGATTCCTTTTCTTCCTGCTTAAATTGCTGCCTACTTTGCAAAATAAAATTACCTGAGTTGTTAAGACTTCAGAAAAAAACTCATGGCAAAATATATATAATTTTTTGCATTATTCAGAAACAAGTACTTTCGACAGATTGTTTTAATAAAGTTGATTAAATTCTAACAAACCTCTGCCCTGCTATCATACTGGCTGAGAGGTCAACCCAGGACAAAAGCAATTTGGGGGTTACTGGAGTGCATTGATGAGAATTTGCCAATGAAGATGATGACAGAGCCAATGAGGGCAAGCACTCTGCTTGATCCCACACTCACAACCAGAAGGAGCTCATTGGGGATGCAAAGGTCAATTCCAGCCTTCAATGCACCGGCCATGAAATGGTAGAGGATCGCACAAAGAGGGAGCAAGGGAAATAGGAGGATCAACCCTGGACTTCAGGAGAGCAGACTGCGGCCTCTAAAGGTATCTGCTTGGAGAAATCCTGTGCAATGCATCCATTGAGAGAAGAGGGGACCAGTTGGTTTTCAAGTGTCATCTCCTTCTGCTTCAGAATGATCCATTTGAAAGTGCAGGAAATCAAGCAAAGGCAGGAGGGGGCTGCCAAGGTGAACAAGGAGACCCTGACAAAGCTCATATATAAAAAGGAAGCATACAAGAGGTAGAAGCAAGGACAGGTGAACTGCAAGAGATATATAGATGCTGTCCAAGCATGCAGGGATAGGGATAAGAAAGCCAAAACCCATGGGGAGGTAAAGCTGATAAGGATTTGAAGACAGCAGCAAGAAGGATATCTACAAGTGCATCAGCTGCAAAAGAAAGACAAGGGAAAATGTGGGCCTGCTGTTGAATGGCATAATAGACCTGGTAAGAAGGGATTGGCAAGTCCAGTCTTCAAGAACCCCATGTTCCTGAAAACTGTGAGAAAGTCTGGAGCAAGAGGAGGAAGATAAAGTTAAGGAGCACAAAACAAACAAAAAACCCCAACCAAACAAACAAAAAAACACATTGAAGGCCACAGGGCCTCATAGGAGGCATCCTGAAAGTCCTGGCTGATGTAACTAAGGACACTCTCAATTGTCTGTGAAAGGTTATGGTGGTTAGGAGAGGTTCTTGAGCAGTAGAAAAGATTGAATGTCATTCCTCTCTTCAAGAAGGGTAAGTAGGAGGACAGAAGGAACTACAGGCTGGTCAACCTCATCTTTGTCCCCTGGCAGGTGATGGAGCAAGTGTTCCAGGAAAGAACCTCTAGAGCCAGCATGGAATTTGTAATTATATGTCCCTGTAATACAGCATAGCCATGGATAGCAATGGGCCATAAGCTTTGCACTGAGTTTGCAAGGCCTCAGGGTAGAGAGTCTTCAGGCTTGCTCTATCCAAATGTCTCTCCTCCTGCCTGAAGCTTTATTTAATTTGGTTTATCTGTGACAGCAATTTTGCTAACTGACCAGGCGCTCAAGCAGGAAAGTTGGACCAGATGATCTCCAGAGGTTCCTGCCAACCTCCATCATTCTGTGAAAATAAAGCCTGAAGAAATTCACCTAGAATTTACCTTGCATTTAAGAAATGCACAGCAGATTTTTAAATTGTTTTACCTCTTAAGAAAATTTCATACCACAATTTCCTCATTCTGACCCTCTCTTTTTTTTTGACTCAAGTGATTAATTACAGCTCATGAAACAATTAATAGTAAAGAGCTGATGCAAAGTGTTTGGGAGGAGTTTACAGATATAGAATGTTTGATTCAAATTCTTAAGTAAAAAGGTACTGGTTTAGTTTAACTGAAATTTTAAGAAAGAGAACACTACCAAATAAAGAATTTGTAATACTGCTTTCACTGCTCCTTTGAAGAGGAATTCAGCAAATTCATTTGTGTTAGGCCTTGGAAATGTAATTAAGCACATGAAAATTAATACACATTTTGAATCCAAGATGTCTTTTGCAGCCATTGTTGGTTATGCTGCTTCTTGGTTTCCTCTTACAAATATATCAGCAGAGACCTGTTTCTTGGGTAGATCTATTGATTTTTTTAAAATCAGGAGTAGATAAACACTGGTATCAATTTCATCAAATATTATGTTTGTCCTTGTTATTAATCACTGGCTTTTTTTTTCTCACACCCCTCCTCCCTTTACAAGAAAACTTTGAACTTAGAGTGGAAATTATTTGTTTGTTCTTGATGTATTGGGCTTTTTGTAGGTTTTGTTTGTTTGTTTGTTTGTTTTTTCAGCTGGAACACATTTTACAAACTTTCATTCAGAACAATAATGCTCTTATTGTCACAGCTGATATGACTGCCCATTAAAATATTATGCTTAAGATCTGAATCAAGTTTTTATTTACTTTGGGTTTTGCTTTCCTATTGTGTTTTGCTTTCCTATTGTGTTTTGCTGTCAGGTCTGGATGTATTATTGTCCCTGCTAGTGGAATATGCTAGAATGTCAATTTTTGCTTAGTTCAGTCAATACTTATGAATTCACTACTGCAAAGTTCAAATGTATGTTGGACTTATGTACCTGGCATGTCCTGCCAAAATAATCACAAATCACATCATCAATACAGACATATTCACTGTTTTACTAAACTCCCAGTGGAATATTCTGGGAACTAAATTTATCCCAGAGGAAGTTTCTGAGAATGAAGCATCCCCAAGAGTTATCTCATGATAAAAATTTTAGTTCTTTGCCTATGAAGGTGCCAGGCATCATGTGATGCTCCCGGGTTTGCAAACAATTCAGTCATCTGATTATTTACTCCCCAAGGATCACTGAATGCCTTGAGGATATTCCATTTAAGGAATGCACATGGACATTCATGTGCATGCTTGCAGCATGTTCTTCTCATGGGTGGGGGTGATTTACGATAGACAAAAGGAACACTCTGTCTTCAGGATAGCAGCACTGACCTCAGGTATGGGGAACAAGAAAAACTTGTTGAACAAGGGAAGGCCACAATGATTAGTATTCATTTGGGCAGTAACTCCTGGAATGCATGAGAGCAAAACTTCCAGGTTTTGCATTTTAACAACCATGAAAATGTCAGCATAAAGTTGCTTTAACTACATTCTAAGCTAAACATAACTTTTCATGGTCTACAAGAACAGCTTTAGGGCTCAAAAACCTCTGGAAAAACCTACACAGGCATCATTCAAATTAAAAGTATTTGACAGAAAAAGAAAATGAAGTGACAAATGTTCCTCAGCTCTGATTTTAATTTCTTTCCTCTACTTACTCTGTTTTCTTCCTCACTCACAGCTTCCTGTCTTCTGTACTGAGGTGCCATTGCAATGTAAAATCAGAAGGTACTGCCCTTGGTCCTTTGGTTTTTACAATTCCCTGCATCCATACATTTCTTTTGATGACTCGTGTCTCTGTTTTCATGTTTGCACAGAAACAGTAACCTTGATTTAAAAAAAAAATCAAAACAGTAGCAGCTGTCCTTTGTTCAGCTTACCTTTTTTTAATATATATTTTATTTTATTTTATTTTAATTTTTTTGAGGGGGCTTCAGCTTAGACATCTAGTCATTTCTGATCTCTTGATCTGTTGTTTGTTTTTCTGAGCAGGACCATGACACCAGCCATAGCTGATGCAAGATTCTTTCTCATCACAGCTATCTTTGACATCATTGTAGTTTACTGTGCTGCCTTCTGCATGTGTTTTATGACACATATATAAGTTTTCTTTCATGTGTACAATTTTAGTTTTAAAGACATTTTATGATAGGTGCTTTCTCCTTTACATTTTCCTACTTTAGCCCAAATTGTTTTTAGGATTCACAATAACTCTATTTCTGTGTACTACTGAAAAACTCCACATTCTGTTGCTTTTCTGGACTTGTCTCCCAACTCCACACTCCCATTTCAGATATTGTCTCACAACTTACGATGTACTTTTTATGTCTCTTCATTAGCTAGAAAGATCTTGTGTTACTTTTTAAAGAGTTAGCTGCTGTGGTGACTGAGAGCTTCCAAGCCCTGTTCCTGTGAGTACCCTGGGAACACTTGATCTCCTATCAAAGGGACCCATGACTGCCTGACTTCAGAACTGAGCTTTTAATATAACTGCTGTGATGTGCTTCAAAGTCTCATTTGAGCTGCTGCGTTGAGAAATAGGAGCCATAGCCCTCGCTCCGATATTTCTATTTTAATACAGGTTAGCAAATACAGCAGGCATCAAAATTGTCTGAGTTGAGTCTTTTACCAAATTCAGTAAGGATATACTTCAACTGTTTGAACCCATCATAGCTCAGGAAATTTTAATTCCCACAACGTTGTTTGCTACAATGGCTTTAAAATGCAGTAGAACCAGCTGGAATGTCTGACAGCTACCAACCTGGGGTCTATTATTTTTGGGGCCTAATCTTATTTGACTTTCTTTCCTCGCATTTTTCTGTCAGCTGGATTTTCACAAGCGCTCCTTACATATTCTTGACAAAGTACGAGCAGTCAGCAGTCTTCCTCAGCGGTAAGAAGTATCTCTTACAAATCAACTCTATAGAATATAGATTCTTTTCACCTGTTTGAAGATAATTTGGCATGAAGTTAAATAAACATGGTCCAAATGTAAAAAAAACCAAAATACCAAAAAAACAAAGTGTCTATCAAACACCTACACACTTTTTATGTTTATCTATCTTTCTGACACTTAGCTAGACAGCTTCTCAGACTCTTTTGTGTCACTGTGTGCTAAGCAGTGAATAGCACTTTAGTATTAATTTCTAAATCAGATTCACTGTCTCAGTTTGGCATGAGTCTGCCTTCCATTGCCGCATCACAGTGCTGCCAATCCTCCTGCTAGAAGACTCTTCTTCTCCCTTCTGTACTATCAAGCTCAGGCTGGGGCTTTATTCCTTAATTATTAATATTTTACCTTTTACAAGGTAGACTGTTTGATAAAAAGACATTGTGTCTTCAGTTTAGATTTTTTATTTCTTTTTCAGACAAAGAGGAACTATGTAAAGGCCTGGATCATCTTTTCTGTAAAGCCATTCTTACGACTGAGCTTTGTAGTAGAATGAACACAGATTCCTCTGATCAGCTGTGTTGTGAGCTTTATAGATTCCTACTCATGAAAGCTAGAAGGAATGCTGAACACTGCTGCAAGTACAGGCTTCAGCATTACGCCAAGGAAACCACACATTGCTTACTTAACTGTTAAATAGTGGCAGGACTCTGTAACAGGGAAAATAAAGGGAGTCCCTTGGTGTAAAAGCACACTGCAGCGACATCCTACGCACTACCCTGGTAGGTCAACACAAAAGATGACGCTGAAGTTTGAGATGCACTTACATATACCTTAAGAACAAAAGGGCAAGAACTGGCCTTTGAATGGAACTAATTACAGGTACATTAGGTACAACACAATTAAGTCTATAGTCATTATGCAGAAGTGGCAGATGCAGTGTGGCTGTGGCAGTCCTTGTACAGGACTGCTCTACCTTTGAAGACGCAGGAAAGAATGGTTAAGATTTGCCTCCAGGAAACACCTAATTGAAGCTGCCTGTGTGGACCAGGTGACTAAGTTTAGTCTATTGTGCTCAATGGAGTTTACTGTAGGTGTGGAGTGGGCTGAATAGCTACTGAGGCTCTATAGCACACACTGAATATAGCTCCACCACTGACAGGAGCTTCAACACTCAGTATGCAGGTACCCATACAGAATGATCCAAGTTTAGGAGTCTTAAGATAAGGCTGCTAAGGGATCTGCAAAAAACAGTGACTATGTATATACACAGGAAAACACTGAGTTTTGCAGGGACATTTGAGCTAGCACCAGAGTAGCAGGGTGCTAGTTGTACTAATGTAGCATGCTGTACAAATAAATACACTTGGCTTCTTAGCTGGAGTAATAAATCCCTATCAAGCACTGCTGTGCTATAGCTTCTGTGCAGCAGCCAGTTTTTGTTAAGAGATAGTAAAGATCTACCTTTTCCCCCACTAGAAGAAGCTGCTTGTTAGGGAAGCAACATTCACTCCTCTCCCAGCTGGCTAAAACTGGGAACACTGACCAAATACCATGAGTCCCTTTAATCAACTTGCATATAAACCACAAACCCCTGGAAAACAGTATTCTTATATTAGCTCAGCTGTTGAGCCACCACAGTGGGCAAGGAAGTACTAGGGATGAGCAAGAGAAAACTACAGAAT
This sequence comes from Xenops minutus, assembly GCA_035221455.1. Taxonomy (NCBI): domain Eukaryota; kingdom Metazoa; phylum Chordata; class Aves; order Passeriformes; family Furnariidae; genus Xenops; species Xenops minutus. Next base: position 127,439,433 of record JAWWEE010000074.1, on the reverse strand, counting down.
TAATGATTATATGCTCGCTGCAATTCTGAGACTCATTTCATACAGAGCTTTTGAAAGAATGCTTAACGCATGACTGTGTGTCAGCTCATGGGGTGCTTTCCTGTTAACGTCAATGATTCCCTGATTTATTAGGCACTTTTCTTGTCTTTCAGCATCATGTGACATGACAGTTAAGACAGCCTTAAATGGATAATTTTTGCAATTAAGACATGAGGTGATATGTTAAAAGCTACACTAAGTACAGATATAGGATATTAAAACTGACTAATTTGTTGATGATGCCATATAAAAATAATTTGGTATTGACAAGTTTTATTAAATAGGATCTCCTAGCTAGGAAATGTAATAAAAAGTCTATAAATTAAGGATAATTTTTCTGTGCAAAATAGATTCACCATGATGACAGTGAACAGCCTGCTGCATAAAACATCCCTTGCAATCTGTAAAATTGATTACTTACTTACCCAGACTAGGATAGTTGGATACTTATCCAATCTAGGATAGACTGCTGTTCTTTTTACCCTTTTTATCCCCTTCAACACAGAAAGAGATAAAAGAATATAGGGAGGACAATTCCAAAATAATATTGTAGTGTGTCATCCTGATTTTTTGAGGGGTGAAAATTTTTAGTCTACTTTTATTTGTTAAGTTCTTAAAAAAAAAAAAAAAAAAAAAAATTTGGCTATCATGGCATACTGAATGGTGCATGTATTTTCTCATGCTGTTTTATGTAATCCTGGAAAGCTTCATGATTTATTAGGTGGATCCCTTGCAAGAAATGCAGTTTCAGAAGACTTACGCACTGATCAATACATGAGATAAGTTGCTCACCTTTTTGTTTTTTACTCTCAGACCTTGGAGAACAGATGAAAACAGACCACTTACCCATCTCACATTGCTTTTTTGTCACACAATGCTATCAACTTCCACTGCATTTGTCAGACACTTAAGAAAGTTAGATTATCCTCTCCCACTATCCAGAAATTTATTATTAAAATACATATGAGCAGCAAATAAAACAAAGGTGTAACTAGCATAACAAGCTTATTGACTGGATTGCAAATACAACCCTAGATTTGCCACCATATGAATGGGGTGGGCAATTTATCATTCCTGAAACCTGTCAAGTTGGCTTTCGAGTACAGTTCTACATGAGAAGCAGCACACTCTGTACAACTGACAGGGGTTGTGTTTCAGCATTCAGGTGGACCAGATGCCAAACAGAAAGACAGAAATTCAAACTGGTTTGCCCGTTTAAAGGATTAATTACATTATTTGGTCTATTTCTGTTTTTCTCTCTCCTAAGAGCCTACTTCTCATAGTAAGAGCAACTCAGCAATTAGTTTCAAGTATTGGCTTTTACAAGATAGCAGTTTTTTAAAGAAATCAGTTACTAATAATGTTTAATACCTAAGTGGTTGTGATAGAAGAAAAGTGAACCTGTTTTCTCCAGATCTTCCAACTCTACATGTTTCTATTTATACATTATTGAGCAACAACCAGAAGCTGCATGACTTTCTTGATCCTATGTAAGCACTTCAACTGAAAGATGCCAACTCCCTTGGCATCCCAAAATGCCTTGTGCTGGCACTGCTCTTGGACTGCCATGCAGCAGCACTTGAGTATTCTGCAGTCAATGCCACAGTGGTCACTGGTGCAAATCAGACAGCACATATTTGTCATGAAACCAGATGGACTGTGTGCATCAGGGAGCTTAGGTCACACCTACTTAGAATTAGAAACCTGAATTATCCATCTACATCAAGTAATCTCATTACAAATATGCTTCTTCCACCACTCCACGGAGCACTTACCAGAAACAGGTACCAGACCACCTCTTTACTCCAGAACTATTCCAAGTAGAAAGAAGCAAGTTTAAGAGACTAACTTCAAATGGCATCTCAGGTCGAGACCTCACTCCTTGTGTTTCACAAGTCTGCTATATGCAAAACTCTGCTCTACAATGAGGAAATGAGTGGAAAAGGAAACTATTAAGTTCTGTGCTCACAAAGTCAGGCAAATACAGGGCATATAGACATTGAAGCACAAGTCTTAGCAGGAGTAGTTGAGAAAGCAGGAGTTGGTTAGTCTGGACAGAAGGAGGCTTGGGGTGATCTTATTGCTCTCTACAACTACCTGAAAGCAGGCTGCCTGTAGGTAGGCTAGAGTCAGACTTTCTCACAGGTACTAAGTGACGGGACAAGAAGAAACTGACTCAAGTTATGCCAGGGAAGGTTTAGACTGTACAGTAGGAAAAATTTATTCATCAAATAGATGGTTAGGCATTGGAATGTGACTCAATGGTGGACCTGGCCATGGCAGGTTAACAGTTAAGACTTCATGACCTTAGAGGTTTTTCCAACCTTAGAGATTCTATAGCAAACTGAGAATACAGAAGTTATCACACCAGTAGTTGTAAAATACCGTCAAATAAAAATACAACGCACATACCACTTTGAACACAAGGGAAGAGTTACAGAGCTTTAAGCTGGAAGCACATACTAACAGATCTCCCACTCCTCTCTTACCTAGTATTACTGTTAAACAATTCTGTTAGCACATTCATCCAGAACAGTTTTAAAGATTAAAGTGAACTTGAAGTCTTGTGCTGACACATCAGCCATCCTAGGTTGAGCCATGAATTTGCAGCTGTGAAATCCTTATTCGGAACAGTAATCACAGCATCCCCCTTACATATACCATAACTGTACTTTCTGCAATGCAACAATGCTGGTAGATAATGCAAACAACACATCTGCTGCCCATGGCAGAAGAGTAGTTTCCATTCAGTTCACTAGCAGTTCATTCTTATGCCAATTTAATGGCACATACATACTATACACTGTTTATGAAATGCTGTATTTCTCTATAAAGAGGCCTACAATCAACAGCAGCACTGCCCCTGAAAGTATTCATGAGGTGCTGGAACTGAGACATGCAGTGATATTGATGGAAGGACTCGAGTTCTGCTGCCTGAGGGAGGCAGCACCAACATGCCTGATTCAAGAGTCCAAGCCTCATAGTGGCATTCAAGAGCTCAGAAGTTCAATTCTCAGTCTGTTTCCATTTATACTTCACTTTGTTTGACCATCTGCCCTATTCATAATGGGACTACATAAAGGAAGAAAGTCTTGAAAAATAAGCAGTTCATAAGCTCGGTCCTAGCAGAATAGAAATCATATTCTACATCAACAATACACATGGATTTCTGTGTAATTGATCATTTTATTGGAATATGTTAGTAGATGTTTGTTCAGATCACCTGTTCAGCAGGCAGTTATACTGCTTCTGTTCACTGCATACATACTGAGCAAGTCTCCAAGCAATACATAAATATTATTTTGTCTGACCCCATACATATGCATCTTTATTACAAAAAGCAGCTTTTCCTCAACAGAGTTGTATCCATGGGACCAATGTGCATTTCTTTTAGCTATGACTTGTACCAAATCCATATCAACAATCATAGGGTAAGTACATCAATACATGTAATAGAGCTTTAACAGTAAAAAAAGTAAGAAAGTTAAATACTGCAACAACTGAGATTACATATTGCATTTGAATACTAGAACAAAATCTATTGACCTAGTTAATGACACAGTCACCAAAACGCAACATACAGAAGCAATGTCAACAGCCAGTACTTGTCTAAGCATTTTAGAGTTCCCCTTTTCCCTTCAAATAAGAAGGGTTGTGCACATCTTGAATGTGAACTTAGATATCATTAACCTTACAGAAATATTGATGGTAATACTTAAGGTTGGGTAAAGAAACAGACATACTAAAGCTGCAGGCCACTGAGTACACATAGAATTTCTGAGTTTGAGGAGCCAATGTTTACTGTAGGACAGATATGTTGTTTAAAATTAGTGTACTCTATGCAACAGTAGCGTTAATTGGCAAGATTTATATGCAGTAGAAAATACCACTTTAGAAACCTAACATATTTTGGTTAATTGAGTAAAGTGTCAATTTAACTAGCTGTGATGAAGGCTAGGGAGGTATGTTAACTGAAACACCTCGGTAAAGTGAAATAAACTGACCTATCATTGTTCTCTGCAACACAGGAATCAAATTACATGTGTTCTCTGCCATCACGGGCTAGTATTTCAGCCAGCATTTGAGTTTTTAACCTAAGGGCAGGTTAAAATAAATCTGTTTACAATGCAACCTACCTAAAATAGATACAGTGATGACCAATTAGCTGTCAGTCCCTACTTTTTTACAATTACAAGCCAAACAACTTTAGGCACATAAGTATAGCCAATTTTTTTAAGTTCAAATTCAGCCATTACAAGCCAGAGAGACCCATTTCAGAGATTGCTCTGTGATAGCATTCTGGACTTGAAGAACATGCAGACACCAGTTGTCCAGAAATACACAACTAAAAGAAATTGCTAGGAATAGCCACTGAACATACACATGCATGCCAGTTAGTTTTCCAATTAAAATGCTATTTACAAGCCATACTTCAATTTTTTGTAACTCATAGTTTTTAACCCAACTTACAAATATGAGTTCAAGTGAGGGACATCTGATATGACCATTTGACACAGCCAAAGTGAAAATGAGTGCAAATTACAAAGCCAAAGAGGTTAGCAATGATTTCCTGATCTTTTCAGGTGAAAATTTATTTACTAGATAAGCAATATGAGAGAGAGGTGGATTCCATGAAGGACATAACCTTTAGGAAAGTAAACACAGCCTTAACCAACAACACTGACTTTTTGAAGTTTCTTTATACTGCAAACTGAAGTCCTCCACAAAGTTATCTGGTATCTTGCTGCATGTTGTAATGTATTATTGCCCTGCAAGCTGTGCAGAAACCCAGAGCCAAATATTTATGCACAAGAAATTTACAAGTTACGGTGCATAAGATATGATTAAGCTGTAACAATCTCAGGTGTTGATTATGGCTTAGACCTGCATTGAAAATCAACACTTAGACAAATATCCTTACATGAATGACACTGTCCATATGAAAGTGAGACAACTTTGTTACACTGAAGACTTACTTGGTTAAAGTGACCTTCTGCTTAAGAGAAACAGTAGACTATATAGTCACACAAACATTGCAAGAATTAGCCCTGTAAAAAATTCAACAACACTTTACTTGTCTTTTCTTTAAGATACAGATATTTGTAGATATTTTATAAACAGGTTTTGTTTCTTGACAGTCAGATCTTTGACAGTTAATTCTTCATCCTACTTCCCTCCCTCATCCAAATCTGCCAAATTCAAGACATTGTTCTAGCAGCATTCATGAAATCAATAGTGCAAACTTGTTATAAAAGCCTCTTTTCCCAAGTTGTGACATCATCTTCAAGTTTTGCATTAGGTCAATAGCACTTCCCGTGTATTTAGAGCTCTGGGGAAGGGCAGGAACAATGGATATGCTGAATCTGACATGCAAACAATTTGTCTGCCAAAGGCTTTTTTGGGTTTTATTCGTTGGGTGGATGTTTTTAATTTGCTGCTTATACTGGCCATTGTTACAAATTTGGTAAGTAGTTCACTACATGAAATTCACAGTTCCTCATTTTGACATGCACCTATAACATGTGAATTGAACTGCACCACAATAATTGTGATGTCATCCCTATACATTCGAGCCAGCTCTTCTGGAAGACTAAGCATCTTGGACAGTCGCTCATGATCCACAGTTCCAAACTCATTGTTACCCACTGCATGTCGTATCAGGTGAGTTGCTGCATTCTGATCTTCAAATACTGAAGAGATTCTTGCTCTCCTTTCTGTTAAGAGACCATGCATCTGTCCCAAAGTTACCTTATAGCCACCAACAGCTATTGGCTGTTGGTGGTGAACACCAGTGAGGTACTCCCCTACAATTCTAGCCACATCTTGCCTGTGCATCGTCTCCCACAGCCCGTCTGTGGCCAAAACCAGGAACTTATCCTGTGGCCGTAATTTGTGATGTATGACCTCTGGTTCAGCTGTGAGGTATGGGGGAGTGTGATAGTTTGGAGGAATAAACTTTGTATATTCATTGTCATTCAGCTGATCTGGGCCCGATTCTACTACTCTCTTCTGCAGTTCAATACTCCATTTAAACTTCACATCACCAAAAGCTCTGAAAGGCATCAGGAGACCCAAGAGACGATCTTGTTTCACCAGACTTTTCTCTTCAGACTTTGGATGCTCCATTTTCACACGTTCAACTTCATGCTCATTTTGGGCATTGTGGTCATAGGATAAATTAACTGCAGACCAAGATCCATCTTCTTCCTGAACCCCAAGCATTGCTCTACTGTCACCTGTGTTTGCAATGTGCAAGTCAACACCATCCACATGGGCCACACAGGCAGTTGCACCAGAAAATGCTACTCGCAGTACTAGGTAGTTGAGAAAAGAATTTGGATCTCCTACTTGAGCTTCCAAAGAAATATCATTATCAAGCCTCTTAAAAGCATTAATTAAAGCTTCTCTCACATCAGTAGTCTCTCCACTGTTGAGATCAATCAGCTCCTGCCAGTAAGTTCTTAAACTGTTGAAGTAAAGCTTGGAAGCTTCTTTACTAAAATAATCGTTGGGATGCTTGTGCCACTGTAAAATGGGCAACAGAGCTCTGCCACTTTCCACAGCATTTTCTATTTCAAGTAACGTCTCATGAGGTAACAAAGAGACAGCAATGTAGTAAAAGAGTCTTTCACTTACAGCTTGAGCGCAAGCACAGCCTGCATGGCCATCAAACACACCCAGAAGCATCCCCCTTGTCTGTAGGCAAGTGGCAGCACTCCTACGATCCTCTATTGGAGCATTAGCAGGCAACTGGTTGCTATCGAAGCCAAGAACAGAACTTACATTTTTACCATCAAATTCTGGGACTTTGAAACTGTATTCATTTGCCTTCAGAATGCTGTTGACCTGTGGAGGAGTGAGGTAAAACCTCTGTGGCGCAGAAGCATGATTCCTTGTGTGAATAAAGTGATTAAAGTTCTCCTTTGGCCTATAAAGTGCAGCAAATTTCTTCTGTGGTGCATATCTGAAGTGACTGTGAGCAAAATGAGATGATAAACAACACAGATGTTTATGGTGGCAGTAACACGCAGTACTGCCGATTCTGCTAATCTCACAGTTACGAATCAATGGGAACAGATGAGCTGGTGCTGGCATGGCATCAGACAACAATGGTAGCCTGGAGCTTCGAACTGGAATTGCTGAAAGACAAGAGAACAACTATGCTTAGGGGGACAGACAACAGATTTCCCCACCCACCCCATCGTGAATTCTGTGTTAGGATTTTTATAGCACCTAGCGAAGTTTCTTAGTATATAAAGTTCATAACTACACAGGACTTGACAAAGAAAGGCATTGAGGTGTTTATCAACACTACACTGGGCTGTAACAAAAAAGCTATACCATACTTCAGTTCAGCATAGATATTTTAGCTTTAACTCAGACAGCAGGCAGAAAGTGAAAACATCACCCAGACACACAAAGCTTCAAACAACTTAGGACAACAGTTTGCATGGAGCATGCTGCCGTATTGCCACCTTCTACAGGACTTGTATATAGATATTTGCCTTCCTGGTGATTTCACAGCTGACTAGGCCAGATGTGGCACACAGTAGAAAACTGTCTTTAAGGCTAAAGAAGATAAAGCATCTAACAGTAAGACTCAAGAACAACTCTGGGACGACATACAACTGGGTTTCAGATGAAGACTGTTTAGACAGGAGCAAGCAGTGGGTCATAAACAGCAGATATTCTTGATGCAACCACACATTACCAACGGCTCATCTACTCCATTAAGTTTTACAATTATGAAACACTTTAAGAAGCCACTCAGTTGAAAATCTACATGCAACCTATGTTTGCTTCCATGACTAGAACAGGGCCCTGAACAATAGGCTAATGCTAGTTCAGTGTTAAACTACTATCCAAAAAAAAAATTGTATTACTTGCCACATCTAAAAGGTTTCTTTATTTTCTATTCCCCTGAAGAAAGATTATTGTAACATACTCTTCCTTGCCCCCACGTACATACTAAATCACATTAGTGTGAGTACCTCTTAAAAGTCTTATTCTCTATGCCTCATTATCGGGAAGTCTTTTACAATGTCATACTTGAGGAAACAATTCCAGAGTGGAAATGGAATTGAACTGTGCCTTGTGTGAAGTACATGCAGTTAAGGGGAATTCAATTTTCTTTAACTTTTATCATTAAGTTCCATCATAAAAGCTTTTTCTTAGAAAAGACCATTAGAAGGCTTACTGCAGTCATAAGTACTAATCTATCAGCACCATTGTATCTCAGATTTAATTGTTTTACAAAAAAAAAATTAGTATTTCTGTGTTATGCAAGGTGCTTCAGTCACCAAATGGATTTTTTTAAGCCAAGCCGCCATACCAGTATTTCAGATGAGATAACTGCTATAAAATATGCAGCAAGTCCAAATACTCAAAAGGATCCCACAATACAGTCAGAATTGCATTCTGCAAATACTCTACTCCCTGAGCTTTCCATAGCTTCAGCCATAGGATTCTGATCAATCCATTTGTTTCTCAAAGGCTGTTTCTTCAGTCCAGGCTTCACATGCACACAGCATGACAACAGTAGACTGCAAGTCCAAATATAGATTTTAAATTCTACTCACTGCCTTCTAATTATAAGGGAGCTATTTTGGTAACAGTTAAGTGTATTCCTTCACATGACATTTAAAAGCAACGATTTTGCTTACAGAATGTTAACCTTAAGGTTCTATGAATGTGTGTGGCCCATAGCAGCACCTTGCATTCAGCACCAGTCTCCCATTAAACTCAACTGAATCAAGTTCTCCTGACCACTCAGCATTTGTGTTCAGTGCTGACCCTCAGTGGAGCCACAACTGTTCCGACAGTTTTGTTGTTGGTCCATGATAAAGCAAAAATATCAATGTACCGCGGTTGTAATGGCTCTGCAGTGCCACCAGAGGATATTTCACTGATTTTTAATTGTTAGTTTATTAAATATTACATGAAATCCAAGAAAAAGTAGTAGAAAGTTAGACTCAGATTTTCCACAGGCTGTATCATTTACAGTAGATCTCTCAGCTTAAGAGATCAGTCTGCTTCACATAACAGATTTAATAAATCCTAGTTGATTAACTAAATGCAAAATTGGAAGTTTCAAAACCTGAACTGAAATTCTAATTCTCTCTCATTTACCCCCACAACACAGATGCCCCAAATATAATCAGACACTCCATCTAGCCTTTAAATAATTACTTCAAGATCCCAAGTTCATTATAATTTATCAAAAGATGGCAGAGAAGGAAAAAACACGAAACAGAAATTTTACAGTTCAATCAAAATTTGTCAAGAGATTAGAAGTGATGCAGCGTAAATAGCTCTCCAAGCCCAGAACAGGGTACAAATGCTACTTTTCAAGCTGTAAATATAATATGGTCAGTAATGAGTCAGTTAGTCAATTTAGGGGTTTTGTAGTACTATGCTAAAAAAAAAAATAGAAAACTATTACCCCTTTGCTTAATAAAAGGGTGTTATAGCTATACTATGAAAGTCAACTGACCCAGCACAGATTCCTCCAGAACACTGTGCCCAAGACACCCGTGGCCTCAGGTCCTAACACCTGCCCGGGTGCCTCGCCTACCCCTGACAGAGCTGAAGGAGCCTGCTGCAGAGGAGGGCAGGTGGGCAGGGGGCACAGGAAGAGTCCAGCACACGGGCAGCCCCGCTAATCCTCCCCTCGGCCTCAGCCCCGCCGCCCCTGCCCGGCCCTCCGACCGCGAGCGGGGAGATACGTACCGATCCGCCTGGGCCCAGGGCACACACACATTCTCCTGTCACAACATGAAGCCGCCAACATCCACAAAGCAGAAGCCCGGGGGGCGGGGGAGAAGCAGGGCAGAGAGTTTGTTAGAGAACACGGAGAGCTCCGGCACGGAGGCGGGACGGCAGACAGGAGGAGACACGCACACACAGCCCTGCCCAGGGGCCGCCGGCGGGGCCGAGCCGGCTCCGCAGCGCCCGCCCGCACCCCCCCGGCCCCGAGCGCTGTGCCCTGCGGCGGGGCGAGGGGCGGGGGACACCGCCGGGGACACCGCCGCCGCGCGGCCCCGACAAGGCCGCCCCTCCCCGGCCGCCCGCCCGCCCGCCTCCGGCACGACCACCTCCTCCTCCTCCCGTCCCGGGCACAGACCTGGCCCTTCCCGGGCAGCACAGGCACAGAGGCGGGCGGAAGGGCCGGGCGGCACAGCGACCGAGGCGGGTGGACGGGCCGCGACGCCCCAGCACGCGCTCCCCCCTCCCGCACCCGCCGCCTACACGCCCGCGGCCGCCGCCCCGCGCGGGACTTGGCGCGCGACTCGCAGGCGCTCAGCTGCGCGGGGTGCCGGCA